>CM033430.1:48457031-49657031 GCA_019425775.1 Rafetus swinhoei | reverse complement strand
TCTTTTTGGCCCAGGGTTCTGTCTGTTTCCCATTTCTAACTGCTTCTCTTCCGTCAGTCCCAGCTTCTCTCTGTTCTGTGAAGGTGACTATATTCCCTTAATTTCTTTTTCACGATCTTAGTCCTTTACCATTGAATGTCAATGAGAGTTAGGTATCTACTTGCCCTTTGTGCCTTTGACAATCTCTACGTTGTGCCTGTGAAGTACGCCCTGCTCCTTTTCCATAGCTCAGTGCATCTTCCTGAACGCTTTATATTTAGATTATCCCTCCGTCAGCATCTGTTTTCCTCTTACACACTACCAAAGACCCTCATGCTATATTCAGGCCCTTCAGAACTAAATCATCTGCTTTACAAAGCCTTGGTGCTTCACTGTGGACTTCTGACATCTTTCCTTCTTGTCTCTC
The DNA here is from genome assembly GCA_019425775.1 of Rafetus swinhoei. Taxonomy (NCBI): domain Eukaryota; kingdom Metazoa; phylum Chordata; order Testudines; family Trionychidae; genus Rafetus; species Rafetus swinhoei. The sequence goes on along the minus strand of CM033430.1, from coordinate 49,656,625 downwards.
CAGATGCCTGCTCCCACCGGTATCCCACATAGTGAAGGCTTTAATACACTTCAGCCCTGTGTTTGGCTTTCACTTAGAATGGCTTGTTATTTAAAGTAGTATGAGTCTTTGTTGCTTTATGAGTTCTGACTGTTCCTAATTTTTGAAGAGAGCAGCTTAATTCCACTCTTCCTATCACTTTGCCCAACAACAATGGACCTCACATTTCACTCCTCTTTTCAGCTTGTACCACCACTCTGGCCAGACATATTTCATAGATTTTGTTTCCTACTTTTAGGCAGCCACACATGTTAATTGATGGCCCTGAACTGGTGTTTTAACAGCAGCACAATGTGTAATTTACAGTGCAGTGACCAGCATGAGGGAAAAGCCTCATATAAAAGGAGCATGAATGGTACTGGAAATTGTAACTAACAACAGACTAGTTAAAACAACAGTCTTAGGGTTTTTGTCTGCTTTCTACCAGTCCAGAAATTGTGCAGAGTTCTCTTGTTAAATCTCTAAGAATGCAACACTGAAAGATCCTTGGATACAGAAATTGCTGAGTACACACTAATGGTGCCACAGTGTCTTTGCTCTGTGCCAAAGCAAATTTCTGTGAGTTATGTAATTCTCCTCCCCAGGATCTGAGTTAGGTAAAATGTTCTGCACATTCAAGTTGCTGTAAGAGCATGTAATCTACAAGGTCCTGGAGTTTATCAGAATTCGAATGGCAGACATCATGGCATCGGATTTCAGAAAACCCTCCATGGAGGGCATTAGCCAGCTTGGCTTGTAATGTTAATGCCTTTGCTTATTGACATTGCATGAGCTTCTAATTTTTTATTTCTAAAAATATAGTTCAGTCTTGAATGTAGCACAAGATGCTTATTTCAGAGCAGTCGGCAAGAGCTTACAGAAGGTGAGCAAGGAATACTGTTTGAATTTCTCTAACGGTGATTTAAAAACATGTCTAAATGAAAAGCCTGTATTACTGTCCTCAGGAGATCAAATAAAACTCCTAGTAATTCATAGATTCCCCATCACAATATTTAGAGTAAGCTTATGCTATTCCTTTTAAGACCTATACATCTCAGCAAGGAATCTCTGATGTCTTCATGGCAGTTTTTTTTTTTTCATTCACAGATTAAGTTACAATGTTCATAGCACATGCAAATACAAACCATTCAAATAAACATTACAGCTGCACAATCTGTATCCCCAGACTGCTGCCACTCCCTTCTTATTAATTAACCACGGTTAAACTGACACATCTTGCAGCATGCTGTAGTGGACTCTGGTGGATTGTGAGGTCCAAAGACAGGCAGGGATCCAGGCTTGTCTATCCCTCATTCATAAAGAGTTCACCTATAGGGTACCAAGAATAAGATCATCTCAGCTGAATACTGTAATATTAGGCAGTTGGTGTTTGTGGTGGCTTAAGAGTGCGGGATCTTTCAGATATCTCCAGCAGCTTCATTCGGAGACACTTTTTAATGGCAGGCAACTTCTTATAAGGTACTGCTGACTAGCTGGTCTGGAGAGGAGAAGTGGCATTTTCAGAAGTGCTCAGAATTGCTTCTTAATTGGAGTTTTACCATTGACTTCTGTGAGAGCTGCAGAATTAGAACAGCCCTGTATGAAAATCCCACCCACTTACAAAGCTAAACTTCCTCTTACACTTTTTAAAAGGATAATCTTTGGAGCCAAGTCTGTGTCTTTCAGCATTTATAATTATGCAAATTTTCAGCTCTTGCTTTCCTTAGAGGTCATCACATATTAACTTTAGATAATCTGATTATTGCTGGGGGAGTGATGTGGGCAGGGGAACATATAGACATTTACTGCTATTTAATCTTTCCACAAGCTTGCTCTTTTCTGTGTTTGATGAGATCAGAAAATGGGATTTGGTTTAAACAAACACAGACTGTGTTATGGTAGGCACCATCCTCTTCCACTCAGGACTCAGAAATAGCTTTTTATGCACTTAAAAGTACAGAGCAATCTTGACTGTTTAACTGCTCTGTGTGGGAATCTACTGCTTCCCTCAATGACTGCCTCCAACCTAAACACTCTGGTTTGTAAATTACCTGTTACTCCTCTACCTCCTGGAACTTCTTCACTTTCCAATGCACCTGGTGCTTACTTCATAAAACCTTTCCCTGCTAATTTCCCATGCATGGACTGTGTGTGGTATTCAGTAAACCAAATCCTGAAGGCCTTATGAATTGTTACCTCATTCTTGCTTAGGCACATCTGCCACTGAGTAGAGTGGGAACTTTCCCTAAATAAAGATTCAGAATAACAAGTGAGGGCTTTGTCTCAAGGAGAGGAAGAGTATGTCTAGTCTGCATCCCTCTGTCGGCAGAGGGATGCAGATTAGGCAGGTCGATATTGCAAATGAAGCGGGGATTTAAATATCCCGTGCTTAATTTGCATAAAAATGGCCGCCATTTTGATGACTCAGCACTTTGTCAGCAAAAAGCGGCAGTCTAGAGGGGGATCTGTCAAGAAAGAAAGCCTTTTCGACAGATCCCTTATGCCTCCTGCAAGGAGGTTTACAGGATCTATCGAAAAAGGCTTTCTTTCTCTACAGATCCTCCTCTAGACTGCCACTTTTTGCCAACAAAGTGCTGAGTCGGCAAAACATGGCAGACATTTTTATGCAAATTAGGCACGGGATATTTAAATCCCTGCCTCATTTGCAATGTCGACCTGCCTAATCTGCATCCCTCTGCCAACAGAGGAATGTAGTCTAGATAAAGCCGAAGTTCACAGAAACAAATATTTTTCCCCCAGTGATTTCTGTCAAGAAAGTCTGGTGGATGCTATAGCTGGGGATGGAAGACTACAGCAATACAAGTTTATTGAATCATTACTCAGGTATTGAAGGGAGTTTATATAAAGGGTTTTCTCATTAAAGGAAGAACAATTGTGTTAGCTTACCTTGGCATTAGATACTTCAGGTTGGTAAAATGTGAGGTAAAAAATATCATTTAAATCTTTTCCTCCTACTGAATGAGCTAGGCAGAAGGACATGATGGTGTCCAGCAGAATTTGGCAGGTATGTTTCAATAGTTTATTGCTGTGGTTTTCAAATGGTGGGTCAGGACCCTGTAAGCTGAGTGCATGGGAAGAACCTAGGAGAGATTCAGATATCACCCAGCTGATTAGCAAAGTGCCTGTTAATACTGGGGGTACCACATCCCTACATACCTTAGTGCACATGGCAAAATTTATTCCACACATGGTTGGAAAAATTAGACGGATCATTGGTTGCCAGAGCTGGCTTCAAGCTTGCTAAGGCTTGGGGCTGAAGCTCGAGCCCCACCATCTGGGGCTAAAGCTGAAGCTGGAGAGCTTCTTCACTGGGCAACTGGGCTCAGGTTACAGACCCTCTGCCTGGGGCTGAAGCCCTTAGGCCCCCTACCCAGAGTGGTGGGGCATGGACTTTGGCCCTCCACACACCACTGGGGCAGTGGGTTTTGGGCAGGCTCAGGCTTCAGTCCCCATTCCTAGAGTTGTGTAGTAATTATTGTCAAAACAAGGTCCCGATGCAATGAAGTTGAGAACCTCTCATTTACTGGTTTCAATAGACTTTTAAGCAATGGCAGCACAAAAGAAATGGTTGATATTTGAATCTCAGTAAATGATTATTAGTAAAAGAAGTGATCAGGTTTTAATGCCTTTCTGTAGAGGTTAAATCACCTGATGATGAGGCATGCGAGCGCTAGGATTCTGTTCCCAACATTTAATGGATCTTTAGTGCTGAATAGGGATGGTTTGAGTAGTTTGGTGTATTGATGCCCGTTAACCTGTAGAACACCAGGCTCTTTAATTACCACCAGATTGGAGTTCCAAAGGTGATCAGGGTACAAGTAGGAATTGGGGAGCAGATTTTTTTTCAAAGGCACAGGGGAAAGTTAGGCATCTAACTCACTGAGAGTCCACGGGATTTGGGCATTCTGCTTCCCTTAACACTTTAGAAAATCTCCCCCAGAAGCTTGTGCAATTGGTGAATTGTCCCCCAACACCTATACACATTACTCAGGTCTGTCTCTGGGGGTGGGGAGAGAGAAGGGGAAATTGCCCCAGGGACTGGTGATTCAAAGGGAGCCCCAGGCCCTTTAAATCGCCACCAGAGCGCCATGAAATCCACACAGCTCTGGGGGAGGCAGCACTGCACTTCAGCCTACCCTGGCCCCTCCCCTTCCACCAAAGCCCTGCCCCTTCTCTGGGTCCGGAGCTGGGGCTCCCCACATACCTTGCTCAGGGTCTGCGGAAGCTGTGGGCTCCTCTGCTCATAATGTGGATTTGTCATTACACGTGTTCTGATTGCTAACAGGCTGCCAGCCTCTGTAAGAAATGCTTCTTGAAGAAGTTAAAAAAATGGGGAAATGGTATGTTATCATGTGCCCACCTGCAGCACAAATAATCCTTGATCAGAAATAAGATGTGTGCGCGCGCACACACACACGCATTAGATGATACACAATCTGTGGTGCATTGTCATATGTGCACCCAACAAAAATCAAAGGGGTTTCATTACCCCAAATTAGTCTTAGTTAATATATAAACCCTATGGTTACAGAGTTTAAAAGCCAGTAATGCAAGGAAACCAAAATCATGGGCTATACTCTGCTTTGAGGTTTTGAGAGAACCACATCTCTGCAGAATTCCTGCTTTCAGTATGCCAAGCCAGAAATTTCAAAGAAGATCCTATGTGCTGAGAACTGTGGTGAAAAAGACATTTCCACATGACTGATATTTACAGCTTGTACATTTTTAGAGGAAAAATAATGTATTTCCATATTCACTTCATTGTCCACAGTTAGCTGGAGTATTTGGAAAACCAATATACTGCTCTTTAGGGGATCTGGTCCTACAAACTTTGTGTGTGTGTTGAAGCTTGGGGTGGTTTCACATGTGGAGTTCCTACTGGATCTGGCCCTTCCTTTGTAACATGCTTATAGATCATTTTTCCTTTGCATATCTGAGAGAACGTAGTAATGATGAGAAGAGGCTGGCTGACAGTCCTGGGAGATGAAATCCACTATCCACAGAACACTTACAGCCCAGACATCAGAAATACAAGCATCTCTGTTCTGAGCTGCCAGTTTGCCAAATCTGACATGGAAGAGTTTTTCACAGGGGCGAGAGAGAATTCCAGACCTTCTGTTAAGTCCTTGACTTCCCTGCTTTGGTTGCTGCCTAATGTTTACTATCGGCTGAGCCACTATAGTTCGTCACCTTCAGGAGTGACTGGTGCTGAACCACACAAGGTCAATATTATCTAGCAGCAATACCAACACTTCCATTGCTTACTGGCTCTTAGAAGACATTTAGGGGTAAATTAGAGCTAAATTATAGCCCAGAACACTGAGAGCCGGGACTGGTGGCTGTAAACAAACTTTATTGGACCAGGGAAAAATCAGCCACACCCATAATAAGTGGACATCCAGCTAACTAAAATCATGCCAGACTATAGATGTTGCTGGGCCAGAGAGTACCTAGACTAGAAGGCTACGTCTACATTGGCAGCTTCTCACGCAAGAACTCTTTAGCGGAAGAGTGCTTCTGGAAAAACTCTTCCAGAAGAGAGCGTCTACACTGGCATGTGCTTTTGTGCAAGAGATGTGGTTTTGCGCAAGAGCATCCATGCCAGTGTAGACGCTCTCTTGCGCAGGAAAACTCTGATGGCCATTTTAACCATAGGGGCTTCTTGCGCAAGAAATTCATGTTGCCTGTCTACACTGGCCTCTTCTGGAAGAGCTCTTGCGCAAGAGGGCTTATTCCTGAGAGGGAGTGTCAGAGTTCTTGCGCAAGAAGCCATGATTTTCTACAGTACAACGTCAGTTTACTTGCACAAGAACGAGTGGCCAGTGTAGACAGGCGGCAAGTTTTTGCGCAAGAGCAGCCGTTTTCGCGCAAGAACGCGCCAGTATAGACACAGCCGAAAGGTTTAACCTGGAGTTGTGTTTTCTGTGATTGTAGGTATTTGGACTTAGACCACCAAATAACATCATTATCAAGTCAGGTAATCCACAAGGAAATCCACTCTGTCTTCTATACCACTCTTTCTGTCTATTACACATATCTATTTTATAAGCTATTTACATGTCAGTCTGTTATCTGAAATGCTGTGTACAACACTATAAGCAACAGCAGTACGCTCAGCCGCAGCCAAAGAAGATGGTTATGTATGGGAGATTATTTTACATAAGAAAATACACAAGTGGCAATTTTATCATTTTGGAAGGATATAAAGAAATCTACAAACCTGAGATGTATTCCAAAGCCATTAACTGGTGCTCAGCTTTCTAGGTAGTATCATGGACTAAGCTCAAATAGTCCTAGAACATGCCCATAATTAATATCTATTGTAAAGTAAAAGGCCAGATTAATTATTTCAGAACCTTTAAATAAAACCAAACTTTGTTAGGACACTTGATTGGGGTCACAAAAAATAGAAGAGAATCTCTCAATTTCTAATGAATAGTACAGCTTCCTCTCCTGGGTTTTCCATATCTCTGCCTGAATCACCTGACTCTTCCTCCCACTCTACGCCCAGATTTCTTCAGACATCAAGTGTTGCAAGACTCCTTCCAGAAGTGCAGCCAGCTCCCTAAAGGTTCCAGAGACTGTATATATGCACATACAGTCACCTCCCCACCCCAGAAACCCCTATTACATCAACAGTGACTCTCCTGACATTCTTCTCTCTAGGAGAATGGACACTTGTGCAGAAAGATGCTATGCGAGATTAGCATAGTTTTGGCTCTTGGGGATATGTGGTGATCTGACTTCCAGTATAGACATAGTGGTGTTGACAGAAGGCTGCTTCCATTTCTTGGGGAGGTACAGTTCCTCCAACTATGGAAGTGCCTCGTTTGTCACAATAAGAAGTGTCTATAGCAGCACAGCTTCAGCACAATAGTGATGCTGCTGTAGTTCCATATTGTAGATATGATTTAAGTCTGAAAATAATCTCACTTTTTGATTGTAATCATTTTGAACCAAAGAGGATGTCCCATTGGAGGCTACTAATGCTGCTCCTTCATTGACTATAGGGATCATGGTGAAATGAGACCGTGGGTCAATTTCAGGCCTAACATGAGTGAACAAAACTCATTTGTACTCAGTAGAATTTGCTTTCACCCAGGCTAAATTTGCCTCACCATCACCACCAGCTGCTGAGGCTGGTATCTATGCAGTGTTTTGAACCAGGGAACAATACATTAGGAACAGTAATCAAAACCTGCCTTTTGGCCAGGCACTGCTGTGTGCTGGGTCTAGGAAACCTGCTGGCCCAACACTTTGATTAGCTTTGATTTGCATCTAGGGTTGCCAGATGATTTCAATAAAAATACCGGACACACTTGACATTACATCACAATCTACATTACATCTTATTTAGAAAATACCGGACATTTATATTTTCTCATTTATATTTTCTCAATTTGTTTCCCAAATAGAAAGCTCAAATACTGGACTGTCTGGTTCAAAACTGGACACCTGACAACCTTATTTGCATCCTCTCTTCCCTTGATGAAAGTCTACATTCATGTCTTGCTTAACCAGTTCTCTAAAGTGCAGCAGTTGCCATAGTTGAAATAGAATCTCTGTATATTTGTAATAGCATTAAATCAAATATGTAGCCGCAGTTTTGTTGAAAGAATGATATATCATCAGTGGTTTATCCTTCCATTAGATTTCAGTGGCTGCAAAAGCAATTAAGACCGCGCAAGCCAACTGTCTGCTTTTCTGTCCTCCCATTGATTTCTCATACATACGCCATCAGCGTTAAAGTCTATTTGTGTGACGTGGACTTTGCAGTGCCACGTACAAACTACAGAAGTTTACTCCTGGGTCTGATTGAGAGGCTTGATTAGCATTAGGTTTATAATTCAGGAATAACATAAAAGTGGGGTTTTTTTCATGTTGATTGTTTCCTTTGGCCCTTTGCCATGCACCTTACAATGTGCATGGAATGCAGCTGTTTCAAGAATCAACATTTCCTAATCTGTCCATTCTCTGCCATCTTGATGGGTCTGGGGTTGATTCCCATCAGTGAAGTCACAACACAAGGCCTAGAGTAAAAGTCGACTACATGACAAAGGGTGGGATTTTTCAAAAGCACTGCTCCTTATTGAAATCAATGGAAATTTATTGTGGGAATGGAGACAGGTCAATGCTTATGCCATCAAATTTGAGCTAGACTCGGATGACAACATTTGCACATGATCTTTCCTAAAGTTTGAAAGTGTTCTTAATCTAGGGTTTTCATATGGCCCCTATATGAAGCATTCAAGATTTCATTGTGGTTAATCAGTTTCTCTTCATTGCAATACCTGGAGAAACATTTGAGTGAGTGTTTCTGGGTTTTGTTTGTACACTTTAAAGATTTTGTGTGGTTTAATTGGGATTCCGGATAGTCACAGCTCTCATTCAAGCCTCTGTGTCTGCCCCACCAATGTATATCAAACCTGACCTGGAGGCGCACCCCTCTGGCCATGAAAGGGAACGTGGTCCCCAACGCCCATTCCAACCTCTGCCTCTCCTGAGGCTGCCAACAGGTGTAGATAGTTTTGTAATTTGGACATAATAAGCAGTGCACTGATAACAGTAAAGTCCTCTCTGAGGCCACCAAACAGCCTTCAGACGGTAATGTTTATTCACTGTCAATCTGGACAAGATTGAACTTGACAATGTAAAGATGAAAAGGCTCCTTTATTACTAATTGCCTGAGTCAGGCAATCCTTCCAGTTTCCATTTACACTTGTCGGCTAAATTGTGTCAAGTCCCTGCACAAGGGAACATTCAGGGCCAAACACAAATGTAACCCCTGCATTCAGAAGAGTGCAGGGACTGTTTCTCCCGACTGTGCTAAGAACACCTGGCATGTTGGAAAGGATCAGGGAAGTGGTTGCATTATTCCCCCTGCCCCACATCCACACCAACCAGTGGAGTAGTCTCACCGCTTGCAGAGAAATGAGCTACATCCTGTGAAAGTGCCCAAGTCCTGTAGTGCTAGAGACTTCCTAGTATCTATACAGAGAGTAGTATCACAGAATCATAGAATCCTAAGGCTGGAAGAGACCTCAGGAGGTCATCGAGTCCAGCCCCCTACCCAAAGCAGGACCAACCCCAACTAAACCATCCCAACCAGGGCTTTGGCAAGCTGGGACTTAAAAACCTCTGGGGATGGCGATTCCACCACCTCCCTAGATAACCCATTTCAGTACTTCACCACCCACCTAGTGAAATAGTTTTTCCCTAACATCCAACCTAGACCTCTCCCACTGTAACTTGAGACCATTGTTCCTTGTTCTGCCATCCGTCGCTACTGATAACAGCCTTTCTCCATCCTCTTTGGAACCTCCCTTCAGGAAGTTGAAGGCTGCTATCAAATTCCCCCCTCACTCTTCTCTTCTGCAAACTAAATAAACCCAAATCCCTCAGCCTCTCCTCATAGTTCATGCTCCCCTGCCCCCACCCCCAAATCATTTGGGTTGCCCTCCGCTGGACCCTCTCCAATGTGTCCACATCCTTTCTGTAGTGGGGGGCCCAGAACTGGATGCAGTACTCCAGATGTGGCCTCACCAGTGCCGAATAAAGGGGACTAATAACTTCTCTAGATCTGCTGGAAATGTTCCTCCTAATACACTCAAATATGCCATTAGCCTTCTTGGCTACAAGGGCACACTGTTGACTCATATCCAGCTTCTCATCCACTGTAATCCCAAGGTCCTTTTCTGCTGAACTGCTACTTAGCCAGTCAGTCCCCAAGCATGCTGTTTGCCTTATCAGGAGGTTTAGGAGGCATTCAGGGATAAGTGTCTTCCGGTGTTTCCCCTGCCATATGCAACTCAGAGCTGTGTTCTGTAGGTCCAGCTGAGCTCCAAATCAAGGTCTGAAACCCTTATTCACACCGAGTGACACTTACTCACACATATTATCTGGATGACTCAATGGGAATTGGAAAAATCAGGTCCTCAGAGAGCAGCACAACATTTTTTAAATTCACTCTTAAAAATGAAAATTTGAGTCTTTTCTGAGACCAGTGATTCTGAGGTTTTATATCGGTTCCTAAATTCCTCTTGCATGGCCAGTGTAGCTCAGTTCCAGGTTGGCCAAAGCACCCTCCTCTGGCATCAGTGAAATATGAATACCCGCCCCCATTTTTATGTACATTGTGTTCTATGAGCATACGCTTACAGTAAATCCTTGTATTTCAAATCTCTTTTATACATTTGGCTGTTTGTACATGAATTGGCATCAACCAAAGTAAAATCCTAGATCAGAGGTTGATGCCATTAAATGTGCAACATGTACTGCTTTGTCATAAGCAGATAATAAGTCATGCTGAAATGTATGACTTGTACTAAGATATAGTAGAAAATAGAGTTTGTTTACACTAGGGAGACGTCTGTGTATTTAAGTTGTAATTGTTTCAGGACCATTCATTCATAAGCTGACATGGGTACATTCTCTCCCTTCCCCCATGATCAGTAAACTAAAAAATAATGAATTTGAACATAGAAAATATTGTAATTTTCTTCACAAATTAGCAGAGAGTCATGAATTAATGAATGGTCCTGAAACAATTACAGCTTAAATACACAGAAGTCTCCCTAGTGTAAACAAAATCTATTTTATACTATCTCTTCTTAGTACAAGGAATACATTTCAGAAATGTTGTCCTCTCGTTTCACAGGAGCTGGGACCTTTACAGTGGTGGGCCCATGTTTCTGAAATTCATGCTTGCCAGAAATGTATTGAAGTGTGATTGGGGAGACACACACACAGAGTTCACATGTATGAAGACTTGCTGGTGAGCTCTGAAATCATAGGCCCTCAAGCAATTAGCATGTTTCTTTTCTCTTTTACCTGTCTTTAAAGATGTGGGTTGCTGGAGAATGGGGTGTTTTATTCTGAAGTGGAAATGTTAATTATCCCAATGTAAGCATCCAGATTCTTCAGTGATTGTGACTAATAATCCATATAACATAAATCTAGAACGATAGCTGTAATTAATAATTCTGATGAAAAGCATGTATTAGATCAGTGTTTAGGATCACAGGATTAGAGTATGTAGAGAGAGAAAGGATCTTTTAAATTATTATTAAGTATATTCTCCTCTAAGGGAGTGATCTAGTGCCCCTGACTGAACATATGTTCAGTATTAAATGGTATCACATTTGACCTTAACCAAAGGCCAAGCTACTAATAATATCTAACTTAAATTATGCTATGTACATTCCATAAACAAATCTGCTTTATACATCAAGATAATTTTACAGTTATGAGTATTGTGTGTGCAGTAGTTGCAGCAGTTTTTCTCAGATTACTAAATAACTGAATATGCCCTGATTAGTCCCTTTTATGGAAGCAGCTTATAAAACAGAATTTTTAGCTGCTAAGCCTCATCCACCAGGTAAAATTTCCAGGTGTTCCTGGGGTCATGTTAAGTGCAATGGGATAAATTCTGCCTTTACAGTCCACTTTGAAGCCAAATTCTTCTCTAGGTGTAACTCCACTGAAGTCATAAAAAATGTGAAAGCAGACCTGCAAGCAATTAGGCTGGTGTGCTAAGTGCATTTAGCACATTGGTTTCCTGTGCCTAGTCCCTGTGACAGACAATTTTGTGATGCATCATCATAAACAAACACTGCAATTCATCCATCACCAGCAAGAGTAACTTTAGGCATTCATAAAGGTTGGTTGTAATAGGTAGAGAGGGTGCTTATTGTACACATACTCATGACAGGGCCAGTGGTACTGATAAGATGCTCTGATAGACTTAATCTTATGTGATGTAAATTGAAGTTTGTAACAGTTGCCAGTACTGCACCACAGTAGTACATCATGTTATGCTTCTGGGTCTAAGGGTGTCCCCTTGATTATATGTATATTATAAATCCACACAGCTGGAAGCATTCAGATCTGTTGAAAGCTTTCCCTGTGTAAAACTAGTTATTAATGTACCACACACATACGCAACAGATAAGTAGTAGTAAACATTTTTAATCTCTTCATTTTGGGCAAAATGAAAGCTTTGAAAGCTGTCTGACACGTTTGTAAAATCAGATCCTTTCCTATCTGGAATTTTTTGAATGGCTCACATGGTTCCTGAATCTATTAAACACTTCTTTTCTAAAGACATTTGCTGGATGGAGGTAATATACTTTGGAGACAGTAGGTGCCAGGTCTGCAGGTGAACTGGTAAACAATATCTCTCAAAATCTGCTTGAGCCGGACTTTGGCTGAACAAGCATTTGCATTTAGTTCAACAACAGCATAGGAACCAGATGGGAAAAGGCGAGCTGCAGTAACTTTGGCATTTTGGGGAGAAATGCTGTGGTGCAGAATTTCTGCTTCCTTACCAAATATTATAGCTCTTCAGCTAAGATCTGTTCACATCCAATAGAGAACTATGTGGGACTTCTATGCTGTTCTCTTTCAGAATGCTTAAAGTGACACAGTTAAAGCTAGCATGCCTAACATCCTGCCTTCCTGCACCCAAGTATGTACATAAAAAGTAAAGCCCTTTTGAAACAATTTATTTTTTAAAGATTAACTTTGCTATATATGATATTTGCTACGTTTTTACATAGCAGAGTGCACAGAAGTGTGTGTGGGGGGCGGGGAGGGCACATGCTAGAATAGTGTTTCCCAATTTTATTTGGCTACGGAACCCTTTTCAACTTGAAAGAATTTCAAGGAACCCCTAGAGTTGCCAGGGTAAAATTTGTTGAGCAAAAAAAATCCCAGGTCCTGCTGCAATTTGTCAACCAAAAAAAGACCCGCTGGGTCCCACTACAAAAAGGCTCTGTCTCTTTAAGAGGGGGCAGGATGAGATGTAGAAATTCAGTCTACACACATACAATATGTTAATCAAATCATACATTAGCCAAGCTTGTCTACAGGGAATATATTTGAACACACCTGATTTAGCTTTCTATCAAGTGTGTATCTGACTATAGAGATGTCTCATTAACCAATACCAACTTTTTAATTGAAGATTTTAAGAGATATTTATCTTCATATATAAAACTAGATGTCTTCACTAATTTGAAATGTCTGAATGTTTAAATACAATATTAGTGGTTTTTTCTAGTAATCATAATTTATAGATTGGCTTTTTATATAAAAATCAGTAGCTCATATTTAAAGTAGAAAACAGAATTTTAAGTACTAAGATCTGATAAAGGAGGATTAATTTTAAACCCTTCTTTCCATGTACAAACACTGAATGTTTTTTTTAAATGGCAAGAGTGCACTAAGACAGCTCAATACCCAAAGACATACTAGTATGTATTTTTCTTAGACAAGGCACAACCTCTTTGATTCAAAATCCAGGTGAGAATCCTATGTATATGATGGGAATATTGAGCCCTAGAAATCTTTAACATCATCCAATGAATGCCTCAGGAACCTCAAATTCCGACAATGCATGCCACAAGAGCCTAAGCTCTATTAATAATGGTGATAGCATAATTATAAAAATATGTCTAACCTGGTGGACTGTAAAGCTCCAAACCTATATCTATTAATTTTGTTAATAGTACACCCCATATGCATGGATAGATGCTCTTCTGGACATAGATGATGTGACGGCTGCAAGAGTGATCTTATGCATATTAGTGATTCATTTGAGTTCAGTGGGAATATTCCCCTGCATAAGGTTTTTGTTGTTTTTTGTTTGTTTGTTTTTGGTGAGATGTTGCAAATTTCTGGAGCCAGCTGTGTCAATGAAAAATATTAAAATAACTGAGTGGTTGGTGAATTTTCAGTCTCTAGACTCCCTTATGTCCTTTTGTCCATTTTAGATACTCCTGGAAAGTTTTCAGTACCTGGGAATCCCTGTCATTGCTTAGATCTTGGGTACATTGAGGCTGAGTTATTCCCTGATCATTTCTAGAATATAGATAGAATTAGAGGAATGATTTTTTCCTACTGATTCTATGGGGTAAGGTGAACTAGAAGGAGGTCGTTGCCAGACTACTTTATTTATTTCAGCACATCCCTGGAAATACTTCTACAAAGGCATCTTGTGGCTTACATCAAGAGTTTTCTAAATATTTTGGAGGGGCAAGAAAACTAAGATCTAGATTAACAAACTTTGGTTAAGGAAGGCGAGTGGGAGGAGGGCAACTCATTCCTTATCTAATATTTTTTAAGCTTCTGCACCTGGATGAATACTATCTGACTAGGTGGGCCAGGCACAATAGAAAGTACCTGCAATAGGAAGAATAGGTTTGTCCTATCCTGTGTCCCATTCATGACTCAAGCTATGGGTACACTAGCACTTTCTTGGTATAATTTATGTCACTAAGGTGTATGGAAAAAACTTCCCCTGAGCACGATAAATTACACTGAAGTGGACAGCATTGTGTGTCCTGCCAATATTGCTATCACCACTTGTAAGAGATGAATTATGTCACAATCAGAGCTCTCTTCTGTTGGCATTGAAAAACTACACAAGCTGTACATTACAGTGGCACAGCTGTACTAAGCTAACCACAGGTTGGACTTCCCTGGTCAAACTAGAGGAGGTCTGCCACCAGCCCCCAAGCCCATGCTGCTGGCAGGCTGCCCTCTTCCCCAAACTTATTGGGCTGCTTGCCCAGCTGCTGCCAGCTCCCTGAGCAGAATGGGTTCCAGCTCCTGCTGTTCACAGAGGCTGCTGCAGGGCTCTGGTCCCAGCTTCCTGCTCCAGGGGGCTGCTGCAGGGGCACTGGCCCTGCATTTCTGGAGGCTGCCAGAGGACTCTGCCCCATGCTGCTGTGGGGCTTTGGCCCTGGGCCGACACAGGCTGCCAGGGGACTCTGGCCCCAGCCCCATGGTATTGTCGGCTGCCTTGGGGCTCCAGCCCTACCCCACTTTCCCAGGGGCTACCATGGGGCTCCGGTCCCAGCCCCATGCTGCAGAGGGCTGTTGCAGGGCTCTGGCCCCAAGTGCCTAAGGATTGTCAGGAAACTCTGGCCCCACACTGCTGCGGGGCTTCCTTGGGGCTCCAGCCCTACCCCCCTTTCCCGGGGACTGCCAGGGGACTCCGGCCATGGGTTGCTGTGGGGGCTCCAGCCCCGGTCCTGTGCTGCCTGCAGCTGAGTGCTGACCCTGTTTTCCTCAACCCTGGCTTTCCCTCCTGCCCTTATGCTCTTAGGCTCTCTGATCCAAGAGCATCCGTAGTCCGGACTAGACGATGCTGTTTTTTAGAGGTACAACCTGTAGTGTAGATATGGCCTCAGTTACTGCCTTCCATTAGAAACTGGCTAAGCAGCACATCTTTGAAATATGGCCTACAGGTTAAAATATTTTGTGTTTTGCAAGGTGGGATGGTAGATCTCTCTCTCCCCATCTTGATTTACGGCAACTCTGGTTTCCCCAGTAAGACCTTAGTGTTGTATTATACCATGCTTAAGGAATACTTTCTTAGCTGGTTGTTTTTTATGTATGTACTAAACAGTTGTGTATTCCCACCATCTGTAGCTGCTCTGCATGTTCCTTTCCTTCAGATAAAACATTTATTTAAAACAGTGGTAATATATAGTTCATAAATAGTAACTTTTTTCCAGGGCTATTGAAGCATTTTACACTGACCCAGGAAGCAAAAGACCCAAAAGGCAGAAATGTCTTGTTACATTTGGCTTACAGTTAAGTCAATGCTAAGCAACCACCCAAGAGATGAGCTAAAACATCTCTCAGGTCAAACAAAAAGGTCAAACAAAATTGTCCTTTGGAGAGAGCCTAGCATCACTGACTTTACACAACTCTCTCGTCATTACAGGCAGATAGGCCAAGTAACACACGCCTTGCAGATTTATAATGCATTCCCAGTAAAATGAGTAACGTTAGTTCGAACCAAGAGGTTTGATTCGAACTAAAGTGTCCCAGAGCGCACTTCCTGGTTCGAATCAGCTGGCAAGCGGAATAGCGCGCGAGCGAGATTATGCTAATGAAGCGCGGGATATTTAAATCCCCGCTTCATTAGCAATTTCGGTCGCCTACATTTGCATCCCTAGTTCGAACTAGGGGAGCAAGTGTAGACGTACCCAGAGAGATGAATGGGAGGTTTTGCCTAGGGCAGCAGAATGGAAAATGTTATCTGGATAATCTCTGAAAAGGTCAGAACTTGATTTAATAATCAGTGTTGCCAGTTCTTGCCATTTTTACTGTGAATTTCATGATATTTGGTGGAGTTCGTAAAGCCCCCGTTCCTGGAGATACATGATTATTAGAGAATCTCAGCCTTCATTTTAAAAGTGAGTTTCTGGCCCTCTTGGTGGTTGAGCAAAGCTTAAAAACATGAATGGAATGTGCCCCCAAAGTCTCAAAAGCCAGAGGGCAAATATTAAAAAGCCCTCAAAAATGATGTCATATATCTTGTTGAGTTTTAAACCAATCTCATGAGTTTTGTGGTGTGAGGCATGATTATAGAATGCTTGGAGGTAGAAATATTGCCTTTCAGAAAATAAGCCTTATTCTCAGAGGTGTGTAACACTAGCACGGGGAGGAGGGAAGGGGGGGGCGAGGTGCTGGATGTTCAGGGCTATGCTAATGAGCTTCAACACTTTTCATTGTAGATCACCAATTTGAATCAGGCCATCTCAGTGGGAATTAAAAGTTGTTCCTATAAAAGGAATGACTGGAAATCTCTATATGAGATGTGTTGATCCACAGTTCCAGCCTCCACATAATGAACTCAGCACCACAAATTTGCATTAATTGGCAGACCCAGCAAAGCAACTCTGGAGGCTGATCTAACACTTCTATCCCAGAGGAAGACCTAGACCCATCTTGGTAAAACAGCATGTTTGTGTTGCCTGACTGCTGCCCTGTAGGTAAAGAGGGGACTTAATTCATGAAGGTGTTCAAGCTAATGCTTTTCACCAAAACTAACACTATACAATTTTAAGTTGAAGGATGTGCATATATACACATTGCTTCAACATAAGCAAATTAGCTCATTCACTAATTTACATGTCACCACGGGCAGCACAAACCTTGGCAATTGTGTAGAAGAGCTGTGGTGAGTACACAGCCACAGACTGCAGACTTCCAGCCTATCTTCAGATGGGCTGGTTGGGTAGTCCCATTGGGACAACCGCAACCCACATATTTTAGAGTAGTCCTTAGGCTGCTATAAATTGTGTCTTAAATCATTTCAGGCTCTGGATCAGGAAAGTGAAAAGGTGGCACAAAAGTGCCTTTCCTCACCAACTGCACTCCTTATTTTTGCTGAATGTAAGCTCAGGAAAACTGAGCAGCAGGCTGGGGGACAAAAGGAATTCAGTGCAAACCTACTGTATTTTAAAAGATCTTTAAGGGCCAGTGTTTCTTAGACTGCTTAAAGGATGGACATGAATTAAAATAATGTAAATAACTCTTGAGTTCTTAGAGAAACATGGTGGGTGAGGTAATATCTTGGAAAGTTTGCCTCTTCCACACCAAAAGTTGGTCCAATAAAGATATTACCTCCCCCACCTTGTCTCTCTCATATCCTAGGGCTCCCACAGCACTGCAAACTTAATTTTTATTGGGAGACAGGCATTTTTTAACAACAGTGAATACTTAAAATGCATTGTGCTTCCTATAGCCTCTGCATGAATCGTTCCGTTCAGCTCTCCACCTTTCCATGGTTCTTCAAAAGGAATTGCCCTGGCAGGAGGGGGAGATGCCAGGGCAGCCCTACCTGTAGGCAGCAGACATGTTCAGCAGGGAACCAGGTTTGTAGCTCTCCCATTTTTTCACCATTTAGTTTTCCTCATTTTTGTTCCACTGCCTGTCTTGAGGGGAGGAGGCCTGGGGAGTGGCTCCCAAGCTTCTCTGCCATACTTCTGCCTCCACTACTCCAGCATTATGGAGATGGAGCCTGTTTTAAGCGGGCTTAGGTAGCAGCTGCTCCCTGTTCCACAATGTTTCTGCCAACCTTAGAAGCTCCACTTCTTCCTATGTGCAAAAGGGGGTTACCAGAGGCCCCTTCAGGCAAGTAGCAGGGGAGGCCTTCCCCTTGCTATGTTATAGCACAGCAGTTCTCGAATTGTGGATTGGGACCCCAAAGTGGGTTGGGACCCCATTTTAATGAGGTGGTCAGGGCTGGCTTAGACTTGCTGTGGCCCAGGGCTGAAGACAGAGTCTCACCACCCAAGGCTGAAACTAAAGCCCAAGGGCTGCAGCCCTGGGTGGCAGGGCTCAAGTTACAGGCCCCCGGTCTGAAGCTGCCCACTGGCCTAGGCGGTAGGGCTCAGACTTTGGCTCCCTTACCCAGAGTGGAGGGGCTTTGGTTGGCTCAGGCGCTGGCCCCATCTCCTGGAGGCTGTTTAGCAATTTTTGTTGTCAGAAGGGAGTCACAGTGCAATGAAGTTTGAGAACCCCTGGGACCATCACCAGGGCAGCAACAGCCCTTCCAGGAAGCCCATCCACCTTTTCAGATTTTATTTATTGTTGTTCAAAAGCCAATTTGGAACTATCACCAACCCTGGTCCTAACTATTTTTTAACAGAGTTGGCCAACCCCAAGCATTGAAAAAGCACAGTTCAGGCCCTGAAACAACAAAGAAATGGTCTTCAAAGCCATGGGGTTTTTTTTTGTTTGGTTGGGTTTTGGGGGTAAAATTAATACAGTTTGGGATTTTTTTCCCCCTCTGAGTTTTGAGCCTGTATACTGGCCTGGGGTCATGTTTGTGAGCTTTTCTTTGCAAATGCAATGACTGCAGCTTGTCAAAATAATTTCATTGAAACATTTTCATGTTGGAAAATGGCATTTTGTCAAAACAGACATTTTTCATGAAAAAAAACTGTATTTCATTGGAATTTTCAGTTTGGGGAAATACAACCAAAATGTTTTGAACAAAAAATTTAAACTGTTTTGACCCTTGTAGACTAATTTTTTTCTGAACTTTTTCATTCCACAAAAAGTTTTGGTGTTTCCCATTTGGGATGAAAATAAATGCTAAACTACTGGGAATTTTCCCACAACAGAAATTCCACTTTATCAAATCTACTTAGATCACATTTGTTTTTCAAATGAGAGCTGAGATTCTTCTGTAATCGCATCACTCTGTGAGGCAAGCATCCAGAAGGAGAAAACTACTTTTCCCCCCCAATTATCCTCAACTATTTTGTTTCCAAATAAATTAACATTTCCTCCTTTAAAGCTACTGCATTAATCCCCAAATGACTCTCAAGTTGGATCTGAGTTTCAAATCTCAGGGCTTGTTTTCACTGCCGTGGAGATCTATACTGCGTCAGGCAATCTTCCTGTGTTCAGTTTAGCGGGTCTAGTAAAGACATGCTAAATTGAATATTGACGGCGCCCCCGTTGACCACAGTATTCCTTGCAGTCGCAAGGCGTAAGGGAAGTCAACGAGAGCATTTCTCCTGTCGACCTCCTGCTGTGGGGCCACCCCTGAAAATCGATGTAAGGTACATCTACTACAGCTACACAATTCTTGTAGCTAGAAATGCATATTTTACATCAATTTTCTCTACCAGTATAGACATGGCTTTAGTGTTTTGCCTCTTGCAATAGTTGATATTCTTCTGAATGCCCTGCCTCCAAAAGTTATGTGATTATAGAAGAATCTCAGCTCTCAGTGTAAAAAAAAAAAGGGGGTGTGTTTAGTACATCTTATCAAAAAAATTGAATTTCTGGCCTGTGGAAAATTCCAATAGCTTAGCATTTATTTTCATTTGAAATGGGAGACATCAGGTTTTTTTGTAGAATGAATAAAAAAGTTTACGGGGAAAAATCAGTTTAAAAGAGTCAAAGTTTTAAAATTTATGTTCATTTTTCCCTTCAAAGACCAACACATAAAGGAATAAATCTGAGCCATGAGAAGTGTTTTGGCTCCCCAGCTTCATTTTAAGTTTCCAGCTGGATTCTGCCTAGTTTATATTACGGTGATGAAGACACTGCTCAGTGCTGTACGTGCATTGCAGGCAATAGCCATGCTACCCCTAATGACCAATTGTACAGCAGCAATATGTATCTCTCATCACACTCAAGGCAATATCAGGCCCAAGCTTAGTTAACAATGTGACCTAGAGCACTTGTTCTCCACCAACCGTTTATATATTTTCTGGGGATTAGGAGGAAACTTAGTGTTGCCAACTCTTGCAATTTCATTACAAGTCTAATAATATCTGGTGTTTTCTTAAAACTGCAGCTGCTGGAATAAGGTTATTATTATGGAATCTTGGCTCTTTTTTTTGTAAATTAAAAAAATGTACATCTCTAGCCTTTACAGCTGTGAAGTAAAGTTTGAACAGTTGAACCCTAAGTGCTTGAACATCGGAATTGGAATAGGTGGAACCCCAAATCTATTATTTTTAAAATCTCATTTTTAAACTTATATCAGCAGTATTGTTTTTGCTGGGTGCAGGTTATCCTAAAGCTGTCTCCTGTAGTATTCTTGCACCTTCCCCTGAAGCACTTGATATTTACTAGGGATGGTAGAGTTTAACTGATTAATGAATAAGCTGATGTTCTTCAGTTAATGCTATTGGTTATACTTTACTCTGCTCCCAGGGAAGGTGGCATCGCTGCAGCAGTGAACCCTCCTCCCCAGGAGCAGAGCCGGCAGCCCCTCTTTTTGCTGTGGGCTCTGCTGTGGGAGGTTTTGCTGTGGGCTCTGCAGTGTGAAGCTTATTTAAGCTTTATACTGCAGAGCCCACAGTGTGTGTACCACTAAGATTTTTAGCAGTTACACCAGGGATAGGCAAAATCAGGCCCGCCAAGCATTTCTCTCCAGCCCGCCTAGTTGATTAGCGGTAGGGTTGCCAGATGGTTGAAACAAAAATACCAAACACCCTCCCCAAAAAAACACCAGGAAAAAATTCTGTTGAAGAATAAAACAACATGTCCCCTTTAAGAGTGAGTGCAGGGATAGGAACAGAGGAGAGGTTGAGCACTAAGACCCAGGGGAGTCATTGCTTCCCCTTGGTCTTTTGGCCGGCAGCCATTTTGTGCTGGCAGCTTTGCGGAACCAGGTAAGCATGGGGGCTGGGGTCAAGGGGCTGGGGTGTTGGGGCTCGGGGGAAGGCCAGGCACTGAGTGTTTGTAGGGTTGCCAGGTGCCCCGCATTTTCGCCTCCTGGCTGAGAAAAAAATCAGAAAATACCAGACATCTTAGGTGTCCAGTATTTTCTGAAATTTTTTTTTTTACCGGACGGGAGGCGAAAATACTGGACTGTCCGGGTGAATACTGGACACCTGGCAACCCTAATTAGTGGAGGGTGCATACTTACAGCCAGCAGCATGTGTTCAGCTGCCCCTCCCCCACCTTGCTCATTCCTGCAACCGAGCTGCTCCCAGGGTTTTCCTGCTAACTGTGCAGAGTGGGGAGGGGCATGGAGAGAAGAGGGGAGAGCTGAAATCAAAGTGTTGCCCTGCCCCTGCACCCCATCTCTGTAGGGCAGGGGTCGGGGGGAGGGAGAGGCACAGTGGAGCTGCTCCAATCCGAAGCATGGATAATGAGTGACTCAGAGAGTTGCAGAGTGGGGAAGGGAGGACACAGAGCAGGACAGATTTCCCTTAAAGAAACATTACATGGCTTATCTCAGAAACCTTTCCAGCAGCAAACAGCACACAAATTCTGTTACTGTCACACACTCCCAGTCACTGTCACAAACAGTGCCACACACACTCAATCTGTTACAAAGTGTATCTCTCTTTCACACTCACATACCCTTTGTCTCGTTCTGTAGAGCCCTGCCCCACCCCTTCTGCCTGAGGCACAGCCAGCCCGTAACCACGTACCAAAATTCATGAAGTGGCCCCCCCCTGCCAAAATTATAGCCCACCCTGAGGTTATACGGTTACTTATTAAATGTCTTTTAACATCCCTAATACTGGCTACTGTCAACAGTAAGATATTGGACTAGATGAAGCATACTGATTTGAGTCAGTAGGGCAATTCCTGTGTTCCCAGGTTTATGTAGGTTGAACCTCTCTAGTCTGGCACCCTCGGTACCTGACCATTGCCAAACCAGACAATTTGCTGAAACACGGGAGGTCAGAATTGTAGTGAGTGGGTCTCTCTCTTTTTATTTCACCAAAGCGAATAAATGGAACAGTGCTTTCAATGCTGTTTAATAATGTAGGACTGTTCTGATATACCATATAAGCCTACACCTAGCAAAAGCTTATCAGTTCTCTTCATAACAAAGTTTTAGTGTTGTTACACAATTTTACTGTATTGGAACAAGGAAACAAGTAGATAAAGCATAAAAAAACATACTTACACTTGGCAGCATTACCAGCACTTCCACTGCTTACTGGGCTCTTAGTCTTAAAAGACATTTAAGGGTAATTTAGAGTTAAATAACCACTCACAACACTGAGTGCCAGGACTGGTGGCTGTAAACAAACTTTATGGGACCATGGGCGGATAAGCAGATATCCACCTAACTAAAATCTTGCTGGACCATGGATGATGTCGGTCTAGAGAGTGCCGGACTAGAGAGGTTCAACCTGAGGTAGTTCTTTCTGGTGTAACCGACAAATGCTTTTTTCCTAGTTTGCTCTTTTTGCAGAAATCATTTCAGTTTGCTTATTTTGTTGCTGCACAGTAAGATGGAATCATCAGTATTTCTGATAATATTGATGAGATCAGTTTTCACATGACCCCTAGTTTCATGGGTTGATTGTTGTGTTTGGTTTTTTTTCTCTTTAATGCTCTGAAATGCAATGCTCACACAATCCTGTCTAATAATGTTTTGTTCAGTGCTTGCCTATATTATAAAGCTCAGACTCTGGTATGTGCGATACTTAAAATTGCATATTAGTGATACAGCCTGCCCTGCTTGTACTGGAATGAGACAAGACTTGTTCTGTGCTCTCGAAGGTATGTGACTGACCCACTAATGCTCTGTGACCTACCAGCCCATCTCTTCTCTGTGAAATACAGTCAGAAATTCCCCCCTGCCCTACTCCAGTGGGGTTCCTTAGAAATGATGTCACTGATGCAGACTCTCCTTTGGGGTCTCTTCTGGCAGGATATCTTTAACTGAGGAGATATTAGGCCTTGTCAGGTTGGTGCCCGAAGGGCTGACATCTGAAATGAAGTTGCTGCTGAATGTCCTCTTCCTCAGGAATAAGATGTGGATATGAGGGAAGCAAAGCACCTGAAACCCCTCAAACAACCCACATATAAGCACCAATTGGGGGATAGGCTGATAGAGAGCATCCTCGTATAAAGCCCCTGTGCTTTTGTCTTTATTTCCTGCACGTGAGTCCACGTGATTAAAGCCATAAGCTTACAGAAGCCTCTAGGCGTTCTGAGCAGATGACCCAAGGGACAGTGGGGGGCACAGGGAGTAGCTTGTTTTCTTCAACTCTGCCCACTTCTTTTTGAGCTGCTTCAGATCCCTGCCACCAGCGGCGGATATAGGGCAGGGCGAGCGGGGCGGCTGCCCCGGACCCCGCGCTTCAATAGGACCCGCGCACGTACTACCTGTCGGCTGTGGCCATGGCGCATGCGCGAAATTCTGCTGCCCTGGGCTCCGCGCTTCAGTAGGCCCCGTGCCTGGGCCCCGCAAAACTCTCATCCGCCCCTGCCTGCCACAAAACAGCTGCAGTGTGGCCTAGCACCCAAGCCTGAAAATCAGGCTGCTGTGATCATGGAGCTCCCCTGAGCAGGAGACAGGGACCATTTTCACCTCAAGCTCGGCTCCTCAGTTGTAACTGCATCCCAGCCATTGCCATGAAAACCAAGAGCTAATCATCTCAAGGTCCAAGTTCATGTATCTCTGCAAAAGGGTTAAATCTATTTGAGCCTCAGATCTAATGCTCCCTGGATAGTTTAGTTAATGCAGGGAACTGAATGGTGACCATGTTGGGTTTATTCAGTTGTCAGTGGTTTGGCATTGTGTTAACTCAGCAAGACAGATTACTGTTTGGGAAACATATGAGACTCAGAGAAATTGTCCCTAAAATCAGTATGGCATGGTAGGTATATATGACAATTGATTATTAAATCTACGTATTAATGTGAATAATACCAGAGTCTAGAAAAAAGTCAAGATTAGGTTTAATCCCAAAAAATCCAAGAAATTCAGACTGATCTGCTATGGCATTCTGAGGCAAATCTCTCAAGCTTCAGAGTCTGTGGCACTGGAAAGTATGACACGTCTCTGGGAAAATCAAGCCTGCTGACAGGGAAGGGAGGGTAAAGGGGATGGTTGCCCTGGGGCCAGGTGATTCAAAGGCAGCTGCAGTGGCCAGAGCCCTGGGCCCTTTAAATCCCTGCAGGAGTGCTGCACCATACATTCTGGGCAGCGCTAAGGGCTGGTGGGGAGGGAAGGGGGACACACCATGCTTTGGGAGGCACTCAGGGTTGCCTGGGGGCTGGCATGGTGTGCTCCAGCCGGCATGGTGTGCTCCAGCCAGAATGGTGCACTCTGGATGGCACTTAGTGCTGGCTGTCCTGGCCCTGCCCTTTCCACCTGAGGCCCCACCCCTTCGGGGAGCAGAAGCTGAGCCCCACCCTCAAACTTGTCCAGGGGCCTGCAAAGGCTGTCTACGCCCCTGGGGAAAACATTTATTTCATTTGTGCATGTGTGCGTGCGTGCACACGCACACACACGTTAGCTACACAGTTAGCTAAGAGTGCTGACTGCAGGTGATGTAAACAGATGTGTCTACTGATTTAGGTGGAGCTAGGCCAATTTACATCAACTGAGGATCTGGCCCACATGAGTGTGTTTCTATCTTGTATATCTAGGTTAGCCCCCCCCTGAAAATGGATGACTTATAATGCCTTCAAATATTGTGTTTACATTGGAAATGCTTGACAGACACTTAAATAAGCAGTGCTACCAGGTGGGCTTGTAAGAAAGAGGGCTTTTATAAGGAAAGGGTAGTGGCCAGATCTTACTACTTCATGCATTTGTATGAGTTTATGCATATAATTTATTAAATAAAAAGCCACTTAACAGATGCAATAAAAGTAGAATAGATTTAAGTATCTGAGTGCCAACACAGTTTTATCCATGAAATTATTTTCTAGATATAGATGACATCCTCTGTTTTCATTTCTTGGAACATGTTCATAGGGCAGTGTCAGAATACAAATCATATACTTTGAAATAAATATATTTAATTTATATTATTAACAATATTTTAGCTTCCTGATTCTGCCTTCTGTTCAGTGATCCTACTGAAATCAGCTGAAGCGTTGGGTGCACAATGAATGCAGAGTATTAAAACTGAAGAAATGTAGAAATCTTGTTTACTTTCCACTATTTATTCTGGAAATGTCCTGTGTTTCAGTTTGGAAAGTGAAGCTGAATTCAGTTTCATTTTGTGGTGTTCCTGCAAGTATTAACTCAGTCCCACTCCAAAACACCTCCCCTCCTTCCTGCATGGTTATCAGCCGTAAACCTAGACCTCTGGCTCTAAAAACTTGATCCTCTAATGCTTCAGCTAAACAATGTGATTGTGCTAGCTAAAAGCTATAGCAGCCTCATAAACTCTGGGCCAGCCATGACAGAGTACCACACTTTACTCCGATCCTGCTTCTGGACTTGTACAGATGGAATCAAAGAGTAGTCTCCAAATAGACGTAATATTCTGCCCCCTGGATCCTTTGGGCAATGGATTCACAGTACTGCAATGGAGTTTACACATTTTTTAAAGGGTTTCATTGTTTTAAAATGTAATGTAAACATCTGTGTTCATACTAGGGGTGTGTTTCTAACACAAGTATGGGGACTGAACTGAGGTGTCAGTTTTCTTTAGCAGGATTCCGTGTAATGCTGCTGTGTGCACTGATAAGATTTTAAAAAATACAAATAAATATGAAGCCCTGTAGCAATAAATGAAAGAGCTGAGATTACTAAAAACATGCACAGTGTTAAAAATGAAGGCATTTTGGACTGACCCTGCAGCATAAATCATATCCATAGCCTTTTCTTTTATAAAATGGTAGTAGAAACTAGTAGTAGCAACTAATTTCAAAGCACGGATAGAGATAAGATGTTCATGAAGAGATCAGGCCCTTGCCTAGGTGAGTACGGATTGTTCTCACAAGTAGTCCCATTGACTTCAGTCATTCAGTGGGATTATTTGCATAAGCAATAGCTATTTCTGTGAGCATGGGCTGACAGGAGCAGGCCCCTTAGACATGTTAATTGATAACACCTTCAGCAACTTTGTAACATGTTATTTTTCTTGTTAAGAGTACTGGATGTAGTACTGTATTATTCCGCCACCAGACAACTAGAAAAGAGAATTTAAGACGAGCTGAATATTTCCCAAAAATGTGTTGCTGCATTAATACGAGATCTTACAAGTATGAATCATGCATTTTAAACATGGACAACATTGCAAAACAAAATTCCAAGATGACCCTGCTGTTTTTCCCTTGACAGGCACTGTTGCTTATACACTTCAGAATAGCAATGTGGAGCAACCATTAAATTTTAATAACCAGTAGTATTCTAATTATCTTATTATAACACATTGTCTTTGGAAAGATCAAGTAATTCTCCTAACAGTCTGTACATTAATATACTAACTGTTGTATTTTTTCTCTTCCTTTTCAGGAACAAATTTGTCTGTCTCAGCTGATTTAATGCCTACATCGTCATGGAACATTTCAAGTGAACTAGACAAAGGTAAATGGAGAGAGAAAACAGAAAGATGTAAAACCAGGCTTTAATCCTCACATATTCTTTTTGACTTTCTTATTCAAATCAGCAAGTAAACAGGGGAGAAAAGTGGAACTAAGAAAAACCTCGTTTGACTCATGATCATTTGACATTTAATTACATGCAATTCTGTGATTTTTGAAGAATGTTAGGTTGAAGGGTTCCTCCTCCAACCCCCATTAAAATGTTCCACATGGTAAAAATATTTCAAGATGTGAATGAAAAAAGTTTGTGACCTACCTGACATTTCACCTGGTGGATCTTAGGATCTGGACTCAAACTTAAAAAGCGCTGGCCAGAATCAGTTAGCCTGTCTGTGTTTATTATGGAATTTCAAAACATTAGATTTGTAATATCATGGATAAATACTTCTAAATGTTTGTAAATAGTAATTAAGAGTTTGGACACACTGAAAGTCGGTCATAAATTGTGAAAAAAAGAAAGAAAGATATTTCTCATTCCCTTTCCTTTCATGAGTTATGCAGCATGGAGGATTTAAGCCAGATTGTTCAGTCTCTTTTAGCCTTTACTGGAAGTCTGTGACCTGCATCTTTCTAGACCAATCTGACCTCATGGATACTTCTAATGTATTTTTTTTTTAAGGTAGCAATGATAGGACCTTTTTAGATAAGTTTGCCTAACACTTTCATTTAAAAGATCCTGTTTTTAGTTGCTCATAACTTTGTCAGATTTTAATAATTTGAACTAATATGTCCTATGGTCTAGGCCTGCCTTTTCTGAGAACAAAATTAGGGGAAAATATTTTTTGCCCAATCTAAAAATATCACACATCTCTTTCATCATCTTGTCAAAGATGTACCTATTACCATCCCTGTGAAATTCTTCCAAAATCTGGCCCTATTAGAAAACTCTGAAAAATCACAGTTCACATATCCTCAGTAGTCTTGTTAGAGTTTGGCTGCTAAATCCTTCAGAGATTTACATCTGCACTGAGCATGCTTCAGCCTACCATAGCCAGGGCTGGCCTTACCAAGAGGCAAACTGAGGCAGCTGCCTCAGGTGCCAGACTGGGGGGGAGGGGGGGAGGAAGGGGCGCCACTAGGACCCAGAGTGCAGAAAATTGTGTCTGCTGCTGGTGCATATGTATTCTCTCTGCTCTAGATTCACAGAGATGGTGGAGTGCTGTGCTGGAGGAAGGAGGGCACAAGAGACATAACAGGCAGGCAGGAGAAAAGGTGGCATGGGGGCGTCATTTGAGCTCCCCGCCTCAGGTGCCAAAATGTTGTGAGCCAGCCCTGACCATAGCTGCTTTGTGCTGGCCAGACTACACATGCATCATCCTCACAGAGGAACTGCAAATGCTGCATTGCAGTGCTGCAAGGGCTCAGCATCACTTTCCCTAGAACTGCAGCTGATAGAGAGCGCCAAGCAGCAGAAGTAAGAGCAGGAAGATGTCTGATGTGTACTCTCGGTACTCCCTGCGCTGGCACCCAGGCAGCATGTAGGAGAAAGAAGTAGCCTTCGACAGTGATGTAGAGGGTGAGGAGCTGGTGGGGATGATGGCAAGAGCCGTGAGAAGAGGTAAGAGGTAAACTGGAACAAGAACTGGTTTTGTGGGAGGAGGACTGAGACAGGGGCAGTCTGTAGAGGACATGGGTAAAGGGGATCAGCTTGTTTGGGGGAACAAGGCAGAAGTGTTTTGTAAGCACTAAAGCACAGGATTCCTGAGTCTCAATATTTCTCAGCTGTAAGCAAATAGGTGTGAAGTCCACTGGCAAAATGTGTCTTATCTCCGTCCAGGAGTTGGTCCACAGAAGAGGACAACCTTTTGCTACATCAGTTAATCTTAGCTTAAGTGGCAGAAGCCTGTGCTATAGGTCTAAAATGTTTCAACTCTGCTGATAGCCAATGTGAATGTCAGTATGGTTTCAAATGAAGGAATTTCTGGGTTGGTTGATTGTTTTTTTTGGTGGTTTTTGTTTTTTTGAACATAGGAAACTACATAGAAAAGACAGAAAAAGTGCATTAAAAAGCAGTCAGAAGTTAGGAAATTCCAGAATTATGGTTGCATGTGCAACCTTAATTTGGTCTCCTTGTGTGTATGCATTATGATACAGCCTCTATTAGGTGATCCCATTCTATTTTGTTCCTTAGGACCTTTTCACAGGCTTGACCACAATCTGAGGATGAATCAGGGCTGTGCAGTGAAGGAGACTGTTGTTTGTAGTTGGGCCATCCCTAGGGGGATAATGCCCCCTGCTCCAAAACAGGCCCCACCCTGCCTCTTCCTGCCCCACCTTACCCCACTCCCTCTTCCCCAAGCCCCTGTCCCTGCTTGGCCCCTCCCTGCCGCTTTCTACCCTTGTCCTGCCCCACCACTGTGCCCCTTCTCCCAAGCCCCACCTCTTCCCAACCCTAGTCTGCTCCCCTCCCCTCATTCCACCCTGCCCCCAAGTGAGGCAGGGCAGAGTGGAACAGGGTCAAGGGCGCCTCCCAGATCCCATGGCCCCTGAAGCACCAGGACCCCCAAAACATGGGGCTGGGGTGGCTGCCCTGAACCATCCAAAGGACGGGATGGCTCTGGTCTGTAGGATCCCAGCTTTGTTGCAGAAATTGGAAGGTGTATAGCGAATGAGGCACAGGACTATAAGAATAGTAATGAAAGCCTTGTGGTGAAAACAGTTGAATGTTGCCCTGAAGAACTGGATTTTTTCCTGGTGTCTGCTGCAAAGTTCCTGTCATGCTAAGTGAGTCCCTTACACCAAACCTTTCACAGGTTGCCACCTCATTTTCTTTATGCCCAATTCAAAACACCCAGGGTCTGACTTGCAGAAGTGCTGAGCACTTGCAGCTGGAACTGAACAATCAGTGGTGTGCTTGGCCTATGACTCGCTTAGACCGTTTACAGGCATTGTACTGAGATTCAGGGTTATCTAAAATGATGGCCATAAGAAAGAATATGGTAAAAGTCTGCTTCACTCTGTACTTTCTTTCAGTTCCTCAATGTGCAAATTATGCCAACTAGAGCCAACGTTTCCTGCTATAGCTACCAACATTTCAGTTCCAGCAGGAAGTGGTGGTGGGAGCGTTAATGTAGACAAGGCTCTGGCTGTTGCCACCATTTTGAGCATCAGGTCATTTTACTTCTCAGAGTAATGTTCTTTGATGGTGCTGAATATGATTGTGTCCTGTATGTACTAGCACTTATGCAGTTTTCAGTGTTGTTTCAGTGGCACCCATTGGCTGGCAATGGGTAAAAGCTCACTCTGCTAATCCACTTGGAATGCAACAGTTATCACCTGCTTGAGGTAAATTCTGCATTCCAAAGGGATTACAGCTTCATCATTATCCTCAGCTCTTATTGTCATTCCTACAGAACCATACATTTACACAGCTAAAACATGGATTTACAGATGTGGATTAAAACACATTTGCTTCCCAAAGAGCTTAGTCTTAGAGCCTGAATCTGTATGAGGACAAAGTAACATACATGTTTTGTCTAGTAAAGGATAAAAGAGCTTACTTTTAAAAAACATGTAGCTACCATGTTGTAACGGGTATGCTCTAAAACTATCTTAGGTAAGGTAAATAGAACTGTAGTACATGCTATTCAGTTGAGTTGAAGCCTAGGAGGAGGAAATTACATTTGCACTTCAATTTCCACCTCACTTGCACCTAAGATTTCAAGGAATCAGCTTTGACCCACCTTTCCTACAATCTGGCAGGGGATCTCGGAAGTCCCAGTAAAACATATTTAAATGCTTATAGTTCCAGCCAAGTTTCCCAATTAAGCAACTGTTCCTATTAAGTGTTTCTTACTGTACTTACTTCTGCTTGGTAGTTAACATCTCTAGCTTTAATATTTCTTCTCTGTGGTTTTTTAACACAGTATTATTAAACAATATTACAAAACTCAAGGAATAATCATTTAAGTTTTCTCCCAGCTTGCTGGCTTCTTTATAATTGACTCACAACTGAGCTCCGTTTAAGTTTCAATTTCTATTAAATAAGCCAAATCGACAGCATTAAACCATTGCTGTTTATTCTTTTTAACAGGAAATGAATTTTAAAAGAGATGCAGTCACCCGTGAAGAGCTGTTGAAAGCAGCGATTGATGGGAGGGAGAAGGTGGTTTCTCACCAAATCCTTAAAACAAACAAACTACACATCAAAATAAAAATAATCACTTTTAAAAATAGCAGAATCTCAGACAATATCATTTTTTCTCTGTTCTTCTACCCTTCAATTATGGTGGGTTTTCAGCAGGGGAAGAATGTCATGAATGAAACTAAAAAACTAAAATGTGATCAAAAAGTTATTTTATTTAAAATGAAAACTACTGCCATGCACACTTCAGAAAAAAGGACTTTGTGGTTAGGAGACAGCTTGGCTCAGGGGATCAGTAACAGAATATAAAACCCTTCACTCCTTCGTTACCAATTCAAATATACTTTACATGAGTATTAGCTTTTTACATTAGTATTAGTTTTTCCGACAACGGGGAGATTTTTCGAAAGGGTACAGGATTTTTCGAAAAATTGCTCCTTTTTTTCGAAAAATCGCCCTGTTGTCGGAAAAAACGCGTCTAAACCGCAGTTTCAGTTTCGAAATGGCGCTTGTTCAAAACAGCGCCAGGACGCGATTATGCAAATGAAGCACGGGATATTTAAATCCCCGCTTTATTTGCACTTTCAATGTGTCTAATTTACATCCTTCTGCCGACAGAGGGGTGTAGTTTAGACACACACTATAAGAGATGTCTGCATATCTGTCAATAGTTAAGGTGTGCATGATAGAGGGCACTCAAGAATATATAGCATAGTTCCTGGGGTTTGTAAGACCAATAAAACTGCTTGTTGTGCACTGCAAATGGCTTTTTTTTTTTCTGCTCTTTACATCCACTCATAATGACCACTATATGATGGCAGTTCAGTGTCTTATGTGAAATAAATTGGTAGTCTAAGTCCATCTCCTGGTCAACAAGTTTGGCATGTCATCAAATCTGGCCTGTAGCAACACAATATACCTCGGGATAACTAAGAAGGCCAAACAGATATACAGCTTTTCAAATGTTAGTATGCTTATGCATTACACCAATGTTCCATTCTACACTGGTTGCCAGAGAGTTTGGCCTTGTTACCAGGAAGTGAGTGTCACCCTGCTTGGTACAACAGCCAGAGAGGTAACCAGAAATGATCCCCAGTGGCAGAGATGGGGACTTGCAAAGAAAGAGATTTTACAGCAGATAGGATAAAGGAGAGAAATATATATCAGGAGAGAGGAAGGAGAGAGTGGGAAATACTACTTGGCATATGGAAACCAACAGTATCTAGGAAATCAGAGTTAGGCCAATTCTAAACACTTTTGAAAATCCTCCCCATAGTGCACTTGGCACCATCTCAGAATCATGCTCTCCAACTAGGCTGATTTGTAATTCTAGGTCAGAGTAGTATGGTGTAGAGTGGGAAGCAAATAAATGTTGTGGGAGCTTCACACCTAAAGTTTAATTTTCCACTGTTGTTGTACTTTCCAAACAGACACATTCTGCCCATGGGATGGGCAAATTCCAGCTCTTGGGCCAGATCTGGTCTTCAGGGTTAGTCCTTAGCATGCCCCCACCTCTATATTACCTGAACCTACACAGATATTGGGCGATCACTGCTCTCATTGGCCATGGATTGCTGTTCACAGCCAATGGGAATGGCAGGAAGCAGTGTCCTGGTCCACGCCACTTCCCACTGCTCAGATTGACCGTGAACAGCAATCCACAGCTAACTAGAGCTGTGATTGCCTGATACCTGTGGAGGCACAGGTAAATATAGCAGCGGTGGCCCACCAGGGATTAACGCTGAGGGCCAGTGCTTTTTTTATTGCCCACACTTGTTGTGAAGTCTTGAAAGATGACTCCCTATTTCGAGGCTGATGCCTCATGAGGCAGGGATACTTTGTATTTTTATGAAGATCTAGAACTGGGGTGGGCAAATTCCAGCCTGCAGGCTAGATCCAGGCTCCCAGCTCTATATTCACCTGAGCCTCTGCGCGTTGGCTGCAGATCACTGTTTGCGGCCAATGGGAATGGCGGGAGGCAGTGTCGTGGTCCATGCTGCTTCCTGCTGCTCCAATTGATCTGTGAAGGTGCAGGAAAATATAGCAGCGGCAACCCAGCAGGGGCTAACCCTGCGGGCTGCCTTTTTTTATTGCCCCACGCCTGTTCTAGCCTGTCTTCTGTATAGTTATAGCAGTGCTGCAGCTTCAGGACATAGAAAAGAAAATGTCTTTCTCCTTCCTTTGCCATAGCAAGGTTTTGTTGTTCAGTTCAGGAAACTGGATGTTGGTGATTTCGTGAAAGATACTTACCCTTTCTGAGCCTCAGTTTGCCCTTCTATAAAACAGGAAGTCGTGTAGCTGAGTTGGAATGTTCTGGCCACAATAGTACTATTGGTTCTGTTGTGGGACTATTGGTTGCCAAAGTAGTGGCCCGAGGATCTTTCTGCTCGGCTTTTTTTGTAGAACGCAGTGCATGGAGCATGCTATTTTTCAGAGCGTTCCCCTTTCCCCCCACTGGCATAAATCTATTATGTATTATAATAAACAACAAACCCATAACAAAGGATATAAAGCAGGTAGGCTATCACAATGGGAAAACCAGACCAGACTGCGTGTACTGGTCATGGCTGCTGAGGACATTAAGGAATATACCACAGGGGAAAAAAGAACCTATTTGCTGAGGTGATTGTGAGGCTGATTAATGCATGTAAAATGCTTTGAATGTCTCTGATGAAAGGTCCTGTATCATAGAATCACAGAACAATAGAACTGGAAGGGACCTCGAGAGGTCATCGAGTCCAGTCCCCCGCCCTCACAGCAGGATCCAGTACCCTCTAGACCATCCCTGATAGATGTCTATCTAACCTGCTCTTAAATATCTCTGGAGAGCGAGATTTCACAACCTCCCTGAGCAACTTATTCCAGTGTTTAACCATCCTGACAGTTAGGAAGTTTTTCCTAATGTCCAACCTAAACCTCCCTTGCTGCAGTTTAAGCCCATTGCTTCTTGTCCGTCCTCAGAGGCCAAGGAGAACAATTCCCCCGTGACACCCTTTTAGATACCTGAAAACTGCTATCATATCCCCTCTCAGTCTTCTCTTTTCCAAACTAAACAAGCCCAATTCTTTCAGTCTTCCTTCGTAGGTCATGTTCTCTAGACCTTTAATCATTCTTGTTGCTCTTCTCTGGACCTTCTTTAATTTCTCCACATCTTTCCTGAATTGCGGTGCTCAGAAGTGGACACAATACTCCAATTGAGGCCTAATCAGCGCAGAGTAGAGCGGAAGAATGACTTCTCATGTCTTGCTCACAACACTCCCGTCAGTGTAATCAGTCTGAAGCTGTATTAAAATGGTGGCTGCTGATGGTTATTCTCTCTGGTACGCTCCCCTAATGCCATGCCCGAGCCTTGGGCCAAGGCTTTGAAAAGTGACTAGTATTTTGAGTACCTTAGTTTTTGGCTGCCCAACTTGAGACAACTTGAAGGAGCCTAATTTTGAGCTGAGAGCACTCCTGCTAAAAATCAGGCCCCTCAAAGCATCTGAAGTTGAGTATAAAAAAGTACTAGACACGTTTGAAAACCTGGCCTTGGATGCTAAGCTCCTTGGCTTTTGGACCCACAGAGGTCATATCGCAATGAGGTCCAAAACAATCGGATACACACCAGTCTTCAAAGGAAAGACCCCTCAGAATGGGAAATGCTTCACCATTTCTGAGGCAGGAATTCAAGAACCTGGAGGAGAAGCGTTTTGATGGGTGTACATTCCACCTTTCACAAAGAAAATGAGGATGTATCCGCACAGAGAAGGAACATCGTTTTTAAGACAGGTTTGGAAATTCTTCATTCCTGTGCCAGGCAAGATTTCCTGCATAAATCCTGAGAAGCTTGTTAATTACAGCATATCTTTAGAACAAAATGATATTGCTTCAGGGCAGTTCTTGTCACAATTACAGGTTTAAATATCATCCCTTTTGGATTTCTTCTAGCTTTTTTAGTTCAAAAAAAAAAAAAGTTGTTAGTATGTTGTTGCAAGTTATCCCTTGCTGACAAGGCAGTAATTCATGCAGAAATGACAGGTTTTTATGTAACTTTTTTTTTTTTTTTTTTTGGAGGCCAGTGTGAAGTACAATATTTTCTCACTGAAATCTAGCTTTAGGGTCATTGATGCCTTAGATCAGTGTTTCCCATCTCTTGAGCAGGAGCTGCTTTTTTGATGTATCCCATTCTGATCTCCAAAATGTACTCTCGTATCACTTCCTGACAGAGTCTCACTTGTTTTTTGTCTCCTCTCCTGCTCCCTACCTCTTTTTTCTTCTTTCCAGTTTTTATTCTTTTCGTTCCTTCCATCTACCTTCCTTTTCTTTCCCTTTTCTTTCCTCCATTTCCCTGCTCACCTCTGTTACCCCCAATCCTTTTTTCTCTTCTCCTCTCATCTGTTGATGACGTCCCTTTTTTTTTCTCCATCACCTGCACTGCCCTCCAAAACATAAACTCACTGACCAGAGGGGACTCTTGCTCTCTCTACTGGAAAGTATAGAAGTGGTTGGATGGATTTTTCTTTTCTGACCCACATTAGAATAGACAGCTAATGTTAGTGACCTTCAGTTACTTCTCCTTCTACAAAATGCTGCATCCTGTAAAGGAATAGCTGGTTTTACCTTTCATTGTGTGCCTGTTTATTTAGAAGGAGAGAGGCTGGACTATGAAGAGGCGTCTGTGCCTAATACAGTGGAGGGATTGTTCAGAAGCAGTTCACCCTTGGGTAATGATAGCATCAATAACACTGCCAAGGAAGAGTCACCTTTGAAATCTCTTACTTCCCCCCATTTAGCTATCATTTAACTTTTGCAGATGTAAATTGGAAAACTGGCACTTCTAAACCAGTCACACTCACTCTATAATGGACCAGAGGGGCTACTGCAGCGAGAGAAAAGCCCAGCGCTTGATCTCCCCACTCCAAGGCTTCGTCTACACAGCTTCCCACTTCCGCAAAAGCCTATGCAAATGAAGTGTGGATTAGCATATTGCCACACTTCATTTGCATAATTAATTAGGAGCCGTTTTTGCACAAGAGATTTTTGTGCAAAAAGGTGCCGTCTACACAGCGCCTTTTTGCGCAAAAACCCCCTCTTGAGGAAGAACGACTTTTGCGCAAGAGGGGTTTTTTGCGCAAAAATGTGCTGTGTAGGCGCAAAACAAGCGCAAAAACGGCTTGTAATTAATTATGCAAATGAAGCGCGACAATATGCTAATCTGCGCTTCATTTGCATAGGCGTTTGCGGAAGAGGGAAGCTGTGTAGACATAGCCCAAGAGCCACACGTTCTGTCTCCGCAGCACTGCCTTCACCCTTTCTAGTCTGATGATTGGGAATGGCTTCTCTCTCCCAGAAGCCAGAGTGACTGCCTTTTCCAACACAATAGAAAAGGAAACCATGGTTGTTGATCACTTTTCTGTTTTAAAATGGCACAAGAATAGGTCAAAAGCAATATCAGCTACTGCCCACAGAAGTGAATGATCTCCAGTGACAGCATCCGCTCAGCCATTAAAACATTTGCATTTACGAATCATCTGTGTAATTGGTCCATTCGGGCTGGATACTCCTCTCTGTCTCCGTACTGCAAGGAAAACTAATTTAGAGTGATCCAATTGGCAGGCTCATTTTGCTCCTCTGTTTCTTTCACTGAATGTGAATTGCATTTCTGCGGGGAGCAGGTCAGCTCAGACAGAGCTGCTGGGGCTTCTGCTTAGTCTTTCTCTTCATGGGAGAATCTCCAGGGGGCTGGTAATAGTGTCTTCCCTCAGCCCTTCTGTTGCTTTTCTACTCCCCCCATACAGATCCCTGAGTCCTTGAAGAGGCTTCTTGTGCACCTTGCCATGGAATCATGGAATCTTCCCTTTGCATGTGGGAAAGGGAGATGCTCGTATATGAGTGTTCTCTCACCCTATAGGCCTTGGATGCATTATTGGGCCCAAAATTAGGGATCAGTATTACAATAATGCAGGGAATGTTTTCAAATCATTGACTCCTTGCAGTCCCACTAGCTTTTTCTGTTGAGGTTCCAGTTTCCACAACAAAACAGCAGCCTGTGAATTTTGCAGCTGTTGTTTATCTACTTTTTGTATTTCATCGCTCATCTGTTTTGGCAAGGAAGTGTGAAATTAAACCATCTTGCCTGGCTTAAGAACCATTTTTGTTTTCTAACTAACAATGAGCCCTAGCTAGAGTTCAGACTCCTCAAAGTTCAGAACTGTCCAGAGCTCGCGTTTTGTTTTCAGCCTATTTCTATCTGACTCACCTCATTATTATTATATTAGTGGATTGTGGGAGTGCTTAGAGGTTAACCAGATTGGGAACTGACTGTGTTGGGGGCTGACAGACATATAATAATTGACAGTCCCTGCCTTAGACAGATAAATACTTGATGGCAAGAGTCAAGATTTTCCATTGCAGGCAAAGGACATGTCATAATCAGTCAGCACTTGGTTAATTTAATGCAGGTCAGATCTTTGATTTCCAAAGGCATGTGCACCCAAGGGACAGCTAGGCATTGATCACGCCCTCTCCCATGAGAAGTGGAGGTTCATTCATCTTGGTAGCAGTTATCCCATGCTTAATCAAATGTCATGGGAGTGAGGGTAGGGCAGGGAAGAGAGGAAGGAGAGTGGGAAGGGGAAGGGAGAGAGGAAGAGGAGGAGGGCTGGAGAGATATGTATTGTTCACTCCTGTTGCAAATGACTAGACAAGGCAAGTTAATACAACCTGATGCTGCATTAATTTTTTTGCAGAGTTCTCTCCATCCTGAGGATCCCTCTAAAAGGGGAGCTCCAGAGCTAGGAATTGTGGTTTTAGAGATAATGTAGCCTGGAGCCAAGGTTGATGTACAGAGCCCCTCCGGGACAGTTCTGTACTGTTGACATGTACGTAGTTTTGGGGGTGGACAACTTATTTTTCTCATGATGAGAAGCAAGCCCTGCCCACTCTACTGAAGAACTCAGAAGCGACTGTCCCTGTGGCAAGTGTGTCCAAGCAGGTGTCACTATCTGGCCATCAGTTTTTACTACCTTTGATCTAAAAAAGAATTAAGCCTGAATGAGGAATGTATTAAAAAGAAAAATTGAATGAGGCCCTGTTTATTTGTCTCCATATCCTTTGGAAGCATCTAGATTTTCCCCCTGAAATCTCTGAATACGAATTTAATTCCTATTATGAAAGGGAAAGAATTACAGCTTTCACATTCATGCACAATTTACCTTTTTATTTTCTTTTATTAGCTGGGGATATTCCGTAAATCAAGTTCTCTGGATGGGTCCAGGGATTCTGATTCTATTTGTGGGGTCCCATTAGAAGCCAAAGCCGTAAATTACTGCTACTGTGTTTGAAAATTTTTTTAGCTACAGTACATTAGAGCTTCTTGTTTGCTTTTCCACCGATGGAGAATATATTTTTATTTGCGCATTTTTTCTTGAATGTCTCATTTAAGAATAATATTGGGTGTAAAATGTGAAAGTCATAGAACAAAACCTAAAAAAGGAAGAATCCTAAGGAACATGCAGAACTCATCATAAAACTGTTCACAAAATGTTTGACTTGTATTGAGGTTTTTTTTAATCTCGGCATGGGTAATGAAAGTCTGACCAATCTACATAAGGTAACCATATATAATAACCTTTTCCTGGGTCATCCAGCTATCTTGGTTTGTTTGAAAGATTGATAGATCACAGGGTCAAGGGACGTGTTTTATTGTAAGTTTCTGTTCCAAATTTCCTGACATTTTTGGTTTAAAAAAAAAAGGGGGACCTCTAAAAGGCAGAGAAAGGGCTAATAAGAACCAGATCCTAAAGTGATTGTATGTCAAAATGTCAAAAATAACAGCTTTTCTTTGACTCCATAGCATTAATCTTAAACCACATACCTTTACAAACACACTGTTTTAATAGGTTGAGTTTTTGTATGTGACCGTTTACTACAGAGTGACTTTTGAAGTGACAACAAAATCCCTTGATGGTTTTCGGTAGTTTGGTTTATAGCCTGATATAGACATTTGTTTACCTATTCCAAATCACTTCTTTGTGATTAAAATTTAGACGTCTCCTACTTGTGCTGTAAAACTAGATCCTGAGTAAAGAAAAGCTTCATTTCCCTCTTGCTGGCTTGTAGTGTCAAAGCTATCACCACGGCAGCAGACCTTAAACCTGCAAGTTAATTTACAGAAGAAAAGACTAAATGTATATTAAGGAGGAACTTTCTAAAGACAAAAAAGACAATGGGAGAAAATCCATGTGAGTTAGACATCTTATTTCTTCAGGGTCCCACGGGGTTACTACACCATAGCATTTTGGTTTCCTTTGTGTGAAAAAGAACTTGAAATCCTAGATACATATAAAAGTAGTATTCAGTATTAATTCTGAGCAACAATTGTAATCTGCACTAAAAAAGTCATGAAGCCCCAGACAGCCAACAGAACAATAAGAGATCTTTAGATGGTACAATCTACCGTAAATAAGATCTGAAGGAGGAAGAAAAATAATACCCAGCTCTAGGAGATATTCTGTATACAGTGTTATGTGCATGTTTTACCGAGGACCTTGTTTCAACAAATAAAACTAAGCTGGGCAACCCCAGCCAATAGTGAACTTCCTGTGGTCCCCATGCAGCTCGTATCAAATATTTAAGCTCAGTTCTTTGGGAATTCTTTAACTCTGATATGTTTCAGGCAGAGTTGCAAAATCATAAAAGTACAGGACCGTTCCAGTGTGTCATCATTGCTCTGCTTTTATTCCTTTAAAACAAGGGAGAGAGCTACCATGGCTCTTTCACACATACAGAATGGGAAGCGACTGTCTAGGAAGGAGTACGGCAGAAAGGGATCTAGGGGTTATAGTGGACCACAAGCTGAATGAGTCAGCAGTGTGATGCTGTTGCAAAAAAAGCAAACATGATTCTGGGATGCATTAACAGGTTTGTTGTGAGCAAGACATGAGAAGTCATTCTTCTGCTTTATTCTGCGCTAGTTAGGCCTCAGTTGGAGTATTGTGTCCAGTTCTGGGCACTGCATTTCAAGAAGGATGTGGAGAAATTGGAGAGGGTCCAGAGAAGAGCAACAAGAATGATTAAAGGTCTAGAGAACATGACCTATGAAGAAAGGCTGAAAGAATTGGATTTGTTTAGTTTAGAAAAGAGACGATTGAGGGGGGATATGATAGCAGTTTTCAGGAATCTAAAAGGGTGTCATAAGGAGGAGGGAGAAAATGTGTTCATCTTGGCCTCTGAGGATAGAACAAGAAGCAATGGGCTTAAACTGCAGCAAGGGAGGTTTAGGTTGGACATTAGGAAAAAGTTCCTAACTGTCAGAGTGGTTAAACACTGGAATAAATTGCCCAGGGAGGTTGTGGAATCTCCATCTCTGGAGATATTTAAGAGTAGGTTATTTAAATGTCTATCAGGGATAGTCTAGACAGTATTTGGTCCTGCCATGAGGGCAGGGGACTGGACTCGATGACCTCTCGAGGTCCCTTCCAGTCCTAGTATTCTATGATTCTATGATTCTATTCCCCTGCCCCTTGAAAAACACAGCTTCTGCTGATCAGACCTGCTAGTTCAGGTGGATCCTGTTCAAATATGACAGATTGGCAGACGGACAAATGAATGGTGAGAATTTTTTAGCCATTGGGAAGTATGTTTACCTCTGTCTCCACACTTCAGTGAGAAATCCTGCTGAGGCCTTCCTTAGCATAACTGGAATAATTTAAATAAAAACTTTATTGAAAGTATGGAACAAACAAGTCAATTCAACACATTCAGACTGTGGTATCTTGTCAGAGTAACCCAGTTTTCATGTAGAAATTTCCAACAATCTGGACTGATAAGCTATGAAAGGTAGTAGCCCTGATGCATGTTGGATATTGGATAAAAACTAGGGTAGGAATAGCTCTTCATCCAAATCCAGAATCTGATGAGACCAGCATGGCTAATCCACAATGCTGAATGAATGCCAGTGTTTATTTCCAGGTTATTGCTAAGAAATCTAGTCAATTGGGAGAGATTCCTTGGCAGTCCATGATATGACCAATGTCCATAGTGGAATGAGCATTTACTAGTTTAGACAAAGTCTCTCTTCTGTTTAAGATTTATTGATGTGCAAATATATCCATCTCACAGTCCCTGAGGGCCCATCTACACTACATGGAAGATTGCTGCTGCCACAGTCGATCTTCTGGGGTTTGATTTAATAGGTATAATATAGACCTGCTAGATCGAACTCAAAGGGCACCCCTGTCTGCACCAATTCTCCTGCTCCTCACAAGGAGTAAGGGAAGCTCCTGTCAGCCTCCCACTGTGTGGACGGCACAAACACGGTGTAAGATATGTAGACTCCAGCTACATAATTTATGTGGCTGGAGTTGTGTATCTTACTTCGACCTTCTGATGTAGTGTAGACCAGGCCTGAGTGAGACATTCTACACTCTTCCTTATCATCAAACTACACTATAAAAACGAAATTGGAGCATCTGAAGTTTTTGGTGCAACCAAGATAAAGCTTCATGATTCGTTTGTGGAGCCAGTTTTCAGATGTCATTGATCAGATAACTATTTTATGCAGATTTGAATTTCCAATTCCAGAATGAAACACTCTTTCTCTGGCATCTGAATTTTTGAAAATTTTTCTCCTTGTGTCATTCTTTCAGTCCTTGAAAAAGGATTTGGAGACATATTATGATTTATACAGAATTCTGAGCCAGATTTGGGGTGTGGGTCTGTCGGTTGTGTTCAGCTCTACCTCTAGGATACGGCATATTGAATCTTCAAAAAGACACAAAGAGAAGGACAAATCAGACAACATTTCTATTGATAAAATGAACATAAAAGGGCCTAATTTTGCATTACCCTTATTCTCTAAACTCTTACTAAAGTCGATGGAAGCTTTGATTGTAGAAGAAATGTAATATCAGATACATCATATACAGTGTTATTGAAAAGACTATCTCAATGTGGCAGGCAAAATCCTTCACCAGTCACAGCGGGTGTTGCAGCTTTAAGATGTGACTTTGAAAAGTTAAGATGGAGTAACCAGGGAGTTGCAGTGGAGATTAACATTCCTTGGGCAGAATGGCAAGCTTTTATTTTGAAAACCACCTGGGCTCCACTTAAAGCAGTAAAATACATAAGAATTTATTATGACTGAGAGAGTCTCCTATTTAACCAAGTCAAGACATAGCTGTGGCAGCGTATACCCGTTTCGCCTTTCGAGACACATAAATGTGGTATATTTTGTCTTTCCACAACTACTTTTAGTGCACAGCTGTCGTTATTCCATAACATCAAAACAGCACAAAGTTTCAATATAAAGGATACATAATATTTGGATTTTATAGGCAGTGTCTCCAATTTATGCTCTTAGAATCATGAAGATGACTTATGATGTGTTGTGTTTGCATTGGCAAAGGCTCAAACCAGAAATATATTTCAGGCTAAGCTTTGCAGATATTATCTCAAGTCATTTAAAAGTTCATTATAGAGCACCCACTAGTGCTGCTGTAATAAAGGGTCTGTCAGCATTTTCCAAGGGTTAATAACTTAGCCATTAAAGAAAAATCTCTGTAGGCTGAAACTCTGGGTGCAGCAGCAGATTATTTTTACAAATTAAAAAAATCGAATTGAATACTTTAAATTTATAAGTGGGATAATTGTTTTAAAATTTTCTACTTTCAAACCATTTTACTCTACTTCTCTCACTTAAAACATTTCAAAAATGGCTTTATAGGGTTCCACTCAAAAATACAGACAAGTTTTCATTGTGTGTTAAAGCTAGAAAAAGGAGAGATTTAACTCAGAATATAATCAGAATACTTAGTACTTACACAGTACAGCACTTTTCAGCTTTAAAGTGTTTTATAAGGATTATCTAATTCATCTGTGATGCAGGGAGGTCTTATATTATCCCCACTTTACAGTTAGAGAAATTGAGCCCCAGACTTTAAGACTGGGGTTGGTTTTTTTAAAAGGAGCTTAATGTGGTTAGATGCATAAATCTCATGTGAATTTGAAGTAGATTTGAA
The DNA here is from genome assembly GCA_019425775.1 of Rafetus swinhoei. NCBI lineage: Eukaryota > Metazoa > Chordata > Testudines > Trionychidae > Rafetus > Rafetus swinhoei. Next base: position 49,613,923 of record CM033430.1, on the reverse strand, counting down.
TCCAAGCCCAAGTGGTTCATCCAAGGCCACGGAAGGAATCCATTCAGATCCCAGCTTAAAACTCAGGCACTCCATGTTCCCAGTTCTGCCACTAGACCCTTCCTTTCTCACAAGCACAGTAATTACTTAGCACAAAAAATTCAATTTCATTTTGAGTAGCTTCTCATAAATAGCAGTGACGGTCAATCTGGAACATTTAGAGGGATGCTTCAGGATAGGAAAGACCATCAAATTACCCATGACAAAACGTGGTATTATGCTGTTTGCCTCATGAAACACACTGATGAGTAACAATATGGCATTATGCATTGACCATCGTAATAATAGTTTTTCACTACCTTTCAGCCTTCTGCTGCAGCAGGTTCTCCTTCTAGGGAAGGTCTTCTGTTTGTAGAAAAGGTGAGGTTAGGGAGGTCTTTGTGGAAGTGCAAAGGAGATCAGAGGGAGAGTAGATGGTGTGAGAGATGCCTGAATTCAAGAGAGGACTTGAGTTATGTGTATATTACTTGATGAGTGCTTATTGAAAGTAGGATAAATGCAGCAGTGTTGGAGGGTAGAGTAGAGAAGGAGTCAGTGGTCTGGAATAGATGCTATGGGTCATAAACATCCCTAAAAACAGGCTGTAATGTAATTGTGAGATTTAAAAAATTGTGATTAATCACAGTTTTAGTTGCACTGTTAAACAATAATAGAATACCATTTATTTAAATATTTTGGATGTTTTCTAAATATTCAAATATGTTGATTTTAGTTACAACACAGAATACAAGGTGTACAATGCTCATTTTATATTTTTATTATAAATATTTTCAGGGTAAAGAGATAAATAGTATTTTCCAATTCACCTCATACAAGCACTATAGTGCAATCTCTTTATCGTGAAAGTGCAATTTACAAATTTAAAAACAAAATGTGTACATAACTGCACTCAAAATAAAACAGTATAAAACTTCAGAGCCTACAAGTCTACTCAGTCCTTCTTCTGATCCGAAACTGCTATAACACAAAATATATAGCAGAATGCAAGTAAAAGCATGGACCAGGGGACATACAATTTTTCCCCAAGGAGTTCAGTCGCAAATTTGTTTAACACATTCTTTTTTTAACAAGTATCATCAGCATGGAAGCATGTCCTTGGGAAGGGTGGCCAAAGCATAAAGGGGCATTCAAACATTTAGCATATCCTGCAGTGCCGACTACAATAGTGCTATGATAATGCCTCTTGTAACTTTCAGATGTCATTGTAAGTAAGAAGTAGGCAACTTTATTTTCCATAAAGGTAAACAAACTTTTTCTCTTAGCGATTGGTTGAACAAGAAATAGGACTGAGTGGACTTGTTGGCTCCAAAGTTTTATGTTGTTTTAATTTTGAATGCAGTTAGGTAACAAAAGAATCTGCATGTGCACTTCCATGATAAAGAGATTGCACTATAGTACTTGTATGTGGAGAACTGAAAAGTACTATTTCTTATATCTTTTTCACAATGCAAATATTTGTAATAAAAAATAAAATAAAGCAAGCACTATGCACTTTGTATTTTGTGTTTTAATTGAAATCCATATATTTTAAAATGTAGAAAAACATGCAAAAACATTTATAATAAATTTAAATTGGTATTTTATTATTGTTTCGCAATGTGATCAAAACTACGAGTTAATTTATTTTGAGTCAATCACTTGAGTTAACTGTGATTGAGTTAGCCTGAATCCTTATTAATGATTAATAAAAGAAAATAGGACACACCTGCCCACCTCACATTTCTCCAATCTAGGTAAGTTCAATAGTATAACGCTTTTAACATATGCCAGAGGACCCCTTTCTTACCATACCTCTCTGTCAGTAGGTGCAACGGTGTGAGATTATTGGAATTGTTGTCAGACCTTTATTTCATTTTCACTTCTAAAACTACTTTGATCTATGTGAAGCTTTCATTACAAAATGCCAAGCCGCATGAAACTTGCTCAGTTTCAAAATGTACTAGAAACTCAAACCTCTATTCAGGTTCACAGGTTGCAGCCTCATCTGGTTTATGGTTTGGACGCAAAATTTATGGATGTGAAGATAAACTGAGTTAAATTCGGCAGATTCACTGTATTAAGCTTAGTGTGATATTTGGAGGGGATGAAGCTAAGCACTAAAATAAATGGAAACCTTAGAAAAGGATTGGCTGTTCCTCAGAACCAAATCAGTTTTACTTTTTAAAGATCTATTTCCTTTATAACTTCGGGATAACCTCTGTACCCTCTATATAACCAATACTGTCAATTACCACTACTACTACTACTTCGGTTTCTATACACTGATTCTCAGTTCTGTTGAAATCTATTCAACACTCACTTCATTACTGGCATCTTATGCCTTGTTTCTTAAGAAACGTGTATATGGTATAAGTTGTCTGTGGCGTTGTCAGCAAGATGGTCACAAGGAAATTACTATACAATACTGTCAGAAAGTAAATATTAAACAGCTAAATTGCTGCCTTTGAAATACAATGGGGAATTATATAGATCAGCATGGTATAGAAACATTATATTGGATAATTAAATGTGGTAATTCAGAAGTTCCATGCTATTAATGTGTTTTTATTAAATGCAGATTGCAGTGAGAACCCAAGAATGTGTGAGCTGATGTAGATTACACTTTCCAGTGTATGTCATAAGATAGGGATTCAAAAGTATTGCTAGTCCTGCAGAAAGTTGTGCAAAAATGATTAAATGTGATATTAGACTTGTGTGGAAAACTGCCTGGGAGTTAGGGAACTAAATCCTCCTTCCTTCTCCAGAGTTAGAATTGCAGAGAAGCATGTCTGCTACCCACCTTGTTGCCTACCTGTGGGCTGGAACAGGAATTGCTGCCCCTTTGTACACAGGATTTCTTGGCTCACCATATCCATGTCAGTACAGATCCACTGTTGTCTTACCCTGCTCCTGTCAGCACATTAGAAGTTGACCTAATTGGCACAATGAGTGTGTGAGATTTTCTTATTGTTATAATTAATAATGCCTAGGGCCTAACCGAGAGCCGGAATCCATTGTGCAAGGTGCTGTACAAACAGAGCATGAGGCGGCCTTTGCCCAAAAGAGCTTACATTCTAAATAGCCTAAGGATAGAGGAGAAAGCTGGAATGCACAAACGAAAAGGACTCTGTGGGCTGAAACGTATTGGTGCCTCAGTTTTTGGATGTGGTTTAGTTAGGAAGGTGTTAGTTAAATGGAAGGGTGTAGGAAGACAGAGGGGGCAGCTTAGGACACATGGGGTGAGGCTGAAGTGATGGGACTGGGAGCAACCACAGTAGAAATTAATAATAATTAGCAATAGGTTAAGTCATATGTTCCTCATTCCTGTCAAGCCATAGATTGTATTTAGTGGAGTTGTACCAAACATGTTGATCTTTTTGCCAATAGCCAGTATATGCTGCTTTAACAATCTTTTTATTGGCTTTTAATGCTGAAATTAATACATGATCGTTTTAAAAGATTTTTATGTAATAAAGTAGGTTTAGTGCTGGTGTTGGAGTGCAAACAAGGATATTGAACTTTTCTGGGTGTCTATAGAATGGGTGCAGCATCAGAAATTTCCCTGCCAGTATGCTTCCATCTTGACCTACAAGTTTTATTTCCAAGGGTAAGATGGCAGTATACTTCCTATGGGTCATTCATTCCTTGGCCTAGCTGCTTAGACAGATGATAGAAGGTAATACCTTTTGGATACTAGTGCCCAAAGTTGGCTTTGAACTTGTGGCAGTGAGATGAAAGGCTGTGTATCCCATTATTAATACCCCAAAACATCTAGTTCTCTGATTTGAAAGGTTTTAATTAAACCTTGAATACTGTTAACCAGAAGTAGCATTTTTATGGAAAGATGTTGGGTAAAATAGCGCTTGACAGAAGACAATGTTCACAAATGGATTAGAAAAGATTAACATGTCTCTAAATTTTGATTTAACATTCCTTATCTTCAGAAATTAAAGAATTCTTCATCTTATAATTACACCTGTCATGTGAGTTACTTCAGAGTAAAACCTAACTAACCTAGCAGTCTTTAGAAGATACCTCCCCTATTTTGACTTTTGGCCTTATTCCTTAGTACGCTTAAATATTATAACATTTGTAAAGTGTTTTGCAAAAATTAAGATGTGTTTAAATCTAATTTTTCCCCACAATGTATGCTATTCTGCAACTTATTTTAAAATTGCTGTTTTTATTTTTGAGAGTCAAATTTTATATTTAGATTCTAATGCATAAAGGGCCAAATTTTTAGACAAGCTAAGTACTTGTTCAATCAGCAGACTAAGCGGTCAGATTTCAAAAGAGTTCAGCACATTGAGTGCTGGGCTTTTTTGAAAATGTGTCCAAAAGTGTCGTGCTGACAGCTGTAACATGCTGAGCACCTCTGAAAATCTGGCCCTATGCTTATTCGAAAATCTTCCTCTAATTAAATGGCTATGAAGTGAAGTAAGAAGGCAATAAGGAGCAGTGAACAAGTTACTTACTCAGTGCTTGTTACGTTGAGTGAAACAAAGTAATATAACACTGGGGAAAGCTGAGAGAGAGCTCACAACATCCATTTTTCTGATTACCAATCTGTGTAGAGAAAAGAAAGATTGCAAGATGTATATTGTGTTTTCTAAATAAGATACATTATTTCTAGGGAAGACACCTGAGCTTGTGCCTTTTACTAACACACAACAATATACTGGTTATAATGCTGGCTGTGAAAAGCATGGCCAGCCAACTCAGAAGTGCCAAAGTTTGTCATTAAGTCTGATTTTGTTTACACTCAGTTCTTTCATCTGCCAGCATAAGGTAGGAATGAGATTTAAAAAAAAAAAAAATTGGAATTCATTGTTCTCCATCTTTCTCTGTGTATTTACCAGATTACTTCTTGACGCTCGATGAGCCTATGAATAACATCACCACCACCCTCGGCCAAACCGCAGAACTGCATTGTAAAGTCTCAGGCAATCCTCCTCCGACAGTGCGTTGGTTGAAAAATGATGCCCCGGTTGTTCAAGAGCCTAGGAGGATATCTTTTCGTGCAACAAGCTATGGGTCTCGATTACGAATAAGAAACCTTGACACTACAGATACTGGCTACTTTCAGTGTGTTGCTACTAATGGCAGGAAGACTGTTTCCACAACCGGTGTGTTGTTTGTGAAATTTGGTAAGATTTCTCTCTCCAAACTTTCTGTTTAAACAATTGCTAATGAGAATTGTCAGGTGAACAACTCTGGAGATGGCGGTCCTGTGAACTGAGAAGGTTACACAGAGCCTCAAGTAGTCATTTGAAGAACTGGGAAAATAATATGTACTAATCATTTACTTGATGAATTTTAATTTTTTTCATAATTAATCCATGTTTTCCTCTAATTTACTGGGGGGTTTTCAAAATTATTTACTAAATAATGTCTGTGACTAATTCTTGGCTGTTAGGTTATTCACTAATGGTTGCTTTTAAGGATGCGGTATATGGAAATCAGGCTATTTTGTTTGGACAAATACATAGAATTCTCACTTTTATTAATTGTTCTGGTAACAGACACCTGGTATGTTTCTGTTTTGTGGCAGGAGCAGACTGAATCTTGTAATCGGATTTCTGGAACAAATACTTAATAATATCAATTTGAAATATTATACACTGCTTCAATTAAAATGTGCTGATTCAGTGAGCATTCCTGTCAGTGAAACGCGGTTGCTTGAATATTTGCAGGAAGTGCAGAAAGCAAACACAAAAAGAGATGTAAAAACAGTCAAAGGCCCTGATCCAAAGCCTGCTGAAATCAACAGGAATCTATCCTTTGACTTGAGTGGACTTAAATCAGACCTAAAGTGAATTTGTTTAAAAATTCGAAAGACTATTAATGTGAATAAATTACTCAGTCTTCATCCAGCTATAGTTTCTAGGTGTTGCATGTGCATTGAGCCCTACGTGGATACAAATGTATATCTGCGGATATAAATCTGTATCCATGGAGGTACAGGGTTCTAACACAGAAAGGAGTAGCACATCGGGCCAACCACTCCCATATGCTAGCTTCTGGCACCAGCGTCTCTTCTGGCGTAGCTGTAATGCCTCCAGCCCTGCCCACTGAGGTGGGCACCTGTCTTACTGGCAGCTGTCCTTGGTTATGCTTGCGAGTTCAAGCGGCTCAAATGCTCCCAGACAGGAGTTGCTTCCTCACAGTGATCTGCATCTCCTCCTATGGGGATGAGAGGGAAATGTAAGACCCAGGGACTTTAAGGACTATATTGAACAGTGTGGCAAACAAGAATGGATTTTTGGAACAAAAAGTGTTCAGTGGATTTCCTGAGGAATGTCTAGGGATAGGTGAAGCTACCCCTGAAAAGGGGGTCACTATCAGCTAATTATCTGTTACATGAGGCCAAGATCAAAGGCCCAAGGTGTATAAAGGAAAGATTGAACTATTCATGGTTATTCGGACTTGCGACTTCGGGGGAAACCTCAGTGGTGGGTTTTGAAGGACTGACACCAACCAGAGTCTAAGGCTGGAGTTGGGGTGACCTTCTGAAAGCCTTTTAGTGTACATATCAATTCTTTTATTGTTTTTATATGTTCTTATAATGCTTTGCCTTAAGAATAAATATGCTTTCTTATAAAGTGTTGTGTGGCAACGGGTAACTGCTGGCAATTAAAGCTTTGCATGGCTTGGTGAGGCAGCAAAGCAGAGATGCTGGCCTGTTGAGGCAGTCTGGCTTGCTGGGAATATAGCAATGTAGACAGGGAATTCTGGTTAGGAGAGAGAGAGTTGCAGGTTTTCACCCAAGAGAGGTCATGGCTGAGCATAGAGTGGGTGCCCTTGAGGGACTCTGGAGCAGGAGTAGAGGTGCAGTTCCCCTGAACTGTAACAATTGGTGAGACTGTTTCTGTTGCTTGATTCAGTTTTGTCTTCCCCTTTTGGAAACTGAGAATCATCTGCTAAAATAAACAAGCCACATTCCATTGATATACAATTACTTTCTTCTTTTTAAAAGGTTTGACAAATTGTTGGATTAGTTACCCCTTCATAACTAATGTCTGTTGTTTTTATTCTGTCATTTCACCAGGTCCCCCGCCAACAGCAAGTCCAGGATCATCGTAAGTTGTTTCATGTCTATGATACTGATTTATTGATTCTGGATTTGAGCAGTCAAACATTAATTCACCCTTTTATATAATAGAAGCAGCTGTACAGTCCGGTTAAATTTAGATAAAGAGTAATTTTAAATTTAAAAATAGAGAGTAATTTAGGATAACAGTGTGATCTATTCCATAGGTACAGTTTTCCAATCGGATACTGACTCCTATTTCTTACACCAGGCAGTTTTTAATTTTCAGTATTATTTTCTTTTTTTAAATGCTTTGGACTCCATGATATGTTCAGAGTTCTCACTTGAATCCCATTGACTTCAGCTGGCATAATGAGCATAGAATAAGAGTGGAATATGGGTCTTCTATGTGGTGGTGCTCAATCTTGCAAATACTTGCTACTGGGTGTGGTCTTAAGCACGATGCCTATTAGAAGTGTTCATTGGATCAGATGCTTAAACATGAAAAGTGCACTTGGAAGTGGTGTTTCATTATGTCATGAGAACATTACATACTGGACTTAGTCCCTGGCCCTTTACGTGGTTTTTTACACAGATGTACCCCTTGTTTCTGAAGGCAGCACCATTGACTTCAGTAGTTGTCATTGGCATAAGGATCCTCCCACATGGATCCAGTCATAGGATAAAAGATGCAAGCTGCTGATCTTGTATCATTACCATTTTTTCTTTTTTAAAAGTATCCTCAACTTTTCAACAGTTTGAAGTCATGATGCTGGCCTTGTATTATGTATACAGTTCATTACATGTATGCCCAGGGGAAATAAAGCTGAAACCTGATCTATTGTGACATCAAGGAATCTCCATTGGGTAAAAATAAATGCAATAGTAGCCAAAACACACACACAAGCCACTACACAGATTTATTGGGTGTGTGAAATGTTGAGGCTGGTGAATGTTCCATGTATAAAGATGATCAGGTAACTCTGGCCATATTGCAGAGAACAAATGTGATTGTTGCAATCTAGGAAAGCCTGTAAAAGGCAAAATGACATGCTGTGATGCCCTCTAATGGAATACCACAAAATGTGTCTTTGTCATTTTTTTCTGAAGGTAATTTAAATAAAATCACCTTGTTTTGTTTTTTTTTTTAAGAAGGCAACGCTTTTTTCCTCGTTAGACTTATTTTGTAGCTTGATGGTCTTGAGGAAAGTACAGTTACATGCCTGCCCTTTAAATGCCAGTGATGGGTAAGGTTGTGTTCCTTTGCAATTCTTGAGACTTGATTAGTGACTTACAAGACTGTATTGCTCATCTATTTAAAAGAGTTTTTGGGGTTTGGGTGAGTTAAGATGGGTGTCACTGATGAAGAAAATGTGCAAGAAAACAGAGGGAGAGAGCAAAGAAATAAGAGGAAGAAAGGCTAGCTTTTTCACTGTCTGGGCCATTCAGAATTTTAAGTGAAGCATGTTTAGGGATTTCTTCCAGTCTCTCTCTCTCTCTCTCTCTCTCTCTGTGGCAGCTTCTATGTGCAGTTAGCTAAAGCCTTGATCTAATTAAATTGAAATAAATGGGAATGTTCCAACTGATTTGAGTGAGTGCTTTCTGAGTTTTAAGGGACTAATCCAAAACCCACTGAAGTCTGTGGGAGGACAGTCACTAGCTCCAAAGTACATTAGATCAGGCACTAATTTTAATATTTGCTCCTTATAATAAATGATTTTGCTTAACTTTCAACCCACATGGCCCATTATTTTGCATGTGTACACAAATATAAAAGTTTAAAAAAGCAGACATTAAAGTAAGACTTCATTTCCAATAGCTGGTTTTTATCTGCATATTGTAATTTTGTAACCAAAATAAACTTTAAGTAATTACATTTCATCATCCCAGAACAGTGTAGCTTGACTCTTATGGGGAACTATGTTGTAATACACATTGTGAAAAACATGAAATGTGAACAGTAAATAGAGAGAGAGCTTTGTTTGTGGAAAATAGTGCAATAGGAAACTTAACTATGTTGTATATTTATTGAGGTAATCAATCAAGATAGATGCTTATGAAAAAGGAATGGTAAACTTATAATCCATGCTAAGGTAGGATAAAAACCGTGACATGGGATGTCCCAAGCACAATGAGCCAATTTTGCTGCCAGTTACATAAGTGTAATAAGAATGTGATCTTCTAGCCTTGCTGTTCAAAACTGTTGTGTAGTGTTGCTGGGCACTGAGGACCAGTTAGAAATATTTCACTGTATGTAGTGGTGGTTGTCTCTGCAAATCAACATTTACATTATAAAGTATTTTGTGAGGAAGAGTACTAAATACATGAAAGGCATTAATTTGACCACAGTCTGATCTACTTGTGTTTTCTCTCCTTCCCCTCTCCACAACAACACAAACTGCATTGGTAACAAAATAGATTGAGATAGTGATGTGATTGAAGATTAGTGGGCATGTTTTCCCCTGCTGTCTTTATTTGTCTTCCACAAGTGCTTGGTCATTTGTGTATTTCTTTTGAGAGCAATGTTAAAAATGACATGCTTTCTACAGTAACATGGTACCAAAAAAGTGGCTTAGCATAAGAATTTTTTAAAAAGAGAGTGAGAAAGCTCTTCTGTAAAAAAGATGGCAGCAGTGATAAACGTCTTGAAAATTCATTCATGCTTTACAGTTGTATTCTCTCTACTTGCATAAACAAATTGCGTTTTTACTTCTGCTGCCACCAAATTAAGAAAAAAGCAAATAAATAAATAAAATATACACCAACGAGTGCATGCACTTTGTTATAAGCAAACCAAGAAACTACGATACTTCTGTACTTTGGCACTGGCAGTCCTTTCTTTCACATGTTTATCTCTTATTTTAATACTGTACAGAGTTTAATGTTATTCTTTATTTGTAATGTTCTAAGGGTACATTCCTGAGTGCTGTGGCTATCTACTGTGTTTACTCCTAGTTTGCAAAAGAAACTTGTATTTTAAACTGTTTAACATACAGGTCCCTTCTTTATAAAGCAAGTGTTATTTTAGCATTTACATGGTATTTTTCATTTTGAATGAAGGTATTCTGCAAATGATAAATATGCAACCACTGAAATTAGGGATGTTGGATAACAGGTAATAGAATAGTCGACTAACCACATGAATTCTCAGCAGTTAGTCGACTATTTTGTAGTCCTTGGAGGCAGCGCTGGCAGCCAATGGAATCTAGCCCCACTCCTGGGGAGCCCCCTGCTACTCCGTGCTGCTGCTTCTGTTTCAGAGGAAGCAGCACAGGGTGCCTGACGGGGACTGGTCCATGAGGGGAGCCAGCCAGTTGAAAAACCAGCTCCCCTCACAGACTAGCTGCCTGCTGCCCCATGCTGCTGCCTCTGATACAGAGGCAGCAGAGCAGGATGGCAGCAGCCCCTGTCCGTGGGAGGACTGAGAGTGCTAGGGCAGGAGGGGGTGGGAGAGGCTGCAGAGCCAGTGTTGGGGGCAACCAGCTTTTAAGCCAGCTCCACCCAGCACCAACTACTGCTTTCCCCCCTTGCTCCTAGGCAGCAAGGAGGATGGGAAATGTGAGTATCCAAGAAGACTAACCGATAAGCCTAGACTTATCAGTTAATCATCTTCTCAACTACTCGTTCACTTCCCTAACTGAAGAGCAGCCACTTCTAGTGCTGGATGCAGGCAACAGTGGCTGTAGGTGGTCTCCCAAAGAAATGCCTACTCAAAAAAAGTGCCAATGGATATTAAGGTACAAACATAGCAGAAAGTACATTAGTTGTTAGCAAACCCTCTGAAACATCTACACATGGCAAACTGCATGGGACTTGTTCTTCCTGTCAAAGATGAAAGGGCTAGTCAGCCCCATTCTACTTTCAGCCGGTGGTACCAAGGAATCTAATTACTCTTAACCTGGAGCCTTTTCCCAGTGATGCCAATGAGTAAGCTCCCACTCGTTTTTAGGGAAGTGGTCCTTGGTGTTTAGAGAGCTAAGCCATCTATTCTGACTTCTACTGGAAAAAATGTTCATACAAACTGACTTTCATACTGTTCTTTTTCGAATGAGTTAATGAAAAATGTAATATAAAAGAATACATATTAATCATTTTTCTACTTACATATGTTCTGTTTCATAAATTTTCTCTTTTTTTTTTTAACTAAAAAGTTTGAGAGATTAGATTTAGTGGGGAATGGAGCAAGGGCCTATGGAACAATGTGAGAGAGACTGACAACTGTGTGTGTGCAACCTAGACCAGATTTATTCTATTTTATCCCAAGCTTGTCCCCCTGATATCAGAGTAATTAACTAAGCCATCATTGCTGTCACTGTCTGTAAGGGTTCAAACTGCAGAAGTGCTTTAAAGTTAGTTGAATTAGGAGCATTCCACACCTCCCACTCTAGCACACTCAAGGCTATGTCCTAAAAGACCCTACAACCTGTTAATGGCAGAGCTGCTGTGTCTCGCATTTGTTCTTGGGACAGACACATTGGGATAAATTCTCAGCCATGTAAAAAGGTGGCAAACCACAATTCTGCTCCTGGGATTGTGGGTGTAAGTATGCTTTACAAATATGCATTACTGCAACACGTCTTGAAATTTCTCTTAGTTTCCATGGCCTGTTCAGTGGTCTGTTTCTTTAAGGGTCTCTGAACTATGCCACTCACTTAATCTTAAAGCTGTTTGGCTGCTGCTGTGATAGAGTAGCAGACAGGGGAGAGACAGAACAGTGCAGTACAGCAGCAGTCTTTCAAGACATGGCACAGAAGATTCCAGGAGATAAGAGGATTTAATATTAAAAAAAAAAAGATACTTCAGCCCTGGGAAGTAGTTGAATCCCCAGCCACCTCCCTTGTCAGTTGCCCCTATTGTCACATCTCAATGGTTTCCATTAGTTGGAGTGATCTTTTTACATTGGTTCTGATTATGTACTTGCTCACTTCAGGATAAATCCGAGGTAACTAATGAAGGCCAAAAAGATATAGCACATTTACACTAGCGTAGCTGAGAGCAGATCTACCCCAGTGGAGTTCCACAGGTGTAAAACTGATGTAAGTAAGAGGAGAATCAGACCTATTGTAACAAGACCTTTCACCTAGTAACCATGCTTCTGTTTCAGCCTCAGTGCCCTTTTAAGAGTGTCTGTTAGCTTGGGATAGCAACTCGATTTTCAAACCAACCAATTCGGTGCTGACTGAAATTCAGTCAGGAACTAATGGTGCTGAGAATTTCAACATGGAACAAAAACATTTTCATTTAAAACCAGTTAAGATGATGCCTTGCGCATGTAGCTGATGGGGGAGAGGATCATTTTGAAGAAGCATAAAAACGGCATGCATTTTTTGCAGAAGCTCTGCAAACTGTACACAAATCACAGACTGCCTATTCCTTGGAAACTTTTTTACAGTTGCATGCCAAGCACAGCTAAAGAAAGGCCTGTTATCCTGCTATGGCTGGACACTAACTTTCCAAAGCAGAACTTCGATTTCATCATCCTGCAAACATTGCATTAATGATGTGGTGCCACTAGTATAAATGTATAGGTGTATGTGACATGTGATTTTATATTTTGAGTGAGAAAACAGTCCATTTAACCAAGAGTATAGAACTACAATGCACTGAAAAAACACAAGGGCATGTGCGTATATCATGCATAGGGCGCCGCCTTTGTCAGCTTAGCTGTCGGGAGCGTCTCCTATCATTAATATACACCATCGATTCCATGTTAGCTAGAGAAGTATTGTTTTTAAATTTAACTGCCTTGGAGAAAAATAGGCATGGACTGTAATTAAATGAAGCATTGGGTCTTAATCTCAAACTAGTTTTGTGAATCCCAGCAATAGTTTGTAAAGTTTGCAAAACCACAAACTCCATCAGGTTTTCCTGTCCCCATTTTCTAATGATTAGCTTTTATTAGTTAAGCCCATCTGCAGCATTCTTGCTTTTACACAGTGGATGTCTGTAATTCATTGTCAGCATGGGTTTTTTTCAACAGGAAAATGCATAAGCACTGGCAGGCATCCAGGTGGGGGTTGGACAACTATGCACTTGATCATGCATTTCAAAGGGAAGCAGAAGGAATCATCCTTGTTGACCACAGAAGCTACTCTTTTTAAAGAACAAAGAACACTGATAAAGAATCAAACTTCAGTCATGTGCAAGAGGCAACAGATTAGCTTCAACTGCCATCCTCATTCTGATGTTCCACAGACTCCCCAAAACCCATACTTCCAAAACATCTGCCATTAGTGCCCCTCTTCACTTGGGCAGTGGATCAGGTGCATCCCAGGAAGCATCAGCTGATGAGGATCATCGCATTCAAGGTGTGCAATATAGTGTTGCTGAAAATATATCAATAGTCACTTGTTTCTCAGTGACAGTGGAGACTTGAAGGAGTATTGAAGTTTGGTGTTTTAGAGCCTGATTTTTTTTACAGCCTTAATGCACTGTGGGATGGTAGCCTGTATGTAAGACACATGGGCTCTTAAGTAGACATGGAAGGTGGCATCTTCTAGGCAGAAGCCAATAAAATATATTGGTGCAATAAAATGAAATGGTGTGAAAATGAAGACCAAGTGCCTGATGCTGAGAGAAACCATGTTCTGTTCCAATACATTACTTCATCCTAGTAAAAACAATACTCCCACAGCCCTGCCAGTATCTGGATGAGCCCCAGTTGTGTAAATGAAACTTTTCCAGGTTGATATCTGGACTTACACATTTCGGACTGTGTTTGCACTGGTGAGCATTTCTTGGTTATACCACTTCCTCACTTTCCTTTTGGTCTGTTCTTCCAACCCTACAAGAAATTGTCTTCTCTTCCCCTCAACGCCGTAGTATGCACAATATTGTAATAGCCCAGGCTTCAGCTGTATGCATTATGGAAAGAGCCACATCCTTTGGCTTTTCTGAGCAAACTACAGTATATGAAAATCCTCCAGTAAGTGTAGAATAGTACTTAGGAAAACATTCTTGTGTATTATTATAAGTGTATTCTCACTTTCTCCATGCGTCACCATTGGTTTTAGTGGCAGTCTCCCTGCTAAAAAAAACCCAGTGGTTTCAAAACATGGGGGTATTTCCAATGTAAATTGTGACCATAATTCAGAAAAAATTCTCTGCTACTACAGTCAAACGTTTTCATTTGGGGACCATCACGAGGTGCACTACTCTCTGCAGGGTGGTGCCTCTTTCTGGAGATTCTGGGGATACACTCCACTCAGGTCAGCACCTCCTTTCTTCTCTGCCACAGTTCTTCTACTCACAGAGTCACACTACAGCTGGTTTGTGACTTGGCCCTTCGGACAGGTCACGCTGTCGTTCCCTTTCCAGGGGAGTCTTTCAAAGGCTTTGTCTACACGTTAAAGTTTAAAGTGGTGCCACAGCAGTGCTTAAACACAGCAGTGTGGTCATGAGAGAGGTCTGCCAGCACTCTAGGTAAACCACCTCCGCGAGGGGAGTAGCTAACAACGTTGGCAACACGGCTCCCAGCACTGTAGCACTATCCACACTGGTGCATTATAGCACAGTAACTTGCCAGAGTAAACAAGCCTAAAGCGTCTGTCCACTAGCAGCATCAAGCATTCCTCAAACCCACTACCCTGACACCGTCACTCCCACAGTGACGGGCAGTTGTCCCATTCAGTGCCCCAGGCCATAGCACTCTCTAGTGGATGGTAAGGGAACCCAGTCCTGCCCTCTACTCTGAGATCCAGTCCAGGCCCAATAGAGAGCAGTTCTGGTCTGCAGCTTCATCTGACTTAAGTACTGGGTGAAAGTACTGGTCTTTCACCCGCAGTACTTCCTACGGTGTTTCTCTAAGCTTTTCTTTCTCTAGCCTTCCTAATTGGACCCCTCTCCCTTAGGCCAGCCAGGTAAATTGTTTCTTAGGTTCCTTTCCCCCACTTCGTTTTCCCTTATCTCAGGGAGAGAGATAGCAGACTTCCCCTCTTGCAGTCTCCTTTACTTTTGCCAGCCTATTAGCTTAATGGAAGCCCGACCTTTGTTCCCTCACAGGTGAGCTTCCTTTAAGTAGCAGCCTCGGCACCGCTTACATCTCCCCTGTTTGCAATTTGAGTGATTAGGCCTGCCTGGCCTAATTCAACTCTTTCAGGGCCAGAGTGGGGAGCACACATCATAGGGTAATAATGTGTTCATATTTTATGCCCTGGATTGAATTCTGCTCTCAGTAGCACCAATATAAATCCAGAGAAAGTCCACTGAAGTGTGTCTAAGAGCAAAATTTGGGCCACCAAATGTTTTTCAGTTTTGAAGGAGGATTTGTTAAATATTTTCACATGTATTTGAACTGAAATGTTCCAGGGGTAATTCCCTCTTATGCAAATGAGAAGTCTTCCTGTCTTGGTGCAGCAATTTTTGAGAGAAAAGGTGTAAAGGGAAGTGAAAAGAGAGATGTATTGTTTGAAGATGAACTAACCAGCTTCATGTAAATAAAAGCGGGACCGAATGGAGGATAGTAAATTACTGATAGGCTTTGACGTCAGGAACCCAAATTTCCTCAGGGAATGTAGAAATAGGAACTGTATTCGACCCCTCCTCCAGTACCAACATTTAACACCATCTATAAAGAGTTTCATATAAAAGTTACCTTCTTAGAATTCTATTCCCTATATTTGAAGAGTTGTATGTGCACTTATTACTCTCTCTGCAGACACAGTTGCATCTTCAGCAACTGCTGATGTAAGTGAACCAACACGCACACCTCGCAGGGTGGTGCTGTGAGATTGACTGTAATAATTTCATCTTTATTGTCAAGCTAACACTTTAGTTCAGAAAGGACACTGCAGCCTGCCCAGCAGGCCTTTTCCAAGCCATCAGATACACACAGTGGAGAGAACAGACACAGACACCATTGCATTTGAGAAAGTTATTCAGGAACCGTGCAGGTTTATTTGTGCAAATGGCATGGTTGCAGGACTACTGCATCTGTTTTCTTCCTGCTGTCTCTGAATGCACCACCTCAGGAGAGAGGGAGAGCCAGAGCCTCTGCAATGGAAATATTTGTGGGAGGGGTAGATCTATGTTTCGACACCCTCTGTGTCCCACTGAAGCAAGAGCAGGACCCGGCTGTGTTCCACTCACATGTACCAAGGTGAAGTGCAGTGGGAAAAAGGGGGTTAAATAACCCCACACACTTATTTAGTCTCGGCTAGTCTGGCTTTGCCACAAGTTAGGTTAGAAAGGCTTTCCTTTCCAGTTACAGGAACAAAACAGAACTGATTTATATTCCCCTACCTAGCCCAGATCCTTCTGTGACTCTCAGTATTCACCACTTTCAGCATGTCCTGCTATTTTTTTCTGCCACCCTTCCAGCTTGTCTGACAGTATCTGGCTTTGTCTGACCCACCCTGTTCAAACTGGTTTGAGAGCTCACCCCTGGAACAGGCTAGCGCCATTCATGCTACTTGCTCTGTGTGTTAACAACGTTAAGCTGTTAGAACTGCTTACCTCTCTCTCTCCTTAGGGAGGTAGGCTGGCTCCCTAAAGGTGAAATATCCACCCCCATTTGTAGGACAGATACATCAGAACAGTGACAGTTCCAGACATTGTATTAACAATCACCAAACATCACCTGTCCTGGTGTCACCGCATGTTTCTTTGCTTTCCTTTCTTTCATATTCTCCACTCAGCTGAGATTGGTCTGGTGTTTCCCAAGCTGTGAGTCACAGCTGGCCAGGATGGTGCTGACAGACCTCTGAATTGTTCTACTGACTCATCTTTCACTTAAAAAACAACAAGAAAGAATGTCTCTAGCAGTTATGATTACTATGAAAACTTTTGAAATGTGAAGCAAGACTAACCGATACATGAATGTCTGCCTGACTTTGCTGGGAGCCTAAAACAATAGCTTTGAGATGTGGATTGCTCCATCCATTTCAATGAGTGCTATCACAGATAGCAGTAATTATGCTTTATATATCATGATTGCTAACTTTGCACTGCCCAGCAAAATATGTCAGAATGGAGCGGGAGTATTGTATTGTGAAAATCTACATGAGTGTTTCTCAGAGAAGAAAGAGATGAGACAAAGGGCAAGCGGAGCAGAAAGGGGATGTGGAAAGTGTTAAAAATTAAGATCAGGAGGTCTTTAACAACATGTGGTAGGAATGGGGGCAAAGAATTGTTTTCTTGGAGAAGGGCTCAGCTTTCAAGAGTTTGGGGAAATACTGGATTAATGCTTGTGCTTTTTTGTGCTTTAATTGATTTTGCAGCACACCTGTGTGTCCCTCCACTGGCAGGGGAAGTCAACTCAGGCATACTCTGACTTTTTAGTCTTGTCCGGTAAATGTATTGGATAATACTGAATAGCAACTTTGACACTGCATATAGGAACTTTGAAATCAGATACCTTGAGGACCTACACAAAAGGCAACATGATTCTTAAGTGACAACACACAAAGTAAGAGTCAATGGTTAGATTTTCATTTTTAAGGCGTTTCAAGCAATCTCTTTGAAAGCTAGTCAGTGACACCATCAGTGAGTATTGATCTGTGCTGAAGGCAAGACAAAGGCTATCTGTGTCTTTTTGGTGCTTTTAGGATGGCACAGAAGGAGACTGTGATGGAGCTTGCACAACAGAAACAAACTTTAGAAGATGCTGAAAGCTACTTCAGTTATCCCCATCTTCTCCAGTATGTTATTCTATTGTTTTTCTCCAGGGTTTTATCTCTGAATTGTTGCCAAAAAAATTGACAATTACCTTACTAAATACCTTAGTAAATTTCCTTTCCCTCTCCATATCCCTAAGAACCCTCCATTCTTTTATTCCCCTGAGACAACACTTGCATTGACCTTTTAGTGTAAGGAAGCACATTTATTTAGCTTCTATCTCTACCAACTGTCATGTTGCAAGCACATTAAAATGTCTGTAGGTCAATGCAGGTGCTATCTCTGGGGAATATAGGAATGAAAGGTTCTTAGGGATATGGGGAAGGAAAGGAAATATGCTAAGCAATTTGTCGTGTCTCCTTCCTAGATAAATTTGATGCTGTCACCTAATGAACACAATGACAAGTACAGCTAAGTAGGCTTGTTGGAACTGAGAATCGGTCACTTTCATATGAGTTTTCCTTTAATAAAATTCAAACTTGTTAGATGTGGGTAAGTGTGGATGCCCTCAGCCTCTGTCCTGGGGAAGGTTCTTTTATAACCTCTAGCATCAGATTACACAGTATCTCTTACAGCAGAGAAAAAGTTTGCCTGACATTCCAACAACACACACACACACAAAAAAGCAGTGATTACAAGGGGTAACAGAAAAACAAAGAGATGGTTGAAAGTCTCTAAAGTTAATTCATTTCTTACATCACTCTTTTGAAGTGACATTTTGCTGTGGCATAGTCATTTCTGAGGATTAATATGTTAATTGAAGTCCTTGCTTAAAAGCTTAGAGCACTCTAAAGTTGCACAAAATGTGATAGCCAAAGAGGTAATCAAATCACAGTGGGCCAAATTCTCATGTCCTTACTCCTTTTTAACTCAATTTTTCAGTAATAAAATACTGGTTGCCTGGGTCAGTGATACTTCATAAACAGCTCCTCTCACATGCTATTTTCACTTCCTGTCATGGCAAAAGCAAGAATAATCAGAAATGTATTTGGGTCCCCTGCAGTCATAGGATATGGATCCAAAATTTTCTACTTTAATCATACCCAATATAAATATAGTTCGTCTTGTTCTGAATGATCAGGAATCCAGTGCATCGTCATCAGAATGAGTGTTATACAAAGGTCTTCTTTTGAATCATAGTGTCATTGGCAGATACGGTATAGTTAGCTAACATCAGTGAGTGTTATAATACAGAGTCCTGCAGTGAAGGTGCTGTAAAAACTAATATGAAGCTTGACAAGAAAAATTCTCCATTTGAACTAACAATGCCTCTCGTTGTAAAGAAATATCAGTCATATGGCCTCCATCTTAAGATTTTCCTCTGTATTTCTGCAGTCTTTAGGGTAGCCAGTGGTTTCAGTCCTTGGGAACGTGTTTATTCAGTCTAGTAAAAACATTAAAAGGGGGATAAATCTCCACTGACCCAAAATCCTTTTCATTACTTCTATAAACTGTAAAACATTTAGAAAGGAGTTTAAGAGCAAAGATTATATAGTTTGCATAGGCAGATTTTGAGTGGTGGTTATGAAGCACAGTTTGCAACTCATAATACTTCATCGCAAAATCATTAAGGGCAAGATTATAAGGTGTCACATTGATTCTGATCATTAAAAACATGCAAATGCTACAGTCTCAGCCACTGAAAGTAGTAAAATTGTGTCCATTCAAATACTATAAAAGGGGTTAATCATTGATTTCAGAATGTGGCAAGTGTATTGATCTTGTTTAACAGCAAAAAATGTGTGTAGTTACCTATCTTGGAAAGAAAAACAGCTATCTGACCTGCTACTAACTAGATGCTGTTATTGATGCTTGAGCCAACAAGAACCCATGCTAATCAAAAATAAATTGCAAATGTTATTCCATTCCATTTCCTGCCAGAGTCCTTGCATTGGCAAATTACTTAAACCAGCATAAGCCATCTTTTAAGACCAAACTTTGTTTTCTTGTACCACAGTTCTGTCCAGTACGTAGTGGCAAGGACAACAATTCTTAGACTTTAATCAGTAGCAACATTGTTAAGACTAAGGGCTGGCACGTATAGTAATAGAGTTTAAAATCCTAACAGGAGTGTTGTGATCATCTAGTATGAGCTCCTCAAGAACATAGGTTGTAGGATATCCTTGAATTACTTCCCTCATCAAGTCCAATGTCGTTGGACCTAGGGCATATCTTTTAGGAAAACATCCAGTTCACCCCAATTTGTTCCAATGGTTAATTGCCCTCAGTGTTAAAAATTGCACTTTATTTCTAGCCTGGATTTGTCTAGCTCCAGGGTCCAGCCATTGCACTTAGTTTTTCAATCTATCAGGGAATTGTAAACACTCTCTTATCAAATTTCTGTTTCCCATGTGGGTACTTGGAGACTGTGATCAAATCACCCTTTGCCTTCTCTTTGCTAAACTAAACACATTGAGCTACTTGAGAATTTCACTGTGGGTATGTCTGCACTTCAGCAGGGAGAATGCTTTCCAGTGCAAGTAGGCAGACACGCTAGCTCGACTCGAAGTAGCACACTAAAAATAGCAGAGTAGCCAGGGGTAGTACAGAGACAATATAACTTCCCTACTACTACTTGATAATCCCCAGTTATACATTCAAGGATTGCAAAGCCCTTTCTATCACAGCACCCTGCTGAAAGCTTATGTTCAGCTTTTTATCCACTGTCACCTCTTAAGTTTCTTTCATACTCACTGCCTCCCAGCATAGTGTTCTCCATCATGTTTGTAGGGTCTGCCTTCTTTGTTCCTAGATGTATGACTTACATTTTTAGCCACACTGAAACAGATACTGCTTGCTTGATTGCTTATTGGTGACCTGCCTTCATCGTTATTTACCACTTCCTCCAGTCTTCGTGTTATCTGCAAACTTTATCAGTAATGGTTTGTTTTCTCCAGGTCACTGGCAAAAATATTAAATACCATAGGGCCAAGAACAGATCGCTACAAGGAAACACATCTACTCAATGATGATTCCCAGGCCCACTGATGGGGGGGCACAAAAGGAGAAACTGGCCAGGGGCCCGATGTTTCAAAAGGGAGCCTCAGGTCCTTTAAATCACTGCTGGAGTGCAGCAATCCAGGCAGTACTGAGGGCTGGCTGCTCCTAGCCCCACCCCTTCCACCCAAGGCCCCACCCCTTCCAGAAGCGTGGAATCACCACCTCTGGTTTCTGCTTATATTAAGGCTTTTCACCCTTTATGCCATGATTACTTTAGCAAAGTTATTGTCTTACAAGCTTTAAGGCTTTCAGGCTCATTGTATTACTGCCTTAACATATACCTATAGCTGACCCATGGGCTACATATACATAGTCATGCCAAAATCAAGCCACACTGTTGGATAACGAATGATGGTATATAAATATCAGTGTTTCCTTTGATTTGCATCTTAAACATAGTAAAAATTAAATTGCTTTGCTAGTACATATGTATTCCTTTAAAAATAATATTTGGCTTAATCGTTATTTTATTTTTTTAGGCATTTGTATAATACATGTTTTCTATTACGAGGCCATGATAAGAGTTAACATTGATATAAACCAGCTCTCCATCTATCTGTAGATAGAAACCAGCTTTTAGATTTGATAGTGTGCAACTGCAAAAATATGCCAACAGACTTTATTAAAACAAGATTTTAAAAGAACAGTTTCTTTGAAGCAACTTTTAACTTTAATAATATTTTTTCAGTGAAAGCACAGATGAATAGATTGATTGATTAATGTGCAGATAGTCTTATCAGTAGTAAATGATTTAAGAATTATATTAGAATTTGCCCTTGTTGGGCAAATTGAACTAAGTAATACTTTTCTCTCCATACACATGTGACAAATTTGACAGACACTACTTTACTTACTGAGAAATTCTTGACATGGCAAATACTCAGGAATATACTGTGCATCAGAGCACAAGATAAATAATCATCTGTAAAATGTGCTTAAACTTTCTAATAAACTTCACAGTGGCAACATAATAGAACTGCTTCCTGTGCAGAAAGTCTTAGCTGTTCACTACTTTATACTGCTGACATATGGACAGAATGAAATTAAAACAAAAATAAAATCAAACCCTACTCTAGGGGAATAAATAGTTGGGATAATGTTCTGTGGTGGTGGAAATCAGTAAGTGAAATTTGTTATATATCCAGTTAAACATGAATCATTTCTGGTGCCATTTTAATTCATTCAGGTAGTTGGTTTTTTTTTCTTGCTTAAGGGGAAATTATATTGTAAAGAGGGATTATAAAAATGACAGTGCATTTAATAATACTGTTTTTTTTGCTCAGTTACAGCTAATTAAGCTCATAATATCTGTCAGTCTTAAAAAATTAAGTAGGGTTCCTTCTCCTTCATTTTACCCCAGCCAGCCATAAAGATTCTACCATTGGAACATAATTGGGCACATCAGAAATAGGATCTAACTTGCTTTCTTATAGCAATATTGATTCTTTTATGATAAGAGAAGTGAGAAAGCAGGAAATGTTTGTTTTTGTCTGATAGAAACAAGTGTTATACTGAATATTCAGGGAGCTGATGTGATGAGTTTAAAAACATGCTACTTTTTACATATTTCTTTTCTAATCATTACCACTTTTTCTGAATTAAAGCCTGCATATCTTCTCAGGGATCATTGAAACATAAAACCTGGATTTAAACGGAGTTGCTTTATACTGGTCCATGCAGTTGAAGTAATATAACATAGTGCTTTTAAAGAAAACAAATATGTTCTCCTTGCCCTAACCAATTGCCTTTAGTGAGTAGATAGACAGATCTTAATTTTCACTGAAACATGTTTTTACAGATGTTTGTTGCTTTAAGAATGAGTTTCTTATCTAGAGAGCAATCTTTTTCAGCAAGTCATTCTACCTTGGTTTAATAGTGCTCCTGAGATTCTTAGAGTAGACTGCTTTTTCCCAAATGAGTAGCCTTTATTTATATGTGTCCATCAGTACTGGAATTTATGAAAGGTACATAAGTTATGTGAAGTTTAAATGTTTTCACAGTTGTTAAACTAGTCCAACTATTTCAACAACAGTCGCTGCTTCGACAGTTCTGGTGTCACCAGCTGCCCCCAGTTGAAACTTGAAAACTGTAGGCGTAAACCAAGCAAACCCAGACTGGTTGTCAACTGCAAAAAACACATTGACATTCCCTTCTTGGGAAACCCATTTAGAAGACATTTTCTGTTTGAATTATTCAAACCCTCTTCCTTCTTCCACTCCCACTGTCCGCCCATTGCTATGATTTTGCAATGAATATAGGTGGGGGGAAAGTAAGCCTTTTTGGCAGAGAACATAATATGGTACCATCAGACTCAAAGAGAGGAAGTTTCTACAAAACTATCCCACCACCATGAAAGATTCTACTTGTCCATTCCTACAGAGACTGCCAAGTCATGGCTTGACAAAATTTTCTGGCTTTATAATTGCTTTATAATTCCAGGTTTCCATACTTAACCACTGGACATGGTACATCTTGCTGCAAGGAATCATCATCATCTTACTTTGTAGAGCAATTTGCCTAAACTGGAAAAGACCTAATGTGCCAACAGCAATAAACTGAGGACAGGATCAAGACCACGGTGGTTTCTGTCACTCTCTCAGAAGAAATAGATACGAAACCATCATAACAATAAAGACCATTACTTCTGATTCTCAGACCCCAATTTTCCCAGGAAATTGAGTGTAGATCATACCTAGATTCCCTATTAATGAAGGGGATGGCAGTAGTACTTAGCAGTCTCAATCAAGACCCATTTGGCTAACGACTGTACCTGCCTTAAAGAGAGATGGAAAGGGAAACAGAGGCACAGAGTGGTGAGCTGGAAATAGAATCCATGTCTCCTAACTCCCAGTCTAGTGGCTTAGCCATTTGATGATGCTGCCTGATGATTGTTGAGGGGGATTTAACACCCATCCTACAACATGCACTAGTCTGACCAGTACTAAAGACATTGCTCACCTCCTGGCTATCTTGTAAATTACCACAGAGAAGAAGCAACTAAAATAAAAAAGTCTCCAGCAAAGACGGCATTTGTTGTGGTGGAAGCTACCTCCTCTCCATAGATAAAGGAAATGCATCTGAATTCATCCTGCTGGACCTCGTCTTCGTTTTTCAGGGGCTACAGCAAATCACTCCCAGTGTCAGTAATTATCTTATTCACAACCACCTAGAACATCATCATTTAACTGATCTGTTCCATGTAGTTTCTGTACCAAAGCAATAATGCATGACAGTTACGATGCTGTCCTATTTCCAGTGCATTGGGCCAAGTTCTACTCTTGCCTATGTGTGTGACTCTGAAGGCAGTAGGAACTGCATGCATGTATTTCAGGGCAACATTTGGCCTGTCCTGAAGAAACAGACTATTTTCAGGATCCACAGAGTATATGCACAACACCGTACCCTTATATGAGATAGTGTTACAGAACTCATCAGGTATTCTACTGTTTCAGATCATGACTTTTGACCAGCAGGAGATTGTCTCCTATTACTCACAATAACTTTTAATCTATAAAATTGCTCTGTGTGGAGAGAACCACCACAAGGTGTGTGTTTAATTTAAACCTTGTGGGATACCCCAGCCATTCTGAAATACTAACCCATGTATTTGAACCATAAATTTTTTACAAGTTACTTGCTAATCACTGTGTAGTTGTGCTGTTTAAAATTATAGCATTGGTGTTTTTATAAAAATGTCAATGTGCAAAATTACAAAGGAAAATATGGGAACGTGTTATATAGGAAACTTTTGTACTTAAACTTGCGTCAAGACTCCCTTGTAGTCATTTGAAGTCCATTTATAATTGATTGCTTAATACGAATTCCTCTGGTGGTGATCTTCATGTTAAAGTTTTCATTTTTCCAAATGTCCTTGTTGGCCAATGAGCTGCAGATATCATGAAGAGAGTGCCATTGAAATACAATGTTAATTGGTGGGCTAATAAAATACAGTGTTTATGGCTAGCTCTAAATATCTAGTGGACAGTAACAAATCTCACACTATAATTTCCAGCCTATTTGTTTTAACAGCTCTTTAATAGCATGGAAACAGATCTGTGGGCTGGATTCTCTAGACTGTCAATTGTGGTGCAAAATAAACTTAAACTCGCTAGTGATTTGGACTGGAAAATTCTCCTTCTGCAGGGGGAAATCTCTGCTTCCCAAAGTTGACTGTACCATTGCTCACATGCTACCTCTTTTCCTCAGCCTGTCCTCTAGCTGAAGAGGGCAGTAGGGGCAGGCTGGCAGACTTCCAAGAGCAGCAAAGGTACATAGTGCAATCAAGCTCCACTATGCCTAATCACTTGATAGTGTAGGCTTCTGTAAGTAGGCGTTATTATCCGATTAAGCCAAGCAGCCAAGAATTATGATGGTCTGTAACCAGCTTCCCAGAGCTGCCACTTTCTACTCCATCCAATTACAGTTAAGAATTGAGGCTTGTATATATCTTTTTTTTAGTGTTCCAGTGAACTAACCGAAACCTAAGCACAAAAATTCCCATCTTCCATAGCAAAAGAAATGTTGGAAAGCACTCCACCCCTCTCTAGTGACAGAGTTTCCATCTTACATGTGGGCTAATTATTATACTTTAAAATAAATTAAAGTGTTGTATTCCTGAAACTTTCAGAAACTGATGGGAAGGATCCACATGAGGACGAATGGGCTCACTACAGCACATAGCTGGATGAGTGGGGCAGAGGAAGAAGGGCCAGGAAAAGGACACTTACAAATTATGTACCTAGCCCTCTTTCCCCAATCAGTTTGTTCACCTCATATAAAACTTCATTTTCTCATTTTTCACTTTGTGGGATAGAGGGTAAACAGGAGCCTGGGGCAAGTTCCATAGGTCTTGCGGTGCTTTCTCTACCCCAGCAACTGAGGATAATTTTTCTTATCTACCTCATATGTGTCAGAGATGCACACTTAGCCCAAAATTTGAAACTGCTAAATCTAAAGTTGGGCTCCTAAATCCATATTTACATGCCAGCCTGTGTCAGACAGTCACATCACAAAACTTTTCATCTCATTGGGGCCAAGGACTGAATGGACCATTGTCCTCTAGAGATTGTCCCTTCCAGTACGGTTTTATAGACAGCAAGCAATTTGCCTTAGTTTATCAAGGAAGGGCAGAAATTTTAGGAAGGCAATATCAAAAAGTGGGATACTTGTTTCGTAGGCAAGGAGAAAAGAAAATAATTCAGTAGAAAAGCAGGAAAATCGTATGAAAGTAAGACAGTGCCATTCTACCAAGACTTACAAATGTATTTATTAAAAAATTGTCACTTGCCTGAGATTAAATGTGCTTTCCTTTTGATATAGATCTGCTATACTTTATGCTAAGATTTTTACTGTCCATGCTTATAGAAATATCTGTGTATTGTGTTTCAAGCTATTGTATAGATGTAAACAAATATTGTTAGTGTTGATAATGGCAAAAACCTATATTGTTCTAATGGCTCAGTCTTGTCAGTTGCCAACAATGAGTACAGAAGTTACAAAAGAGACAGAAATCAGTAGTAGAGCTAGTTGAAATTTTCTGTGAATGTCATGCATTTTAATGTAAATTGAGATATATTTTCATGAAAAAAATTTACTTCATATGTTTCTATTTTTCTCTAGGCCTTTGAAATATCCTTGTGTCCACTATTCTGTCAGGCTGTAAAACCTTCAAGGGCCTTAATCTCATCTGTACTAAAGCCCCTTAAAACAGGTGTTAATTGTATGTACACCCAGTTTAAGACCCCATTACGTTGCCAGAGTGGAATAAAAAAGCCTTACCATAAATGGGAATTAAGGCCCTTTCATGTCTAGAATCACCCAACAGATAGAGTAGTGTAATGGGTCTAAACTATAACTGATTTTTTTCTGGTTTCCTATCATTCCTGTCGTATTTAATGGTTTGATTTATATGTTCCACTGAGAAATTATTATGTAAATTCTGAGAGAAATATGAGATCTGAGAGAAACATGGACTCTTCAAATAAGTTGGTTTCTGTGTTAAGTCTTGTCTATTAAAAATCATTTTGTTTGCATACAAATGCTCACTTTTCTTAGTCAATATTATCCTTTACCATAGGTGTAAGAGGTGATGGCATTAATATCTATTAATATAAAATAGCAAAAATATCTATTATAAAACTTACAGAGACTAAACTGTTATCAAAACCCTCAGTGATAATTGTAAGATAATTTTGTCTGCGTAAAGAATGAATAAAACCTACGTTTGTATTTTGGGGTGTGTGTGTGTGTGTACTTTTCTGAGAGGTAAAAGATATCCTGGTCTACACCTCGTATTCTAAAAAAATGTGTTAGTCTCACACTATGCTAAGTGCATGTATAATAATTCTCACATATGGCAATAGTACACATATATAGTATCCCTCTAGGGAATATCAGATTCCTGGTCAAACAGGTCCTTTAAACAGCTTTTGTGCATGTGAAAACAATTAAATGTTTAACTAATGAGCTCCTCAGATACATTGGACTGATATTATTTATCTTAAGAAAGCTACACCAAGCCATGCAAGATTTGAATCTGGGTGGTCATTGAAGACACAGCAGTTTGATTGTAAAGTTGTTACAGTTTGTCATTGTTAATGACACATGTTTAAAAATGTATCATGTGTCAGCTATTAAGGATTTTGGAAGAATTCATTGTTAGAAACAACCTCGAAGAGCTAAAGCTTAACTAGTTACACAGAAGAAGTTCCTTTCCCTCCAATTTGCATTTGAATCAGTGTTAAATTTTAGACTTTGGAGCCCAATGGCTGAGTGGAAGCATTCCGTACTGTAATATAGGAAATTCTGCCTGGAACTTGTCTTCAGTCCATTATATACTGGGAATGCTGAAGAGTCCAGGAGCCCAAAATGGGTGGAAAGTAAGTTTGGTATCACTCAGTTAAGATTCATCGTAGCCATTAGATATTCAATGAGAATTGGCTAAGTAACATATATGTGGGATCATCAGAAGTGTGTGAAGGAACCCAGTATAAAAGGTTTGCTAGAAGAGACAGTAGTTAGCACTTATAAATTGATCCCATTTGACTATTCCTCAGAATCTTTGTATAACAGTTTCTCTTCTACTTCCAGAATCTGCCTTCCAACATAACCATAAAATATCTTTGTCAAACAAAGCGTGAGTTTCCTGCCATTTTCATAACTGCATGCACATTATTTGCAGTTCATATTGAATCATAATATAAGAAATCTGCCAGGAAAGATCCAAATACTATTACTAGTGCTATTTCATAACCAGTTACAGCTGCTGCTCCACTGAGTTAGAAACAGTTGGCTACCATGTTCTGTGAATCTCCTGCTTGCAAGAATATGACTTGAATTTCTGGAAGTTTTAGTAGGAATGAAATTATTATAAAGCATTTAAGAGGAGTGACTCTTAGATGATAGAATTCCAGTTGAAAAAAAATGTCAATATTTAATTGAATGTATGAATGCTAAATGTTTTTATCCATGCATGTTACTGAGATTTTTCTAGGCATTTTTTTCTCTCCAGAAATGAATTATGTAGATAGAAGTACGGTAAAAGTCTCTAATGACGACAAAGAAAAACATACAGTAATTGCTAGTATAGCCTTGCCAAGAGATTAATTGCATAAGAAATATATTTTATTCAGCTTCCAGCACTGCTTTGCTTTCACTAGTAGAAAACACATGTCGGCTCTCACCAGTGATGTTTATGTCTTTGCACAAACCTGCCTTTTTTCAGCAGAAAATTACTCTAACTAGAAATGACTGCAGGTTAGAGGGATGGAGTGAAATGTTAGGTAGAATTGAATAATACTCAGAACAATATGAAACCATAAGATCTTGTTGGAGTGATTGTGTCACTGTGTTTACCTAGGGCCAAGTACAATGAAAGTCCCAATCCTGATCTGTACCACTGGGCATTAAATAGCAATCTGAACTTAATTTTAGATGCTTTATCTGCCTATGTACTTGGGGCAACCTTTTTAAAATACCATCACTGTGGAGTCTACAACAGCTAAGTAGAATAATAAAAGAAGCAACCTGTCATGTTAATAGGTAAAATTCACTAAAGTTAGGAACCTGAGTATTTGTTGGTTCCCTAGAACCCAGCATACATTAATGATGACAAAACAGCAACATTATTCACTCTTGTTATTGATATCCCTCTGTAACAGGTTTTTTCCTCGACACTTAACTGTAACTGCCTTGTGAGTTTAAATGGGTTTCTAAACTGGAACAGACTATATTACCCTAGACATCATTTTCCCTGAAATTGCACAGTGACATACAAGCCTGGACAATTCTTTTCTCTTTCTGCAGTGAAAGGCAACCATTGCCTTTCTGAAATATTGTTATGAAACAAGGCCAATATGTTCTCATTTTCTAAATAAGACACGAGTAACTGTTTTGTGCTCCTTCGGAAAGTATGAGAGAGTATTATTCATCTGTTTGCTGCAATGGATTCCTGCCAAGTAAAAGCATTTAAATTTTATTTTATATAAAGTTGGAACAAGAATACAGATAAAGGATATGATGTGGTTAATAATGTAAAGATAAATTATGTGGGATTAATATGTATATATGGGTATATTGTGCCATATGTAATAATAAAAATAGTCCATATGATTGCCCACACAAATAATTATACAGTTCTATGAAGTAGATTTCTCTTTTCCATTCTGTCATTTCTTACTATTTAATATGGAGTCAGTTCCTCTAAAGCATGTGTCACATTTTCTTAAGTGTGTAAATTTTGGAAAATAAAATTAAGAAGTAATCCTTATTTCTTAGTTGCCCTCTACTTCCACTTCTCCAAGGGGAAGGGGAATAAATCTTCAAATGGGACAATCCAAAGATCCAAGTCTTTGAGGACTGAAATCCTGTGATCCTCATAAAGCCAAACCTACCATCAGTTTTAGTGTGATTTTTGTCTGCACTGGGAGGTTTGCCAATGTGAGGACTAAAGGAACTTTAAGCTCTTGAACTTTCTGTGGTCCCTCTTGAAACATTCTGTCTTTTTTGGAGGAAAGTGGGATCATAGAAAGTGAATTAGAACATTCAGTCATTGTGCTTGGCAGAATAGGGTGTATTTCCCATCAAGGCTCAGCTGCTTGTTGTAAGTAACGAATTTTAATGCCTGGGTCTGTCCTGTTTAGTGGTGCAGTAAGACAACAATAATTGTAATTGTTTTCTCTGTCAATAAACAGTGTCTCCAATTTGCAGATTTACAAGTGAAAAAAGTTGAGTATACATAACCCAAGACTGGGGATATTCTGCTTTAAAGGAACTGAGTTCATAATAAATAGTAAGAAATGACTCCATCATTTGGCATATGGGAGGGAGAAGAGCAATCTGTTTTATTATACATTTGCCCTCAAATAGTTAAAAATCAAGCATTTTACTTTGCACATGTATTGTAGATGTCTTTGTAGTTTTGCACTGTCATTATAGAATTTCACTGGCCATCATGTTACCCATTCATCTGTCTTTGTTACACGTTTCTAAGGTTCATCTCAGTCTCCATTAAAATAGCCTATATAATTTAGTGCTATCTTCTCATTTGGCCACTTCAGTATTGGCAGCCCAGCTGTCTAATCTATTTAACCAATTGCATATCCAAGCATTTATACCTTTCATATCACTCTAGTATCTGAGCATCTTAACAAGACACTCACCACAGTAATAGGTCTAAATTTCTCTTTACTTCAGTCTTTGGGGTATTTTCTTCGTTGTCGTCTCTTTTTCCACTTTTTATCTTCAGGAACTGTCAGTAGCTTAAGTACATAAGTTTCTTACCTTCATTAGTGGTATGACAAAAATAACACACACACACACACACACAATCCCTCTAGCCTGTGTATCTATTAACTTCAGCGGAATTTACTAAGCCATCTCATATTAACGTCGTCCTCTTGCTAAGGCAAATCCCTATATCTAAGTTCCTTGCATTAACTGTTGCTGGAATTAATGGCAATGTGAAAAATAGTGTTTTATATGAGGTTCTTTAGTTGGAGTTTGGTAATTTCTGGTAATGGGGGGGAGGGACTAGAATAAAAAAGGAAGTATTTAAAAAAACCTGATTTTAAAATACAAATCTGGATCTGCAGTGACACTCTTATTTCTAAAAAAGACTTGGCAGACTTGTTGGATAAAGTGAATAAGTGATAGCTACTCTAAATTCAGACTACATTGTTGAATAGGTAACCATATACGTGGTGTTTAATATTAGGAACAGTTTGTCACTGAAACGTGTTACAAAGTTGGATATTTCAGTCCATTTCTACTTAACTTATTTTCTCCTATCAGCTTATTAACGGGGTTTGTCTAAGGATACTAATAAAGAGGCAGTTGTTTCATGTCACAAGGTAAAGGTCATTCAAAAATTCCCAATGGCATCATACTGCAACAATAAGGCAGTGTACTGTGAGGCAGTTTTGGATCAACAGAGCCATAGTGCAGTATGTTAAGCTGACAAAGCTTTCCAGTGATTTGTGCCATTGGACTAACTTCTCTCATGGTGCACCAGTACAGAGTCGATTTCACCAAGAGGAGAATTTGCCCCCCTATATCTTTTTCCATTCATTTTTGCCCCCCTTTGATTTTTTTTTGTTTTTGTTTGTTTGTTGTTGTACTTTAAACCATGCCACATCTCCATCTCAAAAAAGATGGAAACATTTTTATTTTTGGACTGCCTTTCTCTAAGTGCCTGCTGCAATCAGTTCTACTTCTTTTGTATGTTACTTACACGGTGTTCACCTGGAAAAGGGCCAGAAAGTTATGAGGACTGAATGGAACGGGAGGCATTGGCAACTGAATAACCTTTTTCAGAAACAACACCATGAATTCACATCACAAAGCACCTTTGCATTTTGACATTACTGTGATGTAGCTGAGCTAGAATAGTGTTTAAACCTGGTTTTAGTCTGAAACCATTTTTCCTCTTTGAATGTGCTTTTTTTTAATTCTTCATGAGACCCTTATGCAAGGAACCATAGCTCATAAGTGCCATTGTGCTTTGTTGTCCTCCCTGTTTACATTTTTAATTTGTCAAACCCAGATGGAGTGAAACGGGATATCCTGAATGGGTGAAATTAGTGCAGGACAAAACTATAAAACATATTACACTGAGAAAGCATCAGGAGCATCCCTATTGCTATGTCTAAACTACATCCCTTTTTCAAAAGAGGGATGTAAATTAAGCAGATTGAAAGTGCAAATGAAGCAGGGATTTAAATATCCTGAGCTTCATTTGCATAATCGCCTCACAGCAGTCTTTCGAAAAAGGGTATTTTGAAAGTGAAACCGCCGTCTAGACGCAGTTCTTTCAGAAAAAAAATCCCTGAGGAGTACAGGATCTTTTGAAAAAGGGGTTGGGTTTTTTTTTCCGAAAGAACTGTGTCTAGATGGTCTCACTTTTGAAATACCCTTTTTCAAAAGAATGCTGTGATGCAATTATGCAAATGAAGTGTGAGATATTTAAATCCCCGCTTCATTTGCACTTTCGATCTGCCTAATTTACATCCCTCTTTCGAAAGAGGGATATAGTTTAGACATGCCCTATGTGAGAAGCAAAGGAAGAACCTGAGAGTATGAACTATTCTGGATTGGTCACTTTCTGGTTTGGGGGCTCTATTCTTTTAATGTGTTCTTATTACCTGAGATGTCACAAGGAGGATCGTGAAAATTTGTTCCCCTTAATCTCCAAGAATAGGATAAGTAGCAATGAGCTTAAATTGCAGCAAGGGAGGTTTAGGGTGGACATTGGGAAAAAATGCCTAACTGTCCGGGTAGTTAAGGACTGGAACAAATTGCTGGGGTGGGGGTTGGAATCTCTGACACAGAAGGTTTTTATGAACAGGTTAGAGAAATGCCTATCAGGAATAGCCTAGTCATTACTTAGGCTATGTCTACACGGGTAAGGTTTGGCAGTGAAAGTGCTGTCGACATGCAAAAGTTGCCAAAAGTGAAAACCGATCGAAACAGTTTTCTGCCTCCCATTGTCAACATTTCCTGGCCACATTGCTAGCATTCTGTCTAGTCAGAGAAGCTGGGGGCAAACAGCCTCCTTCCTCTAGGAATCTAGGGGTCATAGTGGACCACAAGCTAAATATGAGTCAACAGCATGACACTGTTGCAAAAAAAGCAAACATGATCTTGGGATGCATTAACAGGAGTGTTGTGCACAAGACACGAGAAGTAATTCTTCCGCTCTACTCTGCACGGATT
The DNA here is from genome assembly GCA_019425775.1 of Rafetus swinhoei. NCBI lineage: Eukaryota > Metazoa > Chordata > Testudines > Trionychidae > Rafetus > Rafetus swinhoei. Next base: position 49,581,051 of record CM033430.1, on the reverse strand, counting down.
AGGCCTCAGTTGGAGTATTGTGTCCAGTTCTGGGCACCACATTTCAAGAAAGATGTGGAGAAATTGGAGAAGCTCCGTAGAAGAGCAACAAGAATGATTCAATGTCTAGAAAACATGACCTATGAGGGACGACTGAAAGAATTGGGCTTGTTTAGTTTAGAAAAGAGAAGATTGAGAGGGGATATAATACCATTGTTCAAATATCTAAAAGGGTGTCATAAGGAGGAGGGAGACAAATTATTCTCTTTGGCCTCTGAGGATAGGATAAGAAGCAATGGGCTTAAATTGTAGCAAGGGAGGTTTAGGTTGGACATTAGGAAAAACTTCCTAACTGTCAGGGTGGTTAAACACTGGAATAAATTGCCTAGGGAGGTTGTGGCATCTCCATCACTGGAGATATTTAAGAGCAGGTTGAATAGACATCTATCAGGGATGATCAGAGGGTGCTTGGTCCATCCATGAGGGCAGAGGAGTGGACTTGATCACCTCTCAAGGTCCCTTCCAGTTCTAGTATTCTATAATTCCCCGGTGTTCCAGGGCTGGGGAGGCTGGGGCTGCGTGCCACCCACCCTCCTTCTCCCCAGTGCTCTTGTGCCGTGCGCCACCCACTCTCCCTGTGCTCTGGGGCCATGTGGGGCCAGGGAGGCTGGGGCCATGTGCAGCCGGCCCTCTCCGTGCTCCAGCACCGGGGAGGCTGGGACCACGTGTTATCTGCCCTCCCCGTGCTGGGGGATAGTGCAGCACACTACCCTGCCTCTCCATGATGCGGGAAGGAGAGGAAGGCGACTTGGCTCCCGTGGAGGGTGGGACCGGGGGCTTGCCTCCCCCAGCCCTATTTTCACCACAACCCATGGAGCTGATCCCTGTGCTTCTTGGGATTCCTTCCTAGCTCTGTGACCTCTCTGTGCTGAGGAATGTCAAGCAGCACAGCAGTCTTTCCAGCCCTCTCCCTGTAGTAGTAGTCTGCCTGACGCTGTCTTTCTAGAGCAAGGCAGAATGGGAGTATTCCAATGATTTGTTCTTTGTTCCCCAAACCAAGCAGCTCACTCAGCCGTCAGATACGTCCTGGAGCTTTAAAGGGGAGAGGCGCATGTCTGCTGGTCAGCAGAGATCACAAAACACTGAGTACAGTCATCAGGGGAGGCATTCTGGGATACTGGAGGAAGCCAGTTCTCTCAAGAAAATAAACAGAGTCCACGCTGGCTCTTTGTAGATAATAGAGGGAGGGGAAAAGACAAAAGTCTCTCTCAGGGAAGAAAGTTTTTTGTTGCCAAAACTGGGTGTTTTTCCCCTCAAAAGTTGCACGGTAGTGTGTATGCTCTCACTGTTTTGTTAACAAAAGGCAGTTTATGGCAACCAAACATGCCAGTGTAGACAAGGCCGCAGGGGTCTGCACTAAATAACCTGCTTAGTGCCCAAGATTGACACAAATATTACCAATGGAGAGATTTCTTTTTTTAATCCAAAATCAAAAGACAGTTAAAAGAACAGTAAAAGAACAATCCCAATATTTTATGGTAATTTCTTTGCAATTGGTTCTCAGCCTTTTACATGCTGTGATGTTTCCTCAGCCCCATCTAGCTGGAATCTAGTGAAAAATACCCTTGTATCTACCAATATAGAGAAGGGGAAGGTGGTTGTGACCTCCCCCTCTCCCCAACATGATTTCACAACTCCAAGGTGAAAACCCATGCTTTGTGTGATGATCTTGTGTGGCAGTAGAGCAGGCAATGGAATATGTTGCATCGGCAACGTGAAAACACATTTCTTCTCCTTACTCAGCTCTAGAGATCTCTTTTGTATGTTCTGGATTTGCTTTGCATACTGGACTTCTGTCACCACCATCAGTCGGAATTCCATATCTGTAACATCGCAGAATATTCAAACGAAAACCATACTATAGTTGAGAAATCCACAGTGCAGCTCTAGGTCTTGGTCTCAGCCTTTTAAAATGAAGGGGCATTTGTGTTTAAATCAGAAGATGCAGATTATTTTTCAGAGATACCAAGTGAGACATAAGGAATAATATGCACGCAGCTATCTTTTGCAAACTTTGTTCAATCAAATGTTACTAACATCTGAATATAGTGTAAATTCAATACAGAGTGCTGCTATATGTATCTAAAAAGTAATGACACATGGGAAACTCCAGCAGAATCTACATGTAGTGGGAAAGTTCCAAGATAAACATCCATGCATTTGCAAAAATATTAAAAGAACCAAATGAGAAAGAAAATGGAAAGTATTTTTTTTAAATCACGTTAAAGTAATGCACAAACATCTGTCAGTAGTAGAAGTTCAAGCCTTCCCTTTTACTCTTCTACTCTGTACTAACATGTATACAACATATACATTGCCACTGACATACAGAGCACTGGAACTAAGAGGTACACATACATCACCAAAATTGATTTTGTACATGCAGCACCTAATACAATCAGACTCTGAACCTGATTGGTTCTTCTGCGTGCCACTGAAATATTAATAGTTTAAACTAATAAAGAAAAAATAGAGGTGAAAAGTACTTACTGTAAACTAACCTTTATAAAGTCTAAATGCCAAATAAGATTAAAGGCTCTAATCCAGCAATGCACTTGAGCACATGCTCAAGTACTTGGTCCTGCCATGAGGGCAGGGGACTGGACTCTATGACCTCTTGAGGTCCCGTCCAGTCCTAGTATTCTATGATTCTATGCTTAGATCCCATGACATGACTGACTTTGGTGGGAGTTTAGCATGGGTATAAAGTTAAGATGGCTCAAGTGCTTTGCTGAATCATATCTTAAAGGACTGAGCCGTCTCCCACTAAAGCCAATGGGACCCATTTTGTTACTTTTCATGGGAATCGGATCAGGCCGCAGAAACCTCGACAGTTAAATAGCAAAGCGGTGCTCAGATTACAAAAAAGGGGTCAAAACCACGTAGAATCTGTGGCTATGTAAAATGAAGTGCTGATCTCAGTCCTGTTCTTACTGACAAATATCTATGTCTTAAAGCCAATCTTCACAATTTCTTGGTCCTTCTTGGTCAGGAGTGCAATTGAGGTTGGGAAACATACATTGCACAGCTAATGTGGCCTTTGTTCCATGGATAAATGAATAGCTTCTGTTCCCAGAAATGTTGACACAGCACCTTCAGGATGAGTGCTCTTTTGTCATAATTGAATAGCCTATAACTTTCCATACTCCATAATGTAACATGTAATTTTTGTTGTTTAAGTAAAAGAGGTTGGCAGGACCTAATCAATTAAGAGTCTAGTTTTGAACTATTAATGGTAGACGATACAATGAATGTGCATGCCATAGTCCATTACCTCCTAGGGCTTATTTTGCACTGTTTCATCCCCTTAGGCTGGGGACTCTCAAAATGGAGTCCAGGTGGTTTTATAATCCTGTCTTTTTTTCCCAGGGATGTGCATGTCAGACTTCAATATTAGTCCTGTTGCTTTCAGTTGATTTACTCCATTGCCCTGTTAGTGGAGTTGATTTCCAAAATACTGCAAAATAGTGCATGCACCATTTGAGCTACTAATCCTCTGTTTTGTCTAAATGAATCCTTGTCTAGTCACCAGCATCCAGAGGGAGGGCCTTTTCGATCCTGCCTGTTCCCTTTATCTGTAACCTTTATGCACCTCAGATTAACTCTTTCTTAAAATCCTGTACCCCGGGGCATTGCCAACAGATAGAAATGTACTCATTCACATCCCTTTCAGCATTCAGCAAGTTATGTTGGATTAAATCTTCTTCAGTATAAGAGTAAATCTGAGAGTGAGGTGGAGCAGCCTTATTAATAAAACTTTTATTTGGCTATGAATTGAAGTATTTTATACATCCATAAAATTTCTCATTCCAGTGCTCAATCACCTTCAAAGGGACTTGCTAATTTATCTAGTCACTAGATAAGCTCCAATATAAACCAGGAATATAGGTTTAACTTGACGGAGAATTGGCCAGGGGAATCACTTCTAAAGTCCCGTGTTTCTTTCTTTCAGTCCAGATTCTAAATTATATTCTTTCTTTGCAATTTTATTTCTAAAAGAAAAAGAAGGTGGCATGAAAAACATTATTACTTGTAGTTTATATAACTCTTCACGTTCCAGGCATGTGTAAGCAATAGCTGTATGAGGGCTAGATTTTTAAAGGAATTTAATCCTGAAAGATGCAGGCAGACAGCTAGTGGGATTTTCAAAAGTGTTTAGCTCCCATTAAAAAAGGGGGGGGGGGTGCCTAGATGCTTTTGAAAATCCCAGTAGGTGCATCTCTAAACCTTCAGGTGTCTGGATTTATTAGTGTAACTGTAAGAAGTGAAATGCCACCTCAGCCTTTCTCACCACGCTTCTATGCTTTTACTATAAGATGGAACATATGAATTGTGATTTTATTTCTAAAAGAAAAAGAAGGCAGCATGAAAAAACATCATTACTTGTTGCTTATATAATTCTTCACATTCCAGGCATGTGTAAGCAATACAACAGTTCAATCCCTTTGGAGTCATCACTCGATGAAGCTGAGTCTGTCGGCCGAGTCGTTTTAAATAAGAAAGGGCATCTCCACAGTTCCTTCCCTTTCTTCACAGTTATGCATTACTTAATTTGATGTGTGGTTTCCGGTCTCCCCATGTGAATTTAGAAAGTGTGCTATGTTCATCCACAGACACTGCTATCTGGCAAGTTGCTAGAAAGTGCTGAAAGATATATGGGGTGGCCTGAAAGATGCCTGGGGCCACCTTCATTTTAATCCCATTACCTCCCCCACGTCATTGGGCAAGACACTAGGTAATAGCTTGTGCATACCTAGTGGAAGGCATCAAAGAGTCTAGTGTCTGTGGGGGAGAGGAGGAAAGTATCTTTGTTAAATGGCAGGCTGATTTAAATCTCATCTGATCTTTTCCTATCTGTCATAATTTAGTGATGAATAAAATGTTTATAGAAATCTCCACCCAGAAGAGAATGAATTTTGCATAATCTGTCTATATGAAGGGCAACATCAGTGCTCTCTTTCCCCATTTGTAAGTCATGGATTGGATAACTTGGGTTGTACAGTAAAACTCCAATAGTCCGGCACTCCTGATAGTCCGGCATCAAAATGGCAAGAGCCTAGTGAGTGAGCTTCGGCAAAAAATGAGTCACAAGGTAACAGCGGCAGCAACTGAACTGAGCAAAAGGGTAAAAAGGCTTAAAAAACTAAAACATTACAGTATACTGTATACAGTATGTACAATAAAAGGGTTAAGAACACTTTATATACAGTATATAATGTATACAGTATATATATAACCAGCTTATAGTACCTCCTGATAGTCCGGCATATTTGATAATCCGGCACCACCTAGGTCCCATAGGTTCCGGATTATCGGAAGTCTACTGTACTGCCTGTATGGCCAGCATGAACGATTAGGGAGGTAGCCAGGTGTCTTGCTCATATATATTCAGTTTGGCATAATCAGTGTGTTGTGGTCTCTATATAAATGCTCTATCCATCTTTGCAAGCCTTTCCCCAATATCACATTTTTGCAAAATGTGAAATTAAAAGGGCCATATAATACTTTTTCCACATCAAATGACCCTCTGCCCTCCTCTCGCTGCCTCCTTTAGAAGATAAATTCCATCACATGCCTGTTGATTCTCTGTTCAAACTAAACAATATCTAATCCATTTATCTGAGGGTTGATCGTTTCCTTTCCTACTCGTCTGAAGAATATTGACAAATATTTTTATATCTGTATTAATGTATTAAATGCCTAAAACAAAGTATTTAATGAAGCAAATGTATCTGTGAGGCTCCCATTCTAGCTCTTGTCCTGTTTTATGAACAATTTTATAGTATTTGCTAAATGTGGAAGGAGCTCCTCCCCATTTATAGGTATTAACTCTGACTCCTGAGTGGTCTATTATGTTTTACATTTCTGATTTTTCTCTGTCCAATGTTGCTTTTACTGTTGCACTTAGGTTCAGTGATTAAAGTAGAAGATTTGGAAATGCTTTCTCAACATCCCAGTTTAAGTAGTGCAAACACTGTCTGTTATTTAAAATAAATGTAAAACTATTTTTTTCAGTTGTGGCTGGATCGCATTCTTGAATACAGTTTTTCCCTAATGTAGAATTCAAACACTTAAAACAACATTAGTCTGTGTTTTGACTGACTTGTAATATTGTGTTACCCGTAGTCACAAAAGTTGAAGTTCAAGGAATAAATATGTATGCTGCATGTATTTCCCTCCGTGATGCTTTTTCAGGCAATTGAAAACCAGCAACAGAATCTCTTACCAATGAATTCAGCCAGGTTATTAAGTCTGTGCAATGCGCTCTACCTCACTTAAATACCATTTAATCCCTTAACACAGTCTTAAGTGGTGTGAAGGACTGTATGGGGGCTCTCTGCAGAGGGTGAATTTCACCTGCAGCGAATTATAGAGTATCAGGCAAACATAGCAGAACCCACTAATGTAGCTAAATAATATACATATGAATTCCCTTCAGTGACTTTTTGCTACTGATTCCATTTAAAATATGTTGTGTTTCAACGTATTTTGTGTGTATGATTGTTTTTAGTGATGAGTATGAAGAGGACGGGTTTTGCCAGCCATACAGAGGGATTGCTTGTGCAAGATTTATTGGGAATCGAACAATTTATATGGAGTCTCTACATATGCAGGGTGAAATAGAAAATCAGATTACAGGTAGGTAAAGCATGTTGCTCCTAGCTCTCAAAAATATACACCTTTTTTCCAGAAAACTGTTAGAGACTCTTATCACTAACACAATTTTTTCTTTATATTAGATCCCCTTCACATTTTTTTATGAATTTTCCCAAAGCAAAGCCTAATTAGAACTGGTGTATAGCATATTTTCAACTGAATGGGTCATAATAATCATGCAAAAGTTTTTAATATACTGTATGTCTCTAATGATTGGTTTCCCCAAACACATACATTTTTTGTTCAGAACAAGAGTTAGGTATGGCTCACTTCTAGTTTATCTTGTGCTGTGATCCCAGCAGGTTTTAAAAGCTGAGCAAGGCTCAGCTGGGTCATTACTTGGTTGAGAGACTGTTTAGGAAAACCCATGGTACTGAAGAAGGCCATGAAAGTACAGTAATTCCTCATTTAACATGGTAGATACGTTTCAGAAAATGATCATGCTAAGTGAAAACATGTTATGCAGGGTCAATTTTCCCATTGAAAATAATGGAAAAGGTGGGGGGTTGCGTTTCAAGTGCACGTGCGCTCGCAGCTGCAGCCTGCACTTGTTAGCAGCTGGGACCAGGACATAAGGTTGGGGAGAAAGGAGACTGGGTTATAGCAGGGAGGGGAGGTGTTTGGTTCTGGAGAAGGGAAGGGAAGGACAGGGGAGGGGGCTTGCAGCTGGCGGCTGGGTTTCCTCAGCTGGCCTGTCACCGGCAGCTGCGCGGGGCTTCCTCTGCCTCCTTACAAAGCGGTGGAGGTTTGCCACTCGCCGCGCAGTTCCCCAGTGACCCCCTCTGGCCAGATACCTTGCATCCAGCCAGATGGGGTCACCGGGGAACTGCGCAGCGAGCGGCAAACCTCTGCCGCTTTGCAGGGAGGCAGGAGAAGCCTCACGCAGCTGCCAGCCACCGGCTGGCCCTAGGGGAAATCGTGTTATTGCGGGGACGGGGTCGTGGTGTTTGAAAAATGTTCCCTAAAAAGAAAATCGTGCTATCGTGAAAACGTGTTAAGTGGGCACGTGTTAAGTGAGGAATTACTGTAGTTCAATAGGTGGCCCTCTTGCTTCTAATAAGGAACCTTAGCTGCCCCAGCACTGTGATAAGGGGCACTATGCTGACGGAAAGACCCTTTGTGGAATGTGACATAAAACAAAGCTCTTGATCTCTGGAAAAGACTTTGTGGTAGTGTCCCACAATTGTAGGTGTGTCTAAAACTCTCCTGTGGTTTCAATTGGACTTCTTTCCATTTTGTGTTGTACAGTGTTGCCATGCACTCTTATAACATTACACCACAGCAGTGACGGAAATGTTCCTTAAAGATACGGTAGTTCATACACTCTATAAATTTGTTTATAAAGTAATTTGGGACCCTTTGGGATGAAGGGTGTGATATGTAAACAAACAACATATTCGTTGTTATGCATTCTGTGGAACCAGATGTTCTTACCTTTCATGAAATCCAAGCAAAATATTCAGATGACTTTTTGAACTATTTCGGAGACTTTTTGAGCTATTTTAAGCTAATTTGTGGTTTTGAGATGGATTAAAATCAATACAACATGGACACCAAATGTAATTTCTTTGTCACTGAAACAAACATTATGCCAACTTTTAAAGAAAGGATATAAAATCCTCTTAAATTAGTTAACGGGTTAAACCTTATGTTTAACCGGTTAACCGACTGCATGGGGGCAGACATGGGGAGTGCTCCTGCCCCCCACCATGGGTGAGGGATGCTCTGTTCTGGCTGGAGTGCCACTACCAGCAGCGTGCTGAGCCAGGTCTGTCACAGATGGGGGCTTCTCCGGCTGGGCTGGACCAGGCCTGCCATGGATGGGGACAGCTCTGCCTGAGCTGGAGCGCCCCCTGCTCACAGCACATCCCACAGGGCTGGAGCAGCCCCCTGCCCATGGTTGGCGGAGGGCTGCTTCAGCCACCACCTGCTTCCTGTAACCGCTAAGCACCTATTAACTATTCACATCCCTATTTTAAAGTAATTGTTACCCTGTATTTCTAGAATGTGCATTTGTCCACCCTGGAATCTAGTGTTCTGAAATAATAGTTATTCCTATAACTTCCTGAGAAAATGAGTTTGTTCTTACTTTAGTAATTTGCCATTGTCAAATGTGTACAAAGTAGGAGTAATGCTGTTGACCTTAAAACTCCTGTCATGTTAAGTAAAATCTTTTTTTGTGTGTGTTACAGCTGCCTTCACTATGATTGGCACTTCCAGTCACTTATCTGATAAATGCTCCCAGTTTGCCATTCCTTCTTTGTGCCACTATGCTTTCCCATACTGTGATGAGACCTCACCAGCCCCAAAGCCCCGGGATCTGTGCCGTGATGAATGTGAAATTCTGGAAAATGTTCTGTGTCAGACAGAGTATATTTTTGCAAGGTCGAATCCTATGATTCTGATGAGATTAAAGCTGCCAAACTGTGAAGATCTTCCTCAGCCAGATAGCCCGGAAGCTGTAAATTGTATTCGGATTGGAATTCCTATGGCAGATCCTATAAATAAAAGTAAGTGAAATTTGCTGACTCTGTGCCCTGAGCATGAATTGTCAGGTCAGCATGTAAAGGTTTTGTCTAATCACTCTCTGCCCCGAAACGAGTTAGTCATGAACTCTGAAAACTCACAATCATTGTAGTCTTCCAATTGGATGGTGGAAGACTGAGCTACCCACAATAACTTTTTCAATATTTTGTTCAGTTGCCTCTCTGGATTTACACTGCTAGTAGTTTATTGGCTTCAGATTTCTTTTTGTTAATATTAACTAACCAAAAGGATGATTTCTTTTGTCACATTTTAAGATCAGTCAACATCTAAGGTCATGGTCTTGAAACCCTTATGCAAGTGAGACATCTTTGCTACAGTCATTCTGTATATTCTAATGGAACTGCTGGTGTGATTAAGGACTAGTCAACATGCATAAGGCTCACAGAATCAGACTCTTAACTATACTTGACTGAGATATTATTCAAAGTCATAACTATAGGCATTAATTGGAGCTCGTTTTGAATTACCACCGTATGAAATGTTTGTGTCTAAAATACGATTTATTTATTTATTTATTTATTTATATTGTTCCCCACATGCTGTCTAACAGTATATCAAAATAATAGATGTGATTCAGGTTCGCACTGTAGTTTTGACTTTTCTTATGTATTATATATTAAAAATACTTGGAGTAAGCTCTTTTCATTACTGAAGCATAAGCTTTAAATCCTCCCAGGAATGTTAATGCAAAGCAGACCCTGCAGGGCCGTCCTAACAAATTATGGGGCTCTACACAGCTGAGGACCCCCTAGTTTCTGCTGGTGTTTGGGTGCTTTCCTCTTCACACCCCTCCTCCCCTCTGCGGGGCCCCTTCAGGGACCTGGCTCCTGATGCTTCCTCCCCCAATCCTCTCCCCCTACCAGGGGCCTGGGGTTTCCCTCCCCTCTGCAGCTCCTACCAAGGGACCCTGGAACCTCCCTCACTCTCACTCTATGTGGCTCCTGCTGGCGGTTGGGGGCTTCTGTCCTGCTCCCCCCGTGTGCTGCTTCCCTCGACACTCCACCCCCTTCCCCATAGCTTATTGGGACTCGGGGGGCTTCCCTAAGGTTGGAGCAGAGCTGCAGAAGCTTGGGGCTCTTCTCTGCCCCCAGTCTGTCAGCAGAAGCCTACATTAGCCAGCTTCTGCTGACCACAAGCATGTGGGGGCAGGGAGAAGCCCTGCAGCAGCTGTGGACATACATGGCTAGGTAAGGGCACCTGAAAATTGGGGACCCTTTATTCCTGGAATTGGGTTTCCAGGCTCCAGCCCAACAGAATAGCGTTTAGTGTCTGGGAGGTTAATTATGCACTCTTAGACCCACTAGTGGTTAGTATGTACAGTAACATTCTGACTCACTGCAATCAGCTGTTGCCTTCATGTTTTTCAGATCACAAATGTTACAACAGTACCGGAGTGGATTACCGTGGGACCGTCAGTGTGACAAAATCAGGACGTCAGTGCCAGCCGTGGAATTCTCAGTATCCACATACACATACCTTTACTGCCATCAGATACCCAGAGTTAAACGGGGGCCATTCCTATTGCCGAAATCCAGGGAATCAGAAGGAAGCCCCATGGTGCTTTACCTTAGATGAAAATTTTAAGTCTGAGCTTTGTGACATCCCAGCATGTGGTAAATACTGAACCATCCTGTTTTATTGTTAATCATTTTAAAAAGAAAAACATAGGGATTACTTTATTGTAGGAAAAAGTGTAACATTTGTCTGTTGCATTCAGTTGTGCTGTGTCACATAAGGTCTGTGTAGCTGAGCACAGAAAGCCTTTGTTGTGTCTGGTAAGGGAGCTCTGGTAAAGAAGACTACATACAGTGTTTGTGCTTAAAGCCACAGCATCCGAAGCAGGAAATTCCCCAACCAGGGAAACCTTACAGTTCTTACCCATGTATCTGGTAAGCAACTGAAGCAAAAGCATGGAAATATTTTATTAGGAAAGGCTGTAAAGATTAAACCTCCACAATGATATGCTGAAGCACAAGTATTTCTAGCATGTCATGTGTTCTACATGTGTTCTACATTTTAAATCGGTAAAATTAGTATAGCTTCTTAGTGCACTAGAATTTGCTTTGTGGACACTGATCCTAAATGCATTATACAATTATGTCCCTCTTGATTTCTTTTTTTCATGATTTTAATAAATACAAACCTAGCTTAATATAGTTCAGCCTTTGTTTTAAAAAAAGGTGGAGATAGTTTTGCAAAATACTTGTCACCTTGGTTTTGATTTTGATTTTTACAAAACTTCAGCAATCCAGATTTGGGTTTTCTAAATTTAGGATTAGGTGAGATTCTGGTCTCATTTTAACTTAACTGATATTTGAAGGGAGTGGGAGGAAGATCTGAACAGTTCTTATTTTATTAAATCTTTATTAATACTAATAATACAGATATTCTGTAAAGAAGAATACACTGCTACTTGAAGGTACATGTTGAAAAATACACCTAGCAATGAGCCTTATGACAACAGATTTGTGATGAAAGGTTTCATGCAAAAGATTATGTTGCACACAAACAACGCTACTTTCCCCTTGGCAATGAGGTGCTTTTCAATGTTCAGTAGCAAATCTTGAGTTAAAATTAATTTTGATTATGATTACAAACATTTTTTAAATCAGATTATTTTATGGGCCTCATGCATTCTGGGTCTGATCCAAAGACCAGTAGAAAGACTTCCAATGATTTTAGTGGGCTTTGGCTCAGGTTTGTACTGAGATTTTCTGTTAAAAAGGGAACATACATATTACATAGTCACAACTGTATCTCTTAATAGTTGTAATGCTCTGTATTAAATTCATATGGTGACTGACAGGTGAGGTCTCTGTGAGGTCTGCAAAAGTCTTGCTCCCTTCTATTCTGAAATAACTCAAAATTGGGGACTTCTAGGGCACACTACAAAAGACATGGATTGATTTGATCTAGGGAGAAGGGTAAGGTTGTGCTGCTTAGATGATGAAGGTGGTACGTGTCTGGTTGGCCTGACCACAAAATTCCTGTGGAAAGATTTTAATGCTGCTGAGGTTTAAATGTATTTACTGCATGATTAATTACATTAGGGTGTCTAGATTCTGAGAGAGGAGTCCCTATTTCAAATATAAATAAATAGAATCGTATCAGGCTAATTGTGAAATTGTTAGGTGCTGATCTGCACTTAGGAAATGTAAAGAGCTGGGTAGGTGTAGAGTGTTACTGCTCAGCTGTTTGTATACTTGCTGAAAGAGCCAATTCAGGAACCTTTTTAAAAGTATCATACAGGCTACCTAATTTGGACTTGCTTAATTGGGAAACTGGCTTAATTGGGATATCTCCCAGGGAACCGATTTAAGCCTAATGAGGCTTCGTGGCAGTGACTGCTGCTTAATAGGAATGGTAATTCCACTTGATTGGGACACTGCAGGGGATGAGCTGGTGCCTGTGTCTCTGAATGTTTGTCTCATGTTGTGCTTAAAGGGGCCTGAAAAAAACTGTTGGGGGAGGGATTCTGTCATCACCCTCTGCCATCTCCCCATCCCCTGAAAAACAATGGCCCACCAGCTCCAAATCAATCCTGTCCCCCTTCGGTTCTGCCCCCACATCTGTCCTGCCCTCCCCCTCCTCGCCTCCTTCAGCTCCTGGGGCTTTTCACCTCCTCTTTCCCAGGCTGGGGGGTGTGGGGAAGCTGCAAAAGAGGCCAGATGCTGCCAGGGCTGAAGAAGAGAGGAGCTATGTCATTGTTCACCTCACAGGAGGGAAGGGGATAGAGCAGAAAAGCTACCCTGAGCTGCTGGGCTCTTTCTGCTCCTTCCTCCCCTCCTATGAGACTGGCGTGGGTACCTAAGGGGCAAGAGGAGAGCTCTGTCTGTTTCCTGCAGCAGCTCCAGTTGGTTACTCTTCCCTAGGAGAGGTGGGACAGTGGAGAAAGCAGTCACCCCGAGGTGATTGCCCCCACACACCACCCTAAAAAAAAGACACCCCCTTAGCAACCAAGGACACAATCAGCAAGTGTGGTGTAGTGACTTCCTTAGTGCAGTTGTGAGGGGAAGCAGGGACAGCTGCATGCCTTGTACTAGGTGAGAGCACAGGAACTGCTCCCTTCTAGCAGACCTGGGGGATTTAAGTCACTCCCAAGGAAGGGGATGAAGCTATGGATCAAGCCACCCCTCCTAAGTCCGTAGAGCTAGCCTGTTGCATGAGGCTGGGAGCAGAACAGCCATATGTATTCCCTGTGCAAAGTGGGGAAATGGAGGAAGGGCCTCAGTCCCCTCACTTCAACCCCTGCTTTGGGGTTGTGGCCCTCAGCCCGAGCCTAGGTGCCAAAATCTGATCTAAAAGGAACAATTGCCAGGTGTCTGGTTTTCGCCCGGACAGTCCGTTATTTCTGGCCCCTGTCGAGTTTAAAAAAAACCCAGAAAATTTCTGTTTTTCTTGGATGGAAAGCCGGAGGGGACATTTTCTCCTGCCACATCTGGTGGAACACGGGGATTCTTAAAGGCGTAGCAACCTTTTTTTGTTCTCCCTTTTTGTTTGTTTGTTTGTTTATTTGTTTTTACTCATCAAGTTTGGTCTCCTTTTGTTTTTGTTTTTTGCTCAACCAAGTTTCTTTCCTGCCATGTTCGGGATTTTTGGTGAAAGCCTCTAAAAAGAAGAGCTAGGAGAGAAGATGAAATGGCAGCATAAGGAAGGGAAGTGGGCACAAGATGGGATAGAACAAGCAAATATGGGAAGAACAAGGATTGTGCAAAGTTAAAACTGAGTCCATTTGAACTTTGCCACCCGATGGGATCTGAACTGGACTCAAGTTTCAGCTCAAGTGTGTATTTAATTAGATTTGTAACAGGCATCTATCTGGCCCTCTCAGCACTTGCACAAATCCAGCTTTGAAAACACAGGCAGCTGGTACAGTGTCAAGAGTCAAACACTCCCTCCCAGCTCTTCCACAAAATCCTGAATGCTGTCCTGCCTCAGCCTATCCATCCAGTGACTGGCTCTCTCAGAAAAAACTGGAGCCTACAGGTCGAGAGACTCACCTGCTGTCAAAACATGTATGATCTGCATTTGAGTCAAATAAGTGGAGTTGTAACAGTTGGGATGGAGGTGGGAACTGACTATTGGGGGATACAGTGACTTGTGTGAAGGAGAGAGGAGAGACACTACACTGACTGCAGAAGTAGTTGGCGTAGAATGATTTTAGAGGAAGCAGAGCAGAGCTGGCAATTTGGAAAGGGAAGTGCACACTCCAAGGCATAAACAGACAAATAGCCAGAAATATATAGGGTAGGAGAGAGCCAGTCCAGAGCTAAATAGACATGCATGGAGAGTCTGTGGCATGTTTGTGGGGAGGTAACATAGAGTTCAAGTCAGGGTCCTTCAGAGGGAACAAGAAAAAGAGATGAAAGACATTTAATTTATAGCTGCCTGCAAATTATTTGTCCACCTTCGTCTGTGACCCAGCCAATGCCCATTTAGTTCTCTACAGTGTTATGACTATTTACTGCAGTTTTTCTTTAAAAACTGAAAAACTTTTGCATTGACTTGGTTTGGCTTAAACATTAACAGACTGTTGGGCCTTTCTGAAATTATTTACATATCCCCAGTGGAATCAAAATGTCTGTCAAATTTGAGTTGTGCGTAGGGGATACAGATTCCTAGACACCAGGCCATTCTGTGGGATGCGTACGGGATTTCTACTTGTAGCTTACGTTAGCATTGAAGAGCAGTTACTTACACAAGTCCCCTGTACACTGAGAGGAGAACATATTCCTTTATTAATAATTCAGTTATAAGCTCCAATTTTCTCTATCTGCCAAAACATTCATTGGAAAAATAATTAGCTTTGGGCTGAGCACTAAATGAGCCCTCTTAATGGCTACTGTCACTGGGCAACCACATCCAGTTTGGAAGGAAGAAGGGCTTTCTTGGCCTACTTCATCTCATTTTAACTCAACAAATGTCAAGTCTTCACCAGAGAAACACCCTATATGGCCTCCAGCAAGTGTCATGCTGTTGGAAGTGCATGAAATCTGACACTCATAATGTGGGTAATTTGCTAGAGATTTCAAAGGTGTTCTCCAAAGTCATCTTTGTACCTTGTAGCTATTGTATTAATTCGTTTTATATAATCCCACTCTGAGTTCTTTCTGGAATGCTCCTGCAAAGGGTCAGACTGCTACATTGGAGACCACTGTGAGCCTCCATAATAGTCTCCATGCTGAGACCATGAAAGGCAGCATAGTCCATTGGAAAGGGCACTTCGCTGGAACTTGGGAGATATGGGGTCTGTTCCCAGCCCTCCACTGACTCGCTGTATGATCAGAGGTGACATGTGGGAGAAGTATCCAGGGTCACAACCACTCCCTCTAGATTTGCTGCTTGGCTTTTACTGAGCATGTTCACAAGGGCTGAGCATGCTAAGTAACACTGCTGAAGTGGCTGCCCTCACTTTTCCCCCTCCCCAGTATCAGCAGGCAAGGGTCATTATGAATTGGGCCAAGTGACTTGTTCTCCCTATGCCTCTGTTTCCTACCCACTTCTGAAAACAGCCAGATCAGAGGGTCTAGAGATCCTGACAATAAAATTCTGGGGGGGAGAGTGGCAATCCCGGTTTCAGTCCAGAAGAGTTTGCCGAGTCTGTTTAGGTTATAAGCTGTTCAGGGAAGAGACTGGCTCTTACGTGTTGGTGCAGTGCCTAGCACAAAGGTGCCCTAATTTCAGTGGGGCCTGTAGGCACTACTGTGATATACATAACACATAAAATCTGGATTTGTTACTTGTTCTCTACTGCGGCTTCCAACCAATACATTGATTCTGAAGTTACTTTTGCCATAGGCTTCTGTCCACTCGGAACTCAAGCCACATTTCACACCAAATGGTTAAGATGGCGATGACTTGCAGCTATTTTATGGGTTGGACCAGATTTGAAATTATACCCAGAGAAGGATGTCTCCTTGGCCTTACAACAAAGTCATCCACTCCCTTGTAGATATGTAATTGTTGAGTAATAAATAATGAAATTAGGGCCCCGCAAATCCATGGATACCTGCTTCTTGTCCATAGCCCATTTCTGCGGCTAGTGGAACAGACGTAGATACAACCGTGCAGGTTCTGTTCACAAGCGGTGGCTAGCAGCCCGGGTGGGCACAGCATGCTTGGTGCCAGCAGCTAGTGGCTGGGACTGGGCAGCAAATCCTACTCACTTCATTGCTTCCTGTCCAGTGGCTCAGGCCCCTTGGCCAATGCCAGCATCCCCACCATGGCCTGGTCCGGCAGCTCTGAGCAGCAGGGACCAGGGCCCATCTCCAGGAATTGGAGCATGTTTGGCTCTGGCACCCTACCCTTCCACCCAACTTTGATGCAACACACACTGCTGCTGCCAGGTGCTGACATTGTGAGCCCCCTGGGAGCAGCACAAAGTATGTCCCTGCTTCCCTCTAAATATCCCTATGCCCCCCTTCTCCTCGAGACCCCACCCCACACTGCCCTTTACCCCCAGTCCATGTCCTTGTGCTGCCTCTTCCCTGTGAGACCCTGTCCCTCTACTTGCTCCTGTCTGCTCCCTTCCCCACCCCTTGAGATACCTTGCTGCTGTGGGGGTTGGGGTGGATAGGCTGTAGGAGTCACTATATATGAGAACTAGAAGAGTTACGCAGCAGTGCCTGGGTCTTTCCGAGCAGGGCAACTGACGGTGTGGAGGGTGCAGGAGTCAGGGCAAGGTCTTACGGATATGGGGGGGGGAGGCAAGAGGCTGGAATTATGGGGGGGTGAGAGTGAAGGGGGGGTTGAGGAGGGGCTCAGGGTGGGGACTTTCTTTCCCTTCCCCAGCCACCAGGGGCCTTCAAACCCAGGCGCTCTAGCTGCCAAAGGGTTTGGAGCAGGAGGGCTACTTACCCAGTTTGGTGATAGGCAAGATGGCGGAGCCCCAGTCCTGCTGGCCACTCTCTTTGTGGTGCGGCTGTGCCCAGTGATCTCCCTGCAGTATAGCTCTCCCCTGTGCTCACTGCCCCCATAGTGGCCGCTCTCAATATCACATCCCTTCTCTCTCTGCCCCTCCCTTTCCATATTTTGGAAAACAGTCCCATTCCCGGCACTTCCCATTTTCTTGGTACAACCAAACCCTGGTCTTTCTCTAAGTTAGGAGAAGAGGAAACTGCATACCGTTTAGGGGGAGTTCTTGAACAAACAGATAAATGGCAGACAGACAGATGCACATTTCTGAAATGTATAGCTAGATAATACTTAAAAAACAACTAATAGTTCTGCAGCACCTTAGAGACCCAAGAAGTGTTTGCCCACAAAAGCTGATGATACCATCTACATTTTTTGTTAATCTCGAAGGTGCTGCAGAACTATTCATTGGATTTTGTTTTTTCAGTTAGGGTGCATCTCCACAGCAGCATTATTTTGGAATAACTGATGTTATTTTGAAAT
Organism: Rafetus swinhoei; assembly: GCA_019425775.1. NCBI lineage: Eukaryota > Metazoa > Chordata > Testudines > Trionychidae > Rafetus > Rafetus swinhoei. The sequence goes on along the minus strand of CM033430.1, from coordinate 49,563,411 downwards.
AACAAAATGTGTGTCTACACAGCAAGCCATTGTTTTGAAATAATGTTGAGCTGGAGGACTTCCTACTCTGACTCTTTTAACCCTCAATTCATGAGGAGTAAGGGAAGTCAAAGAAAGAATGTTCTTCCTTTGACTTCCCACTGTGTAGACCGCGCCAAAAGCCAAATTAAGCTATTTTGACTTCAGCTACGCAATTGACGTAGCTGAAGTTGCATAGCTTAATTTGACTTTGGCTCTGCTGTGTAGACATACCTTACAGACTAACATCTACCCCTCTGAGACTAGATAGATAATGCTGTTCACCATTTAGTTTATCATTCTCAAACATTTCCAGCACATACAGAGGTTTACTATTTTTCATGAGATATTTTAGACATCACATGTGATCATTATTTTCACCTTCTTTTTCTTTTTCTTTTTTTTATCCAGATTCTAAAAATTCCAAGGAGAAGAATAAAATGGAAATCCTATATATATTGGTGCCAAGTGTTACAATTCCCCTGGCTATAGCCTTGTTCTTTTTCATCTGCATCTGCCGCAACAACCACAAGTCTTCCTCCCCTCCAGTACAAAGACAGCCCAAACATGTCAGAGGGCAAAATGTAGAGATGTCAATGCTAAACGCATACAAACCAAAGGTAATTATGCACCAGATTTCTGCCTTGTAAACTGCTGTCTTTAAAAGCAGGTAGTTAGCATGCTTTGCTTAGTCCAGAATTGAAAAGTCACCCAATTGTTTTCCATCACATAGTCTCTCTGTATCGTAGCACTTTTTTAATGCTATCTGTTGACACCAGCGTACCATATCGCATATTGTGCAGCATAAAGCTAATAGTTTGTATGTCTTCGGATGTAAAGAAACTCAAGTTCACATTAACAAAATAAGCAGCTGCTTGTGAAATAGCATAGTAGCCTTGTTTTAGTTAGTAAGTAAGGGGAAGGAAGATGCATTCTTTCATTTTATTGGCTGTTTCAAAAGGCACTTTTTAGTGAATCGTTTGTCTCCAGTTATTCAGCTAAAATCACTTCAAAATGATCTCCTCCTTGTACATTCAAGTTTACACATTTTTAGAGAGATTTGCAAAACAAATAATCAAAAATATATTTGTATTTATAGCCTACCTTACTGAAGCAAAATGAACCGAAGGCATTAGACTCAATGCAAACCATGCATAATCTTCATTCTGTTCATATTGTGAACACTCCAAAGTGATGCTTTCAGAATGATGGCAATTTTAATCGCTCCCATTTCAGGCTCTGCGCTCTCCATATGTGAATGTGTTTCATATAGCAATCGTGAAGTATGCCTACTGCTTGCTCTTGAGCATCAGGTTCATAGTATTAAGTTATGGAAAATTAGTCAGGAGGGGGTCCAGGCAAAATTATTTAAATACACTGTTGTGTATTGAATTTGCAATATGTCCATATGACAGGGAGTCAGGTTTTAGTATCCTTCAAAGAGAGGCAGAGCAATTCTGTTGACTCATGCTAGAAGTCTGACCTGGTGTGTCAAAATTAGCTCCGAATTGTATGGGGGAAGGGGGAGGGGTAGTTTCTGTCTCTCTCTCTCTCTCTCTCTCTCTCTTAACTAGGGTTAGAAACAGAGAGAAAAGATCTTGCAGGGATAAATCCTAGAAGGAAGCAAATGCCGAAGAAAGTTTAAATTGACATTTGTATTTTGTCTTTAAGAGAACAATAAAAGTAAACGTACAGCATGCAGTGTGTGGAGAGAACAGAGTGCTGAGTTGGCCAGTTCCCAATACAAAATGAATTCTTATTATAATTTCATTATGAGAACCTTACTTGGAAATATGTAACTGTGAAACCTTATTTGGAAAAAATAAGTTAGTGGATTCAAGAAACAAGATGGGTTATAAAAAAACCAAAAGATAGGGAAAAAACAGAGCCAGGGGGCCAAGCCAGTAGGCATCTGGTTCTAAAGTTCCCCAAGTTTTAGAAATGTTTGAATGCAGAATTTTGATTTGAGTTGTTTGTCAGTGAAAATACATAACTGGAGAAGGCTGAGAAGATAGAATGGTATGGCTGCCCTGCAGTGGTTACACATGTAGTGCATGCAACTAATATTGGATTTTATTTTATTCAATCCTCCTTACCAAAGAATCATGCCTTTGACACAAGGTGAATCTTTATGCCATCATTTTATCACTCATGGATCAAAAAACTGTGCTAGCTCCTCCTCTTCAAGATTGTACCTATGGTACTTTACATTACAAATTAACTCAGTCCAATAAACATACAGCTTAGGAGGTTAGTTTTCGTTTTTCAAAAATAGTGACTTCTTTAAGAAGCAGAATTATGAAAATGAGAGAATATCTGTTAATACCTATAGAAAATCACAATATAAATATAGTGTGAAATGTATGTTAGATTAAAGATGTGCCTAAATGACATCCCACGTCCAAATCTCCCCTTCACTGGATCCAAACTGAATCTTAGTCCTTTCTCTATATTAGATACTCAGGAGGAAATCCTGGCCCCACTGAAGTCAATGTGAATTTTGCCATCAACTTAATAGGGTCCATATTTTACTCTTGACCACCAATGTATTAATGCTTTACGCAGACAGTGTGGCCAAGCGTCTTGCCTAGAAATGTCTGCAAATAGAGACCACGGTGTTTTCTTCTGATGTTTAGAATTATATGCTGCAAAAACCACCTGATTTCATTTATGACAATTGTATATTTTCCTGTTGGGAGAGTGGCTGCCTGTCTCACTGACACAACTGTTTTGGCTGCCTTTCAAACAAAATTTTAAAAAGAAAGGAAGTAGAGCTCTATTTTAAAATACTGTATCCAGTACCAATGTCAAACTTGGTTAAAAACATTCTTGCTCATACTGAGGTGGATGTGTGTTTACTCTTCCAAATAAAAATGTTAAGATTTAAACCAAGAGCCTGTTTCAGTTTTAAGGTACTTAATTGCCTTAGTGAATATAATAAACTGAGTCCATCTTGTCATTCAACTAATGGAAGCAACTGATAAAGAGATAGAAGCAATCGGCTTCATTCTTTCTGTTTTCCCTTTGTACTTGGTTTACTTTGGCATGATGCCTTGTATGTATTTTACACTTCTTTACATTTTGTACACCACTGTATGACAAATACTTGTCAAACAAAAACTAAGCAGATTTATAACCGCTTAACTTGAAATGAGCCCTTCCTGCCAAAACTTTATGACTTCATTTTCTTTCATAGTTTTCCACTATTTTGGTTCAAACAGACAAACGCTGCCTGAGGTCAGACAGAGGTCATTTCACTTTCATTACTAAAATATAATTTACAATATGCCAGACCTAAACAAGTTTTAGCCTAAAGGATTTATATAATTTAAACCATCTGCTCTTCAACAATACAGCTAATTTCCTGCCATCACCATATAGTCTACTGGCTGCTTGTTTAAATGTCTTTATGATTTTATTTTTTTTCTCATGAAGTATTTATCTAAAATTTGTAAATGGTCAGTACAACTAGAATTCATTTACTCTGAGTATGCAACTTTAAAATGATTTTTAAATGTCAGTTCTTCCATATTAATCATGTAAAACTGCACAATATTCCAAGAAAACAAATGCTCATGTTTAGATTGCACTATTTTACTGAATGTGGATTCCAAGCTCAGGTGTCACCAACAGGCGGATGCTCCAGTTCGACAGGCACACCACAGGCAGGGGCTGTTCTGCCTTGTCCGTGGCAAGCCCAGCCCAGCCACCCCTCCACATTCAAGAGCTACTCCAGCCACCTGGCAGGAGCAGCCCTCGTCCGCAGTGAGGAGGGGTGGATCCTGCTCCAGTCTGGAGGCAGCTTATGTGGTGGTCAGTTCAGCCCAGCTGGGCGGCAGCAGCACCCCCGCCCACCTCTCCTTTAACCAGTTAAACATGATGTTTAACTGGTTAACCAGTTAAATGGGATTTTACATCCCTAGTGCCTACCTTTAGGCTACCAAGTCCATAATTTAGGCATCTCAGCAAGTGACCTGATTTTCAGAGCTGCTGAGCACCTAGTGACATTAACTTCTAAAAATAAGGTTGTTTATTTGTCTAAATATGGGTGTACTTGCCTAAATTAGGAAACCAAGCATGAAAAAGATTTGGCCCTCATTTCTATTTTCTTTTAACCAAAGTCTGATGTTTTACCAGCTGATTCTACATTTTTTTTTTTTACTTGTACACTCCCTCGAGTACACATAGAGCTAATCTCTATTGTACCCCAAGGGGTTAACATTTAACTCTAGAATGAAACTTAACTGAGTCCTAAGACAGGGTTAAAACATAAATTTGCCCCTAACATTATATGCACTGGTCCTTTAGAGCTGGACTTAAGCATGTATGTAGTCCAGCTGAAATCAATAGAAGTTAATGTGGAAATTCTTTGCTGTTCTGTGACCATAACTGATACTGTCCTCAGTCTGTTCACCTGTATCTAGACTTGCAGAAAGGATGGACAGTTATTTTAATTTTGATGTGGAGAAATTCTCCCTCGTACAAAGCAGGAGTGAAAGAGGCAAATGGAAGGTTTAGGCTGGACATTAAGAAAAACTTCTTAACTGTCAGACTGGTTAAGCACTGGAATAAATTACTTAGGGAGGTTGTAGAATCTCCATCATTGGCGATATTTTAGAGCAGGTTAGATAGGCATCTTTTCAGGGATGATCTAGATGGTGCTTGGTCCTGCTTTGAGGGCAGGAGACTGGACTTGATGACCTCTCAAGGTCCCTTCCAGTTCTGGTAGTCTATGATTCAGTGAGGAATTGTATGGGTACTGGAGTATTGGAATCCCCAGCCTCAACCAGGCTCTCGATTCATCTGGTCACACATATATCTCTGCTAGTGATGGCAACCCACACTCCTGTGGACAGAGCCACTACAGAACTTGGATCAACATGACGTCTTCGCTGCCTGGTCTCCCTATATAGCAGAAGCACAATATTTCTACTGCCATTTGAGTTATAGATACTGTTGCAGTGAGCAGCAGGCTTGAGGCCTTGTTGAGAGTGTAGGCCTCTAGCTTAGGTACCCTTTTTGTCCCTATTATTGTAACCTACTCTTTGATTTGCTGTTTTAACAGAGCAAAGCTAAGGAGTTGCCTCTTTCTGCTGTTCGTTTTATGGAAGAACTGGGTGAATGTGCTTTTGGAAAAATCTACAAGGGACACCTCTATCTTCCAGGCATGGACCATGCTCAGCTTGTTGCTATCAAGACGCTGAAAGACTTTAACAATCCCCAGCAGTGGACAGAATTCCAGCAAGAAGCATCTCTCATGGCAGAACTCCATCACCCTAACATTGTTTGTCTCCTAGGTGTTGTGACGCAGGAACAACCCGTTTGCATGCTTTTTGAGTACATGAATCAGGGTGACCTCCATGAATTCCTTATAATGCGATCGCCCCATTCAGATGTTGGGTGTAGCAGTGATGAGGATGGTACTGTCAAATCCAGTCTGGACCATGGGGATTTCCTGCATATTGCTGTTCAGATTGCAGCAGGCATGGAATACTTGTCCAGTCATTTTTTTGTCCATAAAGACCTTGCTGCTCGGAACATTTTAATTGGAGAACAACTTCATGTGAAAATTTCAGACCTTGGTCTATCAAGAGAAATATATTCAGCAGATTATTACAGAGTTCAAAGTAAATCCCTACTGCCAATTCGCTGGATGCCACCAGAAGCAATTATGTATGGCAAGTTCTCGTCTGATTCAGATATTTGGTCCTTTGGCGTGGTCTTATGGGAGATTTTCAGCTTTGGACTTCAACCATATTATGGATTCAGTAATCAGGAAGTCATAGAGATGGTCAGGAAACGACAGTTATTACCATGTTCTGAAGACTGCCCTCCCAGGATGTATAGCTTGATGACAGAGTGCTGGCATGATCTTCCATCTCGGAGGCCAAGATTTAAAGATATCCATGCCAGGCTGCGTTCTTGGGAGGGACTTTCAAGTCACACTAGTTCTACTACTCCCTCTGGTGGAAATGCCACCACTCAGACAACTTCACTCAGTGCAAGTCCAGTTAGTAACCTAAGTAATCCTAGATACCCTAATTACATGTTTCCAGCACAGGGTATACCACAAAGCCAAATTGCTGGGTTCATTGGACCTCCAATACCTCAAAATCAGCGATTTATTCCAATCAATGGATACCCAATTCCTCCAGGATATGCTGCTTTCCCAGCTGCCCACTACCAACCAGCGGGCCCACCCAGGGTAATTCAGCACTGTCCACCTCCAAAGAGTCGTTCACCAAGCAGTGCAAGTGGATCGACTAGCACAGGTCATGTGACTAGCTTGCCATCTTCAGGATCCAATCAGGATGCAAATATACCTTTGCTATCTCATATGTCAATTCCAAGTCACCCAAGTGGAATTGGTATAACAGTGTTTGGAAACAAAACTCAAAAACCATACAAAATTGACTCAAAACAGTCATCCTTATTAGGAGACCCCAATATTCATGGACCTAATGAATCTATTATTCCAGCAGAGCTGTAAGTAAGTCAGGCCTTTGTAAATATACCTATAAACAGTACAATTAGAAAGACGTAGAAAAGATTTATATTCAAATATTTTATTAAAGATTTTTCTGGTTACTTAACAGACTTCTGCAACAAGTATCTTCTGTGAAGTTTAACTGTGTTTAACAGGATGAGCAGACACCAACCAGATATAAAACATTGTGGTATTAACACAACAATGTGAGCAAACATTTTTTCAAGTATCAAATTAATGTTTATTCCAATAAGGGACAAAAACAAATCCAGATCTTTGTAATGATCATCATACGCTTGATTTTGCCACAGCTTTTAAAGCTCTGATATGGTTTATATTTCAGAAACTTTATTATTTTGAAAACATTTTAATATTTGTCAGTCACTTTTTTTAGGAGAGGCAAATGTTCAGAGATTTATTGGGTATGCAATTCACTTCCAATAGCTAGTTTAAATATTTGTAAGTTTTGCAGTCAAGAATGGTGTTTCAAATAAGTGATACAATCAGGTAGGTTTTTGTTTTTCACCTGAGGTGAGAGTCTGAATTCATATTTAAACTGAAAAACTGCATAAAATGTCCCGACATTCAGTAGAAGAGTTATCAACTCTCAGGCTACTAAAGTAATCTGGTAATGTCTGCTAAAATAGATGGAGTTTTAAGAAACTGCCTTTAAAGGAAATTAAATTAAGAGTTTTAATTTCAGAGCATGAATCAGCTGGTTCAAAATTAACATTTCATAATTTTATATGTGTAGTTATAACAGAATTTTTGTATTCTTTTGTTGCTATGCAACTATTTAATAAAAAAAGCTTTGAACCACAGTTTATGTAAGGAATCAGTTTTCCCAAGAAGTATTTATTGTTTCAGATCAGCACATAATTTTGTGACTATGACTCCAAAACCCTCTAAAATGGAAAATCCACATTCCATCAGGAATCGAAAACATTTATGGCAACTTTGTCTATTAGTTAAAATAATGTGAATTAAAGTTAACTTTTCGCTTAGAAATATGACATTTGTATTATTACTGAAATTCATTCAGGTATAATCAATCTAGATTGATCATTTTGAAACCACTTTAATGATTTACAAAAGAACTATGTACATTACATCTTTTCACAGACTTTGCTTGTATTAAAATAATATCTTTTGTGTCCACACAATGAAAATAATCCTTTGCTCAGTTTGACAGTATTGTATAGTATGACTTTATTTTCACATCTTTTTGCACAAAAGTGTTTTGTATAGAAGAAGTGAAATACATCTCTTCATTTTATATACTGGTCTATTTCTTTTTTGTTTTTAACCTGCTGTAGATGTTCTTGAAATATATTATGGTGATATTCAGCCACTACCTTATACATACATTTTATTTTTATTTGTTTTCACTGCATGCATTTAATCACTGTATTATTTGATGATTGATTTATTAATTAATTAAGGGCATTTCAATTAGGCATGAAAATGTAATACCAAAGGCTATTTTATACTGATGATATGTGCATTTTTGTATTTCACACACCAGAGATGATATTAAACACTGATTATTTTATGCTGCTGTTTATTAAAACATTGTTTTAATATAAAAATCGGTATTTCCTGAATCTTGGTATAATAATTGCATATCCTAATATTATGAAAGGCCAAATCCTGCTCATCTTACTCAAGCAAGGAATATTAAAAGTCAGAACACCTCATCACCTGAGTAAGACAAGCATGATTTTGCATATAATATTTCATGATAATTGAGGGATAAATATACAAATCTTTAAACTTTAACAGCTGACCACGCAGATGCTTTGGGAAGATACTAAAAGGACAGCAATAATAAAACTAAATTGTAAAACTAGTGCATTCTGTGCTATTCTCCATAGGGGAAGTTCAACCCCGGAACAGAAGTCCAGAGTACCATTTAAGCTCATTGTTAAGGTCTGTAATGAGACTTCAGTGCCACATACATGCAAATGCTCTGAGCCCTGTGTACATGTATGGCCCAGATATTCAAAGGTATGTTAGCACCTAATTCCCATTGATCTCAGTGGGAGCTTGGCACCTAAATACCTTTGAGAATCTGAGCATATGTGTTCAACAAGAATCCCATTAATGAATGCTTTTAAGACCATGTCTTCAGTACTTTATATATACTGAGCCCACAAAGCTGACATGTCATTTCTAGGTTAATAGCATTCAGATCTGGAATTTTCATTAGGATTTTTGCTGTATTTAAGGGAAAGTTTCATTTTTTCGAGACAAAAATCAACCATTAATTATATCTATACTAAACTTCCCTCTGACTGCAGGATTACAAACCCTAAGTGTTAGAAAAAGAATATTTTGTACACTGCAGTTTTATATTCTTTGATCAGTTTTTTATCTCGGTGCCAGTACATAACAAACCATTGTCGTATTAGTAAAAATCAAAATGTTTGGGATCACTTTCTCATGCACCTGTGGTACACACACTTTTTTTTTAATGATCCTGTTAATGTTTTGCTCTATGGAACATTAATGTATTCTCTTTCCTGGTCTCCACTCTTCTCCTCAGTCTCCTCCCACACTTTTATTAAGTAGTTGCACCACTACAAACATCCTACTCCACAACATGCTGAGAAAGTAGAAGCTAAAATGTTCACGGGGGTTTCATCTGGAGGTTTCTTGGACTATGGCAATAAGAGCTTGGAAAAACAACAGTGCCATCTTGAAGTCAGTCGGTCACTTTATAGGTATCTGTTTCCAGCACAAAAGAAAGTGCATGTAGACAAGTTTTGTGGTACTAGAGTTATGTTTCTGTTATAAAATCTTCAATAAATAAGAACACAAACTGTGACTTAAATAAAGCCACCTTTGTATTTTGGCTGGCTCATGGCTCTCCATGTAAAAAACATGCTTGAAAAGTGATACCAAGATTCTTAATTTTGCTTATTCTCCTGAGAGCATTTGTTTGATAAGAGCATGATAAAACCAAGAGCATCCTCATAACTCCTTCCACCTATTGTACGAGTACTACTAGATTCATTGGTTCAAGAAGAAAGTAATGTCCATGTGACAAGAGAAAGCACCTAATTAACTAGATCTATCACAAGTGGCATAGTTCTATCATGCATTTGACATTTACCACAGCAGGATAAATCCAGATACACCTTAGTTGCTAAAACAACCACTAAAAGTCATCAGAAACTACTGTGAAGTCAGGCATAAACCACACACAAGCAAAAATGTACAAATAATGCTGCAGATTCTTAGCACCCCATAAACATATTGCTTGCTTAGGTGCCTGTGGATAAAAGTGTTTAGATTTAGACATACCAGTTTGAAAATGTGCCTACTGGAGCAGCAATGGCAGGCTTGAAAAAAAATATTTCGGATACTTTTTTGGTTTTGCATAGAAATACATTAACTCTAACCCCTGCCCACTCACAATTATAAGTAGTTTTTTTTTTCTTTACTTGAAGGCTATCCACAACAGAGATCTGTCAAAAAATCATGTATACTTTCAGCTGTTACAAAATATAAGATGTGCTTTGAGCAAAAAGCCTATAAAGCCTCAGGAAGAGCATTTTTCCCCCTCAGTGAATGAAGTTTGTGACTTCTGGGACTCAAATTCTCAGCTTGACTCAAAGCATTGCAGTGAGTTAATGAACACTAAAAGAGAAAGGCAAGAATTCTCTTGGGTGCTAAAAAAAACCCTACTAAAATAAATTGGATAATGTGAAAAATAAACTGCCAAAAGGTATCAGAATGTTGGTAATTCCTGTCTGAGTGGAAATTCAAGAACCAAATATTATTGTGCATCATAGACAAAGGCAGAGAAAATTTTACAGACTTTCTAATGGTCAAATCAGAATAGCAACTTCCTTCAAAGAACTATTGTAGTTGTTTGTGAATCTCTGGGATTTTGGAAATAAAACTCTTAAGAACTGCGACATGAGAGGACAAGATACGATTTGTTCATTCTGGCTTCTCATCCTTCCCAAATTGTCTTATCCTTACATAAGACCAAATTGCATGTCAAAATGGTAGTTAGCAATACTATGTCCTCTACAAATAAGGATAATTATTACGGTGGGTTGGTACAGACTCAGAACTGCAGATGTAGCAGGGAATTATTCCACAGAAAATGGGGTTGGAAGACGGATATACCAGAACTGCTAAATGAGTATTCCAGGGCCTGAGATATTTAACAGAAAACCAAAGAAGACTCCATTAATGCTATGCATGACTGAAGTTGTACAAGAGTTTACAGGTTTAGAATATTTCCTCCTAAATTTGCTAGTTGTTTCATTACTCTGTTCCCTTTGGTCATCGAGAGAATTTTTGAAAGCTCACCTAACTGAAAGTAATGAAGATGCTATTTATCTGTTCATACTTCAGTGCTGTTAGAAATACAGTTATATTGGTCATTTGGGATCCAACACTGTAAGATGTTGAGTTCCCTCAACTTCCATTGAATCCAGTGGGCCTTGAAGGCCTCTCATACTTCGGAGGAGATATGTGTCCCTTTGCAAGATTAGGCTCTATATGTCTGAGAATCTTGAAGGCAACTCTGCCTCCTCACAGAACCTGTATTATGACAATTTCTGGGAAAGATTGCATCTGTGCCAGGCCTGTTCAAAGTGTGAGGTGTTCTAATGTAGCTATCACTTTACGTGCCATCATCTAAAAGATCTGCTCTAGGAATTAATTTGGGGAAATTCTATAGCCTGCATTACTCAGCAGGCCAAACTAGTTGATCACAGTGGTCTCTTCTGGCTTTGGAAATCTGCAAATTTCTCACAATAACCTGAGAAACATATTGATAGATTAATATGGGTGGGAAACCTTTGTCGTGCTGGCTGCACGCAGTTCACCAGGGTCAGCCCCTGGCAGGCCACCAGAAACTTTATTTAAATGAACATGATCTGCAGGCACTGCTGCTCACAGTTCCCCATGGCCTGGCCTGCACTGCTTCCTGCAAGTCCCAAATGGCCAGGAACAATGAACCGTGGCCACTGGGAGCTGCGAGTGGTGGTGTCTGCGGACGCTGGTTGAGGTCAGCAAAGCATCTGGCGGCCCACCAGTGGCTAACCCTGGTGAACCACTTCTGGCCCAGCAGCCAGAGATCCCCTACCTCTGAATTAACAGTTTGTACATGATACTTAGATTTCAATAATAATTTATGCATGTGCTACAAGTGCAAAACGGGAGGGTGGAAATCTGCATGTGGCCCACAGGCTAATCCTGAAGGAAGGACTCTCTTGCAAGAAGACCGTTTTCTTGATGATTTCTTCATGACTTGATACAAAACCCAGTGAAGTCAATGGGAATTTTTCCCTTACAGGAAGTATTTAGTGTTTTTCACGCCCCAGGTGAGAGCTGGTTCTCAGATCCTTATGAATGGAAAATATAATTTTGTAAGAACGTCTGTGCAAAGAGTCCTGTTATGTATACTGGGATTTATAACAGAACTGGTTTAAAATCTGTACAAAGAGAAATTAAATAGTTGTTCAAAGAGGATAAGCTATTTGTTAGCTCCAGGATGGTTAAGAAAATAATTAGTTGAACATATTTTTTATTTGCCACCAAAAACAAAATCATTTTAACTGAACTTCATAATTTTTTACCAAAAAATATTTTATTTAATGTATGAATTCAGCAAGTCCCTACCTTGCTCGGGGGGCAAAAGGGACAGAACAGAAGACAGTCTGTGGAAAACCAGCAGAGCTGGGTTTCTGTGTGGTTTGAGCAGGGGTGTGGAAGACACAGGAGGGCCGCATTGTTCCCAACACAAAACCACTAGATGTGTTACAAAAAAGGCATAAAACTAAATTAAAGCACCCTGAGCAACCTTCTTGTTCTAGCAGCTCGACTGCTGATACTGTCATCTTCAGCCAACGTCTTAATTCCTCATTGAGCAAACATTGGCAAGCATGATTGTGGGTGCAGAGCTACTGATAGATGGTACGTACACTGACACCTTTGTCCTCTTGTTTTCTCTACATATCCTCTGGTTGCTCTGGAACAGATTGAAGCAATGCAATGCATACGCTGATGATATAACTTTGGGTACACTGGTTATCTGAATAAATGCGATAAATCAATCTCTGCGCGCTCTCCAATTGATGCCAGTACTCCACCAGGTTGAGAAGACTAGGTAGGCAGTATTGTTAGGAGACTTTACCACACACAAGACACTGCAGTAAGTATTAAGGATGTTAAGTATTGGGTAATTGACTCATTGAATAGTCAATGCATTTTTGCATCGACTATTTGATTAGTCGATAGGGCGCCTCCTCCTTTGAAGTGTAGCAACAGCCCTAGGGAATCCCTTATCCCGTTCCTTTATCCCTATTCCCTAGGGCTGTTGCTACACTTCAAAGGTGAAAGCGCCACATGGAGCCCAGGGTCAGCTGGGGACTCATGCACCCTGGGCTCTGTGCGGTGCTGCCGATTTGATACACGGTGGCAGAGTTTCAAAGCAGCAGCGCCTCATGGAGCCCGGAGTAGGCTGGGCAGTCCCCAGCTGATCCTGGGCTCCACTTAACGCTGCCGCTTTGAAATGCCGCATGGAGCCCAGGGTAAGCTGGGGAATCCCCAGCTGATCTGGGCTCCCCAGCGTTTCAAAGCAGCAGTGCCACATGGAACCCGGGATCAGCTGGGGAGCCAGCAGCGGTGCTGCTGCTTTGAAGTACCCCTTCTTCTCCCCCCCTTGCTTGCCTCTAGCTAGTAGAGGCAGCAAATGGGGGGAAGCGACTAGTCAACTATCCTGTTGACTCTCCGATAAGCATTTGCTTATCAGATAGTCGACTAGTCTTTCACATCCCTAGTAAGTATGTTGACTTGGTACTTGCATAGCTAAAGTCATGTAGATCAGATTGATGATGAGGGTTAGTGTAGAATAAGTCTTAATGACACACCTAGCTTTTAGACTTTATCTCTGGGATTCTTATTGTCCTCCTACTCTGGATACAACAACTAGATTCAATCCCAATCATATGGAAACAAAACAGCCAAATTATTTTATGATATTTCACATGCAGAACACTGGTTAACCCAGAGGGTTTTGTAATGTTGGGGATTCCCAACTTGCACAACTTTTTTCTAGAAATAGCCTTATTTCAGTCAATGTCAATAGGACTTTCCTCACTTGAGTAAAGGGTGGAGAACTGGGCCGTTAGCAAGCTATCACCAAACATGATGCTAATTCTCCATTTTTAACGAAGGAAGGATTATCTTTCCCCCAAAGCGTTATGGGTATTATTAATGTATTTTAAAAAGTGAAGATAAATTAAACTTAGCTATAGCAGATTCTGGCCATGTGTCAGAAGAATTATTTTGTGTGATCAGACGGCTACTCTATTAAACCCTGTCGTGCCAGAGCTTTTGCAGAACAAGAGGCTGTGTTGCAATGCAGTTAAACTTTGGGAGTCAGGCAAAAGCAATTGTATTCTGAGCTCTACCCTGATTTAGTAGATGACCTTGGCAAAGCTGCTGGCCCTCTCCCTCTGGGGACATTGATACCTACCCTGATTAAGGTGCTTTGAGATGTGAGGGGGAAATGGCTCTGTCACTGTTATTGATACTTGCAGATTTTTAGTGTCTCCTTCCCTCCGGCAATGATAGGTTTGCTCTGTGAACATGACAGATTTTAAACATCTTCATTTTTTAAACTCTTCCCCATCCCTATTGACCCAGAAACATGGGACTGAGGTATTTGGGAATAAGACAATCAGACCTGGCATGCCAAAGGATTGAATTTCATGATAATTATGTGTGAGCTGGTGGAGTTTTATTTATAAATAGGGTGCATGTAATTCTTATCCTATAAAAATCCCCAATCTTTAAAACTCATTATGACACTTCAAAAACAAACAAAAAAACAGGGGCAGAGCCAGCAGCCCTTTGCCCAGGCAATTCTCAATGTGGGAATGGAAGGGGCCATAAAGGCATTTGCCTAGGTTCAAGTTCAGCCTCTAATGTCAAGGCTTGGCCTTCACCTCTGGACTCATGGCTTGGCCTGGAGGGTTTGCCTCTAGTGTTCTGTCAGCTGCAGCCATGGGGAATTGCCTATTTAAGTGCTGGGTGAAAGGCCACTTCTGATTGGGGGCAAGCTGATTAATGATCTAAGACCTCCTGTGATTGGCTGGGAAGGGAACACAGCCATAGCCTTATCAGCTGAGCAAACCAAGGAGTCTGTTGCTGGGTAACACTATACACAGAGTCCAACTTATTCCTTGTGCCCTGTGCTGAGGAGGCTCCCAGCTGCCCTGGCTCTCCTTTGCTTCCTATAGACACTCTCCAACCATATAAGAACACTCAGTGGATCAGGAATAAGCCTCTGAGCTGGGTTTGTTTAGCCTCTGCTAGTAAGCATTCACCAGCTCTGCCTGGGGCTTTTAGTTCTGACTGACCTCTTTAGATTTCAGCTCAGGGGCCATCAGCCTCTTTAAACGCCAAGCAAACCCTTTAGAAATGATGTGTACAAGCCACTAACTGCAGTGGCAGGAATTAGAGGGGGAGGATTTACTGCCCTTTTGCAAGACGACAGCCTCTGTGAAGCAAGAATAATATTGCAAAGGAAGGGGCGAGAGAAAGCGTCCTGCGTGAGTTCTATTATTGCTATGCACTCCCACGCTTACTTGTTGTTGGAAAGAGAGTATCTGGAGTATAAAGAAGCCAATATTTTTGTGAGTAGTATCTTTATTCATTTTCAATATCTGAGCTGGGGGATAACTGATTAACATGCAACTGGCATCTTTTTTACATCCTCAGTCTGGCTTTCCCCCTTTTTGTATTAGCATCCCTTCCCACACGCTTTCTCAACCAAAGAATTAAAACCTCAAAATTATGTACTGAGTATGTACCTAGAGTCTTGGGCAGCATTGCACTTGGGCAGCCAGCTAGTCCCACCCCGTGCACCACTGCAGCTGCATTTTTATTTTTAACAAAGTAGCCTGATCAGATATGGCTACTAGAGCTGGAACCTACACTTTCCAGCTCCAGTGTAGAGCTATAATTTTTGGATGATGGTGGTTGTTTTTTGGGAAGCAAATGGGTGGGGTTTTTTAACCCTGCTATCTTTAATTTTTAAAGTTAATTCCACAGATCATCAGGCGTAATTTAATGAAATAGAATTCTACATGGTTTCATAGTAGTGGACCTTTATTCTTTGGGTATTTCACCAGTAAACAGCAGAAGTGTGATAAGAATCCAACTGGAATCCCCATAGGAACTGCAATCCCCATAAGTAGGCAAAAATCCCACTGACGTGGTTATCTTCACATTGATTTTTAAGTGCTTTTATTGGTGCTTCTCCAGAGGAGAACCCTTATGGGAACATTGCAAAGGAATTTTGGTGTCTGAGTCAGTATGGCAAGTGAGCTACTCAACAAAAATGTAAAACAAAATATTTGTGTGGACTGGCTGGCTCTGGCACTGATGATTAATATGTATGGTCATTTGCCTTTAAGTAGACAATTCAAATCTAGTGCTAGCTGCTGACACCTGGCAATGATCTTTTCATAAAAATATCATCTACTGTAGCAATATGCTGTATTCCCTTCCCCAAAGCCAAGTTAAAAAGGACTGTGACCACATGAAATATAAATGCTTACTTTGTTGTTAGATTTGATAACAATCCTTCATGTTTATATATAATACTAGAAGACTTATCTGGCATTGCCCAGGTCTGTCAAGGCAGGCAGCTGGCTGGCACTGTGGCCAGTGCAGGAGTCAGGGCAGAGCCTTGCAAGAGGCTGGGGGCAGGGTGTATGTGCAAGAGTAAGGGTTGGGGGGAAGGAGGGGCTCAGGGCGGAGGATCCCATGCAGCATGGGCCTTTTTTTGTCCCCTCCCTCCCCCCCCCAAACCAACCTCCCTCAGCCACCAGGAGCCTTTTTCTTCCCCCATTCCAGTTCTGCAACAAAGGGCCGGGAAGGGGGGAAAGGGTTTGGGGCAGGGAGGATACTTACCTGGTGTGCTGGCAGGCAGGAGCCCCAGTCCTGTTGGCAACTCCCTTGGAAGCACAGCTGCCCCAGTGGACACACTGCAGGAGAGCTCTCCTCTGCGGGCTCACTGCCCCCAGTGGCTACTCTCAGTATCGTGTCCCTCCAAATAGCCCCGCCCTTTCTGTGTCATGGAAAACAGTCCCTTTCCCAGCACTTCCAATTGTCCTAGCGCAACCAACCACTGACCTTGCTTTAGGTTAGGATAAGAGGAAGCTGCATACCAAATTTAGTGGTCCTAGTTCTTACCATTTAGGAGGAGTTCTTGAACAAACAGACTCACAGACAAACACATAGACAGACACACAGATGCACACATTTTCATGAATCCAAATGTCTCAAAGTGCTTTAGAAATATTAATTAACTAATTTTCATAATTCTTAATTTTAACTTACAAGGTAAGCAATTTTTTAAGGGAACATTGCAAGTTCTTCACATTCCACACTGTACCTTCTTTTTGTACCTTTTTTTAGGGAATCTTTGCTACTCCTATAAAGGATAATTTGCTGGAATGGCTAGTCGAAGTCCAGGGATTAAAGGATTCTCTCTGGGAAGGTAGCAAAGATTTTTACCATGCCCTGTGATTTTATAAGTGTTGTGTGTTATCCTTCCATCCTGCTGGATATTTTTTTAAATGATGCTGTGAACTGTTTTAAGAAAGCATAAAGAACTTGACTAGCTTTTCATTATTAGCTGCATATAATATTCCCCTAAACTTTTCCATCTATGTGCGGAATAATTTTTTATGTGCATGTGTGAATGTGGATCACCAGTGGAAACACAAACCTCGCTCTGGGTGCTCTGCTCATCAGCCAGACAGCACTGGAATTTCTCCTAAGCGGCCGCACCAGTGAACGGCTTAGGGGGAAAGCTGGTGCATGTTAGTTTTCAGTGCTCCTCCAGTAGCATGTGGGCGGGGATTGCATTAGCATTTTGTAAATTGTTTGTTGTTATTCAATGTACAACTACAGGAGAGACCCTCGTGATTCGCAGAATTGCTATTCGCAGTTCTGTGTATTAGCAGGTGTCTACTGTCCCAGCCTGGGGGGGCATGCGGCAGGGATGGGAACTGTGGGGAACTCACTGTGACTCACGGCCCCCATGAGGAACTCACTGCAGCTGCCAGAAGCCATCGTAGGTTCCCCACAGATCCTGGCAGCTATGGTGAGTTCTCAGTGGCTCCTGGACCTGGGGTGAGTTCAGCTGCTAAGGGGAGCTCCTGTGGGAGCTGGGAGCCATGGCTCCCAGTAGTCGCAAATTTTGCAATTCATGATGGTGCCAGGAACGCATCCACCGTGAATGGTGAGGGTTTTCCTATATTTTGCAAAATAAGTGATGGGGTTTTCATAGGGAGCATGTAATTTCAAATCAATGAGAATGTGTCAGGAATTCACTAATAACTGCTTCATCTGCTAAATGACAGTCAACCATCTAGAGATAGAATAAGTTGTTGTGCTGTGGTAGCAGTTTGGTGGTCACTGTCCTATCCTATTAAACAGATTGCGCAAATAAACATAACAAACCAAAAAAGCCTACTGTGTTTGGCCCTGACTTCCTTTAAGGCTGTTGATAGAAGGCTCAGGCTTAAAATATGCTGAGCTCCTCCAGCTTCTTCTGATCACGTTCTACTTTATAGGGGCTCCCAGGACTTTACAAAATAGAGCCCAGAATAAAGGAGGAGTCTGACCTTCTGCTCATCCCTAACTATGGTCCTTCCAAAGAAACACTGAGATGTTGATGGGAGAATCTTACCCTGTGTCAGAATTGGATTGGAGCAATAATGAGCCATAGACACACCATGGCATGGGGCTCCCCTGTAACTTCAGTCCCACAATTTGTCCCTCCCCCCTTGAGAGAGCAAAGAAGGGTTACAACCCCCCCTCCTTCCTTTTTCCCCAGGAGAAGCAGCAGGGACCCTCAACTTACCACTGGTAGCAGGGTATCCTCAGAACTCAGTGACTCCATCAAGCACTTCCCACTTTGCAGGCTGTCTGCAGCTTATGGTCAGCTCATGTTTTTAAGGGTTTCCTTGCAACCTTTTGAAGAGTAGAAACGTATTGCTTTTAACAAATGAAAGCTGAATCCGGGATGTAATCATGAGTCCAGTAACTGGGACTCTAGGCATAGGTTTAAAGTGATTCTACTGTACTTCAACCCTACTGTCTCCTGGGACAGCCAATACCTGCTCTGTGAATTGATTTAGCCATCCAGACCTGTTAATTTGAAAGTCTTCGATGGCACTAAATTCAATTGATGCTGATAATCCGGCAATCCAGGAAGTATATGTATAATTAGGGATAGTTTAAATAAGCATTTTTAATCTAATATGAAACACCCTGCTTCACTTGATGTTTTCCAGAATTTGTTAACATTAGCACAAGGATTACAACGTTATACAACAGAATGAAAACCCTTTAATAGCAAAGCCTTCCTTGGACAAATGTAATACAGGTGTGTGTGTTAAATACAGATAGTACTGTAATACAATCTCTTTCTCTGCAATAGGGGCTGTTCTCCAGCTGTCAATAAAATACACTCAAGAATACAATAGTGTCCCTCCAACCATTACGTTCAACACCATTCCGTTCCATCCCAATGGTAAGGACCATGTGAAAAATTGTCTGATTGTGTAGTTAGATATTTCAGATATTTTGTGTACCTTGACTTTTATTTCTGTGAACTGTCATTGCTCCAATAGAATCCTAGTTCCAATCCCCCCCAAAAACTCTGTGCAGTTTTCAGGCAGGGGATTCATAAATCATGTCCAAACCACACATTTAAATACTCAGATTGTCCCAGAGGTGCATAAATCTCTATTTTTATGCCTGAATGCCCAAATGCAGAATTCGTTGATTAAATACAGGATTTGGGTCTTAGCATGACTTGCATATTTGAAAAGCAGCCTCTCTCTGGGCCACTACGTGCCCAGCAGGTCCATGTAAGCACATGTCCCTTCCTAAATAGAAAAGTCACCACTAGTCAAGGAGGAGTTCCTGCTTCTCCTGTGTCCTGCATAACTTCCCATCCTGCACAAAGTGAACTCTAAGAAGGAAGTCTGCATAGCCAAGGCTGTGTTAATACAAGCCTGGCAGACAGAGAGGATGATAGGTCACACTCACTCAGCATTACAGTGCCTAGCCAGTACCTAGAACAGAGCTTTTAAAATCTCCCTATCCAGTCCTATTGTAATACAGCACATCGTTCTTACAAGAACAGGTCCCCTTCATCGCACTGACAGGCTGGCTCTTCATCTGGTTTTGGGGCCATCTCTGGCGCGCTCTCTGCCTCAGGGTCTGGTCTACCAATGAGGTCTTGGCTGTCTAGGGAAACAGCCTCCTGGATATATCTGTGGTCATTTTTTGCATCTTAAATTCCAATCCTATGCTAGGATTCATGGGTAGCACCCAGTATAGCTCCTCAAAATAAGGGCAGGTACTGAGAGCATTATCTGTTTGTGTCCCTAGCGGAGCTGTAATTCTGCCGGAGCTCCTTTGCTTTCGCACAACTCTGGGCTTTGTCCTCAGAGTGCCTATTCTCCCACTCTTGCTCCGAGGACCACTTGTAAATCAGCTGCTGCATTGTGACTCGTTTTTGCCGAAGCTTACTCACTAGGCTCTTGCCATTTTGATGCCGGACTATCGGGAGTGCCGTACAGTTGGATGCCGGACTATTGGAGTTTTACTGTATTCACAACCAAAGCAAGAGCATAAGCTAAGTGAACAATCAGAGGGGGGAGTGGACAGGAGGACAAGTGTGACAATGATAGGAACACATGGTTATCTTGACTTGCCCTATGCAACACCTAGATGGCTTAAGGAATTTAAACCTATACATAAATAAAACACAATAATCATCACTAGTTCTTCTAGCATACAACAGCCATGTTGTTAAATTCTTTTGAAGTTACACAGCCATATTTTTTCAATACAGTGGATCAGCACTCAGGAAGACCTTGTATAGATTTTCTAGACAATCCTAAAGAGTGGAACGGAAAATTAACGATGAGTAGCATTATGCTCGCTATCCAGGTAAGGAAAGAGTATTGCAAACAGCTTAGTTTAAATCTCTTTCATAAAATAAAACACCTTTTATGTATACTTTACCTATAGCAGGGATGTCAAATCTGCAGGCTGATTGTTTGATGAAGAATTATTCATTTGGTTCAAAATTTAAAAATGTAAATGTCTGGATTACTTCAGAGCAGCAGCAAATATATTTTGTAGAACTTCTTATTTTAAATTAGATTAATTTATTTTTACTTGTGTATTTATTCCCTAGTGTTTCATGTGGCAGCACATTACTTCTGAGTAAGGCAGATAGATAAATGAATGAGTATGATTGAAGCTGTTGCCAGTGCTAAATATTTTTGACCAGTAGCTACTTTGATCTTTTGGATTTATGCTTTCTTATCTTGAGCAAGCCACTGCTCAAGACATGTGTACTCTGCCTGATTCTCTGTACTTTTAAAAATACTTCAAAAATGCTGATAACTCTACTTTTAAATTCCTGAATTATCTCATGGTCAAACTCTTGATCATGAGTGTTGGCATGTGTCTTGAGATTAGTGAGTAACTCAAAGCAGCTACGTTCAGTTTTAACACACAGGCCTCAGTGTTTCAAATTTACTGCCTTTTCTTCCACCAAAAAAAATTTGTTTTTAAATCATACAGCTTTCTCCTTGGAGCAAGCCCGACCTCCTTTTTTAATGTCTTTCCCATCACTGTGCTCTCCACATGACTGAAAATGTCCCCCAGATGTTGCATGATTTTTGTGGACATCCTAGTATTGGCTATGAGTAAAACAAATGGCAGAGTCATGTATCATTCATGGCTGTCTGCTTGGAATTATACAAAAACCTGAGAGAAAACAGGAAGAAGGGAGCATAGGTTATGACCACACAGCCCTTTTTTAAGGTAATTTAATGAAGGGCCCAATCCCAATCCTAACAAAGCCATTGAGTGGCCTCTTTTTTGCTTTGAACTTAACATGCCCAGTATGGTATTAATTTCATTGTAAAACAATAAAAACAATTTAGATGGATTGTGTGTCTGAGACGGGTAGATGTTTTAGATACCAATATGTCCTCTCTCTCTGTATGTGTGTGTGTGTTTATACCTTTCTACAGGTAATGCTTTCTAATCCAGAACTGGAAAATGCAGTGAATGTGGAAGCAGCAGAGATGCTGAAAAACAACATATCCTTGTACAGACAAATGGTTATACATTGTGTTAGAACTAGCCAACACTTAGAGGGTAATACTTGCTTTGTTATTACCCATAAATACAGTCTTGTTCTTTTTAAAACTCCTTATCTAAAAACAGTTTATTGTATGCTCGACAGTAAAATTACATTAGTCTGATTGGTAATTGGTAATTTAATGTCAAAACAAACACCAGTTGGTGTTTTGAAAGGGAATATTCTGAGCCAAATTCAGAGTGGATAAAAGTGTTGCTATAAATTACATGTTCGTGAATGAGCTGTAGAGTAATTTACATAGTGATATTGGGGAAAGTCAGATTTGTTTCAGGAAAAGTAAGTCAGAGGAAGGGTGTTGGATGAATTGTATTTGTCTTGATGAGAATCTTTATGAGAATGACATTTAGGGTATGTCTGGACTGCGGTGCTATTTCAGGATATCGGAAGTATCCTGAAATAGCAACGCCACATCTTTAAATGCTCCCGCTATTTCCCGAAATAGCAGGCGCACTATTCCAGCATCCCTGTAACCCTCGTGTTAAGGGATTTGTCTGAATAGTGCCTTATTTTGAAATTAAATTGACCAGTTGAGCTTATTAAATTTCAAAATAAGCTCTTTTGACCTAGACTCAGGATAAGTGATGCAATTTGCATAGCACAAATTGCGTAGCTTATTCCGACAGAAGGGTGCTGTCTAGACGCACCCTTAGTATGCTGTGATTATGCTATATAATGACAAGCCTGCAGAAGCAACTACTGCTAGGGTAAAAATTGGGGCCGAATTTGGGTCATTAAGTATATTTCATGTTATTGATGCCAGGAAAGCATATGGGGGGGATAAGAAAATGTGGAACTGCAACTGTACTTCCTCTCCATGAGCCAAATTCCAGTGCGCTGACCACTTTATGCCACTCAGATGCCACAAAATCGCTGTATTCTGACAATAATGGGTAGAGCCCTGTGCGAATACAAAAATGTGGATCCGGATCTGCCAGGCTCAACTCCTCATCTGATCCACAATCCCTGGACAACAAATCTGCACAACAAATCTGGAAGGGGAGCAGAGATGAGCAAGAAGGGGACAGGATCCTGTAGGGAAGAGGCAGGCAACAGCTGGGGGAGTGTGTGTGTGTGTGTGTGTGTGTGTAGGGTAGTTGTCACATTTCTATTTTTTTATTAATCTCTTTCGAGTGCTGCCATTTCTGTTCCTACATACAGAAAAGGGGAAATGGGGATCCAGAGCCACCTGTTGCATTTCCACACTTGTGGAGGCTGCTATCCTTTTTAGCAGTGTGCCAGGGCTCCGCAGGACAGTGCTCACCAGATGGGACATGGGAGAGGGGCTGGGCAGGGCTGGCACTTGGCCCCTCCTGCACGGAGATTTAGGACACAACTTCTTGCATCCACAGGTATCCGCTTCACTATCCATTCCACTGTCCGTGGGTATCTGCATTGGCAGATCTGGATATCTGTGGATATCTGTGGATATGCAAGGCTCTAAGGAGTTAGTGTCTAGAAGAAAATTCCCCTGTTGCAGAGGACCTTCCTGCTGGCACAAAGCCATGAGCATCAGCTGCTGTGCCAGCTGCCTGCTGCCCGAACCTTTGGTGTACTGTATGGAACAGCTGCACTCCTTTTGGCGTCTGTTATTAACGAGAGGGACAGGCGGAGGAGTGTACATGCAGAGGTGAATCAAGTCCAATATTTGTATCATAGTGCAGATGTGGTGGCTTGTCAATTATGAGTACGTGGCGGCGGGGGGTGGGGAGGGATATAGGACCAGATCTTTATCTGATATAAACCAACATAGCTCCACTGAAGTCACTGAAATGGAACCAATTTACAGGATCTGACTCATAACTTTTTTTTTAAATGTCTTCCTTCACTTTTGCAGACCTTCCTAGCACTGGGGGGAGATTGTGCTTCTTCTCTGAAGCATTTCTTGCCATCTGAAGCATCTTCTCAGGACCATGTCAGGTAACTGATTATGATGAACTTAATGATCCCACTTCCATTGGAGTTAAGAGCAAAGCATCCACTGATAACTTCAGAAGAAGAAACGCCAGGCTCAGGTTGTATTACGATCTGTATCCCAAAAGAGCAATTATTTTGCTTTTCCTGGTAGTGACTATTCCTAATTATTTAATTTCCATTTGGAAACATTTGGCAAGCAGCTGCCTTCACAGCTATTGGAAGTAATTCTAATTTCCAAATGAAATGAGCCAGGAAACGTGTCATTGTTGGGCCAAGTGATATTTTGGTTTGGCCTAGTCAGAGGCATTTATTCTAGGAGATGATACATGTTTAAGGCCATTTATTATTTTAATAGTATAGGAAAAGCAATTAATTATTTACAGACTATACTAGATCATTTTTATTTTATATTAATTTCCATCACAATAGTTTTGTGCATGGTGTTACTACTGAAATAATTCTGAAGTTAGATTTCAAGCTAACACACACTGGGGCCTAATTCACGCCCCTTTGCACCACTCTGGAATCTGATTGTATCTGATCACCTGTGAATTCCCTTAGTGTTAGAGTTTGAAGTTCATTAGTGAGTTCCAACCCCACCATATCTCCAGGAACTGGTGTTTAGATTGTGTCCCAGACAATAGGGGTGATGTTCTGGCTCTACTAAAGTCACAGACAAAACTCTCTTTGACTTCAGATTTCATAGTTATGCATGAACTTCAGAGGCTACTGAATCAGAACCATTACAAAACAAATGAACAGGATCAGTTTGTCATCAACATATTATGGATCCCATCCCTCCTTCTTTGGACACTCAGCACTTCCATTGCTGAAGTGAGAGTTCTGGGGCTGGAATGGAAGGAATTAATGGCATCATTTCCTTTCAGGGCATGGCTTTAAATATTGGTAAAAGCAAAACACCTGTGAAGAGCTGCTTTTAACATTTTACAAGACCTCAAAGGCTAGGATGTGGGTAAGAGAAGGACATTAAATAGATAGAAATAGGGTGGTCATTGAGGTCAAGGGTCCATGTTTTCTCAAGGATTGGTCGTCTTCCTCTCAACCTCACTATTGTCTATTGAGCATCTGAGAGCAATGAAATGGTAGTGGTTTTTGTTGTTCACATGTACAATTTTCTCTTATTTGTTGTTTCTAGAATTATGTGGACTGGTTTGTTTTATTTGGCTTTTTGATAATTACATTATAAAGGTATCTTTATTGAACCAAGAGCACCTAGAACAAGACAAGACAATCCATAATGAAGAGCCAATCAGGGCACTAAGTTTGTGGAGTGTCCAAGTCCTTGTGTTCCAAGTTCTGTCTGATGCTGTCAGATAGGATTCTCAGAAGCACCCAGTGTTTGCCTGAGTCTGACTATAGGCTTGTCTAGTCTGTGCTTTAGTCAACACCAGAGGGCTATACATTTTAGTCCACGCTACCTTGTTGCACACTAACGGGCCTGTGTGGATCCTGCTGGCATGCACTAGAAATTCCCTACTGTGTGTTAACATAGTGCTGTTTGAAATGGGACTACATTAACATGTACTAGAAATTAACCAGTACATGGTCCACATAGGTCAATTAGCTCAGTGTCAGCCGACGGTCAGGGCAGTGTGTGTGTGTGTGTGTTTCCGAGAAAAGGTTAACGTCCGTGTCTTTACTGCTAGGACCGGGGTCCCGTCGCAGAGGGTAGCCAGCAGGCCAACAGACGCCCCTGTTTATAGGAAGAGCTTATTACACCTCAGATTTTAGCTGCTAGGATGCAAAAATCCCTTCGCAGCGGGCAGCCTAGGACAGACTGAGAGGTGCCCCAATGGACCTGTCACCTGGGAGTGACACAGATCCAAACGCCCCAAGCTCTTCCTATACCTGTCCCTTATGACCGGCTGAAGTTCTTTTAAATTGTGCTTGGTTCTGTTACAGCAACTGAAGGAGTCAGGTTAAAACTTAAACAGTTACAGGTTTATTAAACAAGCTTATAAATCATATGGTTACAATGGCTATTGCTCTATTTCTTAACTGCTAGCAAATATAGATTTTAAAAATGGTTACAAAGAAAATAAAGATAGAAAATAGAAATAATGGTACCAAGTGACAGCTTAATCTTTAAAGAGCTCTAAATTTATGTGTACACTTAAGACAAAGGACCACATCCAGGTACAATTTTTACCCCCTTCTGTGCCTCTCGACTCCAGCCGGTCAAGCCAGGGCCGGTCCTCAATTCCTAGGAAAGACGAATACGAGGTGGGCGTCGCCATGGAACCTCAGGAGGTCAAACACCTAACCCGACCAGCAGATAGATGGTAGATTGACACTCAGAGTAAATGTGCTGCTGGACCCATCTTTATACCCATAGGGCCCGTATCCTCTTTCTTATCTAAGATGCCAGATTGCGTTGGTTCGTCTTTGTGACGCCAGTTCTTACAAGCAAGTTTCAACTTAATTTACACTTGCAAGAGAGATAACTAAATTGTGAGTACTAGACATTTTTACTGGGCGAGAGATTCCTCCCCCCCGCGGACGGCTGTGTGTTCATATCAATATGGGTTCAGTCAAGGACACTCCTCTGCAGCCTCTTGGTCAGCAATTGGCGTATCTCTGTTTACAGCCATTCAGGGCCACAGCAGCCTGCCATATCCAGGCAAGCAAAGATGGATGTTACAGGGGGGTTCCTGTCTGGCTACACTCATGACAGATTAGTGTGAACTAAAACTTATATCCATCTGGTGCAGACTAAAACAATATGTAGACAAGCCCTGACACAGAGGCTAAGAGTCCCACTGATTTCAATGAGGGCAGAGCTAGGCCAGCATTGAGTGTCTAAAAATTATTAGTAGTGGTATTGTGGTAGCATCTACAAGTCCCATTCCTCGACCAGGACCCTATTGTGCTAGGTGTGGTACGGAGAACCAAAAAGACAGTTCCTGCCCCATGGAGCTAGTAATCTAGGTAAAATCCTCTCCACCACATTAAAACGATCTTATTTAGCTTCCCAAAACTATTTTGCTTAAACATGCAATGGCAAGAGAGATAACACATTTCAAAAGGCTAATTGACACTCAGAATTTTGTACAAAATAAAGTATTGTGGAGATATATTAGTACAAGATCACAACCGATTTTTCATTTTCAGCTATAAAAGGTCTTTGGGTCAATATGAGGTGGGGCTGTTGTGCTATTTCTGAGACAAGTCACTAACAAACAAGGTGTATTTTTCACCTTTTCAGAATTCTTCTTGTGTGTTTTTTGTAGTGTCATGGTATTTCTGAGGCTGCTGGGCCATGAAACTCTACACTTGTCCTTATTCTAGAGTACCTATAGAGCTTTGGGGTGAAAATCTTGAAGTCAGTGCTAAAATTCCTATTGACTTGAGTGGGGCCAGGATTTCACCTCTTGAGCTTAAAATCCTTAGTATAAGCGAGTGAGTGAGCCTAGCTGGAAACTGTCTTAGCCTTGGTACAAGTTAGAACAACCACAGAATTTAACTGAGAGGAGAATTTGGTCTACAGTGTGAATAGTAATGCAATTGACAGTGTAAAAAATGCAATATTTAAGTAAGCATTTTGCTTCATTTATAATTTATATATGTGTAATAGTTTTGATATTAAAGACATAACCATAAAACATAAAAAGAGGATTTTAAAAATTCTACTCTGTGTTTGTTGGTGAGTTATGATAGCTGTTTTAGAAGGTACATATTCCTTTCCTGTTAGCAATATATTCCCTTAACCAGATCAACTTTATAAATAATCAGAAAATTCGTTCTTTTCTGCTAAACTAATCCTTGGAAGGGGCTCTGGGACCAGGGACAGACTATGAAAATAATCCATCTGGTTGTCTCATAAAACTGGTAACTTGTAAACATAGCTAAAACGTCTTTAAAATATTAGTGTTTGCTCTTCTTTAAGCTGGATGCTTTACACGCTACTGACTCTATCTCTGTCTCTGTTGCTTGCGAGCAGCCAGTAATATAAAAATTTAAAACCTTTTAAATTCATTCAGCTGTTTTGTTGAAGGTTGTGCATGAAAATCTGTGCTTACTACCAGACTGTCTGATTACCAGAAATTTTACTTTGCCTTTATGTTTTCAGAAGGACAACAACCATTTCATTTGAAGATTACTACAGGACGTGGTCAGGAATAGCCACATCAAAAGCAGCAGAACATTTCAAAGTTCCATGTAAGATGATATGCCTGAATTAGTAAAATTAAACATAATGGTCCTGATTATTCTTCTCATTTTGGATTTACACTAGTGTAACAACTTTGACTTCAGTGAAGTTGTTCCTGATTGTGAGATCGAAATCAAGCCATATATCTGAAGCATCCACACATTAGGATCAGATCCTTAGCTGATGTAAATTGACATAACTGCAATGACTTCAGTAGAGCTATGTCCGTTTACACCAGTTGACGATTGTGTTCTTATTTTATTATTGCATTGTCCTATGAGTCCTAGTGATGGACTCTGGCTAGCACAGTGTGTCCAATTTCATAATGTGAAACAAAAAGAGGGACTCTGCCCCCCCAAAGAGCTTACAATTTAAGTAAGTTCTTGTTAGGATGTTTGGAAAGCTAGTTTGTACTTGAAGAAAACAAATTAAGGAGTCATTAGTGAAGGGTAAACAATTATGATGAGTAGGAAAACATTTTGAGAGGATGATAAAATCAAAACAAAACAGATGTGGACTGTGGCCAACACTGCCCTGGTGATAATGCAGTGTTCCATTACTACAGTCTGTTGTAACCAGAGCCGGCTCTAGAAAGCGCGAGGCCCGATTCCAGGGGAGGGGCCGCACATGCGCGGGGCGGCACGGCGCATGCATTGCGCGCCGGAGGCACGACGCATGCCCCTTACGTCCCGGACATCACGACGCATGCGCTGTGCACCCACACATGCGCAGTGCCCCAGGAGTACAACACATGCGTGGCCCCCAGGCACACAGCACATGCGCCAGGAGCACGGCGCATGTGCCATGCGCCTGGGACCTCACGATGCATGCGCCGTGCGCCCAGGGGCCCCAAAAAAAGATATGCAATTTGAGCTACGCAAATTGCGTATCTTATTTTGAATCTATTTTGAAATTTGAAATTTAGTGCATCTACACAGTGCCTAATTTTGAAATAACGTGCTATTTTGAGACATCCCTTAACCCTTGTGGAAACAAGGGTTACCGGGATGCCAAAACAGTGCACCCATTATTTTGAAAAATATTTTGAAATAACGGGCCGCTTGTGTAGAAGCAGGGTAGCTATTTGGGGATATCTCCGGTATCCCACAATAGCCATGAAGTGTAAACGTACCCTTAGTTACTAGTGCATTTGGACTCAGGGCAGTGCTTTAATAGTATTTTAGTGGGATTACTTATCAGAGTTTCAGTTTGAAGGATCAGGTTTGTATTGTTATTTATTATATACTAACAGGTGAGGCCCATCATTGACCAGGCAAAGTCATTTTGTATAGATTACACTTATAGGAAAATTCAAGAAATTAAATATATGCAATTGAATTTTTTATAAATGTGCTTGCAAAAGGGAAGTCAAAAAACAGTTTTAAATTTGTAGGATTTCAACTTAAAACATTATTTTATTGATTAATTATCATATATAATAAATTTGAGTCAGAAACTCTTAACTAGTGAAGAAAATTAACTTGTGTTGGCTGAAATTAAATATAAAAATAAATCAAAATAAAAAATGAAATTTGAAATAAATCGCTGGTGCATAAAAATCTTTAGACAATGATATCAAGCAATCAATTCTGATTCTTTTAAATATTTATTGTATTAGTATGTAATATGTGAATATATACTTAAGAAGTAAATAACATAACAAATATGAATGCCAAAAAAGGTAATGCCTATCATGTAAAGCTTCCATTACTCTTTCTGTAACTAATTTGCATTATTTTGTGATTTGTAATGGTAAAAATTTTCTTTGCACTAAAATGACAGTTGAATAGGTGACTCAATTTTAATTTTGTTAGCAAATATTTTTATGAAGGCTAATAATAATAGTCATGATTTTTTACCAATGAAAAACAAAATAACTATTTAAACCTTTCATCCAGCATATTCCAGTGTAAAAAGTAGTGCATTCAGCAAATTTAAGTGGCAACTAATTTTATGCAAAATTTGGCATCTATAAGTAATCATGAAGTATGACTTTATTTTGCACAAACAAATCCACAAACTCTTCAAAATATATAGTAGATTCTATTTTTAAAAAAGTCTTATAATTACCATTTTATGTTCATGCATTTCAGTGCTAATTCTTGTCCTATTTTTTTGTTTTATTCATAATACTTAAGAAATGCACATACATTGTTGCCATACACCAAAGACCAAAATTTGCTCTTGATTACAGGGGATCTTCGCTATAAGTCCAAGATATGTTCCAAAAAAACTTGGACTTACAGCGAAACAACTTAAAACAGGGAATTTTTTTCCCGCAGCTGACTTCCAATTAAGCAAATTGGGGGGAGTGTTTTGCATGACTTATTGCTGGGAATGGGAGGACTTATAATGCATCAGTTCCTACAAACGTCAACGACTTTAGTGTGGAATGGATGTATACCGGCGCGACTTATAGCGGGGGACCACCTGTATATTAGTGTTTATCAGAGTAACTCCACTGACTTTTGTGGAATTATTTCAAATTTCCTTCACTTTAATGTAGATCAGAGTCTGAGCCCGGGACCTACTGAGGTCCTGATTCCATTGCAGTTGATAGCAAAACTCTCATTGACTTTAATAGTGCAGGATTCTGCTGTAAACTTCTCTAAGTGATTTCATCTGCCTCACTGAACTCTCCAGCTACAATGAGGGATGCAGCAAACTGTGCACCTTCCCCCTTCTCCCTGATGAAGGATAGTACAGGATTCTGCTATAAACTTCTCTGAGTGACACATATGCTTGTACTAGGGATGTTAGATATTGAGTAATATAATAGTCTAGTAACTGCATGAATTCTTATTGGTTACTCAACTATTCTGTAGTCCCCAGGAGTAGGGCCAGCAGCCAGTGTGCTCCAGTCCTGCTCCTGGGGGAGCCCCCGGCTATCCTGTGCTGCTGCCTCTGCTGCAGGATGCCAGGCAGGAGCTGGTCCGTAAGGAAAGCCGGTTTAAAAACCAGCTCCCTTCACAGACCAACTGCCTGCTGCCCTGCACTGCTGCCTCTGATACAACCTCTGCAAAGGATGCAGAGCAGCTTCTGTCTGCAGAGAGCTTGGACCGCCCCACAGATGGGGCTGCTTCATGGCAGCCTCTCCTGGCTTTCCTCCCCACGCTGCTGCCTCTGATAAGAGGCAGCCATGCAGGGGAGAGGGAGCAGGTGGCACCACAGAGCTGGTGCTGGGGGGAACTGACTCTTAAGCTGGCTCCCCCAGCACTACCTCCTACTTCTTCTCCGCTTGTTGCCTCTGATACAGAGGCAGCAAGGGGTGGGACAATGTGAGTAGTTGACTATTCATTCACATCCCTAGCTTGTGCTACTTTGATATTTAATATTGCTTTGGGAAATGTAATGACTAGTGAATCTTTTTCTCTAATTGTAACTTTCTGTCATTATGCCGTTACAGTGTTTGAAGATCCAGCATTTATAGGGAACTATTATGACTGGAAGGCAAAAAATGTGAAAGGAACAGGAGAATGGGATGAGGATACGTAAGTGTCTTAAATCGACTGAGCTTAAATTGCTAAATGTTTAGGCCCAGGATCTTTGTGCATGTAGTGGAAATGTTTGAACAGTAGTGCTTTTGTTATATTTTCAGGCTGTCCATATGTGTACCCTATAAAATGTAATCGGATTATTGATAATTTCCCTGAACTGTGTCTTTGATTTTGAGGTGTAAGGCCAAATCCCACCTTGTGTTGTGTGGATGGTGTGAGGGGGAGGGAACAGAAGCAGGGAAGGATTCCCACCTAGCTTCCACGAACATTCTAGGACCAGGCTCTACTAGAATGGATGTGCGCTGCTCTTTTATGGAGTCACAGCAATGAGGGGAGCACCAGAATGACTCTAGGACTCCCATAGGTTCTCCACCACTTCCTTCCACCCTGCCAAACACAGCTCAGACAAGTAAAGCCAGCTCAGGAGCTCAACCAAGGCTCTTATATTTTGAGTGCCTATTCAAATTGTGCTCTAAGTTCCCCTGTGACTGAAGTCTTGTTTCCAATCAGCATTTGTAGGGAAAAGGTGAATCAAAATGCAAGGTCATTGTGCTGCCCTGTAATCTTTCAGCTCAATCTAGGCTTTCTCATTCCTTTTTATTGCTGCTGAAACTTTATGACAGGTCAACATTTAGGAACCCCTTTTACCATTCAAATCCTATTTGCCTTCATCATGAATTGGAAGCAAATGAACGGGTAATTTCAGGTTGAAGGACAGCAAGTTTTGAACCCAAATTAAAAGCTTATTTTTCTTTCTGAAGAAACCTCTAGAATTCAAGGTTAATTTTCCTTTGACACAACTTCCTTGTTTTATTTCCTTTAACAGAACTCCTTTGTTTTATACTCCTTTGATAATTGTTTCATTATGTAGTACCACAGCATCCTACATGACCCAAGAAAATATTCAGAAAAACCAGGAACTTGTCCTTTTAAACTCATCTGTCCTTTTTGGCATATGGCTCAACAAGCAGGAGTTGTTTGAGAAAGCTGCCTTCTTCACTGTCAAACATATCAAATTTGTCATGTTAGTTTCATTGGAGCTAGAAAGGAAATTACTGTGGGGTAAAGGAGGGATCCTACTGGTTTGAAATAGCTGCATCTCACTGCCATCTGGTGGTAGGACACCATGTACTTTTAACAGATTTTTATTTCTGCCTTTGAACTTCTGGGTTTGATTAATCAAAGGCAGGTTCAAATACCCAGAACCAGGTTCAGACAGAATTACCTCTCCTATGGTATTTTTTTCCCAATTGCAAACAACTCACAAAACATATTTGTACCTTAAAGCTTGCAATATGTCCTTAACTCGTAGCATTAGGTAGGGAAGAAATATGTCGCATTTTGTGACATCCCGTGCAGAAACAACCTAAATTGTTGGCTAAATAATATTATTTTCTTCTTAAATTTGTGACTAAAGTTATGAAACGTTTTAAAGTAGATTGCAACACAGTTTGCTTTTCTATAACACTGTTTATATAAAAGTATTGCAAGATGTTTCTCATCTGTTTATGTATATTAATTTACTACACTAATGTAGATGTATTTAGTGCTGAAGCAAATTCAGCTCTCAGTTACACAAGTAAAAATCTGGACTAACTCTGCTGAGCCTATTATTTACTCATGTGTCACATCATCACTATATGAGAGAATCGCCAATTTTGGTCAGATGTATTCCTGGAGGTTTGATTATATGACATAATCTTTAATTAAAGATTAATCTTTAATTCCTGGAGGCTCCTGGACAATCCTGTAGGGTTGGCAGCCCTAATGAAGTGATATAGAGAGAACACTCAGTCATAATGGATCCCCCAGGTACATGATATACTGTTTATAATTTTAGTGAAATTATAAAATCATAGGCCAGAAAGCAGATGTGGATCTTGAAATGGCATTTAAAGCAGCCAGAGAGTCAGAGCAGATGGAAAGATCTTCTGATATTGACGATAGAAAGAGTTGACTCTTGTAGAGAGACAAAGGGGATGAATAGTGAAGAAGTAGCATTTGTAGGGCATATGGAATGGCCTGAAGTGTGGGAGGATCTTGAAAATGGATTGTTAGGTCTTATATCAGAGTGAAGTTTTCTGAAGATGAGAATAAAAGGAATAAAGAAGTTTCCCAGCATATGGCTATCGGTCTCGTTTGGCAAAGTACTTGAGCAAAAGCTTTTAGCTGAGGATCTCGAAGTGCTTTACTAATTAATTCAGCTGCACAATTCCCCCCGTGTGGCAGGTAAATCCATTACCTTCATTTTGTACATGAGAAGACATGAAAAGTTAAGTGACTCAATGTGGTAAGAACTGTGTAAAAATTGATCCTTTAGTAATTTTCCTTCTCTGATCTGAAAAGGTATTCCAATCATGTAGACTAACTGAGCCTCATTTACTTTTTTTTAAATTCAGTGCTTTCTGGGATATTCAGAAGAAAAAAGTACATAAAACCAAAGTACTTCTACATATTCTTTATTTTTTTAACTTGTCCCATCTGAAAAAGTGGTGCAGTTTTATTTATCAAAAGCTAAGACCTTGTTTGCCACCTTGTGGTTGGAAAGAGAATGCACCAAACAAATGTTCTTTTTATGGTGCCGAACTTTCAATTTTATTTTATCAAAGATAAATTAAAAGTCCCGTTAATTGCAGCCCATTTTATAGCCTTTTTGCCCACTTCAAATGGATCACAAATATTCCAGAAGGTATGAATATATCAAATATTTCTAAAAGCCAAGAGAAAATAAAAAGATATTTAAAAAGCCATCCTGTTATGCCTGTTTTAAAGTATGTCATACTATGTATTTCATTACTTCAACAGACTTCTCTCACACCTTTAATTATATTCTGATGATGCGGACACACTAATGATGAAGACAGACAGTAGGGAGAAGTCTGAGATGTTAACAATAGCAAATGAATCCTTCAAGGGGAACCTAAGTGTAGGAGTGATGTACCGGGGGCGGGGAGGGAGGGGAGGAAAGGGGGGTGTCAATCCAGATTAATGAATAGCTGTGTCACCTCAGCCCTGTGACCTGGGGTGCCCATTCAGAATGATTTGCAACTCACAAACAGCCTCCAGCATGTAGGTCATTCCCACCTATGTCTCTGTGAGTTCTGCAGCCAGCTAACCACACCTTGGCTCTTTCCAGTCTTAAAGTGGACCTCAACACATTCCCAGGTTACATCGGCATTACAGCAGAAAATCAATTTAAGCTACGCAACTCCAGCTATGTGAATTACATAGCTAGAGTCAACGTACATTAGGTCGAGTTATGTAGATGTAGCCCAAGTTTCACATTTTCCCCTAGAAACACATATTCTGTACTGTCCAGCCCTCTCCTGGACAGTGCAACTATACTGGGTTCATTATTTCTTTAAGGGACTAATATGTGCATGACTTGTTTCCCTAAATGGAGTTACCCAGCGACTTCAAACTGAACACACTGGATTAGATAAAACAGTAAAACGAGATTATTAACTTCAAAGAGAGAGATTTTAAGTGAGTACAAGTAATGAGGCATAAACCATAGAAATGGGGAAAAAAGAGGTTTGTACTAATGCCTAGCTTCACAAACTATATTAGATTCAAGCAAAGTTTCTTACTTCTCCAGCAGATTACTGACTAAACTCTCAGGTCAGGACCCTTCTCTCTGAATCCAATGCCTGCTTCCTTTCTCTCTTCAGGTGCAGTGAATGCAATAAGCAGGGAGAGAAAAAGTGGTGCCTTGTGGTGTTTGACCATCTTTTTTATTGTTTTAGTCTCCTCTGGAAAAACATTTCCAGATAAGGCGCACCAACCAATGAGCCTTTGTGGAAGGATATTTCCTCCTTTTTTCATCTGTTTGAATTTTCTTTGTTTTCCTTCCCGCTTCATGACTCTGTTGTTGTTCGAATGCAAATTAAGCAGAATAGATATTCCTTTGTTTAGGACAGACCTGTTTGCCAGATTCTGTTTGGGCAACGCTGTAGGGCTTAGAACACGTGTTAAAAATTAAAAATCCAATCATGCTAAAAATTCACGTTCTTGGATTTGTGTCGCAAGTAACACCTCAAATTATTAAAATGCAGGGAACCTAAAGTGATCACAAGCAGGTCTATATGGACCAATTAATGCACAGCACATTACTATGCTTCAGAAAACACCCCCTTCCCCATAAAATGAGTTAACCTACCAGTGTAGACAGGCCCTCAGTTTCACATACATCTAGAAGGGTCAATTCTGCAAGGTGCCAAACACTCCATCCCTGGTCCAGCAAAGGACTTCGGTATATAATTAACTGCAATTATGCAAGTACTCTCATTGACTTCAATGGGACTAATTCACTTGTTTAAAGTTACGTGTCTACAGAAGTGACTGTTAAGGAAGGATGGGGGGGGGGACGGCACTGGCCACATGACCATCTCTCCCCCACATGACTCCTTCCCATGGCACCCCTACCCCAGGGGAGGGCCAGGACAACCTCACCTATGCCCCAGACCCTGCCCTTCAGCACACCTGCCCTACCTTTTCTCTACCTCTTCCCTGCCCTTGCTCTGACCCCTCCCAGTGATGCCACTTGGGGGACTAATGGTAGTCTGGCACTAGCAGCAGGGGTGGCAGCTGCAGCCCACTTCCTCAGCTGCCAGCTACATCATTCCACTTCCTGCCAGTGAGTGCAGGTCGGGGGTTGGGCTGTCCCAACCTTCCCCTGAGTGACTTGGCTGGGAGCTAGGGAACAGAGCCACATTGCTTCCCCCCTGCACCGCCCCCCTCTCCCCCACTGCTCCCAGTGAGTGCGGGAAGGCCTTACCCCTGCTGTGGGTGCCAGGCAGCTCTGGCCCCTTGCCCTCCACCCATGACATTTGGGTGGGTTGCGTGCCTCATTCCCCCCTCACACATTGCCCCTATATGTGTGCATAAAGGCTTTCCTGGATTGAGGCCAGAGTTAACAGAAGCATACCCATAATGACTGTTATTTCCAGGTATTATTTATTACAGCCTCTTAACGCTTTAGTGACACAGAATGGACTTAAGCACACGTTTAAAGTTAAGCACATGCTTAAGTCTTCTGTTGAACTGGGCCTTATATAAGATAGTTTTGACCACAAATATGAATTTGATTAAAACTAAGTTCAGCATGTCCATTAATTTACTTCTGTTTCTGCTTACAGATACAATGCTATTGTCTCTCGGCTCATCAGAAAGCAAAATCAACAAACAATAGATGAGAAACTGTTAGCAATTAGGAAAATAGAACAGGAAAACAGTTTGCTTTACCAAACTCCAGGTAAGGAATCAGTCCCATACAATGTAGTGTTTCCGATATATATACGTAGAACTTGATTTACACTGGTGTAAATCAAAATTCACTCCATTGTATTTTAAAACCAATGTGAGATTATAAATCCGACCTGAAGGGTGTTGACATTATGTACTGTGATAACTTGGGATGTTAGATACCGTGTAATTGAATAGTCGTATAACTGCATCAGATTTTAGTGGCAAGGAGTCCTGTGGCACCTTATAGACTAACCGAAGTGTTGGAGCATAAGCTTTCGTGGGCAAAGACCCACTTCATCAGACATGCATCTGACGGCTGGGTCTTTGCCCACGAAAGCTTATGCTCCAACACTTTGGTTAGTCTATAAGGTGCCACAGGACTCCTCACCGCTTTTGCAGATTCAGACTAACACAGCTACCCCTCTGAAATTTTAGTGGTTACACAACTATTCGATAGTCCCCGGGGGTGCAGCCGCCTGCCACCCCATGCTGCTGCCTCTGATACAGAGGCATCAGCGCAGGGTGGCAGCAGCCCCTGTCCGGTCCATGGGGGAAGTCAGAGCTCCCTGCAGACAGAAGCTGCACTGTGGAATGCCAGAGCAGCCTCTGTCTGCAGGGAGCTCAGATGCCCTGTGGATAGGGTCTGCTGCCTCTGATAGAGGCAGCAGCAGGGGAAGGAGGCAGGCAGCACTGCAGATCTGGTGCTGGGGGGAATTGGCTTTTAAGCCAGCTCTCCCCAGCACTGGTTCTTGCCTGCCCCATTCCCGCTGCCTCTGTAGGCGGGGAGCAGATGGCTCTGTGGAGCCAGCACACACAGAGAGCCGGCTTTCACCTGCCCCCCTCACCCACTGTGCTGCTGCCTCTCTATCAGAGGTTGGGAGTGGGTGGGTGGATCCGGTGGGAATGGGGAGCAGCCTTAAAGCCGGTTCCCCACAGTCACCAGCTCCCACCTTCCCCCTACTCCCTCCCCCACTGTCTCTGATACAGAGGCAGAGGGAGAATGTGTGCAGTCGATAGGATTAACCAATGAGCCAAAGCTTATTGGTTAATCATGTAGTCATCTACACTTTGACATCCCTAGTAATAACCAGGGTTCCAGGGGAGCCAGCTGAGGTCACTCAGTTAGGGTGCCCTGCAAAAAATGGGACAGTCAGTCCCCAAAGCTGGTGGTTATTCCAATATTTATATTTACCAAGCCAGCACAAAACAGCTTCTGTATTACTAGAACCCTGGGTATATAAAGAATTTGTATCTACATCCCTGTTCACAAAAATGAGCTGCGGCTATCCGCTTTCACATCCACAGATGTGGATACCTGCAGATATAAAGTGAATATCTGCAAATTTGCAGAGTTCTAGGTATAAAATTTGTATCTACATTTGCACCTGTATCTTCAAAAATATGATATAAAGCAGCTATCCATGGATTGTCAGGCTCTATGTATTACCTTATTGGTTAATCAAAAGTTCCTAGAAGTACCCAGTCACCTAGACACCCAAGTCAAATAAAGGTCTATGAATCCCAAGGGACATATTACCTACCAAGTCAATAAATATTTCAAATCTTATCCGAAATACGGGCTCCCAGCCAATTCCTATTAACTAAACTAAAACTTATTTTAAAAGAAAGGAGAGAGTATTTTAACAGATCAATATACATACAGACAAAAGTTCAATTTTGAGGTTCAGATACATAATAGAGATGGACTGGACTGACTGGACTAAGCTGTTGGTCGATGGATCTCGTCTTCTGTGACACCACTGGTGCGCAACTAAGCCAATCCTCAATCGGCAAATCAGATTACAGTTGTCACATAAAAATCTACCCTCTGTGGGTGTTGTATGCTCTTTTCGGCTCCTATGCTTTTCTTGTAATGGCTGGATAGGTTGACTCTTGAGAGCCTGTACAATAGCTTGCTGTCAGAACAATCTTTCCTGAGCTATGATTTCCAGGTCACAGGAAGATATGCCACATTACTTCACATTGGCCTTTAAGATATCTTTAGAATGCTTATATCAACCACCTGTTGAGCACTTTCTATGAACAAGCTGTCCAAAGAAGACCATCTTTGGTATTCATGTATCATCCATTCCCATAATATGACCAATCCAACAAAACTGTTTGTTCATAAACATTGCTTCCATGTACATGACATCACATAGCTTCAGAACCTCAGTGTTTGGAGTTTTGTCCCACCAATTCACATGGGCAGTCTTCCTGCAGCAGCACATATGGAATTGATTGAGTTTCAAAACGTGGTGGAGATATATGGCCCAGGACTCCAAGCCGTACAGCAGGATATTCAGGACAACTGCCTGATAAATGTTACCTTCATATGAATATTAACACCATGGTCATTCCATAAGCACTTGGTCAGCCTTTCAAAGGCAGTGCTGATTTTGACTAGCTGAGCAAATACATCAGCAGCAGCGTTTATGCTGATCGCAAAAGGTAGCAAAACTTATCAATAGCCTTAAGAAGAGTATCAGCAGCAGTGATCTCTGGAGTGCTGGGCTCTTTCTGAACAGACTGAGCCTTAACCTCTGTATTCTTGACACTCACAGTGAGTCCAAAACGATGAGTAGAAGTAGCAAAAAGCTCCTGTGCACCCTCAACTGAATGAGCCAACAATGCACAGTCAGCACAAATAGTTGGAGTGAATGCTTTGGTGCAAGCCTGGTGTCTTCAAAGGTTGAAAATCAGTTCAGCACTGAATAGGTATGCCCAACATGCAATCCTTGACAGCAACTAGAGCACCATTGAAAAGCAGATGCTGAACAGGAAAGAAGCAAGGTCACATCCTTGCTTTTTATCATTTGATACTTCAAAAGGGACTTATGTCTCTGCATTGTTAAAGATATTAACAAAAACACCATCACGAAAGGACCGAACTATATTGATAAATTTTTCAGGACAGCCAATTCACCCAATTACCTTTCCAATGCCCATTTCTTTTGACTGTGTTGAACACCTTGTAGATGAAAATCATATAGAGATCCTGATGTTGCTGTCTACATTTTTCTTGGTTCTGCCTGACTCTGAATATCATAAAATCATAGAATCATAAAATCATAAAATACTAGAACTGGAACGGACCTCAAGAGATCATCAAGTCCAGTCCCCTGCCCTCACAGCAGGACCAAGCACCACCTAGATCATCCCTGATAGACGTCTATCCAAACCGCTCTTAAATATCATGTCAACAGTGCTTCAATTGGCATGAAATCCACACTGACCTTCAGGAATGATGCCATCTGTGAACATGTGTAATGACAGCAGGTTGCAGAGGATGCAGGCTAGTATCGTACCAGCTATAGATAGCAGTGAGATGCCCCAGTAGTCATCACAGGATGCATGGTCACCCTTTCTCTTGTATATGTGTATAGTCATGGCATCTTTGAAGTCCTGGAGGACTTGTTCTTTCTCCCAAATGGTGATAAATAAACAAGTGAGATGGCATATCAGCTGGCCACAACTAGCTTATAATAGAGATGGTGATCTTGTAGTTGCAAAGAATTCGTTCAGAATTTAGTCCATGGTTATAGTCCAAAATCCAATATCATGTTCAGGATCTACCAGCTTTAAAGCTGGATCTCAATCCTTATGGCTTATGCTCCCCCTTCATGAAACCATAAGCAAATCTGAGGCGGGGTGAGGGGG
Source organism: Rafetus swinhoei (assembly GCA_019425775.1). Classification (NCBI taxonomy): domain Eukaryota; kingdom Metazoa; phylum Chordata; order Testudines; family Trionychidae; genus Rafetus; species Rafetus swinhoei. The sequence continues at coordinate 49,523,182 of CM033430.1, read as the reverse complement.
GAAAGATCAAGACCCTGGGGCCTTTTATACAGTCCTGGGTAAACAACAGGATTTTGATGTAACCTTCTGTTTCCCAAACATCTTGGTAATTAGCATAAAGTAATTTATCCATTAAGTAGTTGTCACAAATTTTACAGAGATATCTTGACAATGACATTTCATCACCCAAGTTTCATCTAAATGTTAATATTCCCTTTTGATCTCTGAATCAACAATTATAATAATAGACAGGAACTGTCTGTTTACATGGCTAGCACCTATATGGTATAAGTAAACGGATATAACTAGCATTACCTCTAATTTAACAATACAGATTTGCATTTCAAAGTTCTAGCCTAACTAGCTAGCATTGAATGTCCTTAATTTACATGGTTCTCACCTGCCTCTATAGGTTGACGCTGGATCATTTAACCCTTTCTGGCCATGTGTCCTATTTGGCATAAGGTTTGTTGCAACCATATAACAATGGTATCAACAATGGCTTTTACGGTCATATTATAATCAGATAATGCCACAAGGGCAGAAATAGTGTCTATCACTATTTACCCACATTCAAATCTGCTACACCTCTGTGCTGGTTGCTGCTTTTATTCTCTGTTATATTCGAATGTCATACTCGTTATGTTATTCGAAGTATAAATGGAACTTGCTTATGAACTTCCACCCTTCAGTGAGAATTGACCAGGGACCTGATCCAAACCCCACTGATGCACTGGGAGTCTTTTCATTCATTTCATCATTTGGAGCCTGATCCATTGCTCAAGTTTACAGGTCTGATTCTCCTCACTTTGTCTAGTGAAAATGTGAGTGAAGTGAGTGAAGTTTCACTTGTGTAAAACTGGTGTAAATAAGAGGAGGGGAATCATACTCTACATTTGTAGGATCAGAAAAAAAGGCCCCATTTCAACTGGTAAAAGATACATGTGCAAGCTTTTCATGATGATGCGGAGAGCTGAACACAGCAGTTACATGTGGAAGTTAACAGACTCCTACTAACAAAGTCTTTAATTATACCATGAGGCTATGTCTACACTGGCTGGCTCTTGCGCAAGAATATCTTGCGCAAGAGAGCGTCCACACTGGCCAGAAGCACAGCATAAGAACGCTGCACTCTTGCGCAAGAAAGCGTCCACACTGGCAGGACGCCCTTGCGCAAGAACTTGGCTCCAGAACCACTCCGGCCATGTGAAGAGGTCACCAGCGGCGTCTGTGGGCGTGCGCCGGTCCCCCACTGGGAAACGCGCTTAAAGGGACCCCCTGGACGGCCGTTTCCCTGCGGCTGCGTGCTGAGGCACCTCTGTGAGGCATCGAGAGCCACAGCCGTGCCTTCCACTTCAGCCCCTGGCAAGTGTCCCTGGGCACCGTCATTGCCCTCATTACAGCCATGGAGCCAGAGGGGACCCCACCCAGCAATGTCCCCTCACGGTCATCATTGAGGCTGTGGAGGTCCCTCAGCAGGGAGCCACACTGCTCCAGCAGGAAATGGAGACTGGGCAGCACATGCTGGACTAGATGAATGCTGCAGCTGCGCTCGGGCACCCAACAGGTGCCTGTGGAGCCACGACACCACTGGGGACTGGTGAGAGCTCCTGGTGCTGGGACAATGGGGCGAATCAGCACCGGATGCAGAACTTCCGGATGTGCAGGGGGACATTCCATGAGCTCTGCACTTGGCTCGCCCCTGCGCTCCAGAGGCAGGACTCCCTCCTGCGCCCTGCCATCCCTGTGGAGAAGAGGGTCACGATCCCCCTCTGGAAACTGGCCACCCCCGACAGCTACCGCTCCTTGGGGTACCAGTTTGGGGTGGGCAGGTCCACCATTGGCACGGTCATCCAGCAGGTAAGGCCCCTGGGGGACCGCGGGCTCGCCCTTGGGGAGGGAAGGGGCCAGACTGGGGGGGGAGGAGGCTGTAGGGGCAGGGAGAAGCCTTGCACCCAGGGGGTCACGCTGTCCCTCCTGCACACAGCCCCACTGTGGGGAGGAACCCCCAGGGGCAGAGGGCCCTGGCCTGCGTGGAGGGAGGGACCATGAAAGGGAGGGCGAGCACACCACAAGGGCCCATGTACCCACTGTGTCTCATTCCGTGCATCCCCTGTGCTCCCATGAGCCCCTCTGCAGGTCATCTGCACCATCAACGATGTGCTGTTCCAGAGGGTCATCCGCCCCCGTGACCTGGACACCACCATCGCCGGCTTCGCCACCCAGGGGTTCCCAAACTGCGGAGGAGCCATGGATGGGACCCACATCCCCATCCGGGCGCCAGAGCACTGAGCAGCCTGGTTCATCAACTGGAAGGGCTATTGCTCGGTGGTTGCTCCAGGCACTCATGGAGCACCAGGGCTGGTTCCAGGACATTTATGTGGGGTGGTCTGGCCGGGCCCACGACACCCGCATCTTCCGGCACTCAGGCCTGTGCCACAGGCTGGAGGTGGGGACCTACTTCCCCCAGCGGGACTTCACCATTGGGGCCGTCAGAATGCCGGTCTGCATCGTGGGGGATGCGGCCTACCCCCAATGGCCTGGCTGATGAGGCCATACATGGGCCGACTGGACTGCAGCCAGGCCTCCTTTAACGCCCACCTGGATTGGGCCCGCAACCCCGTGGAGTGCACCTTCGGGTGCCTGAAGGCATGCTTCAGGTGCCTCCTGACCCGCCTGGACTTGGGGGTGCAGCACGTCCCGGAGGTCATCGCAGCGTGCTGTGTGCTGCATAATATTATTGAGGGGCAGGGAGAGGCCTTCCTCCCGGGGTGGATGGCAGGTGAGGGCCAGGCCAACCAGCAGCCTCAGATGGCTGCCACCCGGCAGGCGAACCACGACGGGATGTGGGTCCGGGAAGCCCTCCAGGTGCTGCTGGACCAGGCCCTAGAATAGGCTGCACCTATGCCTCTGACCGCAGGGTTCCCCCTGTGAATCCACCTCCCACTCTCACCACCACCCCTTCCCGCCACCCTTCCCTCACCTCCCAATAAATATGATGCACTGAGTTACAAAAATGCACTTTTATTTACAAGGGGAAGGGGGTGGACTGTGGGGAGGGGGAAAGAAGGGGCTCTGAACTGGGAGGGGGAGAAGGGCGCTCTGAACTGGGAGGGCTTCATGGCTGGGAGGGGAGGCAGGGGCGCCTGTGCCCCTTGTGCCGGGTTGGGGCAGGCTGCACCAGGAGGTGCCGAGGTTGGGGGGCCACAGGATGGGGCACGGGCATGGGCACGGCAGCGGGAAAAGTGGGGGAAGGGCTGGGCAAGGCAGGAGGGGCAGCAGGCGGGGCCTGGCCACGCTGTGCTGCAGTGCAGGGCCCATGCTCTCTGCGATTGTGCCCAGGAGGGTGCACACGCGGTCGCAGCGCTCAAGGTACTGGCTCCACATGCGCTCCCACCACTCCTCGTCGGCGCATATCTTGGCAGCGAGGGAGCACTCCATGCGCTCAATGGCACAGACGTGGAGGCGGAGCAGGTGGTGGCGGTCCTGGGTGTGCTGCAACGGGCCCTAGCTCCTCGGCGCCGGTGGGATGGGGCTGGAAGGTCCCTCGCTGGCAGGCGGTCCCACTGCAGAGGAAGCAGATGGGAGTGAGATGGTCAGTGACCCCTGCCCCATGGTGTTCTGGGCGCCTCATGCCACCGCACATGAGTTTCTCCTCCTGGACTTGGGGTCCCGGAGGGCCTCCTCCTGGCCCCAGAGGTCCAGGAGGGCCTTGACCTCGGCATTGCCCCAGCATGGAGCCCGCCGCTTGGTGCCCCTGTGGGCCTGCTGGGTGCTCTGGGGTGGCTCCTGGGTGGAGACTGAGGGACCTGGCTGTGGCTGAGCGGCTGCCATCGCTCCCCCTGGCTGTTCCCGGGGCTGCACGTGGCATGCGGCTCCGCTGGGTGCCTGTGCCTTTAAGGGGAGGCCAGCTAGGGGGAACCAGCGAGTGTTGATTGCGTGTACGGAGTGTCGGAGAAGCCACCTGTGTTGTTTTCCCGGAGGCCAGTTCTTGCGCAAGAAGCCTTTGCTGCGCATCCACACTGCCCTCTTGCAGAAGAGCGCCTGCGCAAGAGAGCTTACACCTGTTAGGAAAGAGCGTAGCTCTTGCGCAAGACACCCTCTCTTACCACGCCGTACTGTAAATTTCCTTGCGCAAGAGCGGGCGGGCAGTGTGGACATCAGTGTAGACATAGCCTGAGTGTGGTGATCTAAATGGCAGAAAGAATTTATAACTGGTTCAGGACAGAACATTTCCTGTCCTGAGTCTGAGCTCAAGCCCCAGGCTAACATGGGGGACGTGGGACGCTGCATTTGATAGGCTGGGCACAGTTGGTTAAAACAGTTGATGATGTTAAAAGTAGTCCCAATTTAGATGGGACAGTGGTCAGAGTTCAGGACAGACAGACAGCGCTCTATATAAATTGCAGAATAAAATCATGCGATAAGTGTGCTTTATCACAAACGTATCACTGGATTTATAGTGTGCATGTGTACAGCCTCTGTATATGCCTAGGAGATATGTATCCAGAAATAGAGCATATAAAAAACTGTACGTTAAAAATGAAAAATGTGTCTGTGGCTTATTTTGGAACGCTTCTTTGCACTTACCTGTTGTTTCCTTTCTCTTTATTAATCTGTTTTGCTTTGCATATTTCAAACCATAGATATACCTGGTCTAGTACCAAAAAATCAAGCAGCCGGTGAAGAGAGACCCCACAGCAAAGAAGAAGAGCTATGGGAAAGAGAGGTGGACAATCTAGTAGCTTGGACTAACACCCTTTCTACCAAAGGATTAGAAGATTAAACTGTGAGATCACACACACAGATACAGAAACACTTTTCTCTCACTATTTATCAAAAGACTTCTGTACAGTTCTGAAGAGGCAAACCTTCAGTTCTCATTTACTCTTTATTCAGGCAAATTCCTAACAGCTTCAATGAGAAGATGAGTAAAAACTGGGCAGGAATCTCAGCTTCACCTGTGTGAACTAGTTTTTTCACTGATACTTATGCTACCACATTGTCTTCAGTAGATTTGCTGTGGAGTTACCAGTTGGATCTTACTACATATATCTCTGTTGGTGCTGCACAAGATGGAATAGAATCTGCAGTGCACTTTCTCTTATGTGCATTCATTCTACAGGACTTAAATGAGTAAAAAAAGTATTGATCATTACAGACAGCAGATCTGCACTCTGTGGATTTTTGGAGGCAGATCTGTTAAGAAGGGCCATTTCTCCAGAGTCATTTTTATAGTGAAACCAAACTTTAAGGTTCTGTCTTTAAGCACTCAAAAACCAGAAAGTGGCCAAGCTAATGTTGCTCTTGTAGCCTTAACTCGACCTTTCATGCTTATGGATTATAATGTAGTTTTTAATGTACATGATCCCTGAACCAATGTTAACTGGGAAAGGGATTAATGTGTCTCTTAACAGAAACTTTCTGGTTTATCAATAGTGGCCTTATATAGGTTATAAAGGCAGCTCAGTTTAGACCTACTAGTGGTGAACAATCTGATACACACATACAGTATGTGAAAGGACTCATAAAGGAAAATATAAGGCCTATGTCCTGCATCCATGTTACCCAGATTTCAAGACCCGATCAAATTCTCGTATTTAGATCAGCAGGGACTTTGTTGGCTTAGGGACTACCAAATCAGGTCCATAAAAGGAAATAGTTTTTGGTGGTGCTTACAAAAGGGGTAGATTGTAAGCTCCTTGAGCCAGGGATTGTCCTTTTTCTCTGAGTCTGGATGATGGCTAGTACCTGGGTTTCCAGGCACTATTATAATTTAAATGGTAATAGTGGTGCACTGTGTGTTGTGGGGGAACCCTGAGCCAGAGAAGACCGGTAAGGCATACAGATGATAGCCTGTGGTGGAATCAATTAGAAATGTCAGTTATTTGGTAAAATTTGAAAAATATTTAGAATCTAGTAGTACAGCTTCTCATCTGTACAAAGAGGATAACTAACTTCCCTCCTCACAGGAATATTGTGAGGATAAATACATGAGGTACTGTTAAAAGCTTAGCTACAGGGTGGCAGGTATACTAGGCAGGGGAAGGCACTGCCATCCTGGCCCTGCCGAGACTCCGCCCCCAGAATGCCATGCACTGCCCATGCTCAGCTACTACAATGATAGGGAGCTGTGATAGGAAAGATAAGCCCCATGTTGGCAACAAAAGGGCTAATGAGAGCCTGGGGAGCCAATGAGACCCAACCCAGTACACTGGCAGCAAATGTGAAATACGGAGAGGGGTGTTAAAAAGAGGAGACCTGGTGTCCACAAATCTGCTTTTCCTGATGTGAGAGAAGCCTGGATGCAGCCCAAAGACTGTGTCAGTCAGACAAGCCCCATTAGAAGGGATGACCAGATGCTGGCAGATCAGCTGAAATACGGACTGCTTGAAGACAAGTCCTGAATAGAAGAGAGGGTCCCACTGAACGTTCAGCAGATGACTCTGTTTTGAGCTGTGGTTTCTTATTTCTGATTTTATTTGTTTTTTAACCTCAGCAGTCTGGAAGGGTAGGACTGAGGTGTGCCATAGCTGGAAGGACAGCTGACCTACAATCAACAACTTGTGGCTGCATGAGTCATGTCCTGATGTGCACACCCAGTCATAGGGGCCTTACAAGTGCCTAAGCTAGCTAGATAGTGCAGTGAACTGAGACATAGATGACCCGGGATTTCTTCCTGTTTCTGCTGCTAACCTGTTGCATACTATGGACAACTAGCCAATTAGCCTGTCATAAGACGGGATTTTCAGGTCTCTCCTCCACGTCGGTCTTCTCTCCTGAGCCTCCGGTCTCTCGCTCTGTCTCTCTCTCTCTCTCCTCCTCCTCCTGCCTTCCCCTCTCTCTCTCTCTCAGCTCTCCTCTGCCTCCTGCCTCTCTCTCGGGGGACCGCGGAGCCCAAATGGCTGTTTGGGCACCACACTCCCCGTGCTGCATGGGGGGTGTGGAGCCCAAATGGTCACTTGCGCCACTTGCTCCCACGGGGCGGTCTGGCTGAGCTGAGCAGCGCAGAAGTCAGCTGAGCGCCACGGTGGGAGGCGAAGGCCAGGGGGCAGGGCCTGGAGCCGCTGTCACGCCGCACGTCACTGCCCCGCCCCCCTTTGCCTCCCGCCGTGGCACTCGGCTGACTTCTGCGCCGCTCAGCCAGGCCGCCGCGGGGGAGCAAGCAGCTCAAGCGGCCGTTTGGGCCCCACACTCCCCATGCAGCACGGGCCGCCCAGAGGGAACAGCCAGCATTTCAGCAACAGCGCCGCCCAGAGGGAACAGCCAGCATTTCAGCAACAGCGCCCCCAGAGGGAACAGCCAGCATTTCGGCGTTACAGACTCTCAGACACTGTGCTACTATATATATGATATGATTCCCCTCTTGGAGTCTTTGTTTCCTGTGCCAGCCTCTTTTGTTTGCCTTTTCTATTATGATTGCAAGCTCTTTGGGGGTAGGGTCTGTGTCTACCTATGTGTTTCTACAGTACCTACCCCAAATGGGCTCTGATTTCATTTGTAGTCTCTACATAGCTCCAAAAATGCAGGCAGCCATTTAAGTTAAAACTTAAAAGAAAATGGTTATTCCAAGACAAAATAACAGACATTTGGAACTCTTCCATGACTTTCATAAACTGTAATAAGCTTTCTTTAGAAGAGCTAACATCTTTGTTTAGTGCATTTTATAACCTATTTTCTTAAGCAGTTTTGTAAGATCTGAGATCACCCAACTTAAACAGGGAACATAGCTGTGGGAGGAACAAAGTTTTAAGCTGTGCAAACCTATACATGCACATCTGGAATGATTTATAAACTCTTTTGCCGAAAATGATATAAATATTTCCACGGTGTAGTCAAGGGACAAGGAATAGTCCTCGAAAAGTATTAGTCCCAGCAGACTTGCATTTGAGAAGAGGGGAAGGTCACTGCAGCCCTGATGTTGATAATATCCTTTCATAGTCTGTTTGTAGCAAAGGGTGATGGGACTGTGTGATGCAAAACTGTAGTTAAAATTTCAGTTTGTGAATGCACATATTATTTTAATCCTGTCAAACATATTTGGAAAAATGATCTCCAGCTACAGTTGCCTTCTATAATCTTCAGTACAAATCCAGTCCCAATGATTCCTGCTTACAAGGTGTCAGGGCTCTGCATTACAAGTTTGACAAGTCCCTTAAATTTTGGGTCAGATTTTTATTTGCTGTTGTGCATGATCTTTGTTTCATATGCCATATGTTGTAAGGGAGATGTTCTCCTGCAATGCATGTGTGCAATGTTATGTGCTCAAATAAAGCCTTTCTGAGGGAGTGGGTGGTAATGAGACACCTAATTAGCTGTGCATAAAGAGAGAAACCTGTTAATTTAGTGGGTTGTCTGCAAGGATTAGATGCAAATCATCTAGTAAAATGCTTTGGACACAATTCTGATCATATATGCATTGACTTTGCACCAATGTAATCCTAGTAGAATTACTTCAGATTTACACTGGTATAAGTACAACCAGAATCGGGCCTTATTGTTTTGCTTTTTGTTTTTGCTTTTTGTTTGTAAAGCATCGTATCCTCTAGATGGCGATATATTCTTATGTAATAGACAAACTATTGCCTCCTACTCCAGAGGGATCTGCATCTTAGTTGTTTATAACAATTCTTTAGGTATTTATTAGAGACAGCATATCCTTTGGTGCAAAAGGACATTTAATGTAGCAGTGTGGAATGAATGTCTCTGTAACAAAACTTCTGTTATGCTTTATCATGGAAAGGAAAGAAAGCTGATCACATGCATGGCAGTTCACTTATGCTCTCTTTTCTAATTAATTTCCATCCTGTAGGAACATCTGGTTCAAGAACCCTTGCAAAAGTTGTATATAAAGTCAGCACTATATTTTCACAAAGGATCTGTTAAACTCATACTATGTTTGTGTGCTGCAACCACGAAAAAGTTGTGGGGGAAGAAACCAGACACCATGTGACTATGCAAATGCACAACTTCTGCTCTGACCACAGGTTATCAACATGATAGTAAAAAGAAGGGGGAAAGACACACACTCCTTACTATCCTCACTGGACACATTTGTGACTATCTCTGCATAGAATTTATGTGCAAACCCACACAGTTGCAATGTATGGACTATCTACTCTCTGTAGTCTACAGTGTAATTCACACTGGTATCAGTGAGGATTACCATGTGAACCATGGGCAATACAATAACCTTACGTCTACTGCTCTACTTTTTGTGGTTGTATGCAGTGTTGTAGCCATGTCGATCCCAGGACATTAGAAAGGCAAAGTAGGTGAGGTGGTAAAGGCTACAATAAAACATAGTACCACACCTAGTTTGTCTCTCCAATACTTTCTATGGGTCACACAGTGAAACTCTGACTTTAAATGGTACCTTGCATCATGAATAATCCCATTGAACTCAGTGAGGCTACTTGTGGAAGAAAGTATTACTCATTGTGCAGAGAAGTATTATGATGACACATTACATTAAGGGAACATTCAAAATTAGTTTAACATGCTGAATGGAGAATTGTTTGTCTGAGTCCAACAGGTCAAAAGATGGCTTATAAGCATCCATAACCTCTTTCACTGATGTGCTTATATATAGCCATGTAACATCTAGTAAAAATGTATTAAACTGTTTAGAAACATGCTGCCCTTAATATAAGGATGATCAGTGCCCCACCCTGGCTGTGTGCTTGTACAAATCTGTCTAGATCACCAGAAATTTCTGAATCTGGTGGGAATTGTGCATGCAGAACACTAGGGATTATTAAAAGGGTTGGCTTTCTCTCTGTTTTCTTTCTCAGCAGTGGCGTCCCTGTGGCTTAGCATCCAACAAGCAGGCTGATCAAAGATATCCAGTGAAAAACAGCATAACTGGCTTGACTAAAGGGTGGGAGAATAAAAGCTGAAAGTTCTCTCTTATCTCGAGCACACTGTAGGATATGTTAATAATTTAGAACAGCCAAGGACAAAAAGATAGCGCTTAAAAAGAAGGCGAGATAAAGGTAGAAGTTTCTAAATATTGTTTGCAATGCAGCTAAATCCAATAAATCCTTCATTTGAATTGAAATGAAACAAGAAAGGGGTGTGAACAGATTGTTGGTTGGATCAATGCCAACAGCACAGAGCCTTATGGCCAGTGTAGGTATAATATTTTTTAAAATCTAAAATCATAGGAACAGCTGATTTGTGCAACATTGCTGGCGCCAAGTAGCCTAACGGCTGCGTAGCTTGCTAGCCACAGGAGCATCAACCCATTGTAGGGAGATCTCCTGGCTGCTAGGCTAACTCCCTGCTGCCTGTGCAGTGACTATGTCTTAGGAAAAAGGGGATAGCTGGGAGCTTGCTTGAGCCCCAGTGATCTCCAGCAATTGTATCAACCCCATGGAGAAGTCCACAGCTAACATGTTATGGCAGATTTCAGCCAAGGTTTGAATGAGCTTTTCTTTGGGGCAGCCATCACACATCCCTTCCCACACACACAAATGTGGGAATGTATGGGAGACCACAACTAGAATGGGGGACGTCCCTGTTAGTGACTCTCCAGCAAGTGCTGTTGGAAGCCTGTGCAAAACCATAGGACCTCCACGTGGCTCTCCCAGTGCTGGAAAGGGGATCAGTCTCTTTGGATACAGGCCCTGTACTGGTTTCCTGGAGCTTGCAAACGCTGCTACAATGATGTAGATAGAAGCAATCCACATGGGAATTCTCTCCTGTGCCCAAGTCCCTCCTGTAGCTTTTGTCACAGGAAGGGAAGATGAATGAAGGTTATTGCAACTACTCTAAAGGATTTAACAATTTCAAATACAAGAACCATACAAGTATATCTTTCTGCAGGGCTTGCTATTTTTGAACAAATCTAATATCCCAGCATAAGCAGAATTAAGAGCAACATTACAGCCTTGCTTTGTTTGTAAGTTGGTATACTACTAATCTAATGCCACCAGGTGAAACCAAACCCGGGAACTCAGTGCATGAGCCTACAGCTTGAGCTCAAAGCCAGCTGGCTCCCAGCTACAGCTGTAGAACCCACTCATGCTTTTTCTCTCTGTAAGCAGTCTACGTGTCACTACATGGGACAGTGAACCACACCCAGTAGGTGTGTGGATTACACCACTATAACTCTGACACTTTTGTGTTGAATTCAGGGGTTTCAGCAGCCTGAGCATATGCAGTTCTTTATGACTAATAAAGAAGAGGGAATTGGTATCTCCCAAATATATGATTCACCTTTCTTGGTCACAAATAATGATTTTCCCTTCCCCTCTCCAGTGACTCTGTTAAATGGAATGAATGGATTGATCTAAAAGGGGAATCATAGATGGGCAGATGAAAAGCCGAAAGGTTTGCAACACTTTCCAGCTATTGCCCTATTTCTCTAGGGTGTTGCCAGCTTTGAGTGTCTGCAAAGCAAGGACAGCTGCACTTTAAAATAACGGTACATTAATTGTTAAATTCCCAGGGACATGCATGTTAGTGCCACATTGAAACCCCATTAATTTATCATGATTAAATGTGCAATGAATAGCAAATGAATTATTGATCAGCCTCTTATTACCACAACAGTTGTCTATCATTATTATGTCTGGTGGTTTGTTATATGCATTACTCCAGACAGAGCCTGGGGTAAAAACACTCAGACATGGTCCATAATTTACATAGTATTTGTGGATGTCAGTTTATCTGGGTCAGCTGAACAAGCGTTACCTGTAAAGTTTAGGCTGAGTCTAGAATAACCACAACCAATCTTTTTCCCCCCTCCTCAGTAGCAGTTAACCATGCTGCTAAAGATAGAAGGAGTAAGCACTCCTAAAACACCATGGGGAAGCTTCCTAATGTGCTTCTTAATTTAGTTCCCTAAGCACAGCAACTGCTATGTGTCACATACAAAAGCTAGGGGTTGCTTTTGCAGGCTTTGCAGTTAGTTCAATGGGATTATTTGTGTGATGGCAATGCAACATGAGTAAGGTTTGCGGAGAAGGCGTGGGCAGGCAGTCCTGTGGCACACGTGCAGCAGGACTTGTTTCACATTAGATCCATGTTGATTTTCTTCTTGCTTCCTCAGTCATCTCCTCTGAAACTGGGGCTGATTGGTCTTGATTGGAATTATGTGAGCCAGAGTCCTTCATTCTAACTCCTGCCATAGGCACATTCTTTTAGCTTTTATTACTGCTTAAGGGCTGTCCAGTAGCAGAGGAAGGTACCGTCCCAGCTCTTAGGCCCACATTCAGCAAAGCATTGCTCAGAAAAGCACTTCAAGCGCGTGTTTAATAATTAATGTTCCAGTAAGCAGTCTATTTCTGGTATGATTGCACATGCTGGCAAGATTTGACCAACCATAGTGCCTGTTACCAACTTCCCTGGTTTTCCCTTTTTTGTGTGTGTTTGATGTTTCTGAGTGTGCTTTGTTTCTGACTCTATAGTAACAAACGGGTGAGATGAGAGGTGCAGGAGGATTATAATATACTGAGAAGGTGTGACTAACTGCAATGACAGGGCAGTGCTGGTGGGTTCACTGCAGAGGAATTTAAATGCCTGATCAGACAATGCTATGGAATGCACTAAGGGCCCCAGAGAGAGAAGGGGAGGTATATAAAAAAGGGGAGAAGAGCCAGACATTGGTGATCTTGCCCAAATTTCCCAGCTAGCCAATCATGTATTTAAATTGGTAATTATATTGATGTACCTGTCTCTGCCTGAGTCAGACTGATATCACTCACTGTCTTTTGTGATTGATTGGGGTGCGGGGGGTGCGGGGGGGGGGCAGGGAGAATTGAAACTACATGAGCAGAGAAGAGCAATGATGGCTTCTCAGGTTTGAGTTGGCTACATTATGATCTTTACCCACCATTCTAAGTTGGCTCTAAAGCTAAACCTGGATTGACTTTTGCAATATTCTCAAGATGACAGCTCTAATTTCCAATACTGCTTACTGGCTTTTTATCAGTAGGCCTCAAAATACTTTACAATGGGAAATACCATTAGCCCCATTTTACAAACAGAGAAACGAAAGCTGAGAGAGGTGAAATGACTTGGCAAGGTCACATAGGAGGCTTGTAGCAGAGCCAGAAATAGAACCCACCTGCTAATTCCCAGACAGTGCCCTTAGTCACTGGATGATGCTGTTACAGATACAAATGGCCAAATTCTGCCTTCAGTTACATCATCAGTGTAAATCCAGAATGACCTCATTGACATTATAATGAGCTAGATTTTGAAGGCAGGACTTGAGCACATAAAGGGTCAGTTAGGCACTTAAGTCCAATATTTTGTGTACCACTGGCAAGGGTGCCATTTCGGAATGGGGGGGCTGCAGCCATTCCGGGAGAGTGAGGGGAGAGGGGCTGTAGCCATATGTATTGGGACACTGCTTCTTCTTCCCTTTCCCCTGACCATCAGGGCGGGAGGGGAAAGAGCACACCTTGCATGAATTACTCCTCTGCCCCCTCTTTTTCAGCTGGGAGAGAGAGGAGTGCACACAAGCTGTGTGCTTTCCCCTCCCGCCCTGATGGTCAGGGGAAAGGGAAGAAGAAGCAGTGTCCCAATACATATGGCTACAGCCCCTCTCCCCTCACTCTCCCAAAATGGCACCCTTGGCTACTGGCATTTACAAAGTCATTGCTCAGCTGCCGCCTAACTCTATGGCATTTAAATTACCTAAGTGCCTATGTTTCCAGCATGGTCAGTGCCTAGCCCATGCCTAAGCCCTTGTGGGAGTCAGACCTTTGCAGGGTCTGATCGAGGAAGTGTACGCTGACGCTGACCATGTATGACCTGTACAACAGGCAGTGGGGAAGAGGCCATGGCAGTGTTCCTAATGGCCAAGTGCTTAAAAGCATTCACCTACTAAGCAAGCAAGACCCAGGTTCAAATCTCTGCTCCATCTGATCCAGAATTAGGATTCAAGCTGGCTCACCTCTGAAAATTGTTTCAAAAAATGCATTTGAAGTGGCACCAGATAACTCTGTGACTGTAGCGTAACTGTTGGAAGAGTGGATAAAGCACAGAGTGATGTGGCAGATACCTTTCATCTTATGCTGAACTTTCTTTTTCTGATGGGAGTGGCACCTGAAATGGCATGGAGGGGAGCCTCAACTCTATCTGAGTTTTAAGTGACTAGATAATGTTGGCAGATAGAAAAATAAATCTTATTCAAAATAGTTGAGAAGTACTCATATTTCTGACAACTTTTCAAATTACTTCTGTCCATCAATTAATTCACCTCAAGAAATGAAGCCTGCATTGCTCTCGCCAAAATTCATCGCCAACATTGATATGCCTCAAAGACTCCAATTTTCCTAATGAAAATCCCAGGAGACACCAATAGAATCCTTCAACTGATCCTTTGATTTCTACTGCTCTTTTCTTTTACTTTTAGTTGAAAGCCCAGTAGCCATAGGAAACAGAAACCTTAGACCCAGTGCTTACTTCTAAAACCTAACTACTACTTGGAACCAGCTGATATTTTTTTCACCTTGCATTTTTATTACAGCTAAAATGTTAAAGTGAACTAAGATTCCCCAGATAGTTTAACAGAGATAAAGCAGTGCTGTGTAATGTTTTTATTAAGTAATGCATTCAAAGACTTACAAAATAACTGAATGAATTAGTTAAATATGAAAAGTGAATTAAATAATAAATGTACATTTGTGTTTTAATCTATCATGGAAGCATAATTTATTAAAGCAAAACTTCACAATAGCTTTTCCTCCATAATAAGATTGAAAACACAGCCAATTAAATCCTCATTTAAATATTGTAATTGCTAGTAGAGACTCGTTTGATGTTTCCAGAGCAGCATAATGATACTGGAGCAGTGCTGATCTAGAAATTGCTTAACGGTAGGATATTTTTACCATGCATTTGTGTTAATATATAGTTTAAAAGCTACTGGTGGGACAGATTTTAATCTCCTACAAATTGGTGGAGCTGCATTGATTCCAGTCCAGTATTTTCAAGGTAAGTATTGTACAGCCACTCTGATCAGCATAGTATCTGTTTATACCAGGCCCGTATGTGTGTTTGGGGCGGGGGGGGAGAGCGAAGGGAGCGAAACCTTCCCCAATTTTCCCCAAGTCAGCATGCTCCAGCCAGCCAGGGGAAGGCTGGGGCTGATTTCCCTGCTTACTTTGAGAACCATGGGGGGTGCATTCACACCCTTGTGGTCCACATTTACAAAGAAAGCACCCCCCCACATACACACAGAAATTCCTGCATACAGGCCTGATACAAACCTTCCTATTCTCAGAAATAAATGGGAAAAGTCTTCAGTGAGGTAAGACTGGACCCATTCATAGGCTTCACCATGGGAATGGGAACCTCCTGGATTCCCCTGCCAAGCAGGGCCATCTGGAGGAAAGTAGCAAAGAAGTGTGCCTCTGTCCCTCAAAATGGCAGAGAGGTAGCAGGGCCACATTTGAGTGAGAGGCATTGCAACCTGGCACACTGGGTCACAGCACCAGTCAGGTTTGGTGCCTGAGATTCACAATCTGTGGAATGACTCACCCACCCCAGTGGGGCACCATCACCACTGTTGGTGTCATTGCACTGGCCCTGAAGTGATCCTCTAAGCAGCGGTAGGAGTGGGGCTGGGAATACCGCTCCCAACTGCCAGAGCTCAGGGATAGGAGAGACCAGGAACATCCCCTGGCTACAGAGACGGCAACGCCACCTCTTCCTCATGAGGACAGTAGCAGCTCCTCAGGTCTGGGCCCTCCCTGGCCTTCCATCCCAGTTGTGTGGCGGGGGAGGCAGTGGCCACACAGGCCTGGGCATCTCTGTTTCCCGCTCCGCATGCGGAGGTCAGTGACCCCCACAGGCCTGGTGCTTCTCTTTTCCCTCATCCTCTCTTCCTGGCCCCCCTCAGCTCCATGGGCCATGACCATGAGCCTAAGACTTGGGCACTCGTCTCCTCTCCCACCAAATCTCCTTTCCTTTTCTTAAAGTCTTTTAACCTCCAAGATAATTTTTGGAAGGATGGTGGCCTCTGGCTCACATTTTGCCCCGGGTTCCCAAAAGAACAATCCCTACCTAGCTCCCTTGAGAGAATTAGGCAAGCAGGCAGGTTGTCATACCTGCCATTGCACCATGTCCTGCAAAGAGAGGTGTGTGTGTGTCCTTCTGGTCAGGAGCTCTGGGCAGCCTGCCAGCCAGTGCAAATGATGCAGCCAAGCATCAAGTGCTAGTTGTGGGTATGCTAAAAGCAGCGCCCTCACAACTCACCATCCATCCCCCCCCAACCCCGAACCTGAGCCATTCAGTCCTTGCAGCAGCAGGGTGGCTCTTGGCTTGTCTGCTTGGGTAGTACAGTAGTACCCTGCCTCACACCCTTTACCACTCCCAGCTGGAAGGGCAGGATTTTGCCTTAATATTTTTTATTAAAATTCACTTGTACTTTGATCCAAATGATCTACAGCTGCCCTGGGGGAGGGGCTGGATTTTTATAATTGCCATGATCAGACACAGCCTTAAAGTAAGAGACAAAAAGGCAAAACAAAAGCAAGAATAGGAAGAAAAGAAAAGACAAGCAAGTAAATGAGGCATTTCTGAACCACTTCTTAAAAATGTGAAGTAATGAAGCCCAGCTGCTTTCTCTGAAGTGTCACAGCAGGGAGGAGGCGAGCATGAAGGAGGAGAGCTGAAGAGCTCAGGCAAACTCTGCCAAGGTTGTTATTAAATGATTAACTTTTCACAAGAGGAAGAATGTCTGTCTACAACAGCTAGAATGGTTGCAGGCTAAACAGAGCTGAAACCTTCAGGGAGCAACAGGAAATGGAGCAGGATACTAATGCTGAGTGAAGGGGAGGGCAGAGGTAGCTGGAATCATTTTCAATTTGTGAATGATAACTCTGCGTTCAAATCTCACGTCTGCCCTTGTATTCCAAATGGCTTGCATGACTGACCATGGACAAGGGCACTTTGAAGAGGTCGATCATTAAAATACCTGCACAAGAACAAACAGGCCTAGATGTGCGTGTGACTTTCATACAGAACAAAACACACACACACACACACACACACACACACACACACACACACACACACACACACACACACACACGGAAATAAACACCCTCAAACAATCCCAGCAAAGAGAAATATACAGTGTAGCATCTTGGATCAGATTCTACTCTCCTGGGTTTTAGATTTACACTTTGGTGAGTGAGAGACGGCTCCCGAATTAGAGATGTTTAATTAACTAATTGAATAGTTGATGGAATTTCCATCAACTACTTGATTAATCTATAAGGGCTCCTCCGCCTTTGAACTGTAGCAAGAGCCATTCCGGAGCCCTGCCGAGCTCTTCCTATAGTTCAAAAGTGGAAGTCCCTGGAGGAGTGCGGGGCTTCCTTTTGAAATGTACAAGAGTCCCAGTGGGGCTCTTGTACATTTCAAAAGGAAGCCCCTTAGGGGTTTCAAAAGCAGAATTGCAGCAGAAGCGGCATTAGCAAAGACTGCTTCAGTCCCCACTTGCACCATTTCCCGCTGTGATTCTACCTACCCTGCCCTCATGGAGCCGGTGCTGGGGGGAACTGGCTTTTAAGCCGGCTCCCCACCCCTGCGCTCTCATTGCTGCCTCTCTCTGAGACTACGTCTAGATTGCATCCCTCTGTCGACAGAGGGATGCAAATCAAGCACATAGAAATTTCTAATGAAGCAGGGATTTAAATATCCCGCACCTTATTAGCATAAACATGGCCACCTCTTTTTTTGACATGGAGCTTTTTAAAAAAAAACAGCAGTCTAGATGCAGATCTGTCGAAAATAAACCCTTTTTCGACAGATCCTGTAAACCTCGTTTTTTTGAGGAATACAGGATCTGTCAAAAAAAGGGTTTCTTTTCGACAGATCCACATCTAGACTACCGTTTTTTTCCAAAAAGCTCCATGTCAAAAAAAGCGGTGGCCATGTTTATGCTAATAAGGCACGGGATATTTAAATCCCTGCTTCATTAGCAATTTCGACATGCCTAATCTACATCTGTCTGGCAACAGAGAGGTGTAGTCTAGACACACCCTGATAGAGGCAGCAATGGGGGGAAAGCGACTAGTTGCATCACTAGCCGACTATCCAATAAGCTTCCGCTTATCGACTAGTCTCTTACATCCCTATCCTGAATGAGAGGAAAAGTATTTTAGAAGCCAGTAGGCCTGATTCTCCACTTCGCTGTACCTGTGCAATTCTAGTGAAATCACTCGGTGTCTATTTGAATAAGGATCTTGCAAAGCTGAATAAAGACATCAGGAATTGGAAAAGGTTCGTGAAGACCTGGAAACTATACAGTCGGGACTACCCATTGGCAA
The DNA here is from genome assembly GCA_019425775.1 of Rafetus swinhoei. Classification (NCBI taxonomy): domain Eukaryota; kingdom Metazoa; phylum Chordata; order Testudines; family Trionychidae; genus Rafetus; species Rafetus swinhoei. Next base: position 49,504,910 of record CM033430.1, on the reverse strand, counting down.
GCTCACAGCTCAGAAGCTGTAGGACCCACATGAGTTTCTAACATTAATAATGTCTAATGAAGTAATACGTTTTCACAGGACAGACTAGAATGAAAGGATGGTGCAAATACATAACTAAATATTACCGTTTTTCTAATGTTTACATTGCCAGATATGAGTAGTTCGCATCATGTTGCTCAGCTTTCTCACATTTCCCAAAGAATAACAAAGAAAACTAATGAATATAGAACATGAAGATGGTACAGAATTACTTAACCAGCATGTCACTCCCTTAATTGTTTTGTCAGTCAGGATACACAAGGATTCTCTTACTAACATTGTCAAATACTTGCTAAAGTCATTATTTGCAGTCAGGCCCACCAATGGGGGATGGGAGGTGGGACAAAAGGGGCAGTTGCCCTGGGCCCTGGAGATTTTAAAGGGCCCAGGGCTCCCAGCTGCTGCTGGTACTGCAGGAGGATCAGTAGCTGGAGCTACAGGTCCTTTAAATCGCTGTTGGAGCACAAGTACGACATGCTCCAGGTGGTGCTGTGGGCTGACTGTTCCCATTTCACCTGAGGTACCTTCTGATAGTGGGAAGCTGGGTCCCCCCCTCCCCCCACTCAAGGGCCTGGAAAGTCTGTCAGTGCCGCCTGTTTGCAGCTGATATGGGGCTGTACTCGAACTCCTCACACTTGAGGGGAGATCATTTCTGCAAGTCCTCATCAGGGCAGTACAGGAAATCAGGAGTAATTCCAGGGGAGTTACAACAGTGTAAAATAGGTGTACGTGTAAGGGACGCTAACCCCATCCTCCCCCATCTCTCAGCTGTCAGATCCGTTTTTACAGTGAGAGAGACCCTCTCTGCTCAGAAAAGGTATTAAAGACCTTGTGGCACTCAATAGCACCAGAAATAAATGGAAGAAATGCAACAACCCTGAGGTATATGATTAGGATTTGAATGAACAGACAACTTCCCTAAGTGCTTAAATCTGAGCACCTTACAATCATTAATATTTTTATCCTCACAGCATCCCTGTGACACAAGGAAGTACTGTTACCTTCATTTTGTAGATGGGGAACTAAGGCACCGATTGATTAGGTGTAAAATTTTCAAAAGGGCCTAAATAACTTGGGAACCAAAATCTCATTTTTCAGAAGTGACTTTCATTGACACTATGGCTGTGTCTGGGCTGAAGTGCTAAATCATTTTTTTCAAAATGGGACTTGGGCAGTTATTACTCTAAATGTCTTGCCCAAGATCCCACAGGAAGTTTTTGGTGGCGAGGAGCATCACATCTCAGATTCCCATGTCACAGGCTAGCAACCTAACCAATGGACCATCTTACAGAGATTGCTAGACAGATTTTTACAACTAAGTAAGTTGACAAGTCTGAGGCCCTGTCAGTCTTGCACAGGCATACTTGCATCAATTTAATTAACAGCAATGCAAATTCGGCTGTTGTAGACAGCCTTATTACTTGCTTCACACATTGCCTTTGGCAACAGAGACTTCAACTGGAAGGAGCTGTTGTATGTTGTTTATCATGTGACAATTTACTAAGCATCCATAATTATGTCCTCTGAACATATTACATCCTCCGCATCAAGCCACCCAGTTGTTATCCTTATCAAACATCCACAACCACTAGATGAAGAAACGGTCAGTGTCTGAGCCTAAAATCAAGAAAATATGTAGCCAAAAAGAGGATCCCTCCACCTGGACCTCGTGTGTCAGTTTCGTAGTTTGTAGCTCAAAGTGCGGAAGAAAAGCATGGTCAGGCAAAGTTGGGCACTCTAAAACAACTTCATTGTTTTTATATGCAAACCCTTTAATAATCCTGTATCAAGCTGCTTTTTACCTTGATTAGTTTTCCTTTTGGCTATGTCTACACTGCGCTGGTTTTGCGCAAGAAATATGCAAATGAGGCTAAGCGTGGAATATTGCAGAGCCTCATTTATATAATTAATGAGCAGCTGCTTTTTGTGCAAGAGGCTTTTGCGCAAAAAGGAGCCGTCTACACAGCTCCTTCTTGTGCAAAAACGCCCTCTTGCGCAAGAGCCGTTCTTCCTGAAAAAATGCGGAAGAATGGCTCTTGCGCAAGAGGGGGTTTTGCGCAAGAAGAAGCAGTGTAGTCGGCTCCTTTTTGCACAAAAGCCTCTTGCGCAAAAAGCAGCCGCCCCTTAATTACGCAAATGAGGCTCAGTGATATGCCACGCTTAGCCTCATTTGCATTTTTCTTGCACAAAACCAGCTCAGTGTAGACATAGCCTTTGGCTACGTCTAGACTGGCATGATTTTGCCCAAATACTTTTAACGGAAAAGTTTTTCTGTTAAAAGTATTTGCGCAAAAGCGCGTCTAGATTGGCACGGATGCTTTTGCGCAAAAGCATCCGTGGCCAATCTAGACACGCTTTCGCCAAAAAAACCCGCCGCCATTTTAGCCATCGGGCTTTTTGCAAAACAATTCTGGGTTGTCTACACTGGCCTCTTGCACAAAAGCATTTGCGCAAGAGGGCTTTTTGCCTGAGCGGGAGCGTCATTGTATTCTTGCAAGCACTGATTTTGTACATTACAAAGTCAGTGCTCTTGCGCAAATTCAAGCGGCCAGTGTAGACAGCTGGCAAGTTTTTGCACAAAAGCAGCCGCTTTTGCGCAAAAACTTGCCAGTCTAGTCACAGCCTTTATGTTCCCACAGACAACATCTCACTTTCCTGCAAAACCCTCCTTTCTACCCCCTTTGGCTAGGAATATTTCCTACCTTCTCTTCCTCCACATTAATCTTTTCACAAACCTCTTTTCCATCATCCATTCCCCAACATTCATGTTTGTCTTCTCTTGAATTTGTTCTGCTTGTTAGATTGTAAGTGTCTCAGGGCAGAGGACATGACATGCTTTACTTTGTGTTTGTAAAGACCTGTGTACGTTTCTGAAGCTATAGAAATAATTTGCCACAAACATACTTTTCATGCTGGGTCCTGCCATGAGGGCAGGGGACTGGACTCGATGACCTCTCGAGGTCCCTTCCAGTCCTGGTGGTCTATGATTCTATGATTCTATGATATTGGAATTTGGTCCCTCATCATGAACCAGAGTGAAGCCTGAGCTAGAGTCAGTCTGCATTCTGCTGAAATGTCACATGCTGGGCTTTGCTTTCCCCTTTCCCACCATGCATGAATAATGCATATCAGTAAGGAGCAAGCAAGGCTAGTGAGCGGGCTGCATGAGCAGCTCTCCTTCATCTCAGTGGGCCACAAGTTTGTTGTAAACTAGACAGTCTCCTGGGATTGGGTAGTTTTGCTAACTGCGCTTGTGTACCTAGAATTTACGGGGTGAGCCGAGTGAACCATAGCAGCATTTGATTGGATGCAGAGGGAACACATGGCTCTCAGAATGGTGTGTGCAATCAGTAGCATGTCAAGTAGCCTTGTTTTAAGTGCATGTCACTTTTAGTAATACTTACTCGGAATACTTGGAAGATCCATGATTTCACTGATGCGGATAGTCTCGCCACCGATGCAGATCGCAACTTTTCCACGCCATCCCGTTTTGTGCAGTTCTCGTTCATATCCTTCCATGAAGCCTCCATGAAGGATCCACTCAACATGCTGGAGGCCTTTGTCTTGTTCTTTTTTATGACTCGTGGATATCAATGGAGTATATGCACTGTCCAGCTGCTGTCTCTCAGTCTCGCTACATGGCCAGCCCATCTCCTTTCCCGATCATACATAACTTGGATGATATCGTTGACACCGCTTCTTGCACACAAATCATTGATAGTAACATGCTGTAGCCTACTTACACCCACCATGCGTCTTTCCATTCCTCTTTTGGTGGTTTGCAGCTTTAATTCTTCTGTAAGAGTTCTGTTCCAGGTTTTACAGCCATACAGCATTACCAGAAGGACAATGGTATTCAAGAGATGGGCTTTCACGGTGGTAGAAAGTTTGGGATCAACAAAAACACTGCGCAGACTCCCAAACGCAATCCAACCCGACCTCCTTCTCCTGCTCAACTCCAGGCCCAACTCATTGTCCATCTGCAACGCTTGTCCAAGATATAGATATTGATCCACGGTCTGAAATCAATGGTCTGTCCATCCAGCTGCATGACATACTCTGGACAATATGTGTTTTTCATCCACTTCATTTTTCCAGTGTGGATGGTCAGGCCAATCTCCTTTGCATTCTTACCGATATCATTGAGAGGGGTTTGCAGTATTTCAGGTTTTGACGCAATTTAGTAATACCAAGAGGAGAAGATGACACAGACAAAAACCCAGCAGAATCTGGTAACTTTGTGCATGGGCAATGGTAAACAAAATGTCTCATGGGGCCACACATAAAATCCCAATGGGCTGCATTTGGCCCTCAGGCTGCAGGTTGCCCGCCACTGATGTATATGTTAAAATGTCTGTCATGAAACATACAGGAGATATTAATGAAAATCAAGAGGGAAAAAAACCTCTAGAAAGGAGCAACCCTGGCCTGATTCTCCTCTCACGTAGGCAGAAATCAGAAGTAATTCAAAGGGAGTCAACGGAGTTACAATGGCCTAAAACTGGTGTAAGTGAGAGGGGAGTCAGGCTCTTTACCTCTCACCTTTTCAGATTAGGCCTTAGAGAAATCCTGCCTGCTCTGGGAGGGTCGGAAAGACCTCATGGCACTTTTCTTAAGAGGAACTGTTTGTTCCAGTGTCCTTGGACTAAAGTTGCCTTTCCCACTGCTAATCAGTCTCTGTGCCAACTGGCTGCTGTCCTGCAAGAGTTGGCAGCACTATAGTGAACTTGGGTGCTTCTACTTTGTGGAGCACTTTAAGATCTATACACGTGTACCACACAATTTCAGTATTAAATGTGAAGCAGCAAATGGGGGCTGAAAATCCAGAAAAGGAGAGCCCTGCACAGATGCAAATGTATACCCATGCATGCGGGTGGCTGTATTATAAATCAGTATCCGCAGAACTGCAGGGCTCTCCATGGAACCGCAGCAGTGAAAAAAAGCACAATTTGGGGCCACCACTCCCAGGAGCCAGTGCTGTACACCGGCAGCTCCTCAGGTGTGGCTGTACCGCCTCCAGCCCTGCCTGCAGCCCTGTGCCTACCACACAGTTAGCTACAGACTTACCAGTGAGCATGATGCTTGCCCCAGTGGACAGGACTGCGGTGATACAGCTGCACCAGAGGAGTTGGCAGTGCAGGGCATTGTCTCCTGAGCCCAGGGGCTTCACATTCTGCTCCTTTTGCTTGTGTTTCTGTGAGCGTCCTACAGTTCCATGGATCCATTGCTGATTTATATCTGTGGATATTTTCATCTGCAGATACACATTTGAATCCACTCAGGGCTCTATAGAAAAGTCAGACAAAAGAACTGTCTTTCCTGGTAGGACAAAAATAGGCCAAGATGGTCATTGAGAGAGAATTTAGAGGGAAAACTGTCCTGCAATGAATAATGGGCAAATTAGGGTTTTACAAATATCACCAGAGATGCAGTGAAACAAGCCAAGAGAAAATCACAAGTAGCTAAATAAGAAGACCAGGACTGATCCAACTCTCATAGAAATTGCTGGAAGGATTCAAAACAATTTGTTTTAAAAACACAATTTGTATCACAGAAAGGAAAGAAAGTTTATCACAGAATATTAAAACAGAATTTTTAAAATGTAGTTTATTCTTTTTTGTGTTTGCTTTCTGCGTTTCTTGAGGTTGGACAATGAAGCTAGATTAGTCAGTATCACTTTTTTAATAGTCAGGTTTTGGTTAATTTCTCTCTAAGATTCTTATGAACAGCCCATGGATATTTTTGTGTGTATTTGTGTGTTAAACTCTTTCTCTTGAAATGATAAAAAAACACTTGGAAGCATTTCCTCTAGTCACAGGTTTTATAAAAGGTTATTCATATAAAGCCTAAATTCAAGGCCAAAGATGACCTGAGAGAATTCCCTTTAAAGTGTGTTAAAGCATTTAATCTGTGATTAACCTAGCGGAAAAAGGGGGAAAAAAACACCACTGGAATAATTTCAGTAAATTAATGGAAGTTGGAAAGGCTAAAGCCTATGACATTCTTCTGATGGTTGTAAAGCTCTCCCTGGAGCACTTCAAGGTTAATATGCTTCAAAATAATTTTCAAAGTTTACATTTTTTGTTTTTGAGAACTGGCATAGCACTTTAATTAGTCCCCCTGACGCGAGCCATACAATTAGATGTAATATAGCAATTTGATGCCAGCAGTGTTTTCCTCTCATCCCATGGTGTTTTAAATAAGAGTTTGTGATAACTGCAACGAGAGAATATAACCAAATAACCACAGGACATTTCTCTTGTGTAGTTCTGTTGTAAATATAGGGGCTCTCATCTAAAGGTGAACTAGAAATCTTTCCTTGAGCAGTCCCCTTCCAGTTTAGAGTGGCATTTGCTATTATGGCACTGAGCTGTGTCTTTGCTATGTATGTTAATGGCAACACATTTAGGGGAAATGTAGATTATGGGGTGGTGAAGAAGGTCTCTGTCTGTACAAGTTTGCAAATTTATATCATGCTGGCTTGTCAAGCCTGTGGTGCCTTCAGCTTATTGGATACAGGCTATCTAGATTTAAACAAGTAGGATTTTCAGTTGTCAGAACTAGGGATGCCAGCAAGTTGTTGACAAGACAATTAACCGATAAGACTAGGCTTATCGGTTAATCTAGTCAACTTCTCACATTCCCCCCCCCTTGCTGCCTCTGCATGGGGAGCTCGGACCCCCGGCTGCCACGGCCAGCCCAGGCTGCTCCAGCCTCTGTCCATGGGGAGTTCAGACCCCCCTGTGGACAGGGGCTGCTGCCACCCCACCCTGCTGCCTCTGTATCAGAGGCAGCAGTGCAGAGCGGCAGGCAGCCAGTCTGCGTAGGAAGCTAAATTTTAAACTGGCTCCTCTCGCGGATCGGCTCCTGCCTGGCACACCACACAGCTGGCTCTGATACAGAGGCATCAGCGTGGGGTGGCAGGGGGCTCCCTAGGAGTGGAGGCAGATTGCACGGGCTGCCGGCCCCACACCTAGGGACTATAGAATAGTTGACTAACCACTAAAAATTCATGCGGTTAGTTGATTATCCTATTACCTGCTATCTAACATCCCTAATCAGAACAGCTAAGGACTGCCAGGCAGATTTGAGAATCTCAGATCCTGGGGTACTGAAAAATCTTCCATTGGAGTCTTCTTGCTCTGGACCAGTGTTGGTGCTAGACTCAACTATCTGGTACATTAGTGAGTCAGCTGCTCCAAACAAGTAATCAGAGCTGCCAAGCACAGTATGCCTTCTGGATTCATTGTTTTCAAGACAATGCTAATTCACTGATTTGGAGGATCTTGAGTATGAGCAGCCCTTGCAATCCATGCATTGCCCGATGCACCAATGTCATTAACACTTACAGACAACTTTTCATCTTCAGATCCCCTTACAAACATTAACTAATACCAAGGCCAGAAGGAACATAGGGATCAACCTCCTGGTACAACACAGGCCTCATGTCATTCCTGTGGAGCACGTATGTATGACCACACCATCTCCTTGCTACTACTGATTATTCTTCTGTATAGTGATGAGTACAGAGAACTCTTCTGTTTGGTTGTCTTAGCCTCAGAGTACATGGCTCAAGATTGCGAGTGACAAGATCTGACCTTTTTCTTCACCAGATATGTTGTCAGAAGAAGTCTTAGTCTTTTCTCTTCAAAAGCCAAAGAAACAAGACCACTATTAAGACCCGTCCGCCTTCCACTCTGCTTTCACTATTCAATTCACAGGGACCGTCTGGCCCAAAAAGGCAGTCCCTTGCCACAGTCTTGTACCATATGATTAGTACACTTAGAATGAGTTCAGTTTTTATTCAATGACCTGAAAACATTTCAGACCTGAATGAGATTTTTTTAGCCTCAACTTCATGAATAGGAAAACTGAGGCACAGTGATTTCGCTAAGGCCACACAGCAAAGTCATAGGAACCCCGAGCAGAACCTGAGTAAGTCATATCCCATTCCAGTGCCCTTCCCTCATCCACTGAATCACACGTCTTCCTGATTCTGTTAGGATATTTTATAGAGGAAAGTGATACAGTCTTCCTATAAGTAGGCATCCAAAAACACACACATTATATATCCTGATTGTCACAGTTCTGTGCAACTGCATGTGTTTCCCCCTTTATTGGCCATCAAGGACACCTGTTCCAAGGCATCTGATATCCCTGGCTGCACCTCTCTTGGGTGGAGAGTATTTTCCTCTCATTCCAGCACATTCTCATTGCAATTATCATAAGTTTATAAGAGTGTATGATAACGGCAACCAAGTGAATGCAAACTGTAACCACAACACTTTTCTCTTTTGCAAGTTGCATTGTAAAATATAGGGACCTGTAGTGGAAATGCGAAAGACAATTGTGAGGTCGAGGAAATTAGGTGGTGTACCACAATCGTTCCTTTTGTGCTTGCATTTTCTTACAGGCCTGGACGCTCTAGGCAGCCATTTTTGCTTTTTGCTTCTTATTATTCTTTTGTTATTCTCAGAGAGTTAGCTGTTTGCTCAAGATGGTACAGTGTAGGAATGCACTGTTGACTTCCAACAAGTTCTGGGACAGGTCAAAAGGCCATGCACCTGGTATGGGAGTGCAGGAGGGCTTGGGAAGATCACACAGCTATCTTTGCTGAATGTTTCCCACCTGATAATGCTAATGATTTGGCCTGGGACAATTTGCAAAGTATTAACAAGCTAATTATTGGATGTGGGAAAATATGCAGTGTATCAACGATCTTGTTAGGTTCTCAAAACAACAGGGGTGATTACTGTAGATCCAACAGTATATAAGTGCCAGGGATATTCCTAACATTGGAACCTCAGTGTAGACCAAAGCTGCAGAAGGTGCTACGCACTGGCCACTGGGGTCCATCTGCTGTCCTTCTTCAGGGGGTTCCCAGCAGCAGAAGGGACATAGGCATTGCATTTTATTCTGAGATCTGCTTAGGCTTAATAAGCGTTGTATTGTTTTAGTAAGTATTGCATTTTATTTTGAGGTTTGCTTAGGCTTAATAAGCATTGTATTTTATTCTAAGATTTGTTTCATTGTATTTTACTCTAATATTAAGCATTGTATTTTACCCTAATATTTGCTTAGTAAAATCTTTAAGCCTTCACCCAATTTGTGTGCTTATTGCCTCCGAATCCCATACGGGAAGAACCATTGCCTCTTGGCAATACAGGACCCCAATCTAAAGGCAAAGGAGGAAGCTTCCCTAGGGCAGACCCCCACCCATCAGCCTTTAGTGGTGTTTGGGCCTCTCTCTCACTCTGACTCGGTGCACAGTCACCTGCCTTCACTGTGTATTTGCCAGTCACAGACAGCTTGCCAGAGGGCATCTGCTTGCTTTCTCATCAGAGATGGTTAAACAGGTGTAGTTGCTGCAGTTACAAGGTACAACACAGGCTTCCTAGGACAGGTCTACACTAAAGGGGAAGGTCGAATTTAGATATGCAGCTCCAGCTACATTAATTATGTAGCTGGAGCTGACATACCTTAATTCAAGTTTCCCCGCCATCCCCACAGAAGGAGGCTGATGGGAGCAAATGCTCCCATCAGCTTTCCTTACTCCCCTCAGGAGCAGGAGTATCAGCTGCCAATGGGAGCACCCTCTGAGTTCAATTTAGCAAGTCTTAACTAGACCCATTAAATCGAACTCCAGAGCTCAATCGCAGTAGCATCTAACTTCTCTGGAGTGAAGACATGGCCCTAGAAAAGCCTGCTTTATTTGTAAGGTGGCTTCAAAGGGTTATAACAAAGGGAGCACATGAGCATGTCACCCCTGCTTCAGTAACCCTTAGCTTAATTTCATAAGGTTTTTTCAGGACATTACAGGATATTGACAGTCTGTCACACTCATAATTTTTCAGATTATATTTAAAAATGTAGAGATTGACATGTGAGGGGTTAAACAAGGTAGGGCTGGTGGGAGGGAAAAATGGAAAAACTGCATTGAGAGCAGGCGTATTTTAATAAGAGTCATAATTTGTAAAGTATTTTGGCTCATGCTATAAAGAAGATCAGATTAGCTTAGCATAGTCCCTTCTGGCCTTGGCATCTCTGCATTCTGGCAAAGAAGTTACTTGCTTTTATATTCTCCAAGAATTTTCATGAGGCCATTACACTGTTATCTCATGTTAATATTATATTTACTAACATACTATATTTAATTTACTAATACTTTATAATGCATATTTGGGGATAGCTTGACGTGGGTGTTTATATCACTTTTGTGATACAAAACTAATTTTGATTCACGTACACAATAGAGTACATCTAAAATCAGTTCCTGCAGCTAATAAAATACAAGGTACATCAAACCAAGTTCTGCCATCTATTCTCCTCTTGAGTGGTACCTCATTCCATGACTAGTACCTTAATGTGAGTAAGGTAGCAGAATTAAACCGCCATTCACTCCATCTCCCCAACCCCACTACAGGCAATTTCCCTTACAACTATAATGCCTGGAAAAGCTTTGAAATACGCTGTTTTTGTTAGGTTTTTAAAGCATGTGTTGACAATCCATTGTAGTGCGTAGGTGGGTGGGATACATTTGCATGAGAGGGATTATTCCTGCAAGCTGCAGAAGGACTTTGTTTCTTTTCCAAAGAAAATACAGGCCAATAAATTCAAGTTAAAGCATGCGTATTTACCGAAGGGCTCCTCTGCGTGTTTGACACCAAAGTCACATATTACAGTTGTATTACAGCAGAAAGGTTCGTATTAGGGAGAAGCCTTGGCTGCAAAATTCAGACTCCGATGTAGCCATGGAAATGCACTCTACCCCCTAGATTGGGTGTGTGTGTTTGTATTGGGGGAAGGCATAAGGGCTAATCAAAGTCTTGGATCCAAGTTTGGTTTTGGAATGCCTTAAAATTCCAGGGGCATCTAGATCCAGAGATTTTGACTCATCCCTCTGCTAGTGTATTGTGCGTACTATCTATGCAATAGATAATTCATGTTCCAGTTAGACCAGTGGTTCTCAGACTGTGTGTCGGGAGCCCAAAGTGGGTCACAACTTTATTTTAATGGAGTCATTAGAGCTGGCATTAGTCTTGCTGCAACCTGGGGCTGAAACTCTCGGGCTTTGGCTCCCCCCTCTCCTCCCAATGGCTGCGGAGGGCAGTGGGGCTTGTGCTTTGGCTCCCCTGGGGAAGGCAGGTTTTGGGGCCTTCTCTCCCCCCCCCCCCCCGGGTCATGTAGTAATTTTTGTTGTCAGAAGGGGGTCACAGTGCAGTAAAGTTTGAGAACCCCTGAGCTTGAAGTTTGATTTGGCTTGATCAGATATTTTGTACTGAGTACTCAGGCAAGCGTGTCATGTATTATAGTCAACAAAACCAGGCATGGCACAGAAATGACAGTGTTTCCTCCATTACCTGCCTCTAGTCACTATAGTCTGGAGAATAAATGCCTTCGGGGAGGGAGGGGGAGTCTTAAACTCAGCGTGTGCTGCTCTTGAGGTTGTTTGTGCCATTGTCTATGGCAGTGCTTGTGTTGCTATTCAAAAATTACTGTTGCTGATCTGACCTATGGAGGTGAAAGCAATATTGTCTCACCAATTCCTTACCAAAGATGTACAGCTGGATCATACAACATTGGGAGGGAGACATGCTTAGGGTTGCCAGGTGTCCGGTATTGACCCGGACAGTCCTATATTTTTGCCTTCTGTCCGGTAAAAAATTCAGAAAATACCGGACACCTAAAATGTCCAGTATTTTCTGATTTTTTTCCCTGCCAGGAGGCAAAAATACCGGACACCTGGCAACCCTACGACACACTCAGCAACTGGGCCCAGCCCCTCCGCCGGACACCCAGCCCCCGCTTACCTGGTTCCGCAGGGGAGCTGTCTTGTGGCTGGAGCAGAAAAACAAGATGGCTGCCAGCAAAAAAGACTCTTCTTAAAGGGGCCAGGCTGTTTATTTATTTATTTATTTATTTATTTATTGCTTAATAACTGCTGTTAGGGTCCTTTTTTTGCTCAGCAACTTTGGTCTCCCCCCCTTTTTTTTTCTCAACAGAATTTTTTTCCCGGTGTTTTTTTGGGGGGGAGGGGAGCATGTTCAGTATTTTTGGTTAAACCATCTGGCAACCCTAAACATGGTGGACGTCCCTATGAACTGTAAATTGCAGCTTTTATTTTTTCATTCAACTCTTGCTTCTTTTTTTTGCCCTGACCATTTCCTGAATGACTAGATTGGGATTCTCATGTTATGGACTGAGAAGTGATTCCGGGTGCCTGGGGAAGACAAACATAAGGTTTCGATCAGCAGTGTTTTGTTTAAGTAAAATAAGCTGTTTAGTCATTTGTAACTAATCAACTGGGATTATTTGGAATGGATTTCTACTACTCCCTTTGGTCTTGTCTACATTGGGGAAATTTAAAAAACAAATCTGACTGTATTAAACTTATCATGTGGCAATCATATGCTTACACGTTAATAGAGAGAGTGGGAGCGTGTGCAAGGCTAAATAATATTCCTTTGTTCTTCCCTTAGGGCCAGATTTTGAGAACATATTCATGTTGAATAGTTGCTGACGCCATGAATGCACTCATTGAAGACAACAGGATTACTGGAGCAGTAAAATGCTATTCAGTGTGAGTAAGGCCTGCAGAAATCTAGTCCTTTATATGTTTTAGAGGCAGCATGATAGGGGAACTTTATGAGACTATATAGCTACAGGCAAAGGACTCCTGAGCGTCTTGTCTGTAGAAAATTATCTCAAGCATTGACAGAAAGAAGAAAAAAATATGTGAATGGAAAACTGTGATTATTCTATTAAATTATATTACAAATGAATCAGCATCATTTCAGTTCGAACATGTAATTTGGCATTAAAATCACATAACAGGCTTAACCCATCACTCAGACACTCTGCAAGCATAATCTTAAAGGAAGTTATTTATACGGAGAAGCCAAGACATTCATGCCTTTTTTATGGAAAGATAATGGAGAATAGGGAATGATTTATGCCAAATGGAAACAATCTCCCATAATTGCATGAAGTGCTTAACACCTTCATAAGTAGGAAACTGACTCAGTGACAGATTTAGTGTTACCTGATCATTAAAAATTATCCATAAATTGAAATCTCAGCAAATTACAATCTGAAATAAAATGAAATATTTCCTCGGAGAAATGTCACCAAAACCCTTATTGACAACGCATTGCTAATCACATCATATCTTTTCTATACCAGCTACTCCTTTAATAGATCAGTTCTTAATCATATTAAACTTCTTCACTCAGAAAAGAAGCCTAAACATTCCCCTCTATTGTAAGTGTCCCTCTATTTGAATGTGTGTAGTATACCGCATTCAAATAGTAAACATAAAAAACACACTCTTTTGGGGTTATAACTTGTAAAACAACAAGTCTCTGTTGATGTCCAGCATATTGCAAAGCAAGAGGGACTATAGTTTAAAATCTCTGGGCCAAATTCATTCCTTATGTAACTGCATTGATTTCAGTGGGATTGCAGGAGGGTGAGTTTGACCTGCTATTTTCCAAATAGTTCTTTACAAACCACCAGCCTGAGCTGTCCTCTTTGATTTATTTGGCTGAAGAATGTAAGCAGGAGTGATACATTCCATTACACACAAACAGCAACCTTATGTTTTCTCACCGGGAACTTTTTTATATTAAGAAAACAAGAGCCAGGTCTGCGCAAGAGAGTCCAACATGCACATCATCTTTGTAACAGGCTGCGTCTGAATGCAGAATAATGGCGCCTCGGAGGCGGGACCTGTTTCCACTTCACGGAACAATGCATTGAAAACAAATCATACCAAACACACGCTTCACACCACACAGGTGTCACAGGAGAGCAATGCCACCATACAAAGCTTACTCACCTCTTATTTCGTAGGCATCAATTCCTCTGAAAGAACTGAGCTAAATTAATGGTTCTCAAACTTTCTGAAGCTGAATAAAACCACAAACAATATTTTACTGTCTCATTATACCTACCCACAAGGGGGTAGAATTAAAATTGTACAGGGTACCTAAATTCTGGCATTTCCTAGCTTTTCAGTGTTTGACTTTTCAACTTTAATAATGTTCTTTTAATCTAGTGTTTTTATATATAAGTACTAGCAGATGTACCCAGTGTTGCTCGGGTCTTTAACTGAAGTAATGTGGTTTTTTTTTAAACTCAAGGAAAAATGTACATTCTTTATTTCAATTACTATATATTTTTTAAAAGGCTGGAGTAAGGGATTGGGGTGAAGGAGAGGCAGAGGAGATGGGTGGCTTAGAGCAGAGGGTTGGGCAGTGTGGGGGGCTCAAAGCAAGGGTAGGGGGCTCAGGGCAGGGGGAACGAGATGGTGGGGGTCAGGGGAAGAAGGTGCAGGTGCTAGGGTTGCCAGATGGTTTCAACAAAAAATACCAGGCACACTTGACATTACATCACAATCTACATTACATCTTATTTAGAAAATACCGGACATTTCTATTTGCTCAATTTGTTTCCCGAACAGAAAGCTCAAATAGTGGACTGTCTGGTTCAAAACCGGACACCTGGCAACCCTAGCAGGTGCACAACTCAAGGCAGGGGAGGAGGTACAGGACTCAGGGCTGAGGGGGCTGGGAAGTGGGGGAGGGATTACTGGGGCTGCCTGTGGTGGTGCTCCTATGACAACAGCTCATCCCAGAGGGCCGTGGCAATGCCTCAAGGGGCTGGGACTGTACTACCCAAAGGACAGCTACTCCTGGGAGGCGGGGGGAATCTGGGTCTGTGCACTTGTCAGGTTGGAGCTAGGTCTCTGCAGGCCGGCCCAGGCCTCCAGCTGCCACTCCAGCCTGCAGCCTGTCAGTGGGGCAGCCCCCAGCCTCTTGCTGTCCCCTGGCCTGCAACTGCTCTGGGGGGGCCTTGCTTGGGCAGCGGCCACCCTGCCCTGCAGCCTGTTGGGAGGGTGGTTCTCTGAGGGCTGGCCCCAACCTCCAACTGCCCCACCCCACTCTGCAGCTGGTCTGGGGGGAGCAGCACTTCAGAGACTACCTCTGGCCTCCAGTGGCCCCCTCCATTTTGCACCCTGTTTGGGAGGGTGCTCCTGGGAACTGGCCAGGCTCTGTGGGCTGCCCCAGGTCTTCAGCCTCCCCACCAGGGCCTGCAGGCTCTTGAGATGGAGGCGAGGCTCTAGGGTTTGCCCTTGGCTTCCAGTGGCCCTCTGCAGCTCTGGGGACTGCTCCCCCTCCAGTGGCCCTTCTGCATCCTGCAAGCTGTCAATGGGGCCAGGCTCCAGGGGCTGCCCCTGACCTCCAGTGTTTCCCCCCCCCACCCCAGCCTGCAGTCTGTTAGGGGTAGGGACCAGGCTCCTGAAGTAGCCCTGCCCTCCAACCCTGGCAGCCTGCAGGCAGTCTGGAGAGGGGCAAGGCTCTGGGGGCTGCCCCCTCCTCCAGCAGGTTCCCCCATGTCCTGCAGGCTATCAGGGTAAGGCTCTGGGGGCTGCCCCTTCCTCCAGTGGTCCATCTCCATGACCTACAGGCTCTCCTGCCAAGGTTGCCAGGTGTCCGGTATTCTACCAGACAGTCCAGTTTTTGGGCCCTCTGTCCAGTAAAAAAAATCCAGAAAATACTGGACATGTGCAATGTCCGGTATTTCCTGGATTTCTGGCTGGGCGCCGGATAGAAGCCTGACGGGAGCTGGGGGAGTGGCTGGGAGGTGGGGCACGATCGGCGCTGGGAGCCCTGGCTGCGTCTGATGCCTTGGGGAGGAGGAGAAGCCCTGTCCCTGCTCCTGAGCACGTGGTGGAGTCGCAGCCGGACTCACTCGCTTCTCCGGACCATGCATAGGACTGACAGTGCCTCGGGATCTGCACGTGCCCGGGTCAGTCCCACCCCCACCCTCTTCCACCGACCCTTCCCGACCAGTTCTGCTGCCCCCAACCCCCTCTCGGCCACCCCTGCTTTCTGCAGACTGGTTCTTCTCCTCCTGGCCAGCCGTGCTGCCCCCTTCCCCTCCCACATCTCCCCAGGCCAGCCGCGCTGCCTCCTCCCCCTCTCCCCTCTCCTGGCCAGACGCGCGCTGCTCCCGACCCTCCCCATCTCCCTGGGCCAGCCGCGCTGCCCCGACCCCCCACCCGCTAGCCCCGGCCCCATCTCCCCGGCCAGCCGTGTTGCCCCTGAACCCCGCCCGCCAGCCCCGCCCCCATCTCTCCCGGCCAGCCGCGCTGCCCCCGACTCCCCTCCCGGTCCCGTCCCACCCCCCCATCAAGTGTGTCCAGTATTTTTTCTAAACCTACCTGGTAACCCTATCTCCTGCAGGCCTCTCCCCACAGGGGGTGCAGCCTCTGGGTGTGGGGTAAGGGGGCTCCTTAACTATCTGGAGGCAAGCAAGATGGTGGAGCCCAGCCCTGCTGTCCACTCTCTTTGTGCTGCAACTAGCCCCAGTGGCCACTCCCAGTATAGCATCCCTCCTCTCTGTGCCCCTCCCTTTCACATCCCTCAGATTTCTGCCCCCTTCCTTTCCACGTTATCGAAAACAATCCAATTCCCCACAGTTCCCATTTTCCAGGCACAACCAAACCCTGACCTTGATTTAAGTTAGAGTAAGAGGAAGCTACATACCAAATTTGGTGGTTCTAGCTCTTATGGTTTAGGAGGAGTTCTTTAATAAATGGACTCACAGATGCAAAGATAGAGGGATTCATAAACAGATGTACTCTAGATAGATTAGATAGATTAGATACAACTCAGAGTACTAATTGCCTTTAACAGTGGAAATAGAAAAAGTAAAATTTACCTTGTAATTTTCACATATTAAACTACATGTTGAACCTCTGCAGTCCAGCACTCTTAGAAGACATTTAAGGGTAAATTAGAACTAAATAACAGCACAGAACATTGAGAGCCAGGACTGGTGGCTATAAACAAACTTTATGGAACCACGGGAAATTTGGCCACACCGATGATAAGTGGACATCCAGCTAACTAAAATCACACTGGACCACAGATATTGCCAGACTAGAGAGTGCTGGACTACAGAGGTTCAATTTAAAGTTAATCCTGACAACATATAACTCCTTATAAAGGAGTTAGATTTTACTATTCTGCTATGATCCCCAACTTTTTTTAAACAGGTCAAAAAAAATGTGTGGATGAGGTTAAGTGACTTGCCTAAGGAGGAAATCTGTGTCAGAGCGCAGATTCAGATTAAATCATTCTTGTGTTTAAGACAAATAGATCTATAGTTAGACCATTATTAATTCATACCTCTCTTTGAAATGTATTGGAGCTCAGTTCTGTAGTACTTGCATACCCATATTCCAGCACTTTCCTATTTGCTGTTTATCCACCTGGCTATCTACAGGCATACTTTTCTTTCTTTATTTTTAGACAAATTCTGCATATATCAACAGTAGTCCACCAGAGGGGGTACATATCTGCTTTTTAAGCTTGTGTTAAGAGAAGGCTTTGCACTGAAAGGAATTCTAATCACGTTTTTATTCTTCCACAGCTAGTATTTTGCTTGTGAAAATACTAGGGTTGTTGTACTTATAACCAGGTGGCAGTTGTCATTTAATATCATGAAATGTTTGCTTTTGTTACTTGTACTTAGAAAATGTAAGAGGGCTTGAAGTCCTTACACAATGTTTATTCAAGCTTTAATCAGGCAAAATTCCCCATTGACCTCAATGTGAGTTTTGTCTCAGCAAGGACTTCAGAATTTGGTTTAGGGAGAATAGGTCAGCTTGGTATCTGCCACTGATACTGTAGGTTCTTGTTTCTTGCAAAAATAGTGCACTTTATAAAACAAGGTAAAGCTGAGAGGAGCCTGAGCTATGAAGTTTGGAGGGGATTATGCATTTCCTCAAAGATCAAGGGTATTTGAATTTGTTGTCAGGATTAATTAGTTACTATTTGAAAAGCACAATATACATTTTAATTTATCTGTTACCATTGTTAAAGGCAATTAGGACTTTTAGAAGAAAAGGCAGGGGGAAAAGGGAGGAAGTGTTTTAGGTATCAAAGAAGTACACAGTTGCACTGAGGTTGAGATGGAAATAGCTTGTTGAAAGTCTCTGACACAGGATACAAAAGGTAAAAAAAAAAAGGGTGATAAAATTGTAGCATTCTCCTACAGAACACTTAGTCACAAAAAAGAAGGTGGACGAGGCTTATTTTTAAAACAAAATCATCCAAAGCATAGAACTTGGTGGTGGTGAGGGGTATCAACACCGTCCAACTCTGTTGGAAAAATAATACAGCCGGGCACAGATTATCCAACAACTTCTTGGAATGCATTTGAGACTGTTTTTATTTTAGAAGGTGGAGAAAGCAACTGACTGTTTTATATTTTATTTTGACAAATAGAGAGGAACTGATTGAGATCTTGAAAGTGGAAGACCGCTTCAGTGAAAGCGATAATGGAATGACAGAGGTCAAGAGTCTATGGCAACAGTTCTCAAACTTTTTGGGCTCCGGAGCCCTCTACATGTGTAAAAATTTATGCGGAGCCCCAGCGGTCCACTGATTGTATGTATTGTACCTATTGATGTTTCCAGTATGTCAACCTTGCAGAGCCCCTGTAGATGTCTTGCGAAGTCCTGGGGCTCCACGGAGCACAGTTTGAGAAACACTGGTCTATGGGAAAACAGCAGAAAAAAAATTGATTTCAAGAAGGCAGACCTTATCAAACTCATGGAATTGATAGCTAAGATTCCATGGAAAGCAAGTCTAAGGGGAAAACAGTTTGAGAGAGTTGGCAGTTCTTCAAAGAGACATTATTTGGGGCACAAGAGCAAACTATCCTAATGTGTGGAAGTAGGACAATCTTGGCTTTACCAGGAGATCTGAAACTCAAAAAAGAGTCCTACAAAACAATGGAAACCAGATCAAATTACAAAGGATGAATATAAAAACAACACAGGCACATAGGGACAAAATTAGAAAGGCAAAGGCATAAAATAAAATTAAACTAGCTAGAGACATAGAGGGTTACAAGCTGGAAGGACATATCAAGTGGGGTCCTGCAAAGATCAGTCCTAAATTCAGTTCTGTTCTATATCTTCATCAATGATTTGGATGATGGCACAGAGTGCACACTATAATGGATCAAAAGCTAAATATGAGTCAACAGCGTAATAAATATTGCAAAAAAAGCAAACATTGTACAACAGGGGTGGGCAAAAGGGCCTCCACAGGCCGGATCTGGCCTGCCAAGCGGGTGGATTTGGCCTGCGTAGGCCCTGCTGCTCCCCCACCCCCCAGGGCCGGGGGGCGGGGGAGTGCGCAAAATTTCCTCTGCCCTGCCAGAAGCATGCGGCACTTGGAAGCGCCAGGTGCTCCTGACATGGCGGGAGGAGGCTTCGCACATTCCCATGCCCCCAAGACAATCAGGCCCTAGGGACAGGGGGGAGCATGCGAAGTTTCCTCTGCTCTGTCTGTGCCCTGCGAGCAGCACGTGGCGCTTAAAAGCACCACGCGCTCCTGGCAGGGCAGGAGGAGTCTTTGCACACTCCCTTGCCCACTGGCCCTGATTGGCGTGGGGGTTGGGGAGTGTAGGAAGTCTCCTCCCAGCCAGGGGCATGGGCACTTAGGGGGAACCTGGGGCGGGCAAAGGTGCTTCCCCACCCCCAGACCAATTATGGAAGTATCCCGGCCCCACCCCTTCCACTCAAGGGCCTGCCCCTTCTTGTGCGGCGCAGAACCACTTTAGAAATTTTTGAAGTGGCCCCGGGCAAAATATTATTGCCCACCCCTTTTGTACAATGTATCAGCAGGTGTATTGTAAACAAGACAATTCTTCCACCGTCCAGGCTAAAAACACCCCAAAATTTCCAGAGACAATTAAATCACAAGAGTTAGCAAGACTGAGTCAGTCACTAATAAAGTATAATGAAACATACACAGAAATAAATTCTCCTCTCATACTAATGCAGCCCCACACACTGCAATGGGATTAACCACTAGTGCAACTGAGAACAGACTTTGGATCACAATATGAAAAATCAGAGTCCTTTCAAGTCACAGGACTTCTGCCTTGTTGAACATGTGTGCCTGCTGACTGAGACAACAATAGAAGAGATGTGAACTGTCTCTGTTTCCCTTGCTCTAGAGTTAACATAAGTAGTTTGAACACAGGGGAGCTGACAGCGTTGCCAGGCCCCTGGGAAAGGGGAGAGGGACTGGCTTTGCGATCCTGGAAGGGATGGGCCTCAGGTGGAAAGGGCAGGGCCAGAGGCAGCCAGCCCTCAGCACTGGCTGGACCAACCTCTCCTCCCCAGCCCTCAGAGTTGTCTGGAGCACTCTGTGCAGTGCTCTGGCAGCGATTTTTAAAAGGGGCTCTATGTGCCACCACTGCCGCAGTAGAGGAAGCAAGAACTGGGAGCCCCGGGTCCTTTTGAATCACCAGGCCCCAGGGCAGTTGTGCTTGAAATGGCATCCCCATCCCTAATCATTTTTGTTACCCTTTGCTGAACCATGTGCAATTCCAGAGTATCTTTTTGGAGATGCGGAGATCACATCTGCTTGCAGCATTCAACATATGGATGTGCAATAGATTTATATCAATGCAATATCCCTTCTGTCTTATTATCTACCTCTTCATTAATGATGCCCAAAATTGTGTTCATTTTGTTGCCTGCACTGCACGTTGAGTGTATGTTTTCAGAGAACTAGCCACCATGACGCCAAGAGCTCTTTTTAGAGTGGTATCCGCTAATTTAGGCCCCATCATTTTATATATACACTTGGGATTATGTTTGCCAGTGCACATGTATCAAAACTGAATTTTATCTGCCATTTTTTTGTCCAGTCACCCACCTATGAAAGTGAACAATGAGCAATTACAAAGGCAAAAGGTTTGTCACTGAACTGTTTAAAACACTTTGGAACTGTGATGTTTTTGTTAATGCCTGTTTCACTTCAGTGGCTAACTTGCAGTCTGAATAGAGGAATACTCTTTTAAAGATGAAACATTGTGTTCTTTTAATTAAGGAGTGGTCACAAGTTACACAAACTGAAGTATCCAATACATGCTTCAGCAAAACCAGGGAGGACCAGACATGACTTTCCTTGTGTTTTTATCAGGTAGAAAACACATAGGAAATAATGAAGATGACTATCAGGCTTTAATCCTTTATAGAGAAGCAAAGAAGGCACAAATCAAATTTTTATAAAGTTCTTTTTCAGCTCATCTTCTAAATAGTTTTTTCCAGTCAGAATTCAGCAATACCTTGATAAGGGGTTTGAAAACAGCTTTGCTGCCAACTTCTCAAGTCTCAACACTTTGGAATCAGACAGCCAATGCTTTCCCAGATTTGGAGGCAATGCCCCTTCCTTCCTTAGTACCCAAAATACATTTCACAAAAGAGAATTAACCCATACTTCTTCCATCACCATCCCCAGATAGAAAATAACCATTCCCAGATGTCCATCATATTCACCTGAGGTTTTCTAGTGTGAAATCAGCACCGTGACACCACTATCCATGGAACATCAGCAAAGAAAGTCAGCGCTGTATGGGCCACACACTGAGGCTCGTGGTCTGCCCTGCACACATCTCCCTGGGATATAAATGGTGCTCGGTGCACAGGGATCAAGTGGGTATATGGTTCTAAAATTCACAACCCACTGATTACAAATGAGAATTGACAAGACTAATGAGTCCACCAAGAGTTTTAAACACTTTCTTGAAGGTTTCCTATTGCATTAGATAACAAGGAACTTTTTTTTTTTCTCATTATTTATAATGGTACCATATTGAAATGGGAACGGCAAGCATTCTGCCAATTGTTAATAATAATGCTTTGCACGTCTATAGCATCCTACAGCTGGAGTTCTTAAAATGTTTACAGAAATTAGCTAATTAAGTCTCACAACACATCTGTCAGATAAATCAATGAAGGGATATATGGGGGGAAGGGGAAACCCCACCGGCTTTGGAATGCAGCTATGTTTGGGATGGAATGCAGCAGCTATGTAATGGCCATTTTTTGGACACAAAGGGTATGTCCAGACTACAGAGTTTTGTTGGAAAAATGGCCGTTTTCTCAACAAAACTTGAGTTACATCCACACTACAAGCATGTTCTTTCAACAGTAAATCGAAAGAACAGAGGGCTTTTTGTGCATTTGATAATCCTCATTCTACGAGGAAGGAACCTTTTTGTGAAAGAGCTCTTTCTCTAAAAGGTGTGTGTGGATGGGGAAGAGGGAGTTATTTCAGAAAAAGATGGAAGAGGAAAAAGCACAGGTGCCCTGGTGGCCATTCTGTCCATAGCAATCACTGCTTACATTCAAGGTAGCGTCCAGGCAGTCTGGACGCTCTCTTTAGCAGGAAGTTTTTTCGGAAGATCTCTTCCGAAAAATGCTTCTTGCTCAAGAAGCCTGTAGTCTAGATGTAGCCAAAATGAAGAACAATTGACTGCAGGAGGAATTTAGGAAAGCAGTATGTAGTTACTTGTGTTGAAATGTGGGCAGGGCACAAGTACTGTTAGTCCTACTCCTGCCTAACGGGTCATAAGATCTTAGTGGTCTTTGCATGAATTTTTCATCTCGTGTGCAAAACAAAAATAAAAAGGCAGCAGTGCAGCCCCTTTTAACCCTACACTAGAGCCCATTGGTTCAGTCCTCTCCCAAAGGAAGGGTATCTCCTTGGAGGTCTTCCACACAAGAACTGGCCTGATATGTCCTACATTGGACGTGAGCATTGATGAGGTCACTACACACAGTGGTGTGGCAGCTTAAAGGGCTGAAAGGTTGGGTAGTTTCACTGTAGCTCCTCTGGGCATCTCTGTACCCTCAACTGAAATTCTCTTTTGTAATTTCTAGGGCAATGTTCCTTCATGCATCACAAGAAGAATCCCTGCAGCTTTTGCAGCAACCGTGGCCTCTTTCCACAGCTCTGTTAAATTCAGGCTTTTTCCATAATAATACACATAGGCCTGGCTCTTAAAAAGCATTTCAAATAATAAATTCCACAGACTTTATAGCCCCAGACAGGTGCATTCAACTGCTGAACTTAAAACAGTAAAGTCATATAACCTAAAACTGCAATAATCAAACTTGTGACAAATATTGTAACCACATGCAACCTATTGTATTATATCTATGAATGGGTTATGTATCCCTTTCAGCCAGGGAATGTACACTATGTCACATGGGAAAGGCTGCCACATTTCTTCCAGGAACTGAAAACAGTGGTGGATGATTAAAGCAAATCACTTAGGGCATGTCTACACAAGGAAATTATTTTGAAATAATTAAATTCAAAATAATAACTCCTGAAACAACAAAATCAAAATAGCAAGACACGAGAAGTCATTCTTCCACTCTACTCTGCACTGATTAGGCCTCAGCTGGAGTATTGTGTCCAGTTCTGGATACCACATTTCAAGAAAGATGTGGAGAAATTGGAGAAGGTCCAGAGAAGAGCAACAAGAATGATTAAAGGTCTAGAGAACATGACCTATGAAGGAAGACTGAAAGAATTGGGATTGTTTAGTTTGGAAAAGAGAAGATTGAGAGGGGACTTGATAGTGGTTTTCAGGCATCTAAAAGGATGTCACAAGGAGGAGGGAGAAAACTTGATCTTCCTGGCCTCTGAGGATAGAACAAGAAGAAATGGGCTTAAACTGCATCAAGGGAGGTTTAGGTTGGACATTAGGAAAAAGTTCCTAACTGTCAGGGTGGTTAAACACTGGAATAAATTACCTAGGGAGGTTGTGGAATCTCCATCTCTGGAGATATTTAAGAGTAGGTTAGATAAATGTCTATCAGGAATGGTCTAGACAGTACTGGGTCCTGCCATGAGGGCAGTGGACTGGACTCGATGACCTCTTGAGGTCCCTTCCAGTCCTAGTATTCTATGATTCTATGTTCCCACTATGGGGAAGCCTTGAAATTAGTCCAGGGCAGGCTCTATTATTGTAGATGCACTACCTCAGCTTCAAGCCCCAGGAAGCACTGGGGAGTAATTACGTCAAATTACTCTGGGGAGTAGTTATTTCAAAATAGCAGCAGCGGAGCATCCACATTAACATAATTTTGAAATAACAATTTTGAAAGAAGCATTATTCCCCCCCAGGAAAGCAGGAGTGCAGATTTTGAAATAACCAGCCCATTATTTTGAAATAACAGGGTTGGCAGTGTGGACACTCCTCTTATAATTTCGAAATAAGGGGGGGTTATTTCGAAAAAAACTCCCTAGTGTACACCAGGGCTTAGGTTGTAAACACTTCCAGAGAGGTAGCTTTGATTAGGGTGATTGGTGTATATACTGCTTCAAACTGAAAAAAACAAGAGGTTTTAATTTTTAAAAATCTGGGTTAAATTGACTCAGGGATTTTTTTCTGATCCAGCAGAGAGGACCTTCCGTCCAAGGTGCCCATAGAATGGAATGAACAGAGACATCGGCTGGCTCGCACACTACCTTCCACATCCTAATGACTTAACCAAGCAACCAAAAAATGGAGGTGCTGATTGTTCTTATCAGCCTCTTGTAACTAGGGTTGCCAGGTGTCCGGTATGGAACCAGACAACCTGGTATTTGCGCCTTCCATCCGGTAAAAATAAATCGGTATTTTCTGTTTTTCCCGAGGCCCAGCTAGGGTGCCTGATAGAAGGCCACTTGGGATAAGCTGGGGCAGAGGAGGAGGAGCAGCCTGGGAATTAAAGGGGCCATGACTGTATCTCAGCCCTGGTACTTTTTTTTTTTTTTTTTTCCGCTGAACAACTTTTCCTGCGACCTTTTTTTTTCCTCAACAGAATTTTTTCCCAGCGTTTTTTTGGGGGGGAGTTTGGTATTTCTTGTGAAACCATCTGGCAACCCTACTTCTAACTATTTGAACAATTTACTCACTGTCTCCTTCCCCTCCCCCCCTTACCTTATTTATTCTTGGATCTGGACTTCTAATACTCCAGTCATCTGAAGAAGTGGGCTGTGCCCACGAAAGCTCATGATACCATCTACATGTTTTGTTAGTCTGTAAGGTGCTATTAAACTATTTGTTGTTTTCTAAGTTTTTCCCATAGGACTGAAGACAGAATCTAAGAATCATAGCAGATTTTGGTTGGAAGAGACCTCAGGAGGTCATTTAGTCCAACACCCTCTCATAGCAGGACCAATTTCAATTAAATCATCCCAGTCAGGGTTTTGTCAAGCCAGGACTTAAAAACCTCTAAGGACAGATATTCCACCACCTCCATATGCAACCCAATCCAGTGCTTCACCACCCTCAACATGAACTTATGCTATTTTTCCCATGTGATGGGTTTCCCACCTCCCTCTAGGCCATCCTAACCTTGTAATGTTAGCCAGGCCCAAGAAACCAGAGGCTTCAGCCAGGGAAGGGTTGGGTCTGCCTAAGGCAGGAAATCCTAGGAGTAGGATGAATTGGAGACTGCTAGGTGAGAACAGGCTCCAGCAAAAAAAAACCTGGGACAAGGGATTTCCCTGCTGAGATGACAGGGATACACTCCCTGACAATAGGATACAACTGAGGGACTTTGTTTGGGACCATGAGTTTCATTGTGGAGCTGTATGTGAACACACTCGAGCCCTGAGAAGGGGGTGGTGAATTGACAAGAAAAGACCGTGTGAAGTTTGAGTAAGAAAGCTTTGAAGGCGAAATTATTAGCAGGGCATTACAGAAGCACCTCTGGCAATGGAGGGGTGCTCAGGAGGTGGCTGACTGTGCTAAAGCACCATGGTTGATGGTGCATTGTGGGAGAAACTGGCCATGGTGCATCATGAAAGATGTACATTGACACTGGAGCCTAGCCTATAGTGGAAAATGGAAGCTGCTACAGTACCCAAAATACATTTCCGCTAGGTACTGTAACAGAGTATCCATACTGAAATAATTTGGTGTGGGGAGCTAATACATTTTATGAAAAATCAAAATTCTCCATGGAAAGGAGATACTTCTGAAAAAATTCACTTAGCTGAAAACCCAATTTTCAAAAATGGAAAAATTTCAACCAGCTCTATTTTACTCTGATTCGTTATCAAAACTCGCTCTCTTACATTGATTTTTAAGTACATTCCTGCAGAGAGCAAAGTACTTAGTGCTTTGTTGAATCAGGGCCCAACTCATTTGAAAGCATGGTCCTAAGGCCTTTATTACTGTCAGCCTTTATTAAAACCGAACTCCCAGTGAAGTCAATGGGAATTTAACCTTAGTAAAGACAGGGGGGTTCAATTCATAGTATTGAAAGCTCTAGTTGGGAGTTTTGACGAGACTATCACATGGATTGAGGCTAAGGATAGTTTAAGGAAGCATTTTCTCATGGGACACTGAGTCTCCCAATATTTCAACAGAGATGGTTGTACGTGCAACCATTCACAACTTGGTATTATCCCTGTGACAACTACTACTCAGCAATTGCTTGCAAAGAAAAACGATATTCAGAAAGTGTTTGCAGTAAGTATGTGCAATTTTTTGAAAACAGCTGCTAGTACTTTTTAAGCTTCCTTTTCATCTCCTCTTCCCATCTGTTCTCAACTGAAGCCCTAGAGGAGAGTTACAAGCACATAATCAACCTGCTCTCCTCACACCTTAATGGATAACGGTTTAAGAACCTCTCTCTAGTACATAAGTGCTGATAATCACACAACATGATTCAGCCAGTAGAATATCAGGGCCCATCCATCTCATCAGTACCCAAATGTCTGGCTTGTCATGGCAATTCCCACACCTGGTGATTTATTTCTTTTGGCAGCCTGGTCAAGTTTGTATTTACCTTCACTCAGTCTTACTGTAAATTATATCCTCTCCTGCCAGAAAAACCTGCCATGGAGTATCCAACAGGCCTGTAGGGGATTGGGTTTGTCTTTCAATGTTTCAAAAAAAAAAAAAAAAAATCAACAACCTTTTAAAGAACCTCTTCAGGCAGCTAATGCTCTCCGAGCTTTTCAGAAAATGAAGAGAATGAGTGTGAATAGGGACTAGGCCTCTGAGCCACCAGCCTGCACTGGGAATGTGCCAAATGCCACCAGGGCTGCAGAAGTACTAGTAATCGTGCCTCAAGTGGGCATAGCCAGTGACTCATGGAACTGCCCAGCATGCAGTGTGGATGCACGCATTTCTATACTCCGTTCGGGGTTGAGGCATATGCTCCCCTTGGAGTCAGCTCTGCTAGTAAGTTGGGTGGACAGCACCGTGGCCTTGCCTCCTCTCTGCCATCTTTGGGGATGACTAGTGACCCAGGAAACAGCAAGGGGCAGATTCTGCATCAGCAGTAAAGAGATGGGACTGAGGCCAGGCTTCATTCAGGAGTCTCAAGGAGTGGGACTCCTTAAACTTTCTTCTCCCTGGTGTACCCAATGTCAGCTCAAATCTGGCCAATGGTGTTTTAAAGAACCAGAAGTGTGGCTGGGATTTCTCAAGCATATATTTCTCCCTTCATCCTTCTCTCTGGTCTCCTCTCCTTAGCTGGTGCCTGCCAGCCTCCAGTTCTGTTTTCCTCCTCCTGCCACTCACTGCAGGGAAGAAGAGAGGAGCTGGAGGGGAAGAATAAGTGCTGCGGCTTCTTTTTTACTGTTACAAGAAAGGTAGCAGGACCAGGAACAGCTGATGGGATGGAGGAGGGTGCTGGAGGTCAGAGCTGGCCTTTGTGGGCCCATGAAAGTGATCACTGAGATTCCCCAGGTCTCACTTTACTTTGGTGACCTCATAAAGGAAAATACTTTGGTATGCTCCCCATCTTTAAGTAGCTCTGCCTTCATAAAGGGACAGTTAAGGATGGGAAGTTTTCTAAAGAATCATCTAACTCATGTCTTCCCACCTCTTGCAAACTCTTAAGCTGGGACTGTGCATAGTAATGTGACATAGTGGACAGGAGTTCTGTTACAGGGTACCAAAACAATTACTCACAAAAAATGCTAGCTCTGGGATGAAGCTCCAATGCCCCAAATAAATCATCGTTCTGATACTGATGATTTGGAGCCTACAAAGGTGCTACAGCACAGCTTCTTTCTGAACTGATACAGGCTACGTATTCATTGCCAGTATTGAGAAGACTACAATGGAGCAGATTTACCTACATGGCTGTGCAGTACTGGTTATTTTCTTGACTGTGCCCATTACTGTGTCTTCTGAAGAAGGTAGGGTATTTTTTTTTAAACATGAAATAAACTCATGTTACTTGAGGTTTTCAGTGAGTCAAGAATCCAGAATGGTAGCAATAGCAACGAGTAGAACGTGAACTGTCAAAAACTTCAAGTGCACCAGTCTGATACATAATTTGTCTAAAGAAAAAAAGGAAATCGGAAAGGCCCTGCCACAAATGTTCTCAATATTTTAATATATTGAGACTGTGTTCACTCCAAAACCAACAGCTTATAGATACCTTCTTCCCTGTGCATCTCCCATCTCCCTACTAAGTTTCAGACTGCCCAATGGACATGCTTGAAAATTAGTTGAGAGAACATTATCAGAATTCATATATGGTGTCCACTATATTAACGGACTTATTTCAAATTGATACTCATATCCCTGAGATCAGAACATTTGACCCAGTGAACTCAAATCCATGGTAAATATTGAATGTTTCCATAATGGCTCAAATAAAGAGCCCAAAATTCGTATTTAAAAATAGCTTTTAACACCACTCCTAGGGAAAGATTCTGGCCAGCAGAGGTCAGCTTCTGTGTGGTGCCCAATCAGAAATACTGTTGCACCATTTTTACAGGTGACAATATAGGGAAGCATAGGCAACTCAACATCTTTTCAAACAATAAAACATCCTTTTCAAGCAAGAGGAAGACCAAGGAGAGGGTAGGCCCACTGGTCACTGAGGAGGGAGAAACAGTAACAGGAAACTTGGAAATGGCAGAGATTCTCAATGACTTCTTTGTTTCGGTCTTCACCGAGAAGGCTGTAGGAATGCCTAACATAGTGAATGCTAGTGGGAAGGGGGTAGTTTTAGAAGGTAAAATAAAAAGAACAAGTCAAAAATCACCTAGAAAGTTAGATGCCTGCAAGTCACCAGGGCCTGATGAAATGCATCCTAGAATACTCAAGGAGCTGATAGAGGAGGTATCTGAGCCTCTAGCTATCATCTTTGGAAAATCATGGGAGACAGGAGAGATTCCAGAAGACTGGAAAAGGGCAAATATAGTGCCCATTTATAAAAAGGGAAATAAGACCAACCCAGGAAACTACAGACCAGTTAGTCTAACTTCTGTGCCAGGGAAGATAATGGAGCAAGTAATTAAGGAAATCATCTGTAAACACTTGGAAAGTGGCAAGGTGATAGGGAACAGCCAGCATGGATTTGTAAAGAACAAATCATGTCAAACCAATCTGATAGCTTTCTTTGATAGGATAACGAGTCTTGTGGATAAGGGAGAAGCGGTGGATGTGGTATACCTAGACTTTAGTAAGGCGTTTGATACGGTCTCGCATGATATTCTTATCAATAAACTAGGTAAATACAACTTAGATGAGGCTACTATAAGGTGGGTGCATAACTGGATAACCGTACTCAGAGAGTAGTTATTAATGGTTCACAATCCTGCTGGAAAGGCATAACAAGTGGGGTTCCGCAGGGGTCTGTTTTGGGACCGGCTCTGTTCAATATCTTCATCAAGAGATTTAGATATTGGTATAGAAAGTACGCTTATTAAGTTTGCAGATGATACCAAGCTGGGAGGGGTTGCGACTAATCTGGAGGATAGGGTAATAATTCAAAATGACCTGGACAAATTGGAGAAATGGTGTGAGGTTAATAGGATGAAGTTTAATAAAGACAAATGCAAAGTGCTCCACTTAGGAAGGAACAATCAGTTTCATACATTCAGAATGGGAAGCGACTGTCTGGGAAGGTGTATGGCAGAAAGGGATGTAGGGGTTATAGTGGACCACAAGTTGAATATGAGTCAGCAGTGTGATGCTGTTGCAAAGAAAGCAAACATGATTCTGGGATGCATTAACAGGTGTGTTGTGAGCAAGACACGAGAAGTCATTCTTCCACTCTACTCTGCGCTGGTTAGGCCTCAGTTGGAGTATTGTGTCCAGTTCTGGGCACCGCATTTCAAGAAAGATGTGGAGAAATTGGAGAGGGTCCAGAGAAGAGCATCGAGAATGATTAAAGGTCTAGAGAACATGACCTATGAGGGAAGACTGAAGGAATTGGGTTTGTTTAGTTTAGAAAAGAGAAGATTGAGGGGGGACATGATAGCAGTTTTCAGATATCTAAAAGGGTGTCATAAGGAGGAGGGAGAAAACTTGTTCATCTTGGCCTCTGAGGATAGAACAAGACGCAAGGGGCTTAAACTGCAGCAAGGGAGGTTTAGGTTGGACATTAGGAAAAAGTTCCTAACTGTCAGGGTAGTCAGACACTGGAATAAATTGCCCAGGGAGGTTATGGAATCTCCATCTCTGGAGATATTTAAGAGTAGGTTAGATAAATGTCTATCAGGGATGGTCTAGACAGTATTTGGTCCTACCATGAGGGCAGGGGACTGGACTCGATGACCTCTTGAGGTCCCTTCCAGTCCTAGTATTCTATGATTCTATGAATGGGGGGGGGCACTTGCAAATGTCTATATTCAGTCAGACATACACTGTCTTAAAGCCTCATAATTAATCAACAGCCATTTAATATAATCCAGTCAAAATTTCTCATATAATTGGCAAACATACCCTGCGAGCCTGTCCACAGCTTTTTTTGGTGGGGGTGGAGGGGGCACGTTGGGTCTTACTAGACTATGGTGTGGTCAAACCAAATGACTCAAATACAAAAGGTTTCTAACTGTATATATGAAATATAGTGAAACAGCCACTAAGTGGATGATAGGGGTGAGGGAGTTCTGTGCAGCACAACTCTCTTGTGTACACATAAGAATTGGCAGGACCTCCTACTACAGCTATGAAGTATCTCAAAGTAGCTATTCCACGTCTTTAAAGCAGCCCATTAGTTTGAAATAGATTTCAGCTATTCCGATGTCCCTGTAACCTTCGTTCCATGAGAGTTAAGGGATGTTTCAAAATAAGCTATTTCAAGGTAAGGGTACAGTGTAGATGCACCCTATGACAGAAGAGAACTGGAGCGCTATGGCAAAAGAAGGTAGCCAAAATAATGGGCTAGTCTATTTTTTTCATTAAAAAGATACACTTCATTTCTTCCATTTGATTTAATTTCTGTGCCTCTGCTACTGTCTTTTGAGATCCATTTTTCCCCCATCTGTATCAGAAATTTATCACTCTTCCAAAATGGAGTCTCTAACATGCATATATGCTTTGTTATTGCATAAGGACATAGACAAGGGAAAGTGTTTCTTCCAGGAAAATATATATCCTGCTCAGCAGTGAATGAACTATGTAGGCACCTATCCTTACAAATGGTTCAACAAACCAATCTGGTTCCACCAATGTAGAGGGTCCTTTGAGTCAGGAGTGCAAATGGAACTGCAATGCATACTGCCAGGGTCTCCCTTGCACCCTTTGTGCACCTCACACTCTACTTTGCAAAACCTGTTGCTCCTCTTGCTAAGAACGATGTGGTATCGTAGAGCATTTGGGAACTGTTGGTCTCTGAGGTTATGTCTACATCACCAGGTTATTTTGAAATAAATTATTTGGAAATAATAACTCCCGACATAACTATTTTGAAATAAGATTATTCCTCTTCATAAGAAGGAGTTATTATTTCAAAATAACAGGCTTGGTAGTGTGGATGCTCGACTTGTTATTTTGAAATAAAAGGAGTTAGTTCAAAATAATTCCCCAGTGTAGACATGCCCTGAGGGCATGTCAATACGCAGCATTATTTCGAAATAGTAAAATACGTGTCTACACAGCAAGCCATTATTTTAAAATAATGTCGAGCTGGAGGACTTCTTACTCCAACTCCTCTAACCCTCATTTTACGAGGAGCAAGGGAAGTTGAAGGAAGTGTTCTTCCTTCGACTTACTGCTGTGTAGATAGTGCCAAAAGCCGAATTAAGCTATTTTGCCTTCAGCTACGCAATTTATGTAGCTGAAGTTGCATATTTTAATTCAACTTTTGCCCCTTTGTGTAGACGTACTTTGTGTGTGCTTAGAAAGTCATACTGTATCTTCTCACAGTGGGTGGGCTCTCCAGAGCTGACTGTAGGAATAGATTTAAGTGTCAGTCATCCAAAGAAAGACAGTCCAAAAAAGATTAAAAGCAATGATGGACAGAAATCCTTCTACTAGACCAGAAGAGAGAGAATTCCCGCTGGGTAGAACGCCAGGTATTTCCTGTTCAACACTTGGTATTAATTTAGGTTTGGATCATTGGACTTCGTTTCCGATTCACAGCTGCTTGGGAGGCACCTGCTTTGTTTGGGATGGAATAACTTCCCATTCAGGCAAGCATTCAGTCTGCATCTGCAGCTCACACTTTAGGGAAATGATACAAAGATCTGTGGAACAAGGAGAGGGTGGTGGCAGTAGAGATTCTCCTTTCCTTGGGGAAATTGTTCTCTAGACTTGCATAAAATAAAAAAGAAAGATTTTGATAGGCTGGCCTATTTCCCTGCTGCATGTGAGGACCTGGAAGAGCACTGAGGTCTCAAATCTTTTGTAGCTTGCATAGTATAAACGGCAACAAATCATTGCAGGTGGAGTGAGAGCAAGCTCTGTAGCCTGCTATTTCAGTACATATCCAAGTGATCTGCCATGGCCTATTCTGAACTTTTCTGTGGGCTCCCTTATCTGTGTGAATATTTTGGGTTGCTTTTTTTATCTGACCCAGATGGTCTATAATAGTTTCCTAATATTCTTTTTGCTCCTTTTTTTAATCTTTCATTTCAATCCAAACAAATTCTGCACTACTTGCCAAACTGTATATTGCATGACATTCTTTCTTTCTTCAGACACAATATCCTCCTTGATGCCTATTGGCATGCCTCCACCTGCCCTGTTGTGTCTATCCCTTCCAGATACTCTGTAGTTCAGCGTTATCCCATCTGTTTTTGCTTTTTTTCTGGGCTGTTATCCTTATTACATAATGTATCTTTTAGGCCCAAAATGACAAATTCAAATTCCATTTTCACCAGGGATGAATTTGAACCATTACATCCCTCTGCATTTACTTTCATTTAGTTCTTGTTTGGTACAGTATGTATATTTCATGCATGTACAAATGTGCCTGCTCCCGTTGAATTTAATGACTTCCTTCCCATTGACTTCAATGGATACAGCCTTTGTAATGTTTTTAAATGTTTATTTCTTTCCTTTTAAAAATTGTAACCTTCCTATTCCACGTGCTAATTATCTATTTTTCCATACACCTACCCATCCTTCAGATGCTGTTGCTTACACTTAAGTACTTTTGTGTGTGCCAAAAAAGTAATGTTTAGAACTACAAATTGTATTCTGTATAGAATGTTGTTTCTCTGTTAAATTGCTTAGGCACAAAATCATTTCTCCTGTTGCAGTCTGTTTTAGCTCCTGAGAATTAGAACTGTCATAATTTGTACCAGTTCATCATTCTCCAGTCTTACTTTCTATTGCTGGAAAATCTGCTTGTGAAAAGCCAGTATATTTTCCGACTATTTGGGGGATAATTCAAATAGTATGCTCCAGCATTATATTTGACTCCTAGTAAAATAATAATAAGTTTTTCACGTTGTTATTGTTGCTGTTATTTATTTGTATTGCATAACACCTAGTAGCCCCAATCATGGAACTGGACTCCATTGTGCTGTATAAACAGGACATGAAGACAGTCCCTGCTGAGATAAATATAGTATCACGGCACATTGATACTATACTGAATACTGTCAATATAAGTATTCCGGTATGTAGTAACGGATGATCAGTAGCCCAACTCCCATTCATTGCCTGGTACCTCTGAAAATCAAACCCATGGTACTGTACATTTATGGGTACGTTAATTCAATCAGATGAGTCAGAATTCAGTTGCACTGTATTCGCTTTCAGCAGATGTTTTTTCTTTGACATAGTCCAGTGGCCCAGCAAAAAACCTCTTATTCCTCACGACCTATGACCTTTTCCACTGAACTCATCTGCAGAACCAATTGAAGCAAAGGCAAGCCATTCTGTTGTCCTCACGTGGCCCCAGGGGCCAAGATTCAGCATTCATCCTTATTCAAACCAGCCCCAGATTGCTATGCCTTGTCAGCTGGGCCAGGGGAAAGAGGTTTTCAATGCCACAAAGAAGGAAGGAGGAGAGAAAATAGTGGGCCATGTAACTCCAGGTGCTGATGAGGGCTGCTTGGGGAAGGTTAGTCCCAACACTGCCCCTTCTGCCCAAGGCCTCTCCCCTGCTGGGAGTATGGAGCCACCCCTTGCCTTGCCTAGGGCCCGCCTAGGCGCTCAGCCCGACTGCTTATTAAAATGTGTTAATTTGTGTATATCAGTTGATTAACTAGTAATAGTTTGGTGTTACTAAGCTCTGAGATCTAAACAAGAGAAACTTAGGGTATGTCTATACAGCAAAGTTATTTCGAAATAACAGCTGTTATTTCGAAATAACTTTCCTAGCATCTACACAAGCCAAATGCTATTTCAAAATGAATTCAAAATAGCGGAGGGCTTATTTCGAAATTGGTAAACCTCATTCCACGAGGAATAGCACAATTTCGAAATAGGGGGCCTCCAGACCTTCCCAGGGTGCCCTGCTGGCCTCCCTGGCCACAAGGTAACTTCTGACCTGATGCCCTGCCAGAACCAGTTCCAGCTGGCCTTAAATGAGATTCAGCATCCAATCAGTGCAAAATAGCAAACAGTTATTTCAAAATGCATTTTGTGCGTAGACGCGTTATTTTGAAATAAGATATTTCGAAATAACTATTTCGAAATTAGATGTTTCGAAACAATGCTGTAGCGTAGACATACCCTTACTGATTCACCATATGTCTGTTTTCAGAGCGTCTTGAGCCAGGATTGTGTTATTGTGGGTCAATGTAACGGGGTGCCGTGTAATCTATAATGCAGAATGAGAGAAGAACTGTGAGCAAATTTAATGTTGTATTATGTTTCAGTCATGTTAAAATAATACAGAACCGGCCCACAACATTTTGGCACCTGAGGCGGGGAGTTCAAATGTTGCCCCCATGCCACCTTTTCTCCTGCCTGCCTGTTATGTCTCTTGTGCCCTCCTTCCTCCAGCACAGCACTCCACCATCTCTGTGCATCTAGAGCAGAGAGAATACATATGCACCAGCAGTAGATGCAATTTTCTACATTCTGGGTCCTAGTGGCGCCCCCCGCCACAGTCTGGCACCTGAGGTGGCCGCCTCAGTTCACCTCATGGTAAGGCCAGCCCTGAAATAATAAGGGGTACACCTACACTGCAACGCTATTTCACGATACCGGGGTATCCCAAAATAGCTATCCCGCATCTTCCCAGCAAGCCTATTATTTCAAAATATAACGGGCCCGCTATTTTGAAGTCCCTGTAACCCTCATTCCACGAGGAGTCAGGGATGTTTCAGAATAGCAGGTTATTTTGAAATGTGGCACTGTGTAGACAGCGCCAAATTACAAAATAAACTATTTCGAAATAAGATCGAAATAAGATATGCAATTTGCTTAGCTCAAATTGCGTATCTTATTTCAAGCTACAGTACAGTATATATGCACCCAAATAGATTTTGGCTTCTGTAGAGATGGATGTAAAGGTTTATTACCCTAAGTAAAAATATGGACCAAAGACAAACTGAGCTATTTAAAATGTGGTTCTACTGGGAAGGTTTTTTTGTAATATGGCACCTTCTTATTTGTTAGATTTGTTCTTTTTGTGCATTCAGAATTAGCTTCTGGTGACTTTACTGACAAAAATAACTTATAAACAAGAGCTGGTTTACAGTGACATGCCAAATTGTTGCCACTGCGATTGATGAAGCAATATCAATTTACCAGGTCTGGTAAAGACATGATAAGTTGATGGCAGAGCACTCTCCCATTGACTATAGTATTCCATCTCTATTCCATTGTCATAGTGTGGAATAGACACAGTGTTAGGATGATGTAAGCAATGTCACTCAGGCAGGTGATTTTTTTTCAGACCACTGAGCTATGTACCTTATCTTGACTGAAGCAGCAGTGTAGACCAGGCCAAAGTTTAGACTGCTTTTTACTCCACTTAGCCCTGCAAAGCCAACATAGCTAAAGGAGACCTAGCTGGATTCTATTCCATCTTGAGCATTATCAATGGAATTTTTTGTTAAATTCTAATCAGTTACATCTGAGTTTACCCAGTGAGTCAGTGCAACCCTTACTCATGTGAGTAACCCCATTTACTTAAACAGGATGATTTATATGAATAAGGATTGAGAACAATACAGGTAATGGAGCTGTTCAGGTAACATAGAGGACCTAATTTTAACACCATAGGTTGCACACAGATAATGCCACAAATTTCAAGACTGAGGGGTAAAGGTGTAACTGAGGGGCAATCTATTCTGCAGAACCTTTTTACAGGTAACGATATTCAAGATGAAAAAATCCAGCTTGACTCTGAGGCCTTGTCTATTTTAGATAACTTGTACTAAAATCGATCTAATTGCAGTAATGCAAGCCTTTATAATGTCTTTAAGTAATCTTTAATTGATTTATCTTAATGTGATAACTTACAACAGTATAACTAAATAATTTTTAAATTATGTAATATAGACAAGGCTTTTGTTCTTGGGTTAAATTTACTTTGTTGGCAAATAATCAATACCTGTTTTACTTGTACATTGAGAATATTTGAGCAGGAATCATTGTCAGACAATAAACATCGAACACATCCATGCAAACTTTTGCACGCATGCTTTATGTTAAAACTACTTTCAAATTAGTACCGTATATGTGATAAACAATACACATCAAAAGACAAAGAATGAATACACTCATGGGCTCAAACCCAAAACATGGCTCAAGTAAAAGATGGACTAATGGTGGTTTCCTATGGGCATAGCTGAGTCTGTTGTGTGTGTGTGCCTCCTTCATAGCTAATCTGTAATTCACACTGCATAGTAGCTAAAAGGTCTGCAGGGAGATCTTCAAAAAAACAGAGACCATTTTCTTTGCAAGCTGGTTGCCTTTGCCTTGTTTACATCAGGAGCCGGTATGGCTCTACCTGTCTGTCAAATTTAAAAGGGCATTTGTGACAATATGATCAAAACATGCAACTTTTTGTGACAGCTCGAGTTCAACACTGCTACATATCTAGTTTGATTGGACTATTATATTTTTTCTGCAGTTTAAATATACAGTCTTTTCCAATAACAGTGTCAAATATAAACACATACTGCAGAATGCATACAGGAGCTGTACTGTATGTTTAAATGTCTAATAAATCTACCAACAGGGATATTTCATAATCATTTTACTATTTCTCTGGCTTTTGTGACTCATTAAAAGGTATCCTCTGAAATGTTTTTGGGAAAGGATCTATTGTAATTCATATCTTCAGATGAAGGTGCAACAACATTAGTTTCTGGAATGAATTTTGCTAAATGGATACCACTACAACAGTAGCTTGGGAAATACCTTACACAGAATTTATACACTGACAACATTACATTATATTAAGGCCGACACACATAAACTTTTCCGTTCTAATCACCATAAGGATCATTATTCTACTACATTCCTCAGAGCTCATCAGGTCATTATATGATGAGATAAACTAGTGCTATGAATGGAATGCAAATATTTTGTAACATATCCATGACCAATTCATGGTGATCCCAATGGCAATTCAGAACTTCATGATTACAGCCGAACTAGAACTCAGATCCTTCCAAAGCACAGGCTGCTCCGCCTGGAGCTAATGAAGAAGAAGGATCTCTGTGAATTGTCTGTAATACACATGCCTACCACTCTGAGCAGTTCTGGTTCTATGACGTGGAGGGTAGTGCTATGTAAAATCACTTGCCAAATCATTACAATATTTGCTTGAGAAGTTTGATTTGTTATTGCCCATGGCTATGTCTACACTGGCATGATTTTGCGCAAGAACTCTTTTGCGGAAGAGTTCTTGTGCAAAAACTCTTCCAGAAGAGAGTGTCTACACTGGCATGTGCCTTTGCGCAAGAGATGTGCTTTTGCGCAAGAGCATCCGTGCCAGTGTAGATGCTCTCTTGCGCAAGAAAGCTCTACTGGCCATTTTAACCATAGGGCTTTCTTGCGCAAGAAATTCCTGTTGCCTGTCTACACTGGCCTCTTGCGCAAGAACAGTTGTGCAAGAGGGCTTATTCCTGAGCGGGAGCATCATAGTTCTTGTGCAAGAAGCACTGATTTCACACGTTAGAACGTCAGTGTACTTGAGCAAGAACTCCCCGCCAGTGTAGACAGGTAGCAAGTTTTGGTGCAAAAGCGGCTGCTTTTGCGCAAGATTGCACCAATGTAGACAGAGCCCAAATGTAATAATTCAAATGGATATGAACGTCAACCTATTTTCCCCATTCTTTTCCCAGCAATGAATGCCTGTGACAACTTGACATTAGTTTGGTCACTTACATAAAATCAATTTATTTCTACCTTACATTTTTTTCTCCTCTTCTTTTAGGAGCATTGCACAGCCTCCCCGGTTCTCCAGCTTTACACTCTGCAGGTTGAAGCTTAGCAACTCCATCTTTCTGCGGAAAGGGCAATGTTGAGCACTGCAAGGCACTTCCTCACCACAGGGAGTGAGCATGCGGTCTTTCCATACCCTGCCAGCACAGGGAGTGAGAGTGTGCATCAAATTTGTTTATGACTAGATTATTAATTCAGCTTGCTGTCAGTTGCAAGACCAGTCACACACAGCTGTAAAAAGCTTTCTTTCATTCTGCCCTGCCTGCCTCTCTGCCCCCACTTGTGGCCCCAAGACATGATGAGAAAGGCTGCACATATTGTACCATGTGAGCAACCAACAAATTGCATCTAAAAAATACATTTTAGATTTACCCTTCATGATTAAGGGCATTCATAACTAGAAAATAAAAGTCCTTTTCTCAACCACATTTCAGCTATTCATTAGCTGGCAAAGCTGAAATCTGTGATAAGAATCTGAAGGCAGAGCAGGACTGATAAGTATTCTAATCCTGTTGATGGGCAAAGGAAAAGAAAACCAGCTGGGATTTTTCACTCAATTTTTTTGTCGCTTTAGTTAAATCTAGGAGATGTGCCGTGCAATTTGGGAATATGTTGGAATATATAACAAATGGCATTCTGATTACTATGTCATCAAATTAAAAAAATTAACTAAGGATAGCTAAACAGAAAAAAGCAGATCAGCTGTTACGGGTGCATATTGCTTAATGAAACATCGCTGTAGCTTTAACATGGAAATGAGTTCCCATCCCTATTTTTAGAAATACAATATTCTAAGCAGTGCCTGGACTGGATCTTCCGGAACTGGAATTCTATCTAACACTAGAGCCTTTGAGTGAATAAGATGACTTCACGTCATGCTCCAATGTTTCTTTATTAAAAATATGCTGTTGCTTTAAGCCAAACAAAGATTTAGTGAGTCAATATTAAATATTACAAATGTAGGAAAACAATCATAACAAAACTGTTATGATTTCTGGTGAGGAAGTATGGAAAAAATATGTTTTCTCTACAGAATATACACAGAGTACAAATACTTTCTTGAAGAAACACACAATTCCTATGGAAACAGATTGAAAGGTCTTAAGGAAAAATACTCATAAAGCCACAATCTTATGATGACTTATGCATTAGGGATGTCACAGGTTAACTGGTGAGCATCACCCTTACCAGGTAGTACTTAACTGGTTTACCAGTTAATAGGGGCTTAGCTGGACTGGAGCAGCTTCTCACTCATGGGATCCTGTTTAACCAGTTAACTGATTAAACAGGATTTTACATCCCTATTATGCATGTGCTTAGCTTCAGGCACATAACTAGCTCATTGAATTCAATGGGACTGTTTACACTCCTGAAATATTTACAGGATGGGGACTTTATATTTGCTGTGTGTTGTTCTGATGATGAGAAAAATCATAGTGGAGAAAGGAAACAATTATAAAAAGTAGTTGGGGAAGAAATATATCATTTCTCCCCTCTAATCTACAGAATAATGAATAACTGAATTAATTTGAAAATGATGATTTAAGATAGTAAACTGGTTTTATTACATGATATATTTTTAAAACACTAACACATCTAGAACTTGACACCTCTAGCAGTATCAGTGAGCAATATATTAAAATTATCTGTAAATATAATTATCAGTATATTTTGGGTGAATATTTCTATCACTGAAAAGACAACAAAGATGACAGTGATATTTGCTCTGTTTTTTAAAACAAAATCTTATGTAACCAGATAACTGATTTGTATTCTGCTGGTACATATTGCAATGTGGGTATCTTGACTGTTGTTTAACTTGTCTGTTGATGAGCTGCTGAATAAACATCTAGCCTAAGTGGTTTATAATAGATTATATGCAGACTTCTTAAACCATTTCTTTGATGGATTTTGTTTTCCCAGTTCAGAAATGCTTGTTAACTTTATCATTCTAGAAAATGCAAGTTCAAGATGATGAACTATATCAATATTTTATTATACCATTTTAGTATTAAACTGGAAGACATTTTGTGCAGAAGAGAAATAAAGGTATTTTCCCCACATTATGTTTAAAATACAACAATTGTAAGCTAATGGGCATTCCTATTTATATTACTGTATTGTTGCCATATCAGTGTTTTTTCTACTTCCTCTACTAGTGAAAATAATT
Source organism: Rafetus swinhoei (assembly GCA_019425775.1). Lineage (NCBI taxonomy): Eukaryota > Metazoa > Chordata > Testudines > Trionychidae > Rafetus > Rafetus swinhoei. The sequence goes on along the minus strand of CM033430.1, from coordinate 49,464,271 downwards.
ATGTTAAAATCTGTTCCATCTTTTGCGCAATCTAGGCTTTCATTCTGCAGTCCCTTAAACACCTGAGTAAATTCTGTTAATATCTGAGAACTAAGATTTTGCAGGATACATAAATGTAATATTAGAAGTCAAATACATGATGGTGGGGGTGACATCTGAATGTACAGGCTTTACAAAAAAGAGTTTTATGGAAGGACTGAAAGAAAGAGAAGGCTATTTTATGAACAAACTGTAGGTTGCCATTCCAAGCCAAGGAACAGCAACATAAAAGATGTGAAATGGAGAACGGCAAAAGAGAGTATTAGCAGAAGATTGAAAGTACACTAATTTTGGCCATTCCGCGTCAGACCAAAGACCCATCTAGCCCAGTTCCTGTCTTCAACAGTGCCCAGTGCCAGACACCCCAGAGGGAGTGAACAGAACAGGGACTCACCGAGTGATCCATCCTTTGTTGCCCATTCCCAGCTTCTGATTAAGAGTTATTCTTGGTTAGCTATCTGTGCGAAGGCTTTTTAGGCCTTGATTAGTTTAGGCACTGTACACTCCTATAATGGGAAGACCAGGAGCAGATGGTATTCCTCCAGCAGTTCTGAAAGACCTCAAATATGAAATTACAGAACTATTTACTCTGGTATGTAACCCATGGCTTAAATCAGCTTTTGTATCAGATGACTAGAGGATAGCTAATGTATCAATGATTTTTTAAAAAGCTCCAGAGGCCATCTGGAAATTACAGGCCAGTAAGCCTAACCAGCCAAATTGGTTGAAACTCTAGTAAAGAACAAAATGATCAGACACAGAGCTGAACATGATAGGCTGGGGAAGAGTCAAAGGGAAATAATGCCTCACTATTACAATTTTTTGAGGGGGACAGTGAGCGTGTGGATAAGGGTGATCCAATTGGTACAGTGTATTTAGACTTTCAGAAAGCCTTTGACAAGGTTCTGCACTAAAGGTGCGTACACAACATAGGCAGGGATGAGCAGAGTTAATATTTTATCATGGGTATTTTTAGTAAAAGTCATAGACAGGTCCCTAGCAATAAACAAAAATTCAGGGAAGTGTGTGACCTGTGCCTGGAGCCATTGCGCCAATGACGGGGGCTGACTGCAGGTCCTTTGGTCTGGTGGCCTTGGGATCACTGCTCCACGGGTGTGAGCTGACCACTGGCCCACTGTTCCTAGCCCATCACTGTTTCTGGATAGGAGCTGATAGCTGCTCTGGACCTGCCACTATGACTGGATGAAGCCAAAGAAGTCACAGAGATCCTGGAAAAGTCATGGAATCCATTACCTCTGTGACAGAATCACATGCTTAGCAATGAGATATGAGGGAGGGTCCTCTCCTGCATCAGGAACTGGTTAAAAGATAAGAAACAAAAGGTAGGAATAAATGGTCGGTATTTACAGTGAAGAGAGGTAAATAACAAGGTCCCCCAAGTACTAGGGTTGATACCCACAAAATAATACACATTGGAACCATAATCCCAATTATACATACAAAACAATGGGATCCAAATTAACTGTTTTTAGTTAAGAAAGAGATATCGGAGTCATTGTAGATAGTTCTCTAAAAGTATCTTGTCAGTATGCAGCAGCATCCAAAAAAGCTAAGAGAATTGTTTGGCGCCATTAGGAAAGGGATAGATACATGGGTAGTTGGTAATGTAGGCAAGGAAAGGCATAGCCTTCCCAAAACTGCCTACACACCTAACACCAAAGGCTGGGGCCACCACTGGGGAAGGCTAGGGCTGCGTCGTAGCAGCCTGACTCACTCCGGCCGCTGGGGAAGGCAGCCTAGATCAGCAGCCTGGCCACTGGGGCGGGATGGGGCCATGGCATGGCAACCCAGCTCCACCTGGCTGCTGGGGAGGGCTGGGACCACAGTGCAGCAGCCCAGCTCTGCCCGACTGCTGGAGGGAACTGGGACCATGGCGGGGCAGCTCAGCTTCCCCAGCTACTGGGGGAGGCTGGGGCCTTGGTGCGATGGCCCGGCTTCCCCTGACCACCATGGAAGGCTGGGGCTGTGGTGCACCAGCCCAGCTCAGCAGCATGGCCACCAGGAAGGCTCTCTATGTGGCCAGGAAGGATCAGGCTGGGAGTGGGCAGGGCTTGGCTCCAGGGGCAGAGCCTTGGGCTGAAGAGGCAGGCTGGGGCTTGCCTTCCCCAGCTGGGCTTTCACCCGGCTCCCATGGATAGGTAATAAGACAAGAAAGTATTGTAATGCTTCTGTATAAATCTGTGATAGGCTTATGTCCTGAATACCACATGAAGTTCCGGTTGCCCCATCTAAAAAAAGAGATATATTAGCCCAGAAAAGATGGAAAAAAGGGGCAACCAAAATGATTACTGGTATGGAACAGATTCCATATGAGAAGAGATTAAAAAGACCGGGACAGTTCATAGTAAACTCTCAGAGGGGTAGCCTTATTACTTTGTAACTTTAGAAACAAAGTGTAGTCCTGTGGCACCTTAGAGACTAACAACACTTCTTCAGATGATGAGCTCATCATATGATGAAGTGTATTTTACCCACAAAAGCTCATGATACTATATATATATATTTTAGTCTCTAAGGGTATGTCTACACTACAGCATTATTTCGAAATAGCTTATTTCGAAATAACGTGTCTACACACAAAATGCATTTTGAAATAACGTTTTGCTATTTTGAAATAGCGCATCCACACTGATAGGACGCTGAATCGCATTTAAGGCCGGAACTGGTTCTGGCAGGGCATCAGGTCAGAAGTTACCTTGTGTGGCTGCTGCCTGAGGCTATCTGAGAACTGTGCTTAAAGGGACACCCCCGGACAGCCGGTTCTAAGGTTTCCCTGGTTGCTTGCCTACCTTGCTGAGGGACAGCAAAGCATTTTTTTCTCTGCGTGCTCTGGTTGCCCTCACTCAGGACACCACAGCACTCTGCAGCATGGAGCCGGAGCCTCCCCTGGGCACTCTGGTGCTTCTCCTGGACATGTTGCTGCGAGCCTCGCAGCACATTCTGCAGGCAGTAACAGTCTCCCTGGTGTGCCCCACTGAGGGCTTGTGCCTCATTCCTTCCTCATGTCCTTCCACTTACCCCTCCCTAACCCTCCTTCCTGCTGAACAATAAAAGACACGTGTTCATTACAACAAAGCCTCTTTATTGAACAAAACTGGGGTGGGGAGGAATGAAACTGAGGTGAGACTGGGGAAAGAAGGTGGGAGAGTGGAGGAGGGAGAGTGGGAGAGGGGAGAGGGAAACCTGGGAGGAGGGAGCTGGCAGGGGGAGGCAAGGGGAGGAAGGGGGAGGAGAAGGTCAGGGCTCAGGGTTGGGGGTCTCGCCGGCTCAACTGTCTCCCAGCACTGTGGGTTCGGGCGCCTCGGCATCCCTGGGGGTGTGGGGAGGGTGGGGAGGAAGAAGCAGGAGGGGGAGAAGGAGTGGGGGGGAGGAGCAGTAGCTGGGGAGGCAGCAGGAACTGGAGCAGCAGGAGGCAGCAAGCTCTGCCCCAGGGTCGATGACCACCTGGAAGGCACGGACCGTCCTGCCCCCCAGGATGAGGTCCACAGCATCAAAATAGAGACAGGGGTCTGGGTTTGCCCCTGGTTGGGAGATGCCCCCTGTGGCCCTGGCATGTGCCTGCCGCAGCTCCTTTATTTTCATGCGAACCTGCTCCTGGGTTCGCATGTGGCCTTTGTTGGCCAGGCTGGCAGCCATCTGCCTGTAGACGGTTGCATTCCTCCATTTTGTGTGGAGATCATGGACATTGGAGGCATCCCCCCAAACCTGAATTAGGTCCCTGATTGCCGCACTGGACCAGGCAAGCGCCCGCCTTTTCCGGCCCCTGGCAGGCTCTGGGAGCTGGCAGACTGGTCCTGGGGAGCGGTGGAGGGCTGGCTGGCACTGGCTGCCTGGCTTATGCTGGCGCCACTGGGTCAGGTGCAGTGACTGCTGGCTCTGGGCTGGCAGGCTTGGAGCTGGCACAGGCACTGTGGCCAGAGTCTACCTCTTTAAGGTTTCCAGGGAGAGGGGGAAGGAGAGGGGTTTTCTTGGTTGTGCCCAGAGTGGCCACCAGGGTACCTTGGGAAGGGCTGGAGGCCCCCTATTTCGAAATAAGCATCTACACAACGCTTATTTCGAATTAGCAATTGCGAAATTGGTGCTATTCCTTGTGGAATGAGGTTTACCAATTTCGAAATAAGCCCTCTGCTATTTCAATTTACTTTCAAAATAGCGGTTTGGCTGTGTAGACACTGGTAATGGCTATTATTTCGAAATGGCTATTATTTCGAAATAACTTTGCTGTGTAGACATACCCCAAGGGAAAATCTACACAGCACTGTAATTCTGGAATAGCTGACGTTATTCCAAAATAACAAAGAGCGCATCTACACAGAAAGCCATTATTCTGAAATACTGTCAAGCTGGAGGACTTTTTAAACAACTAACAAAATCATCTAAAGTCCAGGATTTGGTGGTGATGGGAGACTTCAACTATTCAGACGTCTGTTGGGAAACTAACACAGCAAGGCACAGATTATCCAGTAAGTTCTTAGATACAGTTAGGGGAAAAGGTCCATGAATGACTATTAGCCAGAATGGTCAATGATATAATCCTGTGCTCTTGGGTGTCCCAAAATATCTGTCAGATTACGGTACTGGACAACTGAATCCTTAGCTAATTTCCCTGTTCTGATCATTCTTTCTGAAACATTTGGCATTGGCTGCTGTTTGGCTAGAAGATGGACCATTGGTCTGAGCCAGTATATTCATTCTTATGTTCTAATGTTATGTTCTTAAAAATAGTCTGTGCCCAAATAGTTGATGATCCAGATATGTGACAAGAAGCAACAAATACAACTCGGAGTGGGGGTGTATTTTTGGTTATTAAAACAATTTTACTATTATTAATTTTACTGTTAACAGAGAGCCTCCGCTGATGATTTACTTGAAATTAAAGGAATCTTGGATATCAACAGTAAATTTTCTTTAAATATGACATATTACATGAGAGAAAAGTTAAAATCTATTTTAGGTTGTAACCTAGATCTAATTTTTACTGATTCAAACATAGCAACTCCCATGCATATACATACAAGAAAAGCACTAACGGAAATGTTAAAGATGAAAGACATGTTAAAATGTATTTGCAGGTCTCAAAATCCTTCAGGGCAGCAACTAAGCATAATTATGGTGATTTTTACAGGCTCTTGCAAATCCCTCCCTCCAGAATTCTACAAGGAAAGGCAGCTTGTACCGAACTGCCTCCAAATTTAATTTCCATATGTAATTATGTTTTGTGTATCTAAATATTGCTTATCCAGAATTATTGTTTATATAAAACAATGTTACGACACAACGTGTTTATCAAATATATTGCAAAGACCCTGATTCTCTAAAATGGTGTTCATGACCCCCATAAAGTTTGGAGTAATAAGATTTGCACATGTAGAAAATAACTCAGATATAAGGGGCAGGGTCTAAGGCAGGGGAGCAATAATTTTTGACAGGGGGCCTGTGACAGGGAGTGCATACCCCGCACTGAAGGGGGAAGGGCTAAGACTCTGTGGGCAGAGGAAGTCCCGCCCCTTCACCCAGACTGGGCATGCTCAAAGTGCTGGACCAGTATAAAAGGCAGCAGAGCAGCTCAATCTGGGCTGACCAGTGAAGAAGAAGGACCTCCTGATGGAGCTCTTGAACTGCTGCTGCCGCCAGATACACTGGTGGTGAGAACCAGAGACCCGGATGACAGCCACAACGCAAACCTCATGGAATCCCAGGGAGAAGCGGCTGCCAGAGAGCCAGAAGACCCAGTTACCATGTGGGACATTGATCCAAACAAAGCAGTAGGAAGTAACCCAGGGAGGGTGCAGGAATGGCCTTTCCCACCCAGGTATCCTCGGCGTGTTTTTGCTGGATTCCCCACCGAGGGAGTGGCAGACCACGCTGCTGCTCACGGGGCCCTGGGTTGGGACCCGCTGGAGCAGGGTGGGTCTGGGTCCCCTTACCAGGGCATTAGCCCCAACTGTATTGATGCTGGCCAGTAGGCCGTACTGCCCTGGACTCAGGGCTATTTATGGACTTTGGCCAGTAGGCCATACTGCCCTGGACTCAGGGCTATTTATGGACTTTGGCCAGTAGGCCATACTGCCCTGGACTCAGGGCTATTTATGGACTTTGGCCAGTAGGCCGTACTGCCCTGGACTCAGGGCTACCATTTACTGACTTTGGCTAGTAAGCCATATTGCACTGAATTGAAGCATATATATTGACTCTGGTCATTGGGCAACACTGCCTGGTGGACTCAGGGTTATGCGGAGACTGGGGAAGTGTTCTGGATTATAGTGACAGCCAACTCCCTTGTGACCGAGGAGGTGGCATCTGCATCCCAGAAGGTGGTCACTCCAGTGACAAGGAGTGCTTACACTGCCACAGGGCTTCTCCAAGAATTTGGAAAGTGGTCGAGGGCCGCACTGTTCCTTGATATTAATGGAGGTGGTGCAGGGTCTGGGATGGAGATTAGGTGCAGAAGGGAGCTTGGGGTAAGGGAGGGAGTTTGGGTGAAGGAAGCAGTTGTGACCTGGGGCACTGGAGTGGCGTACTGGGGGTTGGATTGTGACCTCGGGCAGGGAATTGGGGTACATTAGGGGCTGCAGGGGTTTGGGTTGTGAGCTAGGGCAGGAGGAGACTGATCTGGGGCAGGGGTTTGGGGTGCCACATCTGGGAGGGGATAAGGGTGCAGGAGGGGGGTAGAGGATTTGGATATGTGGAGTAGGGGGGCAGAGGGTTGGGAAATGGCAGAGTTGGGGTGCCAGAGGCAGGCTCTGGCCAGGAGACTTACCAGCCAGGAGCCCCTTCCTGAATCAGCCTCCCTGCCTGCCCCACCCCTGCACAGGCTGCAGACATGTGTTTTGTGAATAACTATGAGCCCCTTGTGGTTTGTGGCTGCCTGTTATTGAAACAGACAGCTCCCATTGGCTAGTTTCTGGCCAGAAGTCAGCCAATGGGGTTGTGCTGGGGGCCGGAGCAGCTCCTAAAGCTTCTCCCCTCCCCTCCAGGCTCAGTTTTTAAAGTGAAACTGGCCTACAGCCGTGTTTCTGAGTGGCTTGAGGGTGGGGCGAGCCAAGCAGAGAGTCTGCCTGGGGCTCCCTGCAGTATCCGCAGACCAGGTCCAGTGGCTTCGTGGGCCGGATCTGGCCCTCAGGCCATATTTTGCCCAGGCCTGGTCTAAGGGCTAGCAAAATGGAGATCCACATTTGAGACTTATTGACCTTAGGGTATGTCTACACTATGCGCTTATTCCAAAATAAGCTATTTCAGAATAACTCCTGGAAGAGCTATTTTGAAATGGCGTCCACACAACAAATGCCCATTGAAATATTCAGAGCTATATCCAAATAGCATGCCCACACTGATTGGAAGCTGAATCTCATTTAAGGCCCCCCAGACATACTCTGGGCAGGGCATCAGGACAGCAGTCACTTCCTGGAGGCTCATGCTTAAAGGGACTCCCCTTTACAGCCATGTCTCAGTCTCCTCTCCATTACCTACCTCCTTGAGGGACAGCAGACTCAGCTCACTGTGCGCTCTGGTTGCCACTACAGCACTCCAGCCATGGAGCCGAACCTGTTGCAAAGCACTCCCCGGCTCTTAGACCTCCTGCTGCAGCTCCTGGTGCAGTTATTGCAGGCTGCCCGCGTGGCACTGCAGAACCAGGACCCGCAGCTCACTCTGGGGCACCTCCTCACCTCACTCCACATGCTGCTCATGCACCACAGCCTCTCCCGCCCTCCCCTGCACACCGTGCACTGCTGCTTCTGGTGTCGGGACATGGGACTGGATTATCATGGAGCGGTGGGACGACCAGCAGTGGCTCTAGAACTTTCGCACTTGGAAGGACACCTTCCTGGAGCTGTGTGAGTTGCTAGCCCCTGCCCTCAGGTGACAGGACACCCACGTGAGACCTGCCATCCCCCTCCAGAAGTGGGTCACCATCACTATTTGGAAGCTCACCCCGTCAGACAGCTACTGCTCCATCAGGAACCAGTTTGGCATGGGGAGATTGACTGTCAGGGCCATGTTCATGCAGATTTGACTCTTACTATTGTCCTAGGAGAGTGGTGAGCTATTGGAATAGGGTTCCCTAGAGAACTTCCCTGGAGGTTTTGCAATCCTGCCTTCACAGAGCCCTACCAGTGATGAGGTAAGTTGGAGTTGCTCCTGCTGTGGGAAGGGGCTTGGGCTCGGGGAATTCCTGAGGGCTTTAGCAACCCTGTGATTCTATGTATGTATCCTTCTACAGGTGGTGAGGTGCTGCGCAAGGTCGTCATCCTGGGTGACATGGACCCCATTGTTACCGGCTTTGCTGCCATGGGCTTCCCCAATTGTGTGTGGGGGGGGGGGGGGGGCATTGACAGCACCCATATCGGCCCCCAACCATTGGGCCTCCAAATATATCAACTGGAATGGGTACGTTTCAGTGGTCCTGTGGGCCCTCGTAGACCACTGAGACGGGTTCATTGACATCAGTGTGGGGTGGTCGGGGAAGGCAAGGCACATGACACCTGCATCTTCAGGAACACCAGCCTGTTCCAGAAGATGCATGCCGGCACTTTTTATCCCTGACCGCACCATCAGGGTCGGAGGCGTGGACATGCCGATGTGCATTGTGGGTGATGCAGCCTACACTTCACTGCTGTGGCTGATAAAGCCCTACACGGGACACCTGGACCCCACCAGGAATGTTTCAACAGCAGGCTCAGCAAGGCCTACTTCATGGTGGAGGGTGCCTTTGGCCATTTCAAGGGGAGGTTCCACTGTTTCCTCACCTGCCTTGACCTCATCAAGCAGAACGTCCCCCAGGAGGTAGGGGCCTGCTGTGAGAACAAGGGGGATATGTCCCTGCCAGGGTGGGGGAGGGGAGTTAGAGGCTGAGCAGTTGGCCAGGGCCTTTGAGCAGCCGTACACCTCTGCCATGCAGCAAGCCCATGAGTAAGGCAGGTCTCTCCAGACACCCTGTGAACAGGTTCCTCTTGTGAACAGTACAAGGTTCCTCTGTGGCATCCTCATAGAATCATAGAACCATAGAGCTGGAAGAGACCTCAGAAGGTCATCAAGTCCAGCCCCCTGCTCTAGGCAGGACCAATCCCAACTAAATCAACCCAGCCAGGGCTTTGTCAAGCTGAGACTTAAACACCTCTAGGGATGGAGACTCCACTACTTCCCTAGGTAACCCATTCCAGTGCTTCACCACCCTCCTAGTGAAATAGTTTTTCCTAATATCCAACCTGGACCTCTCCCACCACAACTTGAGACCATTGCTCCTTGTTCTGCCATCTGTCACTACTGAGAACAGCCTTTCTCCATCCTCTTTGGAACCTCCCTTCAGGAAGTTGAAGGCTGCTATCAAATCCCCCCCTCACTCTTCGCTTCTGCAGACTAAACAGACCCAACTCCCTCAGCCTCTCCTCGTAGGTCATATGCTCCAGCCCCCTAATCATTTTGATTGCCCTCTGCTGTACCCTCTCCAATGCATCCAAATCCTTTTTGTAGTGGGGGGCCCAGAACTGGACACAATACTCCAGATGTGGCCTCACCAGAGCCGAATAAAGGGGAATAACGACATCTCTGGATCTGCTGGCTTATGCTCCTCTTAATGCAACCTAATATGCCATTAGCCTTCTTGGCTACAAGGGCACACTGTTGACTCATATCCAGCTTCTCATCCACTGTAACCTCCAGGTCCTTTTCTGCAGAACTACTACTTAGCTGGTTAGTCCCCAGCCTGTAACAATGCTTGGGATTCTTCCATCCCAAGTGCAAGACTCTGCACTTGTCCTTCTTGAACCTCATCAGATTTCTTGTAGCCCAATCCTCCAATTTGTCTAAGTCACTCTGGACCTTATCTCTGCCCTCAAGCATATCTACCTCTCTCCCTAGCTTAGTGTCATCTGCAAACTTGCTGAGGGTGCAATCCATCCCCTCATCCAGGTCATTAATAGAGATATTGAACAAAACCGGTCCTAGAACCGAACCTTGGGGCACTCCGCTGGAAACCGACTGCCATCCTAACACCGAGCCATTGATCACTACCCGCTGGGCCTGGCCTTCTAGCAAGTTTTCTATCCATCTTACCGTCCATTTATCCAATCCACATTCCCATAACTTGCTGGCAAGAATATTGTGGGAGACCGTATCAAAAGCCTTGCTAAAGTCAAGGTATATCACATCCACTGACTTTCCCATGTCCACAGAGCCAATTACCTCATCATAGAAGCTAATCAGATTGGCCAGGCACGACTTGCCCTTTGTGAATCCATGCTGACTATTCCTGATCACTTTCCTCTCTTCCAAGTGCCTCAAAATGGATTCCTTAAGGATCCCTTCCATGATTTTTCAAGAAACCAAGGTAAGACTGACCGGCCTATAGTTCCCTGGATCGTCCTTCTTCCCTTTTTTGAAGATGGGCACTACATTTGCCTTTTTCCAATCATCCGGGATCTCTCCCGATCTCCATGACTTTTCAAAGGCTCCTCAATGACATTTGCCAACTCCCTCAGTACCCTTGGATGCATTAAGTCTGGACCCATGGATTTGTGTACGTTGAGCTTTTCTAAATAGTTCCTAACCTGTTCTTTACCCACCAAGGGCTGTCCATCTTCATCCCATCTTACGTCACTTAGCGCATTAGTCTGGGAGCCGAGCTTGTCCGTGAATACAGAGGCAAAGAAAGCATTGAGTACTTCAGCTTTCCCCACATCATCTGTCACTAGGTTACCTCCTTCCTCCAGTAGGGGCCGCACACCCTCTCTGATCACCTTTTTCTTGTTAACATGCCTGTAGAAACCTTCTTGTTATCCTTTACATCCTTAGCCAGTCGCAATTCCATTTGCGCTTTCGCCTTCCTGATAACCCCCCGGCATTCTCGAGCTATACATTTAAACCCCTCCCTGGTCATTTGTCCAAGTTTCCACTTTTTGTAAGCTTCCTTTTTGTGCTTAAGTTCACCAAGGATTTCCCCTGTAAGCCAATATGGTCTCCTACCATGTTTGCCTCTCTTGCTATGCATCGGGATGGGTTCTTTCTGTGCCTTCAGTAAGGCTTCTTTAAAATACTGCCAGCTCTCCTGGACTCCTTTTCCCCTTCATGTTAGCATCCCAGGGGATTCTGCCCATCAGGTCTCTGAGGGAGTCAAAATCTGCTTTTCTGAAGTCCAAGGTGTGTATTTTACTACTCTCTTTTCTTCCTTTGGTCAGGATCCTGAAATCTACCATCTCATGATCACTGCTTCCCAGGTTGTCACCCACCTCTACTTCCCCTATTAGTTCCTCCCTGTTTGTGAGCAGAAGGTCAAGCTGCGCACAGCCCTGGTCAGATCCTTCAGCACTTGTACCAAGAAGTTATCCCCAACATTCTCCAAAAACTTCCTGGATTGCCTGTGTACTGCCATATTGGTCTCCCAACAGATGTCGGGGTGATTAAAGTCCCCCACGAGAACCAGGGCCTGCAGTCTGGAAGCTTCTCTCAGTTGTCCGAAGAAAGCCTCATCTACCTCATTTACCTGATTCGGTGGCCTGTAGTAGACACCAACCACAACATCACTGCTGTTGTTTGCACCTCTAAACTTAACCCATAGACTCTCAACAGGTTTTTCTCCCTCTATATTCTGGAGTTCAGAGCAATCATAGTGCTCTCTTACATATAGTGCAACTCCTCCTCCTTTTCTCCCCTGCCTGTTCTTCCTGAACAGTCTATACCCTTCCATGACAGTGCTCCATGGAACTGTTATCCCACCAACTCTCTGTTATCCCAATTAAATCATATTTCTTGGACTGGGCCAGGGCCTCCAATTCTTCCTGTTTGTTGCCCAGGCTTCTAGCATTAGTGTACAAACACCTCAGATAACCAGTTGATCACCCTATCTTCTCCATTCGAATCAGGGGTCCTCCTTTCTTGCTCGTTCCTCTTTGCATTTCTTCCCGGTATCCGACTTTCCCACTCCCCTCAGGGTTTTGGTCACCGTCCCCCCAATGAACCTAGTTTAAAGCCCTCCTCACTAGGTTTGCAAGCCTGCCCACAAAGATGCTCCTTCCTCTTTGTTAGGTGGCTCCCATCTCTTCCTAACAATCCTTGTGCCCGGAACAGAGTCCCATGGTCGAAGAAACCAAAGACCTCTCTCCGACACCACCTGTGCAACCACGCATTTATGTCCTCAATTCAACAATCCCTGCCCAGTCCTTTCCCTTCAACAGGGAGGATGGATGAGAACACCACTTGCACTCTGAATTCTTTGATCCTTCTTCCCAGCACTATATAATTCGTAGTAACCTGCTCAAGGTCACTCTTGGCCATATTGTTAGTTCCCACGTGGAGAAGCAGGAAGGGATAGCGATCCGAAGGTTTGATCAGTTTTGTAAGCCTCTCAGTCACATACTGAATTTGAGCTCCTGGTAAGCAGCATACCTCTCGAGATTCCAGGTCCGGACGGTAGATGGATGGCTCAGTCCCTCTTAGGAGGGAGTCCCCGACCACCACCACCCGTCGTCTTCTTTTGGGGGTGGTGGTCATGGAACCCCTATCCCTAGGACTACGCATCCCATGCCTTCCAGTAGATGGTGTTCCCTTCCGGTTTCTTCCTTGTGAGGTCCTTTCCAAAGCATTCACCACCGCAGAGCCTGTGGAGAGAGCCTGAAAGCGATTACTTACCTCTATAGTATTGGTGTATTCCTGTGCTGTCCTTTTTCCCCTTCTAGAAGTTACATGCTGCCAGTTCTCTTCCTGGTCCTGTACTGCCCTCTCTGGCTCTTCCGCCTGCCGTGCTTGCAGGATTAAACGCTGCCTTCTATCGAGGAAGTCTTCATCCTCTCTGATCTAGCATAGGGTCGACACTTGGGCCTCCAGTCCTCTAATTTTTTCTTCCAAAATGGCGACCAGCTTGCACTTAGTGCAGATGAAATCTGTTCTTTCTTCTGGGAGGAAGACAAACATGGCACACGCTGTGCAGGTAACAACAGCAGACCTATCACCATCCATACCTGCTGTCCTGGAAAAAGGATTTACAAGAAAGGCAAGAGAACCTTGCGCCCTTCCCTCTCCCCTTCCAAACTCCCTCTCTAAACTCCCTCAGGACAGGAAGGCAGAGTTAGGAACGAGTGGCCCCTTGCCAGCCGCCAGTCCCTCGCCAGCTGCCCCCTCCTTCCACATGTGTCTAGGGAAAGTAATGGAACTCACCTGATGGGCCTTCCCCAGCTTCATTCACTTGCTCCTTGCTCCTAGGTGCGCATGTGGCCCTTCTGGCCCAGGCTGTCAGCCATCCAGCTGTAGATGTCCACATTCCTGAGTCTGCTGCAGAGATCCTGAAGGTTTGCCTCCTCTACCCAGACCTCAATGAGATCCAGGATCTCCGCACTAGCCCAGGATGGTGCCCTCCTCTTCTGCCCCCAGGCAGGGGCTTGGGAGCTGGCTGCCAGCTTGGTTGCAGCCATGGAGAGCTCACTGGAAGCTCGCTAGAAGCAAATGGGTCCTGCTGCATGGTACAGGGATGGCAGGGCCTTTCTTCTGCCACAAGTAGTTTTCTCTGTGGCTGCACCTTTAAAGCCTGCAGGGTAAGGGGAACTATAGAGTTCTGATAGGTGTGGACAGAGTGGCCATCAGGGCAGCAGTGAGAAGCCCTGGAGGCAAATTATTTCAAAATAACCACAGCTGTGCCATCTACACTACACTTCATTCCTCATGAAATGAGGGGTTTTTATTCCAAAATAAGAAGCCCGTTATTTCAATATTATTTTGAAATAATGGACTTCCTATGTAGATGCTCACCTTGTTATTTTGAAATAATGTTAGTTATTTTGAAATAATACTGCAGTGTAGATGTGCCCTTAGAGACTGATGATGTCTTAGCCATCAGTGTTTGGAAGGGCTGACTCGTGGAAGGGAGGGAAGATGTAAAGGAGACTTCTCTGTTTGCTTAAGGATGACGTGTTGAGTTACCTCTGAGCCTGCTTAAGCCGTATGAATCATTCCTGACTCAGACAGTGTGATGAGCCATTAGAAGCAATTACTTGCACATTTTCTGATTGGCCTTACTTCATTCAACCAAGGTTCAGCCAATCCATAGGCAAGGATCCACTCAGGAACCTTACCATACAAGCTTCCAAGTGCAGAAGTCTCTCTAGTCTGCTTAGTGTCACTATCTCACATGCTCATGTTGCCAGTAGTGTCAACTGCTACTGTGCTAGCATGTGCTTGGTTCCATGCTAGCCAGGCCTTGGTCCAGCCTGTGTCTGGCTGAGGCAGCAGCCAAAGCAATCACCTGGCAAGTCTGTCATTGAGGAAAACAATAGATGCATCTGTTGGGGAAAAAATAGTGTTGCTTTTTGGAGAGGGTTGTTCTTTAGTGGAAAGGAAATGGCATCTTTAAAGGGAAAATTAGTAGATTTTGGTGACCACTTTTAGTCCCATACTAGAGAGAAACTGAGAATACAATATGGTAGCAAATAACCACTGCTAATGCAGTGACTGACACTCTTTCATGGAATGGTAACTTAAAAAAAAAAAAACTATTCTGGGAACTAGCTTCCTGACAGACGCGCATAAAAGGAAAGAAAATGAGGCCCAGTTGAACTGCTCTGAAAGATCCAGAATTATATAAATACTGCTAGGTACTTAGAGAGCCAGTTATCTGCCCTGCATCTATGGCAAAACCTTTTAGTGATTATGCTCTTACTGTGCAGATCTCATAGTACTTGATTCCCACTCTTCTCAAGTTTTGTTTGTGTTGAAGCTGAGAAGTTTAAATGTTGTACGTTTGCTTTCACTTAGCCTTCTATTGCCGATCAGCTCTCCTGCAGCCTGCTGCCGCTCCCGCACCATTCTCTGTGCCCAACAGTTGCTTGATACTTTGCGCAATTAGAATGTAAGTTCTCCAAGATAAAGAACTGGGCAGTCTATGGCTGTGTCTAGACTGGCAAGTTTTTCAGCTAAAGCAGCCGCTTTTGCGGAAAAACTTGCTAGCTATCTACACTGGCGCTTGAATTTGCGCAAGAGCACTGACTTTGTAATGTACAAAATCAGTGCTTCTTGCGCAAATACAATGACGCTCCCGTTAAAAAGCCCTCTTGCGCAAATGCTTTTGCGCAAGAGGGCCAGTGTAGACAACCCAGAATTGTTTTGCGCAAAAAGCTCCGATGGCTAAAATGGCAATCGGGGCTTTCTAAGAAAGCGTCTAGATTGGCACAGACGCTTTCCGCAAAAAGTGTTTTTGCGCAAAAGCGTCCGTTCCAATCTAGACGCTCTTTTCTGCAAATGCTTTTAACGGAAAAACTTTTCCGTTAAGAGCATTTGCGGAAAATCATGCCAGTCTAGACGTAGCCTATGAGTTTACAAAACGCTGTGTTTGCCTATGGCACTAAATTTACAGTATTTGAGAGGGATTGTTTGTGTCTCTCCATCTGTCTGTTCAAGAACTCATCCTCGATGGTAAGACCTAAGACCACCAAAGTTGGTATGCAGCTTCTTATCATTACTTAAAGCAAGGTCAGGGTTTGGTTGTACCAGGAAAATGGGATGCGGCTGGAATGGGCTTGCTTCTCATAAAACTATACAGAAAAGAGATAGAATCACCAGCCAGGTGAAAGGGGCTGTCTGGGGGCAACCCCCATCTAGGACAGCCCCAACCCTGAGCCATCCACCCCCCCAGTCACCCTTTAGTGTGGGAAGGGGGGCTGAATCCCCCCTTCCCCATTCGTAAGGGAATGTTGTTGGCTGTTCCCCTTCATCTTGAAGCAAGGGGAAAGTGCACAGTTTGCTGCATTCCTAACTCTTGCTGGGGAGTGCAGGGGCAGATGAACCAGCCAGGGGACATGCACCCTTCCCCCAGTTGTGCCTTCAGGAACTGCAGTGGCTATAGGGCAGTGTTTCTTAAACTGTGTTCTGCGGCACACTGTTGTGCCGCGAGGCAGTCGGAGGTGTGCTGCGGAGAACAACAGAATTCAAAATGGCCGCCCTTAACGGCTCAATAACTTTCCACCAACCCTTTTTTTTTCCTCAATAACTTCCCCACCAAACCTACTCCCCGGCCTTGGTGTTCCTCATTAACAAAAAAATTGTTTGGTGTGCCTCAGTCTTAAAAAGTTTAAGAAACACTGCTATAGGGAGTCACTTCTCATCAAGCCCCAAGCTGCTGTGGTGGGAAAGGTCTGGGATAGCACTCTTTCCCCAGGGTAGCCTGCATACTGAGACCCTCATCCTCAGCTCCACCCCAGAGCAATGATTTAAATGAGGCATGTAAATTTTCATTTTATTTTCCAAAAACCAAAACATTAATTGAGTTAAGGACCAGAGCAACCCTTGGTAAATCTTCTGGTAATAAAAATAACATAATATTGGGCTTAAAGTGTATGGGGTAAACCTTGTGCAAAGTTTTGCTCAGAGTCTTTCTGATTTGCTTAGAGGCTTTCTGGGGCAAGGACTGACAGTAGCAGCTGTTCTTCTATGCCTATTGCAGTGGAAGGTAAGCCAATGCATTCATTAGCTATACATTTGTTCCTTACCAATCCCACCTCTACCCAAAACCCTACACCTCCATTTTGCCTGCGTGTTTTCATTAATGCTTTCTGTTCCTATGGAGGTATGTTGGCGATAAACCCATGTCACCAAGAAGAAAAAAGAAGAGAGGGAAGAAGAACCAAAACAAAATCAATGAAACAAAAGCCTGAGGAGCATATTGATGGCGCTAGTAATTCCACCTATTGTTCAGCTTCTCTGACACTTCTCTTCATAAAATTCTATCTTCAGTTGCTTATCACTTGGCCAAACTTTAACTGTTTAGGCTGAGTTTTTGCACTCTGGGAGTCTGCCTCAGGCTCATGATTTAATCTCAGTGAGCTGCTGCTATATTTATTTATCTCCTCAGGTAAGGGTGATTGCAGCTCCCATTGGCCACGGATTGCTGTTTCCAGCCAATGGGAGCTGTGTCCTGGTCTGCACCACGTCCCCTGGCTCCCATTGGCTGAGAACAGCAATCCGAGGCCAAAAGAGCCACAATCATCCATACTTGCAGAGGCGCAGATAAATATAGAGGCGATGGTCTGCCAGAGGCTAACCCTGGTGAACTGCCACCATTTTATTGGCCACCCCTATTGTAGGTGTTGGCAAGATGATTGTTTTCAAAACTAGTTTTAATTCTAGCATTGAATTTCAAAGTTGTTATATTTTTATGAATAATCCTTGAAGGAAACTGACCCTTCAAGTTCCACAGAATATTTTTCCTCTAAAGAAGCTTTACTGTATTATATATATTGTATTGCTATTGTTATTCTGAGTTTACTCTCCTTAGGGGACTCTTGGCCAGGTTAGTAATGCCCTTTGTTTTAGTTCAGGAAGTCTGATGTTTCTTGATAAGCAATGTTGGCTTTCATGTTTAGTACTCTCTTTATGTGACCAAAAAAAGATTTCAAGCATGAAACTACTGAAAACAATACAAATGACTTAAAAGTAGAGAAGAAATCAGATGCAATTTTAAGTTGCAGCTTCCAGAAAGGGTAAAAATTGTGTAATTATAAACATATAATTTAAATCTCATCGCCAATTTCAGTCAGTTCCCCCCCAGATCACACCATCAGTAATCAAGATGTAAATTAAAGATATGTGTTGCTCATCCATTTTTTTTAGATATTAGCTTTTTCAGTAGATCTGTGAGGGGACTAAACAGAAAAAAATTTGACTCATAGAGGCTGGTTAACTTTTTTAAGTTAACCTTTAACTGCAACTAGCAAGAAAATGTTAAACAGTTCTGATACACTGATTAAGGAAACAATAGAAGCACATGGTGAAGAGCATTGCTATTCAGGAAAGTACTTAAGCATGTGCTTTAAATTTAGGTTGATAAAAGTCAGCATGTGCTTGAGAGCCCTTCCTGAAATGGGCTATTTTCCTGAACTGGGTCTGTATTTCTAGAGAAGAGTTATTTATGTTATTATATTTATATGTTCAATCATATTCAGTGATGGATATTGGTGTCTTTAATTTAGATACTGACTACTGAAAATGTGGTTTGCAGGTTGTCTTCCCCAAATACAAATAAGTGAATGTGTGTCCAATGCCCACAAAATGCTAAACTTCAATAAATTATTTTGTTAAAACAGATCCAGTGCTTCCAATAGAAATGTATTAGGACTCAAAATAAAATACTACTTCACTTTCTGTAGAAACCCTGCCCTTTGCTCCAGCCAGTCACAAACTTTCCTGGATTTTAACATCCTTTCTGATGGCTCACTAGCCTTTTCAAAGATGCATATCACATTTGAAATTCTTCTTCTGTTGTCACTCTTCTGACTTCAGAGAATTAAGTCTACTGTATCTTTGTAGATCAATAGTGGGAGAATATACTCCACCTTCCTGGTTTGAAACACCTTGCTATCACTGCTCACTGTTGTATTGAAGATGGTGGAAGTGAAGTTAATGATCATTTCCTTTGAAAGCTGAGGTTTACTTGATGGGTCCAAGATTTCACCCCCGTAAACAACGTGGCCAAGCTATCATTGCTTCACTCTGAGATATAGGTGGCAGAAATAAAGGAAGAAAGACTGATCTAGACAGTGTACTGTCCTGCTTCTTAATAGCCTGCATTACTTGGAAGTCCACCTGAGCTTGTCTCCATCCTTGATATCATTTTAGAAGCTTGCTCCTTCTTTAGGTTGCCTGACTTTTTACCACATTCCTAATTTGAGCTTGTCAGGGGTTCTTTCTGCACTAGCCTAGATATCTGAAAATGGAGGTGGGAAAAGTCTGAACACTCTCTAAAGTCCACGGATGCCTACTGATTTCATTGTCTATATTGTAGCACCTTGGAGCAATTTGAGTTTGGTATACGTGGAGGTAATTTTGAAAGGAAACTATTCTAATATAGCTGTATGCTGCAAACATGTTGCTAACTTGGACTTTGTTTCAGTTCATGATTGTACAGCTGGGCACCACACAATTACTTTGAATCCCAAAACATATGTTCAGAAATTACATAAAATGATGGTTTGTATTAAAAATACTGGTTTTAGTAATAAATTGTTTTGTGGAAAGAATGTTCTCAAATACAGTCACAGCCCAGTTTTTTCTGTTTCCTTTCCTTGCCACAAACTACAGAGAAAAGACTGCTTAGGGGAAGGGGAGTTGTACGTCAAAATTGGAGTAACTGGGTGAAATATAAGCTTCAGGGGTAGCCGAGTTAGTCTGTTACAGAAAAACAACAACAAATGGTCTGGTAGCACTTTATAGACTAACAAAACATGTAGATGGTATCATGAGCTTTCGTGGGCACAGCCCACTTCTTCAGATGACCAAAGTTATGTAGTGGCCTGTGATATACAGGTAAGGTTGCCAGATGGCTGAAACAAAAATACCGAACATCCTCCCCCCCCAAACAAAAACAAAAAAAAAACACTGGGAAAAAATTTTGTTGAGGGAAAAAAAGGGGGGTGCACATGTCCGGACATTGCACATGTCTGGTATTTTCTGATTTTTTTTACTGGACAGCACGTGCAAATACCGGACTGTCCAGTACAATACCGGACACCTGGCAACCCTATATACAGGTCAGAGTGGATGATCTAATGGATCCTTCTGGCCATACACTCTATGAATCTAAAGGATTCCATAGACTCTGAGGTAAAAGTTGAGTGGAAAGGGTCATACAGTAAGCTGTGTATGGCTATGGGTTCTAAATTACATCCTAGTAGGGTTATATAATTGCTCACTTGATAAGGAAAAGGATTGAGATGGAGATCAAAGAAGCAGCTAATGCTAAATAAAACAGTTACAATGGGTGACTGGTCAAATATGACAGCAGAATAAGGTTTAGAGAAGCAATTTCCTGACATCTCAAACAATTGCTTCTTGGAACACTTAGTGCTAGAAAACAGAGGAGGTGTTGCTATTCTCTGCTTAGTCCTAGCACACAGCACTTAGTTCAAATAATCATAGTTGAGCTACTAAATAAAAGTGCCTATGGTAATAACCCACTTTAACACTCTTGGAGGAAGAACCATACCCAAAAGTAGCACAAACAGACACAAAACTTTTAAGAGGAGGATTTCAAAGAAAATGAGGAAACAAATTGAAAGCCCTAGAAGTCAAAAGTGAGGAAATTAAACTCCTCAGATTGAATATGTGAACGATTTAAGCATTCTAGCACAGAGCTAGAGAAGGAAGGCAATAAGAAAAAGGAAGCAGAAGAGCAAGTAGAAATCTTTAAGGCTAAATGGTAAAGTTCAAAAAGTTGTTTGAGCTAAACAGGGATCCTTCAGCAAATGTCAGAAAACTGAATGCTATTAAAATCACTAGAAAGAAACTATGGTAGGTAAAAGGTAAAATGGAAAGTTGGAGGGCTAAAAGGGAATTTGAAGAGAAATAAAAATAGTTTAAAGCAATTAAAGAGAACAAGGACTTTGCAGAAAAAGTAAATGATTTTTTTTTGTTTGCTTTCATCTTCACACAAAAGATGTTGGGGTAATAAAGATAAGGCACTGTCAGAGATTGTAGTGACAAGAAAAGGTGTTGGAACAAACAGCTAAATTAAAGGACCACAATTTGTCAGGACTGGATGGGTTCTGAATGAATGAAATAGCTCAGCTGCTTACAAAAATTTGCTGTCTCTCATTAAATTCAGCTACTGCACTGAAGAACCAGAGAATCATACCTCTATTTAAAAGAGGAGATAAGAAGCACTATCATTCTAGTAGGTTAGATAGGAATGATTTTTATTTTACAGAATGTGTGCTGGACTCAACAGAAAAACTGGTTGAAACAATAATTAAGATGAGAATTATAAATCATGCAAATGAGCATGATGTGATAGGGACAAATCAGCATGGCTTGTGCAAAATGAAGATAATCTCTCTTTCTCATTTACTAGAAACAGTTGTGTGTATAAATGAGAACCTATTCATATAACTGAGTTGGATTTTGAAAAAAATGTGACAAAGTTGTTTAAAAACAACTAAGTAGTGGATGGGATAAAAGGAAAGTACATACAACCAGATTTCTGTACTCATGCTGAACCCCAGTGACTTTTATGGCTCTCTGTGTTATATAGCCCTCATCATCACAGTATCTTCAGTCAGTGGGTCAGAGCCTATGTGACAGAAAACAAAGAGTAGGGGAAATTTATCAATATGGAAACAGGTTTAACAATGGAGTGTCTCAAAGTTTTGCATTAAATTTATGTTTAATTTATTTATCAATTATCTAGAAATCAAGTTGAGCAGGTAAGCAGCAAAACTAGCAAAGTTATTTAGGTTAATCAACACTAGAGAAGATTAAGAGCAATTTTGGAGGTGCCTAACAAAGGTAAGTGAATTTCAGGGTTGACAAATGCAACGTGATGCACACTGGAAGGAAACACTCAGGGCACGTCTACACAGCAGGGTTATTTTGCAATAACAAAGTGAGCATCTACACAGCAAACCCACTATTTTGAAATAATTTTGAAATAATGAGTGTCTTATTCCAAATTCGATAACCCTCATTTTATGAGGAATAACCCCTATGGAATAGGGTGCATGTAGATGGGGCAGATGGAGTTATTTTGAAATAAGTGGCCTCCAGGGCTTCCCACAGGTGCCCTGGTGGCCATTCTGTCTGCACTCATCAGAACGCTATAGTTCCCCTTCCCCTGCAACCGTTAAGTTAAAGCTGCAGCCACAGGGAAAAGGGTTTGTGGCATAACACAGGCCCTGCCAGCCCTGTGCCACAATAGCAGCAAGCTATCTCTGCCTTCCCTGCTGCAATGGCAGGACTGCAACACACCTCCTGAGCCCTCCACGGCTGCCAGTAGTGCTGCAGGCAGCTTCTAAGCCTCTTCCCGGGGGCAGAGAAAATGGGCCCAATCCTGGTTTGATGCAGAGATCCTGGATCTCATTGAGATCTGGGGAGAGGAGGAAAACCTCCCGGATCTTTGCACCAGACCTTGGAATGCTGAGATCTATGCCCAGATGGCCAACAGCCTGGGCCAGAGGGGTCACATACACACCCAGGAGCAGGTGCACATGAAGGTCAAGGAGCTCAGGCAGGTTTACACAAAGGTCAGGGAGCGCAGCTCCCGCTCAGGGGCGGCACCCCACACCTGCCCCTATTTTGACTAGCTCCACCACATACTGGGAAGGGGGTCAATCCCTCCCCCCACCAATTGTGGACTCTGTGCTGGAGACACTCATTGTCACCCTCCCAGAGGGCAGGCCTCAAGCTGATGATGAGGAGGAGAAGGAGGCCCATGAAACCACCATGCCCTCCAGCCAGGAGCTCAGCCAGTCCCTGGAGCCGGTACCACCCTCCCAAGATGTCACCCAGGGATCGGATGAAGCTGGGGAAGGCCCATCAGGTGAGCTCCATTACTTTCCCTAGACACACATGGGTGGTGGGTGGTGAGGGGCTGAATGCTCCTTGCTTGGCCTTCTTGGCCAGGCATCATGCAGCAGCTTGTGCACATGGATGCACGTGGAACACCGGTCCAGAGCAGCCAGCCCCTGTGAGGCTGCCTCCGAGGCCCTTTGTGCTCCTGCTTACAGGGTTTCTGGAGAGGCCTGCCTTACTCCCAACTCCATGGTGGGACTAGGGTTGCCAGGTATTCTACCAGACAGTCCGGTTTTTGGGCCCACTGTCTGGTAAAAAAATCCAGAAAATACCGGACATGTGCAATGTCCGGTATTTCCTGGATTTCTGGCTGGGCGCCGGACGGAAGCCTGGCGGAGGCTGGGGGACTGGCTGGGAGGCGGGGCGTGATTGGCGCTGGGAGCCCTGGCTGCATCTGATGCCTTGGGGAGGAGGAGAAGCCCTGTCCCTGCTCCTGAGCGCGTGGTGGAGCCGCAGCTGGACTCACTCGTGCTTCTCCGGACTGTGTGGGGGACTAACAGCGCCTCGGGATCTGCACGTGCCCTGGTCAGTCGGGCTCCCTCCCCCCCCCCCTTGCTTCCCCCAACTCTTCCTGACCAGCTCCACTGCCCCTGACCCCCTCCCGGCCACCGCGGCTTCCTGCCGGCTGGTTCTTCTCCTCCCAATCTCCCCGGTCCAGCCGCGCTGCTCCCTCCCCCTTCCCCATCTCCCCGGGCCAGCCGCGGTGCCCCAACCCCCTCCCCATCTCCCCGGGGCCAGCCATGCTGCCCCCGACCCCTCATCCGCCAGCCACGCCCCCGACCAGTCGATTCTGAGGCATTCGGGCACCCCCCTCCATTTTCCTCCCACCCCTGAGAAGCCCCACTATCTACCTCCAGCGTAGTGCCAGCTTCCCGTGGGGTGGAAGGAAGTCCTGCCTGCAGCTTCACGCCACTTCCAGGGGTTCCGGAAGTGCGCTGGCTGCTCCCTTCCCACAGCTCTGTGGCGTGCTGGGTGCGCTGCGGGAGGGGGCGTCAACCCTGGAGAAGGAGTGCGGCGGCTTCCATGCGCCGCAGGAGGGGTGAGTCGAGTGCAGGGGTTTCCCTGCATCGCGGGAGCAGGGGTCGGCCCCAGGGCCGATGCCCGTGGGGGTTTTGCTGCACCGTGGGAGGGGGGTTTGGCCCTGGGGCAGGCGCCCGCAGGGGTTTGGCTGCGCCGCGGGAGGCACGCGCCGGCTTCCCTCTGGGGGGGGGAGAATCCTGGGAGGAGACGGGTGCAGGGGACTCTCTGTCCCCACTGCCCCCTGTTCCCTCTCCCCAGCCCCCACTCCCCAGCCCCCTGTTCCCTCTCCCCACTCCCCTGTTCCCTCTCCCCACTCCCCAGCCTCAGAAACCTGTCCCCACTGGCACCTTGTCCCCTGCCCTCCCAGTACCCTGTTCCTCTCCCCTGTCCCCAGCTGCAAAAACCTGTCCTCACTGGCATCCTGTCCCCTGCCCTCCCGGCACCCTCTCCCCACTCCCCTCTCCCCACTTCCCCATTCCCTTTCCCCACTCCCCAGCCTCAAAAACCTGTCCCCACTGGCACCCTGTCCCCTGCCCTCCCGGCACCCTGTTCCCTCTCCCCACTCCCCAGCCCCCTCTTCCCAATCCCCAGCCCCCTGTTCCCTCCCCCACTCCTCAGCCTCAGAAACCTGTTCCCAGCCTCAGAAACCTGTCCCCACTGGCACCCTGTCCTCTCTCCCCTGTCCCCAGCTGCAGAACTCTGTCCCCACTGGCACCCTGTCCCCTGCGAAGCACCCACTAGCACCCTTCCCCAGTACGATGTCCCCTGCTCCCACCAACACATTTGGGACCACATTAGTGAAGCTTGGGGTTGGAGGAGGGTTTTTTTGCATCTCACTTGTGTGGCCCCAACTGACTTTTCTGTGGGTCAGTGACCCTGACTCAAAACAGGTTCCTGCCCTTCTCAGAAATAAAGACAATGCAGAAACTTTTTGTTTGACATAGTATTTTATTTAAAAATGAAGCCTGGCCAACAAACCCCCAATTGGGGCCAAGCCTCCATCTGGCCACAGCATCATAACACTCCTGCACCCCCCTTTCCCCGAGACCCTAGATCTGAGCCTATCATACACTGGAACCCCTTGCCCTGTGCCCCTCACATACCTCAACCCAAATTCCTGCACCCTCACATCCACAAGCCTGTGGCTTGCTTAGTACCTTAACCCTACATCTGACCCCAACACTGCCCGGCCTGGAGTCCCCTCTCCGAGCCAGTGTTCCCTTATCCACCTCCTCCTGCATCCAGATTTCCTCCCAGAGCTTGCACCTCTCACCCTTCCCACACCCAAATCCCTCATTCCCACCCCAGAGCCTACACATCCTGTCTCAACCCAGCAAGGGTACGGCTAGACTGCAGGAGTTTTTCAGGATTCCGGAGATATCCCAGAAAAACTCTTCTGTATCCAGGGATGCATTTGTTCTTCCACTTCTTTTAGTGGAAGAGCAAACATGATCTTTCGGTCACCCCTATATTCCTCTTCCACAAGGAATAAGGGGCTTCCAAAAGAAGGGTTTTTCTGACATTTGGTCAAGTCTAGACAGGCCAAATGTTGGAAAAACTTCTTCCTACAGAAGAATTGGGGGAAAAAAAGCAGCAGTATAAGGGTTGGGGATAGCAAGTGATGGAGAGGAGGAGAATAGAGAGGGCAGGGCTTCAAGGAAGGGGCAGGGCTTCAAGGAAGGGCGGGGCAGTAGATCTTGGCTTGTTCTGTCATTTAAAAAGTGATCTTGGGTGTAAAAAGGTTGGAGACCACTGCTCTAAGGCTATGTCTAGACTGCAGGCTTCTTTTGGAAGAACCTTTTTTCGGAAGAGATCTTCTGAAAAACTTCTTCCGAAAGAGAGCGTCCACACACAAAAGTGCATCGAAAAAGTGATCTGCTTTTTCGAAAGATAGTGTCCATACTGGCTGGATACTATCTTGCATTTAAGCTGTGGACGGAATGGCCACACACGCCTTTTTCCAAAAGAGCTCTTTTGGAAAAAGGCTTCTTCCTCGTAGAAAGAGGATTACCAATGCCAGAAAAAACCCTCTGTTCTTTCGATTTACTTTCGGAAGAATGTGATTGCAGGGTGGACGTAACTCAGGTTTTCTCAGAAAAACGTCCGTTTTTCCGACAAAACTCTGTAATGTAGACGTACCCTAAGTTGCCACAGGATTGCTCATTGTTTTTAAAGTAACAGACTAACACGGCTACCCCTCTGAGACTCTCTCCCAAAAAGAATTTACTGATGGAAATTATGTTAAGGATATAAACAAAGAGAAACTGAAAACAAGGGGTCTATTTAGTTTAAAACAATGAATCAAAGAAAATACCATAAAGAACATGAGTACTACACCCAAAAAACCAAACCAAAACAAAAAACAGTAGAGCCCGTGACTTGACCCTTCTCATAGTACTGGAAAAAATGGTTATCTTCAGTAAAATGAAAGACAAAAAATTAAAATCAATGAAAGGAAATACTTTTTTATACATAATGTATCATTAACTTGTGGAACTCATGGCCCCAAGATATCGATGCAAAGAACATAATATGTTTTTTTTAATCAACCATTTAAATGGGTACGGTGAATATCCAATTACAATAGATAGTATTTTTTTTAAAGTTTCAGGACATAATCCAACTGCTCATTGATGGCGATTAGAAAGACGCTTCCCTATGGGAAGGTTATCTCATATTTGCAGTGTGTAGTACCTTCAGAATTATGTGGATTGGTCACTGTCAAAGAAAGAATACTAAATACATTGGGGTGAGCAAATACTGGCCTGCTGGCCAGATCCAGTCTGCCAGGATTAGCCCCTGGCAGGCCCTTCACCACTATATTTACCTGCACCTCAGCAGGTATAGGCGATTGTAGCTCATGTTGTCTGTGGATTGCCATTTCCAACCAATGGGAGCCACAGGAAGCAGTGTCCCAGTCTGCACTGCTTCCAGCCACTCCCATTGACCAGCAACGGTGATCTGCAGCCAACAGGAGCTGCGATTACCTGTACCTGTGGAGGTGCAGGTAAATATAGTGGTAGCCCTGGCCAACCACTGCCATTTTATTGCCCACTTCTCAACTATTTTAGGACCATTGATCTGATCTAGTGTTTTAATTCTCGTTTCTATCTTCCTAATTTGCATCTCAAAAGTGAAAATTTTGCCTTTCACTCATGTCAAAAAGAGGAACTATTATAAATATTATAGAAAAGTGGTGTAAAGGTATGATTAACAGTCATGTTGGTGAGAGGCTAATCTTTATTTCCTGATGTCAGTCATGAGAACTGCATTAAAAATTTGTCATGCAGCAGGGATCCGTATCCACTGATTTTAGTGGTTGCTATTACAGTGGATTTTGTGTGAACAGAATAGGTTAGAGATTTCTCTGCACGTTCCCTTTCCCAAAATAGCTATTCCGCACCTTTTGAACAAGCCCATTATTTCGAAATATAACGGACTCACTATTCCAACGTCCCTGTAAGCCTCGTATACAGGATTAAGGGATGTTTCAGAATAGCAGTTTATTTCAAAATTTGGCACTGTGTAGACAGCGCCAAATTACGGAATAAGCTATTTTGAAATTAACTCGAAATAAGCTATGCAATTTGCGTAGCTCAAATTGCGTACAGTAGCTTATTTTGAGCTAAGGGTGCAGTGTAGACACACCCAAAGGGATATTTTGCCAGTTTTTGGCCTGTTATATTTTCTCTTCCTTATGCTGCATTTCCTAGGAGGAAGATTGTCATTTTGTATTGAATTGGTTAGACTTTAGCATGCATTCTTGTTTTTCTCTGTTGGTCTTGAAAAAAAATTTATGATGCAATTGCTTGATACCAGTCTGTGTTATGCTGTGCCACATTGGAATGGGTGTTCTATTGCTCAGGGCCTCAAGAACAGACAGTCACACATACTTGTGTTCTGCAAATTTGAAGACATGTGGTGATATTTTAAGAATATGCTCATAGAATATTAATCAAACAGCATACTTTCCAGTGCTGCTGCCCAGAGCTGTTCCTCATTCTCGATTACGTGACATGACTGTTTTGAATGTGTTCCCTCCTCCCCAGTTGCTGCTTCTGCTTGCAATCTGTACATAGAATCCTAATTTTCTTAGGAGAGTAACTGTCCCACATCCCGTGTTGTATATGGAAAGTACAGTGAAACTTATCCGCACCTAGAAAGAGAGATTTTCACAGGACAAACCACACACTGTTTTTATAACAAATGATAGGGACAATGTTTTGTTCTTCTGTAGCATCTTCCACATGAGAAAGTCAAAGCACTTTAGAAACACTAATAACTCAAAATGACCCTTTGAGATAATTATTTATGACTTTTGTTTTTACAAAGGGGAAGGGGGCTAAGCTACACAATGTCTTGCCCTATGTCACACAGCAAGTTTGTGACACAGCTAGGAATAAACCCCTGATCGCTTGCCTCCCAGAACTGGGCTTTTGACACAAGATGGTGTCAGTTTTGACCTTTTCCCAAAGATCAAGTCCGTTTAATATCTGCCCAATCTTCCTCCAGGGAACTACCGATCCCGGGGAAGCCACTGGAGGTGGTGACAGGTCTCTCGCAGCCCGCATGGCAGCACATACACCCCCCACACAGACAGACCCGGGTTTATCAAAGTCAATTCCTAGCTGCCCATCCGCTGGGGGAAGGGGCCTCCGGGAAAGGCTGTAAACGGGAACCCCTTTGGGTTCGCAGCCAGGTAAACATGTGGGACGGATGCGGATGTAGCCGACAAAGCGAACTCCAGACCGGCAGAGAAGAGGAAAAGCCTGGCTGGGAGGTGCCCGAGTGTTTGAACGCCTGCAAAGGGGTCTGTCCCCGCCCCGGCCCCCCCCTTCCCATCACACCGCCGGGGAGTGCACGGAGCCGGCACGCAGCTTGGTGGCACCAGACACCTCCCTTTCCCCCTCGGTGACTCCGATCCCGGCCCCGCGGCTCCTGCTCCTCCTCCTGCTCCGCAGTTTGCCGCTCTCCGCAGCCCCCGCTGTTTCCAGGCGGCAGCGGAGCGGAGCCGATCCCGGAGCTGGGCTGAGGGTGGCCGGGCGAGGTGCGCCGCTCGCGGGGGCGGAGTGAGCGCGGCTCCAGGTCCCGGCGCCCCCGAGCCCGCCAGGGGCTGCCCAGAAGTTTGGGAGGCGCGCGGGGAAGTTGGCTCGCGGGGGGCTGCGCGCCGCGGTCCGGGGCGGGAGGGTCCCCCCGGCGGGTCTCTGCGGCAGCATGGCGAGGGGGGCAGGTCGGGAGGAGGCCGCCCGGCCGGCTCGCTGCTCCGCCGGCGGCCGGAGCCCCCGCTTCCCCTGCCCCCGGAGTAGGGGCAGCGCTTTCCAGCGGCCCCTCTGGCTCGTCTACATGGCGCTTTGCTGGCGGCTCGGCGCGGCCGAGGCGGAGTTTTCCATCTTGGAGGAAGCGCAAGTTTTAGCAACTCAGATGAAGAAACTTGCCACGGAGGAGCTGGGGGTCGTCACGATGCAGGTACCGCTCCCCGGCGCCCTCCGCTTCCCCCTTCCCTGCCTCGCTCCTTCCCTCCCCGCCGCCCCCTCTCTTTCCCTGCCTCTCCGCTCACCCTTCATCCTGCCTTGCTTCCTCCTTCTCCCTGGCTCCTTTCGCTCCCGCCTGCCCGCGCCCTAGTCCCCTTTTCTCGCTGCAAACTTCTCTCCCCCCAACCCCCAACCACACACCGGTCGCCTTTCTACCCTGACTTCTGCCCCGGTTTGCAGGGAGCTGGGGCTGTGGTGTGGAGTCCCTGCCCCAAGCCCGGCGAAGGGACGCAAGCTCTTGGTGGCCGCAGTTCCCCCACCATGCAGCTTTGCCTGACACACACAGCGACCCCTCCCCGGCCAGTAGGGGTTGTTTTTTGTTGCCATTTGCTGATCAATAAACTTGTGGTTTAGTGCATCGTTGTAAAGTCTTGAAACATGACTCCCTGCGTCAAGGCTGTTGCCTCGTGGGGCAGGGATATTTTGCATTTTTATGGAGGTCTAGGAGCTGGCTATTTTCATACTTTTGTCTCTTCAGTGACAAGGACCAGTTTCCTTTGTGAGGCAGAGGAAAGCTTAAGCCTTCATAAATCTTTTAGATTCATTTGTTTTATTGTTTTTAAACTTAAAAATACTTCCTCCTTGGAATTTGGTTTTTGTTTATATCCATATTATTCCCGAAAACTAACCAACCTGTATAATACAGTCTCAGCTCTTAAAGGAAAACTATTGGAACCTTTATTAAAAAAATTAAAATGAGGTTTGGAATTGTAAACTTTAGGTTTATTTATACTTCCAGTTGTAATTGAAGGTGGATATTTTTAGACTTATTTAAGTACAGCAATATTTACAGCTGAATTAAAGTAGTGACTTGTTTTGAACAAGGTCCCTGAGGTCTGCACACAATTTTAGTTTTTTTTCATCTCTGAATATCATTCTGTTGTCAATAAGTCCCAAAATGTAGTTCCTTCATGAAAGGAGAATTTTTTTATATGTGGAATTTATATACATGTTATATATACAGGATGTTGGGATAGGGAGACAGTTCTTCCTGAAGGTAATATGCAATTTGACACATTTATTATAATCGTTGTGCATCTCATTTCCTGATACTGTAATTTGTTTCAGTTCTAAGAGGAAGGAAATTATTAGGAATTATTTGCATCTGCTGCCTTAGTGAGTGCATATTAATTATAGTAAAACTGCTGTGATTTCTGTAATTACTAGTTGCAATTGCATGGGATGCTAATATAGTAGCTGTGTTACAACTATCAACTACAACATGCCCACACACACAGAGAAAGTGAAATCAGATCCCAGATGTATTGCAATCCAAGGTATGGGCAGTACCAAATACAGTTTTAAAAGCCTCACAAATTGAGGAGGTTTCAGAGGGGGTAGCTCTGTTAGTCTGTAACTGAAAAAAAACTTAAAAAATAACTAATAGTCTTGCAGCACCTTAGAGACTAACAAACAAATGTAGGTGGTGTCATGAGTTTTCGTGGGCACAGAGAAGACATTTGAAGAAGTGGGTTGTGCCCACGAAAGCTCATGACACCACCTACATTTGTTTGTTAGTCTCTAAGGTGCTGCAAGACTATTTGTTATTTTTTTAATTGAGAAGGTGACACTTTTATGCAGTCAGCAGGGTGTCTCTCCAAATGGCCCTTTATCTTCTCCAGACTGGCTTCATTCTCCTACCTTTGAAACATCATTGTGTTGGCTCATCTGCTAGGGCTGGGGCTTTATCCAGGAAAAGACAGAGCTGCTGTCTTGTCCTTTATATTAAGATGACATAAATGACTTCACTTAATAAGGTAGATAGAAGAAAATTATCGATACAGAGAAAATGAAGGAAAACACTTTTTCTGTCTAGGGATCT
This sequence comes from Rafetus swinhoei, assembly GCA_019425775.1. Classification (NCBI taxonomy): domain Eukaryota; kingdom Metazoa; phylum Chordata; order Testudines; family Trionychidae; genus Rafetus; species Rafetus swinhoei. The sequence goes on along the minus strand of CM033430.1, from coordinate 49,433,518 downwards.
ACAGGCATGCTTTCCCCTTGAAAATTATGTATATACAGTAACCCTATAAATGGTGAATCTTCTAGTTAATGGAAATTAAAGGAACATGATTGATTGTATTTCTCAACTTATTTCTCCAGTGGAAAAAAACCTGCTTGACAAGTGCTAGAAGCTTCAACATGTCTCGTCTTTGATTTGTTTTTAGGGGTTTTTTTTTTTAAGGCAGCTCACATAGCATGTATATGCAAATTTGTCTTCCATAATGACATTTCATTGTGTTGTAGATAGGCATAAAATGTACCAAGTTCCTCCACAAGAATTGTAGCCAGTTGTGGTATTGACTTAGGAACTAAGCTTGATGCCAGTGAATAGGTATAACAATACTAAATGCTCTGCATTTATTGTTACTTGAATTGTGTGAGGCCAAAGGCAATTAATACAGTGGAGCTAATAGTTCACAGAATTAGCTTTATATTCTTTGAAATATTTTGCCCATTTTAAGTTCCATCAAACTAATTTGAACTCTCCCCACTACCTCCATATATTGCTACAGCTGTTTCAGATTAAAAATTGATTGAAAACAAGCATCCCATGATTTTAGAAGCTTCTCTGATGATCTGTTCCTTCAGCTGAACAATTTTTTAATAAAAATTTAACTCTTTAAATTTAAGCATTTAGTTCTGAAAAAGGGCTGCATGCAATTAACACAGAATTATTTATCTTTGCTGTTTATCTAGCACCTTAGTGTATAGTGGGCTTGCACAGTAGGAGAGCTGCACCTGTCAGTGGGTTTCCATGTTCGACAGAGCTGTCAGACGGTGGATTATTATTCTAAACTGTTCTGTATTGCACTATGTAATCAAGTGGTCCTTACAACTGGAAGGCATTCAGGAACAAATGAGGTTTAACCAAGATGGTTAGGGAAGCAATTCCATGCTCTGGGTGCTCCTACATCTCTGCAGTGCCAGTCCTTTGGGGTTACATCACTCGATAATTGCCTTCTATTCACTCTCTCTGAAGCATCTGGCACTGGCCACTATCGGCAGACAGGATACTGGACTAGATGGAGTATGGCCGTTCTTATGTTCTTGTAGGGTTTTGGAAAAAAGAGTGAGGGAGCTCTGTATATTAAGGGATGTAATAGGACAGTGAATGATTACATGCAACTCCTGCCCTGCTTCTAGGGAGCTGGCTGCCACCCAGTGCTACTGGCTCTGTATCAGAGTTTAAAACCCAGCTCCCAGCATGCACCACCTCTTCTGATAGAGGCAGCAGCATGGGGCAGAATGTGGGAGCCAGCTGCCACCCCATGCTGCGAGTATGTGTAATCGTGTAGCTGCTGAAATTTTCAGCATTTACATGGTTACCCAGTTACCCACTTTTTAACATTCCTAACTGAGAGACTGCTGTAAGCAGAGAGGGTGGCATGGAAGAAGGCCCACAAGCGGTAGTGAGTAAAGGAAACAAAGGAAGTGGCTAGGATTAACTCTTGGGTACTTTGAAGAGAGCAATAGGGAATGTAAGAAGGGATGAGGACTGAGTTGTGGAGATTCTGGAAAGTAAAAAGGGGAAATCGGTATAGACACCTAGCTATGATTTTGGGCAGTAGCATTCAGCATAGACTAGAATGTTGAGAGGAGCAGAAGCTTGTGTTGCTTAAGGCATGAAACAAAAAGGCCATATCTGGTCAATTGGGATGGAAAAAATGAGAGAATTTTTTATTCTTTGAGTGAGCATACATCAAAATAGCAGGATTTGACTAGAGCTCAAAAGGCGTCAGTGGTGATGCCAAGATCATGAATTTTGGTGATGGGAAGGATAGAGATGGGAGGCATAGGGCAAGAGCACTTTGAAGGAACAATAAGCTTAGTGGCTGCATTGAGTCTGAGGTGGCAATGAAATATCCAATGAATGTCAGGCTGCAGTGTCAGCGAGGCAGGTGCAAATGCGTAAATAGACGGAAGGGAGAGAGGTTGATTTGGTGTATATGAATCTGTGGGAAAGAGTCAGAAGAGGAGAAAATTCAAGGTGGACCACCAAAAGAGAAAGGGAGGGAGGATGAGGTGGAGCCTCCAGAGGAAACATTAAGGGAGCATCTGGAGAGGTAAGAGAGGAACCAGGAGAATGCTGAGCCTTACAAGCTGGTGAAAAGGGAGGTTGTATATAAAAGTCATAGGGTTGGAGACATGGCTAGCGTAATAAACAAACTCTATCTCCTTTATTCTGTGTCTACTTCCTGTAACACATTTTCTTCATAATAGTGCTGTAATAATTGTACCTCGCATGTTGATAGGAAGAGTCATTGCTTTTATCGGCTTATATTGAAACTCTGTGATATAATATACTTCTTTTTTATAGTTTATTTTCTAAAACCAGCAAAATCCTACAGGAATGAATGGGATGAATAGTAAGAATAATATAGATGCTTCATGGAAAAGCAAGGATGATAGTATGACAGCACCATTCTAACAATTGTCTTTGAGCTAGTACAACTGGATCTTATTTGTAGACGGCTAGCTGACAGATATCAATGAAGAAGCTGATTTTTTTTTACTAAGTTTTTAAACATAGGTCTATTGCTGTAAGCGTGTTACTTTCATGTTGATTTTAAATTAGAATAATATACCATACACTAGATTCCAAATAAAGGTACTTGTGCATAAGAATTACATGGCTGTGTGATCGCTTGTGTGAGGAACAGCATTCTGTGGGCAGGTGGGGCAGCAGTTTTACCTTTATTGTTGATACATATGTGCCCCCATTATAAATGTAATTTGTGGACTAATGTCTCACAAGTATTATAGAGTAATATGTTTACTTTAAGCCTTTGACAAGACTCTGGGCCAGCTCTCCGCTGATGTAATAGTATCTAGTTCTACAATAGCCATGTCCATTGGTTGATCTCAAAGTGCTTTACAAAGCAGGGTCAACATTTAACCTGTTGTAAATAGTCAGTTTAACTGTTTCACCTGTGCAGTCTGTTTCTCCTGTTGCTTGCCTAGGAAGAGGGAAAAAAAACTTTCAAAGAAATAAAAACAATGAGGAGTCTTGTGATGCTTTAAAGATAATACATTTATTAGGGCATAAGCTTTTGTGGGCTTTGTTAGTCTTTCAGGTGCCACAAGACTCCTCGTTTTAGCTAAAACAAACTAACACGGCTACCTCTCTGAAACTTCAAAACAATGTGATTGTAAACCCACAGTGGGATTCTGGGGCAAGCATAGTAACTGAACTGACAATTGACTTAAAAAAGCCTCAAACCAGTCTCTAGACTTCAGATTGACAAAATCTCTCTGATTTTATTGTGAAATTTTGTTTTGGCAATTATTCTTTCGTATGGCTGGTGTTGAGTATCCACTACAATATGTTTTGGCAATGATTAGTATTCTGAAAACACCTGATGCATAAACTGTTGATTTAAAGTTATGTTTGTGTACTCCAAGTGGTTTTAAAAGGCAACCATATTACTTTGCATTATACGGTAGCCCATACATTTAATGGACTAGCTTCATGTCAGAAGCCACAAAAGACAGAACTTTGCTGAATGAACAGTTTAATGGGTATTCTCTTGAGAGGTCTATTCAGTTGGCACTTGGCACTCATTTAAGAATTCCAGCCTCAATTACACTAAAATAACAACCAAGCTGGAGATTTTGCTCTGACCCAATCTGAACAGAGTACATTTGTGCATAACCAGGGCTCGACGAACTGCTGCGAGATCTACTCGCCAGCCCCGCACCGCGCATGCACCAGACTGGTATTGCGCATGCGCGCAGCGCCGGTGAACGGGGCGACCAGCTGAAATCTACTCGCCACGGGCGAGTAGATATAGCGATTTGTCGAGCCCTGGACATAACTATGTAACAAGTAACTAGTTCTGTTACTTGGCTAATCCCAGGTTGGTTTTCTCGCCTCCATTGTAATGGCAATGTAGATTGCCAGTTGAAAAACTTCAGAAATTTTGACTGGAAAAACAGGACATAATTCTTTTGATAATACTGACCATTTTTCAACAAGCACAGGACCTAAGACCTCCCGAGTTATAATATTTACTTCTTCAGTGTTGGGATGTAAGTGACTAGTCGACTATCTGATAAACATAAGCTTATTGGACAATTAAGTAGTGACTTGACTAGTTGCTCCCCCCGCCCCCTGGCTTTGTAGAGGAAAAACTATTGCAGTTTTGAGTAAGAAAGTTTTAAGAAAACTTTATAAAACCCATGTAGGCCCATTAGGATCTAGAATATTTTGACAACTTTCTCATATTGATTCTTGATGTTTATTGTGCTAGAAGAGTATAGTTCTCTTTTTCTCTTACCTTTCCACCCCCAATTTCCAAACATGGGAGCATAGTTGGAGAAAAATGCCTTTCTGACTGCTAACATGGCAGTTCTATTCCAAGGACACATAACTTTACATTTTTGTATGTGATAAATTACAGAGTTCTGGTTTCTGATTAACAATGTTAATACTTGCTCAGATGCTGTAATAACAGGTATAACACAAAAACCTATGGTATAGCAGGGATAATCAATTGGTTTTTTGTCAAGGTCCAGATTTCTTGTCAATGTATAGCCAAGGTCCAGACTTCAGGGAAGGCTCGGGCAAATTACGTCCCACCAAGCCACCAGATCTGGCCTGTGGACCCAGTGGGGAGCCCCAGGCAGGCTTACCAGCTTGCCCCGCAGCCTTGCGCCCCGTGCAGAAACTCAGCTGCAGGGCTCCGTTTCTGTTTTAAAACTGGAAGGGAGTGGGGGAAGTTTTAGGAGCCGCCCTGCCCCTAGCACATTCCCATTGGCCAGTTTCTGGCAGACCCCAGCCAATGTGAGCTTCCTGTTGGAGTAACAGGCAGCCAAGAAGAACCATGCCCCCTCTCTTTGGCTCAATTATTCATGAAGCTCATGGCGAGGCAGGCTGGCTGGGAAACATTTTAATCTCTGCAGGGAGGCAGGCAGGCTAATTTGGCAGCTGGCAAGTAAATCTCTTGGCCACAGCCTGCCAGCCATTTCCTGCCCCAACTCTCTGCCCCCCGTCTCCCTCTTACACCCATACCCACTCCCAGACCTGGCACCCCAATCTCCTGCCCCAGATCACAATCCCCTCTTACCCTAGGTCACATCTCAAATACCTGCACTCCAGTCCCCTGCCCTAGGTCACAACCACCTCCTTCACCCAAGCTCCTTCCCAGACTTCATTCTCCCTCCTGCACCCCAATCCTTTACCCCAAGCTTCCTTCTGTACCCAACTTCCATCCCAGACTCCGCACCTCTTCCATTCATATCATGGAAGAGTGCGGCCCTCGACCACTTTCCAAAATATTGGAGTGGCCCCCTGTCAAAAATTATTGCCCACCCCTGCTCAAGGGGAAGGAACCATCTCCGTAGTAACAATGATGACGATAATAACTAAATGAAAAGATTTTGGGGTCCATTCTAAAGCATCTGGCAGTTTAGATTTGGCCCCGACCGGCCTATTGATGGCCCCTGAACTATGCAGACTCTTCTAGCTTGACTGGGAAACTGTTATATGAATAGTATGTTTGGCCAGATAATGCTTTTTAGGGCTGTCAGTTGACCTGCGTTAACGCCTGCGATCAATGCAGGACAGGATTAATGCATTAATTTTTTTAATGCGTTAATTGCAGGTGTTAATGCTGCACTGCCCCTTTGAAGTGCCGCTCTGGCACTTCAAAGGGGCAGCGCAAGCGGAGCCGTTTATCAGCTGGAGTGCCCAGCTGATCCCCTGGCTCTGCGTTGCAAAGCCCCTTTGAAGTGCTGCTCTGGCACTTCAAAGGGGCTTTGCAACAGCGGAGCCCGGGATCAGCTGGAGTCCCCAGCTGATCCCAGGCTCCTAATGCGCTGCCCCTTGGAAACGGGGGACGTGGGCTGGGCGCGGCCGGGGAAGGAAAGAGGCCAGGGATTGTGTGGCGGAGGATGGGGGAGAGAATGGGTCTGGGCTGGCGGTAGGGAAGAAGAGGAAGAAGGGGCCCGACTGGCTCAGCTGCAGCCCCGCCCTCCTCGGTGGCTGGGGTTGGGGCCTGGGGTGGAGAGTTGGGGTTGCCTACCTCTCCGTGGGGTAACTATCCAATGTTGGTGTTGCAGGTAACACATCAGACTTAGATCTATGTTCTTTTTCTGTCTCCACCATAAATTTCTGTGTGACCTTGGGCAAATCTGTTTCCCATCTTTAAAATGGGCATACGAATATTCCCCTACTTGTCACAAAAGTCACATTCATTAATGGATTTATTTTGTAAGGTGCTCAGATACTAGGGTGATTAGTGCCATGGGAAAACTGTAAACCAGAGGTGTGGAATCATTTTTGGGTCGGAGGCCGCACACAAGTGAAAACCAAAACAGCAACAACAAAAACACCCACACCTTACTGACATGGCTCCTGACTGAGAAGGAGAAAGATACTCCCCACGTCCCCCTTGCACACCGGAGCCTAGGGGGGCCCAGTAGATTTTGTGTGCTCCAGCCCAGAGTGGGGCAACAGTGGGGCTGGAGTGCCTGTGCAGGCTCCCCAATGCTGGAGGAGCCCTGAGCCTCGGGGCTGGATCCAGGCAATCTGAGGGCCGCATACAGCCCACGGGCCTGAGGTTCCCCACCCCTGCTGTAAACCATCAATCATTATCATGATCTTAAGTCAAGATCTCCAGTTTTGCTAAATAAGGACACTTATCTAATTAAACTTGAAACGGTTGAAAGCTATTTGAGAGACTGAAACAAAATAAAAATTAAAAAGTGTATGCCAATAAATAGTTTATGAACTACTGTTTTTTCTTTTTCAATAGTATACATTATAGTAATTGTGAAGTGGAAGCCAGTGGAGTAAAATCTCATCTGTTTTACATGATTATGTCTTGGTTTGCATCCAATCATAACAATCTTTCTAAAGGCTCTGTGAAAGCCCAAGACTGCAGCAGTTTTTCATCCTGTTCCATTTGGACTTTTTTGCATGAAACATTTCAAAAAGATATGGCGAAGTCCTGGTGGAAGGGCAGTTAAAATAGTCCAGCTTAGGAGAATGAATCTGAATTTTTAATTAGGCTTTGAGTTGTTTCTTCAAAGTCTAGAGACATCATTAGTGATGTAAGTCTTGTTGCATTAGTGGAGATTGACATTTCACTTCAAACACAGAGAACGCAGCTGTCCTGTGCAGATAAAAGTTGCCAAATGTGGTGCAGCAAGGTGGATTGCTAGATAATTAGCTGTCCCACTTTACTGCTGTGTTGAAGAGCCCTGCCAGTCAAGGGAGGGAGAAAGGGGGAATTATTAATGGGAGAAAATCCAAATGTGTCATAAAGCAATTTGGAATCTCTCAGCTGTGGCACGGCTGATAAGACGCATGTTAAGGAAATGCACAAAGTACAGTATATGTTAGCCAATTCTTTTTTCTTAGCTTCACTCAGCAAAGCAGAAATGGCAAAAGCCTGATGATCCCTACAATATAACAAAGTAGTTGGAATGGTTCAGTCAGTCTGACCTTGCCACTGGTTGCAAAGAAATTAACATTTATATTTTACATGTCAATTTAAAAAATAAATCTGCAATTTATGAGCGATTCAGAATAGAAAGGAATTACTACAAAAATGTAAACTGCCCGAGTGCATTTAGAGACAAGATAAGTGTTTTGGTGTCAACATAATTTAAAAAACAATCTGAGTTTAGCAAATATCAAAATGTTCTACACAGAGAAATAATGTAATAACTGCAGGATGTTATGTGTTTGCATGCATCTTTTGCATAATGTACCAGTTCACTTTCACACACATACTGTGTGCACCCCTTAAAATTAAGGGGAGCTTTGCCATTGATTTCAGTGATCATAGGCTATATAAATAAATATGTTTTAAAACTCAAACCTTTGGCCTCTTTTATATGTCTTTCTGAACATAATAAATAATCCCATAAAAACTTGACCTTAAATACCTTCTTTTAATGTATCCAAAATTCTTACCCTGTGGGTATCAGCTAATAGCTGTTGTACCTTCTGATGTATTACACCATTCCAGTGCTTAATAGTCATAAAAAAATCATAGTATGCAGTTAAGGACAGCCTTGAAAAGGAAAACGTTTAGGGTTAGAGCCGAATCAGGCCTTGCTGGGATTTAGAAAGCCCTTGCTCAGCTGCTTCCAAACCCCAAGATGTGTAAACTCACTCAGGGCCTAGATTTTTCTGTAGAAGTTCCCTCTGCATCTACATTTCTGTCTCAGAATGTGCATCCTGCAAATCCACACCAGCCATCCAGAGCCTCTGAGGCATGCACAAATGGGGGTTCATTCCTTGGTCTAACTTGGCTGTAGGGTTCCCAGTGTCCATTTTAACCGGACACTCTGGTTTTTGGGCCTTCTGTTCGGTAAAAAAAATTCAGAAAATACCAGACATGTGCAATGTCCGGTATTTTCTGGTTTTCCGGATGGGCACCCGACGGAAGCCTGGTGGGGGCAGGAGGAGTGACTGGGAGGCAGGGCATGATTGGCGCTGGGAGCCTCTGGTTGCGTCTGACGTAGGAGTGACGCCTTGGGGAAGAGGAGAAGCCCTGTCTGTGCTCCTGAGCGCTGTTCAAGCACATTGTGGAGCCGTAGCCGGACTCATTCGTGCTTCGCCGGGACTGTGCGCTGGACAGGCAGCACCCTGGGATCTGTATGTGCCTGGGTCAGTCCCACTGCCTGCCGGCCGATTCTCTCCCCCCCGCTCCCCTTCCGACCAGCCCTGCTCCCCCCGACCCCTCCTGACCAGCCCTGCTTCCTGCCGGCCGGTTCTCCCCCTCCCAATCTCCCCCGGCCAGCCCGCTACCCACCACACGCCACCCCAATCTCCCGGCCAGCCCCGCTGCCCCATATCCTCTCCCTCCCCGACCAACCCTGCTTCCTGCCAGCCGCCACTCCCTCCCCGATCTCCCCGGCCAACCCTGCTGCCCCTGACCCACCGCCAGCCCTGCTTCCTGTCCCCCTCCTGGCCAGCCCGCTCTCCCGGCTGGTCCCTTCTCCCCCCCCCATATCAAGTGTGTCCGGTATTTTTTCTGAAGCTACCTGGTAACCCTACTTGCCTGCCATTCTAATCCAGTAGGCATGTGTTGCATGTGCTTATCAGACTGGGCCACAATAGATTTTACACAAAATGGCCTCTGGAGCAGGAGGAGGGCCTCTCTTCTAATTTTTAGCTTAGCAGTTAGGGTACTCACGTGGGACTCCATGTTCAAGTCCCTTCTCATCAGAAGAGTGGGGGATCAGCTACCTCTCTGGTGTGTGCACTAGCCACTATGTTATTAAAAGTTTTCATGTAGAGTTTCCTCACTCTCTCTCCTGTTGAAGTTATTCCACTGTGAAAGAATCTGTGATCTGAGAGAGTGAAGCATGACAATGACTCTGTAGCATGATGTTTAGAGCACTCCCTTGGGGGTGAAGAAGACCCAGGATCCAGTCCCCTGATTTTTTTAATTATCTATCCACAATGGAACAGTTTTAAGAAGAGAGAACAAGCAGACCCTACATCAGAACAGCCTGTGGCTGGAGCACTCACCTGAGAGGTGATAGGTCCCTGGTCAAGTCCTTTCTGTCTGATGTCTAGGGAAGGGGACTTGAGCTATGGGTGTTCCATGTTCCTGATGGAGTACCCAGACTAATAAGTTTAAAGTTATGAGGGAGGTCTGAGGTCCTTCTCCCTAGCTTCTTGAAAAAAACAATGTAGGCATCTAACAGCAAGAGAGAGTTTGCAGTTGAGCGCGCAGGGGGTAACCTCTTTGCAGCCTGGACTTAGGTGCTTAACTCTGGAAGAGGGATGGGTCTTAGGACATACCTCTTTCCTCTGAATTTCCCAGTGGCTAGCTTGGGCAAGGTTTTTGTGAATCTCATATTGAGGTGCCTCTCCCCATTCATTGTACAAGGATGAATCCCTTTGATTTTTTTTTAGATGCCTAAAAGTTAGGTATGGTGACACTCAGCGTTGCTGTGCCTTTTTTTTCTTTATTAATCTAGCCTTTATTAACCTTAACTTCCCTGTAATTTGTTGTAGCACTATTCCGTATTGTCCAGCAGTGCATTGCTAATACATTTGAAAGAATAATGTAATTCTAGGCCTTTTGTGGAGAATGGGGATGTATTACAAGTGAACTGCAACTCCCATGCGTCTCTGCAGCATGACAGCCAAATAAAAATAGTCTTGTTCTTTTTTTGTATGGAGGGGAAGGGAGATTGTCAGGGGGCGGGAAAGGGAAGAAATTTTCCATGAAAAGCAGACACCATTTGTGAAACATTTATTTTTGTAAAAAATGTAAATTTCTGTTAAAATACAGTTCAGATGGAAAAAAATTGAGCAGCTCTATCCCACATTTTCCTTATGTGTATTAGGTTGAGTAGTTTGGCTACTGGTAAGCAGGAGGTGTTTGTCTAGTGAGAAGCTTGTCTCGTCTCACCTTCATGTTGGAAATCCAAGTGCCTCCCTCTCTTTCCTCAGCACTGCTTCCGAGCTCTCTTTAGTTTAGGGACTGAATTATTTGTAGCCTCTTCTATACCACAAAGTCGAGCAGTGCCACTAAGACCACACATTGTTTGGCAGAAGAAATTGAAGCTGACTCTTGGAACACGATTATAAGTCAGCAGTAGTAATGCACAATGTGATGCCAGGCTTAATCAAATCACTTTTCACTACTACCAGTTACAGGTCAACTGCAGAAGATTTCAAGAGTGTATTTGCAAGTATATTTGCACAGCTACAAACTGCTGGTAATAAGACTGTTATCCCCAATTCATACTGATGGGTTTTCCTGCTTCACAGCTCTTAAGCAGAAGTCGCCCATAAGTCTTTGTTTCCAGTAGAATTTCCTTTCTTTAAATGCCCAGTCTTCACTTTGCCTTTGACCATGACATTTGAAGTGGCAACCATTTTACTAGTTAGAGAACAGAAACGTAGCTGGACGTGTGTGTCTTGATTCAAACTTCTGTTAATTTTGGAGAACTAAATACCATTTGGAGGAAAAGGAAAGAGAGGCATTTATGATAATCTCTCCCTCCCCTACCTGTATGAAAAAGTTGTAAGATGAGATGAGAGAAGCAGCAAAGATCACTCTGGCTCAGTGGATCAGATGCTGTGACCATAGATGCTGACTCTGTGAGTGCTCCAGCCCTGGAGCACCCATAGAAAAAAATAAGTGGGTATTCAGCAACCAGACTCCCCCCTTTGCACCCTCCTCTCCTTTGCCTTCCACCCACCAGCAGTCCCGCTGATCTACTCCTTTCAATCTATCCCACCGGCTCCCAATGCCACGAAACTGCTGTTTTTCAGGGTTCAAAGGCTCTGGGAGTAAGAGGTAGACAGAGCAGGAGGAGTGAGGGTGTGGCATGTTCGCGGGAGCGGCGGAAAGAGGCAGGTCTGAGATTTGGAGAAAGGGGTAGAGTGGGGGTGGTGCGTGGGGTGGTGCATGAGATCAAGCACCTGCCCCCGGGGTACAGCAAAAGTTGGCGCCTATGGCTGTGACTAGGAGTTCCTTAACCCTTGGAGTGTGAAAGGGTTGTATGTTCTTAGGCCTTGGGTCTGGTTCCCCTCTCCTACAGCAGAACTCAGTCCATCAGTCTTGGAAAGATGCGCCAAAGATGCTAAAGCAGCAATTTTTAGCTAGAATGTGAAGTTTTGTGTTTTTTTTTCTCCTGATGTTATTGAAGTGTCTCCAGGCCTGCTGGCGGGGGGGAGGAGAGTAAGCAAAGGAGGCAACTGCCCCAGGGTTCGGAGATTCAAAGGGCTCCTGGACAACTCTGCTGCTTCTGTCACCAGTGCCGGATCGAGCCATACTTGCGCTCCGGGCAGCGGGTGCGCGGCGCATGCGCGGCCCCACCCCCGGGCGCGCGGTGCCCCTTACCCCTTCCATCAGGCGCCTCCCATAGGTTGGCACCCCGGGCAGCTGCCCGGCTAGCTCCCCCCCCTTAATCTGGCCCTGACTGCTACTATAACCCTGGGACCTTTAAATCACTGCTGGAGTCCTGGGTGGTGTGCTCCAGGAGGCGCTTGGGAGGTTAGGGGGAGGAACACAGAGCCATCCCCCTTGCCCAGGGCCCTGGTGAGTCTATTGGCTTGCCTGGGTCTCTTTAAAATTTGGAGTTGATTTCAGTTTGATAGTTTCAGCTTGTTTGGACTAGCGGGAAGAGGCCTCTCATAAAGGGCCTGTCTTTTGGCCACAGATAGGTGTGATGTTTCCAGTGCTAGTCCTCAATTGCTTTTTTATTCCTTTTGCTATAGACTACCCATTGACTGACCGGTATGATGTGGGAATTAGTCCTCCAGGCTGGATTAGTGGATTCAAGCTTCCAAAAAACAAAAACAAAAACAAACCAACTTAAAAAGAAAATTGCACTTTCTGGTCCAGACAGGGACATTGGAATAAACACTGGGTACTTCCAGTTTGACAAATTATACAGCAATGTTTATGCTTCTGTTTTTACTATAAATGCCAAAGTCTTTGGTCTGGCATATTTAAAATTAGAAAGTCTGTTGCAGCCAGATGCACAGAATCTTAGTATTTATTTTAGGAAGTCTTGATTTTCTTTTTCAATTTTAATGCTGCAGAGGAATTAAGGTGGAAATGAAAATAAATGTTCAAACTTTGAGCCAAAAGGTAAAAAAAAAAAAAAGCCTAGGTAATTATCACCAAACATCTATGAGTATATAATCAGATGATAAAATTTAGAAATAGTACATTCACCATTCCTGGGTTGTACCTTGGCAGATAAATCCTTACACGGAGATTTAGGGACTAAAAATACAGATGTATTTTTCAAAATCAGGAAAATGTTAAAACTCTTCCTCTAAGTGCTTGAGATATTAAAAAAAAAATTAGACATAAACAGCTAAAAAAGCTCTGTCTTCATTGTAAAGCAATTTAAAATAAAATTGGTTTGGAAACTTCTTTAATTTTTTCCAGAACAGACTGTTGAACAGGTTTTTTTTTATTTAAAATGTATGTAGAATTTATTAAAACCTAGGTTTCAACATAGTTAAAAATATTTTCTTTACCAAAAAGGCTACCTATAATCAGAGGAAATACACTTCCAAAAGTAGCTGAAAATGCAGATCATACATAATTTTAAAACCTCTAACATGATACTTAATGCTTCTGACTAATTTTTTTGTTTTTAAAAATTCTGAAATCTTTAGATTAATTTTCTTCTAAGCATTGGTATAAGCTCTCTGCTCCCTCTCCCAAACTAAATATTTCAGAGCTAGCTGGATAAATGATGAAAAGCTTAATTTTGGTCTTGGTTACACCAGTTTGATTCCATTGATTTCTGAGGGGCTGCACTTGATTTTCATCAGTGTTAGAGCAGAATCAGGCCCCGAAAAATTTAAATAATGTAGATTTAATCACAGGAACAGACTAGAATGCACTGAAAATAATTTATACAGAAAAGGCAGTTAATATTGACATTTTAATTATGTACAATCTGCCACTTTGCATATTTATATATGTAACAGATTTTCAATCCTTGGTCACATAAAACACTTCATGAAACTGTGCAGGTATGATAGCAACTATTTAAAACCCTTTAGAGACAGTTGTAGTTTTTCTTGATTTCTTAAAACACTGATATTAGCTTGACATTTTAAAGTTGAGGTGATACATCAAGGTAATGGGGAGGGGGAGAGGACACAGGAGTATGAAAAGACAAAGCTAAGGTCCCATAAAACCTGACCTCTGTTCTCAAGCCTTACTGATTTATCTTTTGTTTATCGACTGAAATTGCTTATAAGATTGAGTATCTTTTTAATTTTGTTTATTTGAAAGTTGACTCAACTAAATTGGTGCTAAAATAATCTTGAAATCTGCCTCTCAAGGGTGATTTAAGTGCCTTCAGATACTGGCCCTTAGTTTCACTTCCAATTTCTGTTACTTCACAAGCACATTTTCCTATTTTTTTTAACATATTTCCCCCCTCCATGTATGTTTGTATAAATCATTCCCCTGGGTATTGTAGGTGGTTAGCAGAGTTATTTCAGATAATCTGGAATAGTCTCAGGGCTAATCTACAGTAGAAGAGCTGCAGCAGTACAGCTGTACTGATGCATCTGCACCACAGTAGTACCTCTGGTGAAAACGCTCTGTGCCAATGTCAGAGAGCTGTCCCGCTGGCATAATAAAGCCACCTCTGCGAGAGCATAGCAGCTATGGTGGCCGGAGAAGCTCATCTGTCCCGCTGACATAGTGTGTTGGTTGGTGTAATTTATGTTGCTTGGGGGTTGGCATATTCACAGCCCTGGCATAACTTAAGTTAGGTCTACAACTACTGGAGACAGTTAACCTAAGATATGCAACTCCAGTGATGAGAATAATGTAGCTGGAGTTGATGTACCTTAAGTCGAATTTCTGCAGCTTCCCCATTGCAGGAGGTCAACAGGAGAAACTCCTGTTGACTTCCCTTACTCCTCGTGAACTGGTGGAGTACCAGGATCGATTTAATGGATCCTTACTAGACCCAATAAATCAAACCTCAGGAGTTCAATCTCCGGAGTTTTGATCTCAGAGTAAGTGAAGACAAGCCCTTATACCGATGTATGCAAGCTCTCAGTAACTGCTCTAGAGATCCTTCATTTTTGTTGAAATCTGAAATAGATTTCTCACTCAGTCCCTAATTCACACCATTGTGTTATTTATTGCAGAGGTCTTCGACTAATATATATATATTTTGTAGTATACATACTAATGGATGAGAGTTAGCAAATGAGTGAGAAGCCTTCATTCTTAAACCAACCTTAAGTTTTGTTACGGATGTATGAAAACAAGAAGGGACTTGAGATTTTATTTTTCCATGTGCTTTCTCTTGGAATAACACTTTTGGTAAGAAGTATGTGTGTGGGGAGAGGATAGTGAAATCTCAAACTGCTTGGATTTGCACATCCAAAACATTACTATTAACACTGAATCTAATATATAAAGGAGAATGTTTGTATGTTTGTGCTCTAATAACTTGGACACTATAAGACCTACTGCAACCAAACTTTCCATGGGATAACCTTTCCTCCAGGAGAAGGTTTTAAGGTACTGTGGGAGAGAAGAGATGAGAGACCGATGCCTCTCCCCGGGGCTGCACGGAGCTTGGCAGTGCAGGGAGAAGCGGCTTCCCCACCATTGCTGGAAGCATATGGAGGCCCCTCTTCAATACTGCGATTGGCTCGGGGCCCGGCAGCCGACCAATGGGCGGGCGGGTTGCTGCCGGGGCTCACTCTAAGCGGACGGGGTGGGCCCACTGTTACCGCTCAGCTGCCACTTTCAAAAAATGTCCGGAAGGAGGTGCATCGGGGACCCGGAGGTGAGAGTGGGGGTGGGGAGGGAGATGGAATGAATGGGTGCGGGCTGGTCCGGGGGGGCTGGACTGTTGGGAGCGAGTGGTGGGAGGGTAGGATTGTAGGGGTGGGGCTGGACCTTTGGGGCGCGTGGGGAGAGGGCAGGATTGGGGAGATGGATCGTTGGGAGCCAGGCTGGTCCGGGGGGCCTGAACTGTTGGAAGCCAGTGGGGGGAGGGCAGGATTGTGGGGGAGTGTGGCTCGACCGTTGGGGATGAGTGGAGGAGGGCAGGATTGTAGGGGTGGGGTTCGACCATTGGGGGTGAGTGGGAGGAGGGCAGGATTGTAGGGGGATGAAGGAAGTGGGGCTGGACAATCCTGCAGGGAGTGAGTGAGAAATGAAGCCCATGGCCGGGGGGCGGGTCTCCTTTGAGGGTCACAGGCCTGAGGGGCACTGGCCCAAGGGGCAGCACTGGATGATGCTGGGTGGGTGAGAAATTAATCCAAGGCGGGGGGGGAATCCCTCAAATCTGGGCACTGGTCCTGGGTTTGATACTGGATGGTCCTGAGGGGCGGGGGATGGATGGTCCTGAGGGGCGGGGGAGGGTGTGATAGATGCAGTCCATGGGAGGGGCAGCTGGTCAAGGGGATGGTGCTGGAGGAGGGACTATAGAGGTACCAGCAGGCTCAGGTAGTTGACTAATAGTTTCATCAAAAAAGATGGGAGAAGAGTTTGAGGTGTCACCTTGAAATATCTCAGATTCAGTAGGGCCAGCCCCATTGATTGAGGCATCCCTATACTCAGCTCTTGGATGAGAATTTGCAGACCCAGCATGCCTATCCCCTACTTCCCTACCAAAAAAACATTAGCTTCTGCAAGGATAATTAGCAAAAATACCATCTGATAGGAAGCAAAACATTGCACTATTGAGGGGCCTCCTATGCTTCCAGCAATGGTGGGGAAACAAGCCATGGTGATTTGGGGGCTCTCCCTTCCACTGTGCTTTTAATGGCTCCAAGACTCATGACATGGGAAGAAAACAGAGACATAGTTTCTATTGTGACTTTTGTATCTAAGTTTGCCAAGTCAAATAGCTCTGATTCTCAACATTGCAATGCCTCTTTTTTGAGTCAGAGATTTTGCTTTATGCAGCAGTAGAAAAGCATGGGGGTCTGCCATAATGGCCAGATGTCAGGCACTGGCAGCTGCGGTGTGGCTGGAGGCTGTCAGGACCAGCTTCTGCTTTTCTAAATTTTGTTCCTCTGGTTTCCCGGGCAACGCCAGGTAAGTCCAGCTAGTAATAGATAAAATCCACCTTTTATTTAAAAAGTGAACTTTTATGGCTTCCTTATTTGTTTTGTTTAAATGTTCTGACTCGGGCCTAATAAAGCTAACATATGAGTGTTGCATATTCTGAAAGCTACATATCCTGAGAGCTGCATTCACCTCGCCAGATTCCCATAAAATATACCTGCTTCTTTTATTCATAGGGTTGCCAGGTGTCCGGTATTCAACCGGACAGTCTGGTTTTTGGGGCCTCTGTCCGGTTAAAAAATTCAGAAAATAGCGGACATGTGCAATGTCCGGTATTTTCTGGTTTTCCGTCTGGGCGCCTGATGGAAGCCTGGCAGGGGAAGGGAGCGTGGCTGGGAGGCAGGGCACGATCTGTGCTGGGAGCCCTCAGCTGGTTGCGTCTGACGTAGGAGTGACACCTTGGGGAGGAGGAGAAGCCCTGTCCGTGCTCCTGAGCACTGTTCAAGCACATTGTGGAGCCGTAGCCGGACGCACTCGTGCTTCGGCGGGACCGTGCGCGGGACAGGCAGTGCCCTGGGAGCTGCATGTGCCTGGGTCAGTCCCTCTCCCCACCGGCCGATTCTCTCCCCCCGACCCTCCCCCTGGCCAGCCCCGCTCTTCCCGACTCCCCCCTTCCCCTCTCGGCCAGCCCTGCTTCCCGCCGAGCGGTTCTCCCCTCCCTCCTCCTCCTGATCTCCCCTGGACAGCCCTGCTCCCCTGACCAGCCCTGCTTCCTGCTGCCCCCCCAATCTTCTCTGGCCAGCCCTGCTGGCCCTGACCACCTCTCCGCCCCGACCAGCCCTTCTTCCCGCCAGCCACCCTCTCCCGATCTTCCCGGCCAGCCCCACTGCCCCGACCCTCCCCTGGCCAGCCGTGCTTCCTGCCGTCCGCCCCTCCTCCCGATTCTCCCTGGCCAGCCCCGCTGCCCCACCTCCAGCCCTGCTTCCCGGCCAGCCCCACTCCTCCCGGCCAGTCCCCTCCTCCCCAGATCAAGTGTGTCCGGTATTTTTTCTGAAGCTACCTGGAAACCCTATTTATTCAGTGCAGTTGGGGTTATACAAATTTCCATTTTCTTTCTAATTTTATAACTTAGCAGCTAAGAGCTTATTTTGTGCTGGCCATTGGTTAGCTTCTGGCTTTAGTTGGGCATCATGCCTGCCAATGGGAGCAGGGACCAATGGGGGCAGCTGTTCCAGGGCCTGGTTATTCAAAAGGGCCCAGAGCTCGCAGCAGCTGGCAGCCGGAGCCACAAGATCTTTACTTTGCTGCCGGATCTCCAGTTGGTGCACTCCTGGTGGTGCTAAGGGCTGGCTGGGGAGGTCATGGCATGATCTGGGAGGCATTGAGGGCTGTCTGCGTCTGGCTCCACTCCTTCTGCCTGAGATCCTCTCCCCCCCCTTTACAGGAGTGCACAGCTGGCCCCCTGTCTTGCCCAGGGGCAGCAGGGCTGACAGCCACCATGGACCCTGGGACAAGGTGTGAGTGTGGGGGCACTTCTGTGCCCCCCGGAAGAGGTGAGGCCGAGGGCAGTCAGCCCTTTATACCGCACCAACTGCAGCATAACCCCTCCTCCCCAACCCCGCAGTGCTCCAGCGGCAACTCAAAGGGGCCTGGAACAGCAGTGGTGGCCAGGATCTCCAGGCCCTTTTCAGACTCCGGACCCCGGGTCAATTGCCCCTTTGCCCCTCTCTGTCCATGGGTCAGTCCAGGAGCCCAGCAAATCTGTTGGCCCCCTTGCTGGGCCTTAGCTTCCATGAAATACTTGGCCCAGAAGTTATTGCTGTTACAAATTGTGTGATATTAATTAACGTTCAACTTCATATTTCATTTGTTAACAATGCAGTGGGTATTTACAATCTGTCAGATAAAGGCAAACTACCCACTGCCGTGGAAACAGCATTGTGCTTACTGTATTGATCTTCTCTTAGCAGCTATTGACTGCAGCAGTAACTGGCAGAAAAGAACTTCATTCCAAAAATTCTTTGGCTTTCTAATGTTTTAGCTATTGATCTACACATACTGAACCTACTATACTAGATTGTCATTAAAACTACTGGTTTCAGGCTCACAGTTAAGAAACCCCAAAATTATAACTTTTAATAGGGCTCTTCACTTACACATTCCACTAATTGCAACCTCAAATATCTGAAACTAGGTTTTTCATATATGTCCAAATATAGGGACTGTTTCACGAGACATAAAGGATCTGACGACAAAGGGTGTTGGAGTCGGCAGATCCCCGTCTAGACTGCTGCGCTGTGCCGACAAACAGCTGATCGGCACAGTGCGGTGGCCATTTTTATTTAAATGAAGCGGCGATTATTTAAATCGCAGCTTCATTTCCCTTTGTCGTCCTGCTTCATCTACATGGCTCCGTCGACGGAGCCATGTAGTCTAGACGCACCCTAAAAATATAACAGGAAGAGAACATTATGATTATGCTATAGTATGCAAAGCAGGGCTCTTTAATTTCTTTGGGCTTGTCTTCACTTACTTCAAGAGCGGTGCTCTAGAGATTGATCTCTCGGGATTCAATTTAGCGGATCTAGCAAAGACCCACTAAATCAACCGCTGATGGTGCCTCCATCAACCGTGGTACTCTACCAGGTTGCGAGGAGTAAGGGAAGTGGACTGGAGAGTTTCTACCGTCAACATCCCGCTGTGGGGTTGTTGCAGTAATTCGACCTAATGTATGTCGACACCAGCTACACTATTCTCGTAGCTGGAGTTGCGTATGTTAGATCGACTTTCTCCAGTAGTGTAGAACTGGCCTTTCAAGGCAGTAGAGGGGCAGAGGCATATCTTGACAGAAGTAACTGGGATTAACAGGCCTACCTTGGTAATAGGGAAAGTGGTGATGCGTATATGCCGTTTTTAATATCAGAGTAAGCCTGTTGAGTTTGTTCCTTTTCATATGTCAGTTATGACACCTAAATGACTTATTACAGGTTGGGAAAATTCTTACTAAAACTTGGTCCCCATATGATACAAGATAGCATTAAGAAGAGAGAAAGGGTAATAAAATTTTGGATGATTTGAAAACACAATGAAAGCTGAAAGCTGCTGCTGTTTCTAGACCAAGAAGAGCTCAGCTGCTTTACTGGCTTTGTCTACACTTAAAAGTCTAAAGTGCAGCTGCGGCAGCTTTTAACACAGCAGTGTGGCCAGGGCAGGAGCACTGAGAGAGAGCTCTGCCAGCGCTAGACCAACACCCTCCACAAGGGGAGGAGCTAACTGCATAGGGAGCTGCTGTAGCCTGGTTTACACTGGCAGTTTTCAGTGCTGTAACATGCTGCGCTTGGGGGCGGGGCGGTGTTTTCACACCCCTGAGCCAGAAAGTTGCAGTGCAGTAAAGTGGCAGTGTAGATTTAGCCTTTAAGAGTAAGCTCTTTGGTACTGGGATTGTCTTTTGTTCCGTGTTGCCTAGCACATTGGGATGCTGTTCCAGGACAAGCTCCTAGGCACTTCTGCATTAGAGATGATACTACTACTACTTAATACGTGTCTAGCATGAGCTGAGCTGCTTCTGTAGTGGCTTTTTTTGGGTATGACATCTGTGTGGCTGCTACCAAAAAGTAGTTATGAAATACTGGCTTGGCTCGGAAGCACCTCTGGTTATTGATTTGAAGCCCTGACTTTTCTAGTAGCGGATATAAAAAAAATCTTATTGTGTGGTTGATTTAGTGAGCGAGTCCTGAGTTCATAATCTCTGTGTAAAAATGTATGCACATTAACAGGACGTATTTAATAGACACACTGCCTCGATGAAAGAATGCTTTGTGGAAGGAAGCTTTTGTGCATTTCTGGATCTCTCAGCAACTCCCGTGGAGCTTCCCAAGTCTCACTGACACAGAATGGCAGAGGAAAAGACCTTCTCACTTTAAGCCTGAATGGAGAATAATGGGAAGGGGGAGAGAGGGGAAAGGGGGGAGAGGAATCAGTTGCTTTGGAATGCAGAGATGATCGGTATTGGAACTCACGATCTGAGCATTTAACACTTTTAGTTCTTCCTACCCCCAACTGGGGCTTTGCATTTACAATGAGGCCCATGCTAGTCCTGAAGTAAAAGTGGTTCTCTCTCTTAGTCAACAATAGCAGCTTCTTATCCCAGTCAGTTGTGAGAACTTTTCTCAACCCTGGTAGTCTTTTAATGCTGTTAGGTAACAATGTTAGATTTGTCAATTTTTATCCATGTGTAGTAAAGATAAGAACTATGTCCTATTTTCTTGGCCACTTTTATTTCTTGTCTAATATCTCAGCTATTCATTGCCTAATGTGTGGACTGACAATTTTAGTATTTGACAGACCATAGTCTGTTGCCATGGAAAGGATTTTCTCTCTTAAATAACAAGGTGGCGAGTTCACAGGTTTCTTTTGTTATGAACTGACAAACTGCACAAGACCGGAGTAGATATTTATATCTAAAAGAAGAGCCAAAAACTTGGAACGTTTTGGTTTAGTAAAAGAAATTTTCTTTTTTTTTATAGCCAAGAATGTAAATGCTTTATTTCCAATCCCTCTGAAGTAGAGATGTCAATAAGTAGTCGACTGGACGATTAACCAATAAGCCTATGCTTATTGGTTAATCTAGTTAACTACTCTCATTTCTCTCTTCCTCCTCTTCCCCCGCTGCCTCTGTAACTGCCTCGCACTTACCTGCAGCAGTGGATGATCTTCCACAGGGCTTGACTCGGGTCACTGCTCCACGTGTTGTAATCTGGTGTGCGTGTGGGTGCTCTCAGCATGGCTCAGGTTTGGTTCAGCTGTGCTGAATGGTGCTGTAACCCCATGTGCCAGGTCACAATGCCTGCAGCAGGCTCCAGGACAGGAGCCTCTGCTTCAGGATGAGCATGGGGTGAGCTTGCTTTCCAGCCCCCCACTATGGGGTTTATCATTCATCGGGTTTCTTTCCCTTGCTATCACTTTCCTGCTGCAATGTTGCCCTCTAGTGGTTGGGAGGACCTGGTAGCGTGTATGGTAACAGCTGGATCAATTTTTGATGAACTTTGTTTAAATTTAATTTTAAATAATTTATGAAGAAACTTCCAAAGGGAGGACAGGACACCACTGTCCCACATCTTGATGCAGTGTCATTCTGAATGAGATATATGGCCAGCTGCCTGTTTCATTTGAACAGGTGTTTGTAAATGACCTTAATTTTAGAATGTAATCTAGTAATCCTGTTTATTACTAATCCATTTCTTGCAGCATGTTTGTTATAACTGCCGTGTGTGTGTGTGTGTAAATATAAATATATTTCCTTAAATGGCACTAGGTGTTCGCTTTTTCTCAGAGCACTGAAGCCTCAGTTTCTTAGCACCATTTTTTATAAATTAAAGTTGATGATAATTATTATCAAGTATATTTAAAACCCAAAAAGATCCACATATACTTGAACAATCACAACTAGTGTAAACAAATCCAACCAGAGTCTCAGTAACAAACTAATCTAAAGAAACCTCACATTATCTTTGGCTTCTCTTTGGTCTTAGGCTTTACAGAAATACCTGTCTAATGACTTATCTTCCACACCCTACCAGTGGATTGTAAACACAGTGAATCAGGGCATCTTTGGGCACTATCTAAATAATAGACATTATAATTATTATTTTATTTATTGTCATCTCTCATCTGCAGACTAACTGGGGAGGCAGTGGCAAATGAAGAGTTACTGAGATGTATGCTTCCTGCAGGCAGATTCTCCTTCAAAGAAAGTCTTCTGACAAGGTCACCTGCCCCTTTAAGGGCGGCCTTTTTGAATTCTGTTGTTCTCCGCGGTACATCTCCGACTGGCTCGTGCCGCGGAACACAGTTTAAGAAACACTGGTCTAAATAGTGTTAGGCTGTGAGCAAAATTAGGCCAAATATGAAAGTCGATAGGTTCCAGCATAGCAGACAAGAAAGCATAGCCACAAGAGGCTACTGAGGTTAGCAAAGCTGATGAGAGCCAGGTGGCAGAAACTGAGAGTGAAAGCTGGAGGAAGGGGTATCCTTAGGTAGCTTTAAAGACCTGGATTAAAATGTATAAGAATCTTGGACTTCCATCATCCTATAATGAATGTAGAACTGCTGGCATGAAATAGAAGAGGTCTGAGTTTCTTTTTCTGTTCTCCAGTACTTAGGCCCTTAGTGTGTCGTCTGCCTACAGAGCAGGAAACCCTCTTGTGTTGCTTTGATGGAGATGCTATTAATGAATAATTTAAGTTCTGAGCCTATTAAGAACATAAAAGGCTCTTGTCATCTAAATCACTCAGTTCCCCTTTTCCCAAATGCCCAGCCTCTCCACTTAGCATCTTTCTGCAGAGCATAGGAAGTTGTTAAGTGGTTCTAGGTCAGTGTGAATTTTTGGGATGAAGGCAAGATCCCTATCCTAGTCCTTCTACAGTCTCTCTTGAAATGGGTTAGGTTCCACATGCCTTCCAGTCCCTGGAGTGTCTTATTGCAGAAGACTGAATTTCTTCAGAAACAGCTTCTCTTTGCAGAAGTGATGACCAGACTCCAAAGTCCTTGATGAAATCCTCTTCCTCCTGAAGGTCAAGCTGATCCAGCTTTTCCCTGACAACTTTAAAACCATGATTAAAAGGCTGTTGTTCTAACCAAACACATTATTTGGAATTAGGTTTCAAAATAATGTGAAATTTTGCCATGTTTACTGAATTTGCCTTATTTTTCTTTTTATAAAGAATGTGGGAAAAATCCAGCAAGGGAGTAATGGCCTTATTGATTATTTATATGTTTGATTACATCACCAACAGAAGTTGGTCCAATACATTTCTCACCTTGTCTTTCTGATTACAAAGAATGAGTTAAATTTTCTTTCATGCTGTTTTTCACCCCAACCCTCGCCACACATGTTCTTTAGGATGAAAGTTCCCTAGTTCATTGACTTCAGCATTTCTGGGTTGTAAGCATAGATCCCCTCCTTTCTGTATCTCACACTGTGAATTTTGAGTTTCTAAAAGCATGAGGTGGTGATATATGATCTTGAAAATGAGATGAAGAGATGCAGCCCACAGGGCTGAAAGACTTATGGATGAGCAGTTTCTGCTGTTTGAGCCAGAGACCAGTTGCTATAGAGATGTAGATATTTACAGGCTAGCACTTTTGCTCCTCTGTTCACTTCTTCCCCTCCCCCCAAGTATTTCTCTCAATTATCGTTTTTCAGCT
The DNA here is from genome assembly GCA_019425775.1 of Rafetus swinhoei. Taxonomy (NCBI): domain Eukaryota; kingdom Metazoa; phylum Chordata; order Testudines; family Trionychidae; genus Rafetus; species Rafetus swinhoei. The sequence goes on along the minus strand of CM033430.1, from coordinate 49,409,802 downwards.
ATACATAAACCAATCACGTTAGAATGGGTAGGAAGTTTGAAAAATATCAATTTCCAATAAACCCTGCTTCAGAAAACAAGATGTTTCCAAACTGTTTATATTGAGAGAATGTGGCAAAGTGGAAAAGTAAATTAGTACAGGCAGCGGTTTCAGATTGAGTAGCTGGGTTCCTTTGCCCTGAAGGCTGTAACATTCATGTTACACTTGCTGTCAGCAAGGCTTCCACGCAGTCACCTGATTGGCATATTTTAAAAGATTCAGACCATTAGTGTTTTGCCTGAGCATTTTTTTTCGTTTAAATCACTATGCTTCATTGAAAAATTCCTACCCCAGTTGCCAAAATTGGGGAGAGTGGTGGTTATTTAATTGTTTTTTTTTCCCCCTCAGCTTTTAGAAAATGGTACTTGGGATATCATAAATAATGGTAGGCAACTGAAACGTCATAAATACGATCGATTTAAGGACAAACTAGCAAGCATTTCTAATTATAGCATACATTTTATCCGGGGGGGACAGTATTGGAATCTCTTTCATAGTAAGGTGCCTACTAACCAGAGTTTTCCTTTGATTATTTTGTTTTTTCTCTGCGTTAATGAAATCAACTGGATGTCTTAGCCCCCCAACATCCAGCTTGTGGCACTGTTCTCCACTTCTCTCCCAAAATTTTGCTTCACGGCTCCTTCGAGATGATTTCTGCTTTTGTCGTGATGATTGTATCCTCAGCAGTTTGCTCAGTTATTTTAATCATGCTTTATGTAAGGAAATTGCTTCAGTTGCATGTAGGCTCTTCCTGCCCATTAAAGGGATGGGATGGACATAAATGTTATTGAACTAATTTAAAAATATGCAGTGTTCCGATTACAGTACCTTCTAAATAGAATACTCTGAAATGTTTCTTTAATGATTGGAAAATATTTTATAGAAAGCCAAAAATCCCTATTCTTTATTTATAAGGATCTTTTGGATGAGCCCAAGAGCAACACCACCAAATATGCTCTGGGCCAGAGGCACCCACATGTTATGGCTTCACTTGCCAGCTTAACATTTTTGTGACGTGTATGGATGGAACATCAACCTCAACTACCACTAGAGGTTCACAAATCTGAGTTTGGGGATCCCTGCCCAAGCTCTCCTCCCTGCCTTTCTCCTATTACAGACACCTGCCTGCTGATGGTAAAAGTTTCAATTGCACCTTTACCAATCACAGTAGCAGCAATCAATCTCTTTCAGAGCTTGGATAAGAACATGTGTGTCAGCTCCCCTCAGCTCTGTATAGGAGACAACTGACCCCTTTACAACACAGCTAAACTGGCTATTCACAAATAGGGACGTTAGCGTATAGTCAAATACATGATTAACTGATAAACCTAGACTTATCGGTTAATCCAGCGTTTCCCAAAGTGTGGTCTGCGGCCCAGTACCGGTCCTTAGAAAAAAAATACCAGTCCTCAGAAAATTTTTTGCACATGATTCTTGGGAGAGAGCCCACCGCTACGGCGTCTCTGCCGGGCATGCTCTTGGGCGGCGGGGCTAATCCGGCGGGCGCTAGGACCCAGGGAGAAGGCCGGGCACCGTACGCACCGACGCAGAACACCTGGCTCTGGACGCAGCCGGGGGAGCCAGTGCCGACCGATAAAGCGGCCGGGATTGGGGCCAGGAGGAGGGATGGAACAACCTGTTGGACAGGTAGGGCCAGCGACACGCCCCAGGGCAGGGTGCAGCCCACAGTTTCATCCATGAATGCAGATGCAACTGGGGGAGAGGACACGGGGCTACTCACCTGACCTCCAGGGCCAATACGACCCGAGTCACCCGGCAGGCCTGAGAGGGACCTTCTAACCTTACTGGTGAAGTAGATACCTCAGGGTTGGGGTCGGGAAACCGCCCAGGGCAGTCGACTGGGCCCATTCCTGTTGGCTCTGGGGGCTTTGGGAGGACCAGAAACAATTTATTTGCATATTCATCATAGCGTAGCGAACATGGTTTGCAGCCCGCTAGTTTTCTTTTATTACCATATTAGAGTGGTAGGTATGCCTGCCTTTGTCTGTGATGTCTTGTAGAAAGATCAGGGACCAATCCCGCAACAAGTTTCAAGCAGGTGGATTCCTTCACTCCAAAGGAACTTATTACAGATTACAGACTTGCGGCATTACTTACTATCACAGGCAGCTAGCTGGAAGCCATCCATACTTTTAGATTCAGGATTTTTTATTATTTGGTAAAAATTTGTTTTAGTCTGCTTGGTTTTCTAGTTACACAGACCAAATATATTCCTAGTAAACCTGGAACTGTTTTTAAAAAGGAAAGGGATGCTTGAAATTTAATTTTAATAATGAGTTGCATTAGATGTTTTGGTAAGTATATTTAGTAAACTACAAAAATGGCTGTACTTGTATATAAATTTCCTTTTTTTCAGACCATTGTTTTAATTTTTTTCATTTTTCAGACAATTAATTTAAAGTTTTTCTTCACTCAGCGCAAAGTCACCCTGTGGAGCTCCTTGCCAGAGGATGTGAAGAGCAGGACTTTAACAGGGTTCAAAAAAGAACTAGATAAATTCATGGAGATCAGGTCCATCAATACTTGTTAGCCAGAATGGGTAGGAATGATGTCCCTAGCTTCTATTTGTCAAGGGCTGGAAATGGATGACAGGAGAGGAATCACTTGATGATTACCTGTTTCTGTTCACTCCCTCTGGGGCATCTGTCATTGGCCACTGACGGAAGACAGGATACTGGGCTAGATGGACCTTTGGTCTGAACCAAATACTGGCTGGAGTTATTGGAAGTTTACATTTCTTCAATCCAATCCAAGTTTGAAGAAAAATAAATTCAGTAAATATTTTTGAAGTGCAGCCATATTATGGTTTAAATAGATTCGTTCGCAACAGGCACAAGACATAGCTAAGATGTCTGGGAAATCTGCTGATCTAAACAGTTTATAGAAAGGAAAAGTTACGGAAAATTGCACACCAAGAATAAGTTAGTGCTCCTGCAAATTCATAAGTGAACCTTTCAAATTGGAAGTCTCAGTCCACGTTTGAACACTTGTAACATCACCCACTTCATATCCTACCCTATTTTTCAGTAAGTAAGGAAAATACTATGGATGGTGGGGAAGTTGCTCTATCAGTATCACCAACTGGAAGCAGCAGTATAAAGGAGGGTGGAATTCCATGTAGACCAGCCAGTGCTTAGAACCAGTTTATAAAAGGAGAACCTGCACATGGTTACTGGACAAGAGTGATAGCACCATAAAGGAAAGTGACAAAAGGAATTTCCTTCCTGTTTGTCATTTTATAACTCCACTCTTACCTCATAATCTCTAAGTCTTTTCCTCTTGTAGTTGAGGGTTTGCTCTGGAAAGGACTGTCAAAATATATGGTGCATTTAACTCCTTTGCCTCCCGCCTCTATATTTTGTCTTCCCCAAACGCTCTACTTTGCCAGGTGTTAGTATGAACTGTATGAAAAAAGGAAAATGTGATCTTGGTGTTCTTGCACGCTTTTCAGCATGAATAACAAGTAGTCATTAATTTCCATCTGATAAAACTGTATTATCAATATGTTGGTGGCTAAAAACTGAAACAGGAAATGACCTGAGTTACAGTTTCCATGACACCCTATCATTCGTATCCAGTTCTCAAGAAGATGAAAGGCCAAAGCAGCCTTTTGATAGTGAGCAACTAATTGGATAGCTGATAGTGGGAGGGTTTTTTATGTGAAAAAATAAAGGAGGAAAAAATGGAACAGCTGTGTTTTGGGATAGATGTGTAATCCCCAGATAAAACACTCCAAGGACAAGGAAACCTAGTAGTCCCTATAGTCAAGGGAAAACTAAAATCAGTGAAAGCAGCACAAAGATGCTTTTTAATGGAATTTATATATTTTTTATTTTTAAAGCCAAAATCCACACAGCACATTTTGAAATTCACCTTGCGGAATTATTGTGTTTGATACAAAATATGTTTTTTTGGTTTTGTCATTCTGTTCTCAGAAAATGAGCAGATGCTAATCTGTTTTTGCAGTCTCCCTCATCCGTAATCAGTGAAGATGTTTCAGTCTAGAACAACGTATGGCTGATGTGCCTAGTTAAGATTGTATACAGCTGAAAGCAGTTGCCTTCTCTCCAGTTGCTGTAACTCATTTACATTTAGTTCATTTAGATTGAAAACTTAGGCGTTTCTTTAGTCTTGATCATTGCTCATTTTCTCCTGTAATTCTGTTTATTGAAATAGCAATAGTACAAAAAAAAATCATAGAAAGTTCTATACCTGAGCAGGAATGAAGATTTAAAATCAATGAATCCTGCTCACTGATAAGGATTCTGATCAGTCTGGATATAAATTTATGCCTTCTGCAGTGAATAGGGTGATCAGATCGAAGGTGTGAAAAATCAGGACAGGAGATGTGGTGTGTGTGGGAGTAATAGGGCCCTATATAAGAAAAGCCCTATAAAATCTGGCCATCTGGTCACCCTAGCACAGGACACTAACATTCAGAAGGGCCGTGTCAGAACATAATTGTTTACAATAGGGTAAAATTCATAGTCTAGGACTTTTGTAATAAATCATCTCAGCGTAAGGCAAGAGACCATATTTAGTGTAATTCTGCATTTTTAACATATGGCAGAGTGGTTTTTACCCACGAAAGCTTATGCCCAAATAAATGTTAGTCTTTAAGGTGCCACAGGACTCCTCGTTGTTTTGCAGATACAGACTAATATGGCTATCCCTCTTAGGAGTTTGCATTTATCTCACACAGTTTATCACTTCACTCTTCTTCGTAAAGCTGTTTCCTTTTATTTTAAATCCTTTTTTTCAGCCTTAGAAAATAATCTTTAGCCTGCGTAAGAATCTGCATAAATTGGAGAGAAACTTTTTACCTTCATTTTTAAACCAAATGGACCCAAAGGGGAGATGTTCCATATCCAGTTTTTATGTGCTCTCCTGATATCAACAGTAGCTGCATTTTCAATTGTTTTAAGCATGAGTTTGGGAGTTGAATATTTCTGAAATGATCTTCTAACAATTGAAGGAGTTCACACTTGGAGAAGCACCTGTTTTATGATGGGTTTGCACCTGAGCTAAATAATACATCCTAATGATTTTAGGAGATGAATATAATAATGAGACCATATGGAATCTTGCTCACAGTGGTCTGATGTTAAATTTTTTTTTGACAACTTATATGACTGAATAGTTTGAGGTTAATATGAGAGAGGCAGAACATTAGAAAAAACTTCTATTGTAGTCACAGTGATCTATCGATTTTCTTCAGTTTTGAATTTGTTTCTTCCAGTTGGGAGATACTGGTTGTTCCAGCTGTGGATGAGGGTTGACCTCTAGCTATACACAGACTTGTGAGCAGTCTCTATCCTATGGTTAAAACATATTCTCGTTGAATTGATTTTTCATTCTTTGGAATGTTTGAGAGGCAGCAAGTAGCCAGCTAGTGTCTAGTGAGGAATCAGAATTAGTATTCTGGATAAAGCATCAACGGAGAGAATCTCCAGGTGGGGATTATTTGCAGCATGTTTTCCTAGTTCAAATAGTGGTACCATTTCCTGACCATCTCATTTTCCCTCCTCTAATTCACTCTCACAACTCATTTAAGTCAAGACGTGATCTCTGATATTTGTCCTCTGATTTTTCATGATGTAGGTAACACTGTTAAATACCCCTACTCTACTCAGGAAACTTGGGGAAGAGAAATGGAAATAGTAGCTACTGAAGTTTAGTTACCTTGGACGACCTTTATGATTAAATGTGCAGATTGTAACACATCACTTAGTTCTTTGTGTCACCGGTTATGTCAACAATAATTTTTTATCAAAATTTACCATGGTTCCAACTGCAGGTGCTCCAGTTGGTAGTAATGGTGGGATTCCTTGTGCAGGTTAGCTGTATGCAGGGGTGTAATCAGAGAGGCCAAAGCACAATTGTTGCAGCTAGCAAGGGATTTGAAGGGTAACAAGAAGAATTTCTACAGCTATGTTAGCAACAAGAAGAAGGTCAAGGAAAGTGTGGGACTCTTACTAAATGAGGCAACCTAGTGACAGATGATGTGGAAAACCCTGAAGTACTCAATGCTTTTTTTGCCTTGGTCTTTACAGATGAGTTGAGCTTCCAGAGTGCAGCACAGTATGGGGAAGAGGTGAACAGCCCTCAGTGGTGAAAGAACAGGTTAAGGACAATTTAGAAAAGCTGGACATGCACAAGTCCATGGGGCTGGATCTAATGCATCTGAGGGTACTGAGATATGATTGCAGAGCTATTGGCCATTATCTTTGAAAACTCTTGGTGATCAGGTAAGGTCCCGGATGAACGGAGAAAGGCAAATATAGTGCCCATCTTTTTTTTTTTAAAAAGGAAGGGGGAGAACTTCAGACCCATCAGTCTCATTTCAGTTCCTGGAAAAATCATGGAGCGGGTCCTCAAGAATCCATTTTGAAACACTTGGAGGAGAGGAAAGTGATCAGGAACAGTCAACCTGATTCACCAAGAGCAAGTCTTGCCTGACCAACCCAGTTGCCTTTTATGCTGGGCATAAGCTGCCCATATCTGTGGATATGGGGAAAAGGGTGGACATGATACACAGTAAACTTCCGATAATCTGGCACCTTTAGGACCCAGGGGGTGCCGGATTATCAGATATGCCGGACTATCGGAAGGGGGCTATGAGGGGTCTAGGGTGGTGTGGGGATGCCACCCCAGACCCCTCATAGCCCCCCCTTCCGATTGTCCGGCTCTGCCTCAGGCGTCCCCGATTCAGCCGCTGCTGGTCAGTTTAAGCAGCAGCTGAATCGACGCCACGGCAGAAACAGCTGGGGTGCTGCCGGGTTGGTCCAGTAGCGCCGAGGGGCAGCGCTGTGGGACCTACCAGCAGCACTCCAGCTGCTCTGCCCCCAGCTTCCCCGATTCAGCCGCTGGTCAGTTTCATCAGCTCCAATGGTCCGGCTGCCCGGAGCACTTCCGGGTTCCTGATGGTGCCGGACCATCAGGAGTGCCGGACCATCAGATGCTGGACGAATGGAGTTTTACTGTACCTTGACTTTAGCAAAGATGTTGATATAGTCCTCAATGGTATTCTGGCCAGCAAGTTAAATAAGTATGACTTGGATGAATGGACTATAAGATGGATAGAAAACTGTCTAGATCATTGGGCTCAATAAATAGTGATCAACATCTTGATGTTTAGTTGGCATCAAGGAGGTTGGTCCTGGGATCAGTTTTGTTCAAAATCTTCATTAAAGATATGGATGATAGGATGGATTGCACCCTCAGCAAGCTTCCAGATGACACCAAGCTGAGGGGCCGGGGAAGAGATAGATATGCTGGAAGGTAAGAATAGGATCCCGAGTGACCTAGACAAATTGGAGGATTTGACCAAAAGAAATCTGGTGTGGTTCAACAAACACAAGTGCAAATGTAACCGTCACCAGGCAGATTTGAACCTGGGACTTCTGGAGCTTTGTATAGGAGCCTCTACCCTTTGAGCTAAAAGCCAGCTGGCTCTCAGCCCATGCTGTAGAGGTCTCTTGTTCTTATCTGTTGCTGTGGTCTAGGTGCCACTGCATGGGACAGTGAACCAAACTAGGTGTCAAGTATCAGAGGGGTAGCCGTGTTAGTCTGAATCTGCAAAAGTGACGAGGAGTCCTGTGGCACCTTATAGACTAGCAGATTTATTTATCAGATCTGATGAAGTGGGTCTTTGCCCACGAAAGCTTATGCTCCAATAAATCTGTTAGTCTATAAGGTGCCACAGGACTCCTCGTCGCTTTTGCACACTAGGTGTGTGGGTTACACAAAGTCCTGCACTTAAAAAGGAAGAATCCCAGTGCATTGCTAGGGCAGGGGACTGACTGGCTAATCAGCTGTTTTTTCAGAAAAAGACTTGGGGGACAAGCTAGATATGAGTCAACAGTGTGCCCTTGTTGCAAAGAATGCTAATGGCATATTGGGCTGTATTAGAAGGAGCACTGCCAGCAGATCTAGGGATGTGATTATTCCCCTCTATTTGGCACTGGTGAGGGCATGTCTGGACTACTACATCCAGTTTTAGGCCCCCCAGTACAGAAAGGACATTGGAGGGAGTCCAGCAGAGGGCACAGAAAATGATTAGGGGGCTGGGGTACATGACTTATGAGGAGAAGCTGAGGGAACTGGACTTATTTAGTCTGCAGAAGAGAACAATGGGTGGGATTTGATAGCAGCCTTCAGCTACCACTAGGGGGGATTCCAACGAGGATGGAGTCAAGCTATTCACAGTGGTTATAGATGACAGAACAAGGAGCAATAGTCTCAAGTTGCAGTGGGGGAGGTTTAGGTTGGATATTAGGAAAAACTATTTCACTAGGAGTGTGGTGGAGCCTAGAATGTGTTACTTAGGGAGGTGGTGGAATCTCTAGCCTTAGCGGTTTTTAAGGCTCTGATTGACAAAGCCCTGCTAGGGATTATTTAGTTGGGTTTGGTCCTGTTTTGAGCAGGGGGATTGGATGAGATGACCTCCTGAAGTCTCTTCCAACCCTAATATTCTATGATTCTATTTTGGCATTTTAACCATGTCAAGGTCAAAACATCAGCTGCTGGTGGAGATGCATGGGAGTTGGTAGCAGTGGAAACACTTTTAAGTGTTTGTGTGTGTGTGTGGGGGGGGGGGGAAGAATGCAGACAACGACCTATGGAATTAATTTCATCATCATCATCGCCCTTCATGCCCACTGGCGTATAGGTCAACAACAAAGGTCCTCCACTTCTGTCTGTCTCTGGACAGCCTCTCAATAGTGCCCCAAGTGTGATTCATGCTCTTCATTTCTACTTCAGCAGTCTGGCGCCATGTTGTCTTGGGTCGTCCTTGTTTTCGCTCCCCTTCAGGTGTCCAGTGCACAGCAATCTTTGTGATGGAACTTCCATCTTTCCTGAGCAAGTGCCCAGTCCATCTCCAGCATCTTTTCATAATGATGGTAGCCATGTCATCTTGTTTGCACCGCGCAAGCAGGTCCTGATTTGAAATTATTCTTGGCCAAAAAATACAGAGAATCCTCCGAAGACTTCTGGTGTGAAAAGTCGACAATTTATTGAGGTTGTACTCTGTCATCCGCCAGCATTCTGATCCATATAATAGTGTTGATAAAACACAGCTCTGATAAAACTTCAGTTTGGTATGGATGCTGACTGTGATGACTTCCATACAGCATTCAGACTCATGAAGACATTTCTGGCTTTACTGAGTCTGCTCTGGATTTCGCTTCTGACGCCTCCATCTTGCCTGATAATACTACCTGAGTATGTTAAATTCTCTGGGCTAGGTAGACCTTGGCCATCGATCTTAACTGATTCTGGTGCCTCTATATTTAGGGTCATGACTTCTGTCTTCTTCTGGCTAACTCTTAGTCCAACCTGTTTTCTGAAGGTGCAGAGTCAATTTGTCTTCTCTTGCATATGACGATACATATGAGAGACCAGATGCATATGAGAGAGCAGCACGAGATCATTAGCAAAATCAAGGTCCTCTAATGTGGAGAAGACAGTCCATCTGATGCCTCTTGGCTCATCTTCTGTTGTACGCTGCATAACCCAGTCTATGACTAAGTTAAAGAGCATCGGAGACATGACGCATCCCTGCCTTACTCCAGTCTTAACTTCGAAGTGTAGAACATTGTTCCCCACGCTGCATGTGAAATTATTATTAAAGCTCTTAATGAGCTGGACTACTTGTTGTGATAATGGAATTAATTTATGGCTTGTTTATTGCATATACTTGCTCTGTGGTCAACATGTTTTGTATACAGTGTGTCATTGATTCAGTCATGTTGCTGATTCTTGCTGTTTACTGTGATTTCATAAAGCCACTCATAACTTGAGAGAAGTCAGGAGGTTGATCAGCTGGCTAGTAATAGCTGCTGATCTGAACATAAATAAACATACGTAAATAAATAAACGTAAATAAAATATGCAATGGTATGTGGCCCAATTAACCTTTCAGTAGCCAGACATTCAGTAGCCTGAATTGAGGGGGTTGGGTGGGGATACAAGTAATGGAGGACTGGAGGACAGGATTAATTGTTCGGTGGAAGACAAGCAGATGCGGGGGTTAATGCTCCTGCAATGCTGTCCAAAATCCCCCTACCCAGTACATATGGGAGAATGGGCAGCACTAAGTGGTAATATGCACTTGGGCAGGGAGAGTTTAAACAGCAAGAGACTGACCAGAAACCACAATACAATCTCTTTTTAAAAAATGCCATGACTTTTGGGAGTTCAACTCGTGATTTTTGGTCTCTTTACGTTGGCAGTATTACAGCAATCAAAATATCAGTTGTTCAGTTAGCTCCAGTTATCTTAATTGAGACTAATTTCATAACTGTCTATGGCAGCTGTTAAGCTAAAAGCCTACAATGAAGAACATTTTCCTAGGCAAAAGTGAAGTATGTGGGATACCTGATGATTTGTGGCCTGAGATATGTGCTGCCACATGGTATATGGAAAACTGGGTTAAAGCTATGTCTTTAAGTGTAAAGAGTCTCCTAGCTCTGTTTGTTGCCTAAGGGGCTCTTTAGAGAAGTGTTCAATATGAGTCTTAGGCTGCCAGTCTGAGTCATGGGGAGCCAGCTTATAAGGTGGAGTGAGTTGTGCCTCTCAGTTTTAAGTGCTTCCTGTGTGTCAGATTTTTTAAATTCTAAGAAATTTGAATTCTAAACTGCAAGGAGTATTAGATAAAAATATAAAACTTCTCCAGATAAAATTTCTTCTTCCTTCCATGGGCATCCTGTGGTTTCTGAGTGCCTTGAGAGTTGTTGCAGGAATCTTTGCCAGTCATGAGGTCTTGTAGCATTCCTTGTATCATTACCTAAATAAATTCTCCACCATGCTCTTTGCTGTTGTGTTGTAGCCTACTGGCCTTGGAAATATCATCCCTGTGCATCAGCTTCTCTGTTGACATATGCCTGAGTAAAGCAAGAAGTTTCCTTTTTCCAATTTTCCTTTAGTTTACATTCAACAAGGCTGGTCAGGTCTGAATCCAGGAGGTTGACATTTTGTAAGTGGAAGCCATCTAACCAAAATGGTTGCTAAACATCAAAGAAGACTTTTCAGGCTTCATGAATCCTCTCTCACACCACCCTCTCCCCATCAGTACCTTACAGAATCAGAAGCAATTCCATTCTGGCTAATTGGACTTTGACTTAAGACCTTTTGATTAAGCCATAAAACTAAAAAGTTCAAATGAGCTTGTATCCTTTGAAGCTGTAAGGAAGTAGCTGTCTAAAACAGTTGGCTTAAAAAATCTAAAACCAGCTTGGCTGTTAATATTTTGGGTAGCTGCACTGCTTCCTTGCATGAAGACTTTTATTAGGCAACAGCTGTAGTTGCATTGGCTGAATACACGCCAGTTTTCCTCTTCAGACTGAGCCTCAGGACTGCTTGTTAGCTCCCTGGCTGCCTGTGAGAGAGGATAATGTAAAATTAATGTATGAAGAAAGGCCTGAAATCTGACACTGTGAGAATGCAGGTGGTCTGAGATGATGCACAGAAATTAAACTAACACGCTGATCCTTCGGAAGAGAGGCCAGTCTGCATGTTTCATAAGGATTCATAAAATATTCTCAGATACAGTAGTCCTGGATTTTTCCTGCCTCCCCTTTCAAAGTCATCCACATAGGGAGCTGCTAGATGTGCGTGTGTATCTTTTGTAAGGGTGTTTTTGTTTTGCAAGCATTTTATGGAGTAGGTAGATATTTCCATAACTTTCAAAATTAGAAAATACTGTTATATAGATTTTATATTCTGCCTGTGAATTACACAAAGGTGACAACATTATCTAAAGATACTTACTTTAAAGTGAAGATACATGAGAATTACTTTGTCATTCCTGTTTGCTTCCTTTTCCTTTGCTCCCCATGTTATCTTTAGTTAGCAAGAACTAATCTTAGTCAGTCTTACGAATAATAACTGACCTCCCATTCAATATTTTTAGGGTCTGAGAAGTTCCTCTAATATGGATGATTGTATTACAGTCAGAATGTGGAATCAAACTATGGTAGACTGTATATTTGCCTTCTATCTAGTGTGTGTAGTGTGGCATAGACTCTGGCTTAGTACATGACTGCAGAAAATATATTCACCTCTGATATGATTTCTGTAGTGCCATAAGAATGGAACAATAACATAAATATATGCAGCTGAAAGAAAGATGTGGTGCTAAAGGGGATGGGTAGTTATGCATGTTGCATGGAAGCAAGAGGGTGAGTTGAGAAATAAAATGAAGAGTTCAGGGATTTCTAATTTGATTGAAAATTCATAAAGTCTGAAACACTAACCTTAGTGAACCTTTTAGCACCATCTTACATAACTGCACAAGGAGTTCAACCCCTAGCTGCCACTGAACATTTGACAGAAGATAGGTCTAGTTTGAACACGAATGCACTTTGCTTATTGCTAATGGGATATTGAGGTACAGAAATAGATCAGTAGGACAGGAGTTAACATAATGGTTTTGATTTTTAATTCTCTTCTGTTTTGTGAATTTATAATACTGTCTGTGACATCAAATTGCAAATATGGACTTCTAGATTTGGAAAGCCAGTTGTGTGTTTGGGTTCTCAGATCAACACCTGGGCACCTAAAAGACTTTAGTGCACAAACATAGAAGTGGATGTCCTACCGTCAGTGCCTAAGTCAAAAAACTGGTCTTTCCACTGATAATGCCAGTGTGATTTACAACCTCTGACTAAAGACATTGTACAAACCAAGGTGATGATTAAGTCATGGATTCTAGAGACTCTGCCCTTAATTGTTGATTAAAGGTCATTCATTGGTAAGTATGGAGTCCAATATGTCATGTCTTCCAGTTAGTAAAATAGTGGTTGGAAACAGCAAATCCCAGGGTTGTGTCCCAACTGTACATAAATATACTTTTGGGTCAGCTTGTCCTCTGCAGACAAACTTGTTTGATTTTTGTAACATTTGAGCTTCCGTAAATAGAAAAAAACTTGTGTGTAAAAAGAAAAGTTGCTTTAGTTTTCTGTTCAGAATTTGACAAATGAAAAAAGTCATTCATTTATGCTGCATTTCAGTTAGAAGAAAATCATAGGGTTTTCCCCCACAGGTCAGAAAATTATTGCATGAGAAATCCTGTTAGGGTTGCAGACTTTCCTGACTGGATGCCATTTGTGCCAATGGCATCTGGACAGAAAAATTGGCAACCCTAAATCCCGTATTTTTTAAGTTAAATTTTGACAGTTTTAAAATGATAGACGGAGGTTTATATAATATCTCAGAGTACATCTTCAAATATCTTGTCCAGAAAACTGTTTATATCTTGAACATGTTAGGATAGCCTAAAATTTAAATATCTGAAATAACGAAATTTACCATTTAAAAAATTCTATGATCATGAAATTGACCAAAATGGTGGGACCCTAACCCGCTAAGGGAAATGAGAATCTGGCCTAGAAAATACTTGATGACTAACTAGCTTTGGTAGCTGGCATAACTGTAAATCAACCTCTTTAAAAACAACTTGCCAGTTTTCTTTTAGGTGGATACAATTACCCCAGTATGTGCACTATTAGTCTGTTCTCTTTCTGTAAGGGAGTAGCTAGAATATTTTTAAGTACTGATGTTAAGGTATGTAATTATCTAAGGAAACTGGCAAGTTTAAAAGCATGACCACTATATGAAAACCATGATTAATTTTTCACTGCAGGGCTCACTGTGATTTCTTCTGAAATGAACAAGTCTGTTATAAAGGTGTCCATCTGTTGTGTAATTGATGGAATACCTGAGGGGTCATTGTGATTAAACTGGGAGGGAAAACTTTGAGCAGGACAAGGATACTATACACTGTAACCTGAAGCTTAAGTATGTATGGCAACAAGATGGATATTTTTCCCCAGTACTCCATTACAAACAGATCTTGTTTTTAAATTTCACCAGCAATGAGAAAAATGTAGATTTATAGATATATTTGTGTTTACAAAAAAAAGTTTGTATTGGAAGGGTTGGTTATTAAGGATTTTAAATATGAAGAAGTATGTAAAAAACCTCAACCTTGACATGGTAGATTTATTTTTAGATAATTTGTCTGTGGGCATAAGGTAATTCTTGACATAGCTGTTAGGTTGGAAATTCCACAGGGCATTGTATAGCTTTTCAATGCATATCAGGGATGCTGTTCCTTAACATTGCACTAATACAGAACATTGCTTTCTAAGGAAAGATTATTTTTAAATAAATACCATAGTACATCTAAAATATTTTGGTTAAATCCAGCACATCAAGGGAATAGAAAGATAATGGAGATAGATCCTCTTCTAAATTTTCAGTTGCAGCCTGTCTGCAGATGTAGTCAAAGAGCTTTTATTCTACTTGTAATTTAAAGTGTCCCAATCTTACCATCTAAGGAAGCTTGGGCTGGGGATCTGAGTGAACAGGGTATTTTTTTTTTGGGGGGTGAGAGGGAGAGAGTATCATGGTTAATGGGGGCTATGTTTGGTGTGAATGGGGGAGGGGATACAGATAAGTATATGCTGCAACAAATGGGGATGAGGTAACAATGGGTATTGAACTGCAGGCAAGAGGAGCTGTGCTAGAATGTACCATAATGCGTTTACTAGAGAAGAGTTCTCCACATCTTTTTCACTCCAAGCCCCAGTTTTTCTGCATGTGTAAGCCTGGTAGACCCTGGTCATTTGCGGATGGAACTGAACCTGAGACCTCTGGAGCTTTGTATATGAGCCTCTACTGCTGTGGTTCTCAACTGGTGGTCCATGGTGACTTTTTTGGTGGTCCACAGGAACATTGTCCAAAGTCACACGGCGTGAGCAGGTGCTGCCATTAGGCTGTTTTACGCCGTGTTCACAAGCACACGGTGCATCATCCATAGCGTCACCTAGGATGCAACTGTGTTGTGTTGCCAGTAACTTCCATCTGAGGCTCTGAGCGTCAGTGTAGCTGCCGCTGTCATGCTGAGTGATTGCTGTGTCATTCGTCCTATGCTACATGTACTGGTGGTGGTCCACGAAAATTTTTTGATTGGCCTGGTGGTCTGTGGACTGAAATGAGTTGAGAACCACTGCTCTACTGTGTGAGCTAAAAGCCTATTAGCTAAGGCTGTAGAGCAGACTCACTGTTCTCTCAGTAAGTGGGCTCAATGCCCAATAAGCCGTGGAAGGGTTGGTACTCACCCAGAAGGTGTATGAGTTACACGTGCTCTCATCATCAGCCCTACTTGCACAGCTAGCGACTCTCCTCACAGATGTCACGCTCCTGTCCTGCTATGTCCTGTGCCAGGGTAGCAGAGGCGAGGAATGGGGATGGGTTGCTAAAATGGGCTGGGGGGGGGAGGAGGAGGAATTTGGAGAGAGTTGAGTTCAAGGAGTTGATGCAGCTCTGGGGAAGCCTTTCTAGTGCTCTTCCCACAGGGCTCATCTCATATCTCTGGCCCTTGTACAGCCCCTTTCTGATCACCAGCTCCATTTCTGGCAGCCTGCCTCTTTCCTCTTTGGTGCCTATCCTCACTCACTAGGGGGCTGTGCAAACACAGTGGCTGAGGCAGGCTAAGGGGCGCTGGAGAACTGGAGTGGCAGAGGGATCTAAGCATTATTGTTGACTAGGTAGCTCAGCACCATTAACTCCAATAAGAGGAATAACTCTAATTTTTTTAAGTATCTTATGTTTGAGATGTTATCAGGGATGTGCATGTGTGTGGCCATTCAGCTAGAGGAACCCAAAGGAATAGGAACTTTTTTTAAACAGGGATCATTTTAGAATGTTCTCTCTTCAAAAGCTAGTGAAGATTTACAAAAAAATCACAAAGAAAACTTGTCTTACAGAAAGTTATTGTGCAAAACTTGGAAACTAAATAATTTAAGGGTGTATTAAGGAGATTTCAGGGATGCTCTAAGTGCAAACCTCAACACAACCTAGCTGCAGATTTGCTGTTAACTCTTATATTAGATAGATATGCACACCTTAAATACACATTGGTGCATCTATGTCCATATATGTATTTCTCTACATCTAGACAGAGACACACACTACATACACAAACTAATGTATAAAATAAAAATACCTTCTGGAATTTTCTTCTGTGTTCAGATAAATACGGAAAGATAGTTGGAGAATTTACTGTTTCTAATAAAGAAGCCCTGAAGTTTGATACCATTTTGGGTAAATCCACGGAGTCTCTATTAATGTAAATGAGAAGGTTGAGAGAAACTGAAGTAGGACTTGGAGATGAGTTCGGGTTAATGTTTGTCTCAGCTCAGGTACATTGCTGCTTTTAACAGAGGGAACTTTCATGCTGCAGGAGCCCCTGCTGCAAAAGACCATGGCAGAGCAGTTGGAAGCTTTTCTTGTTGAATGAATCTCAGATTCTTTTATATGGATTTAGTAAGTACATTCCAGGCTTGTTAGAGACCTAATAGATGCTAGGTACATATTTTCTGTTAATCTGTAATCACTATTGTTTTATGATTTTATTCCTTTTCAATTTAACCTTGCAACTTTTCCTTTCCACAGATCTTCCAGTTCCATTTAAGAAATGCTGACATTTGTAAGTGAAATTTGCTTTGTAAATTGTAAACTTAAAAGGAGATTGACACCTTAAAAATTGTCCTTTTATCTGAATTGTATTTTACCTACTGTTGTTACCAATAACACCAAAAGTAGTGTAACGTAGAAATTGGAGAGAAAAGCCCCTTTTTCGCTTACTTGGTACATTTGACATTTCCATTTATAGACCATTTTACCCAGTAACAAGAAGGAGAATCGTTTTGAAAATAGTTTAAATAAAAAAAAAAAAAAGCTGCAAACTCATAAATATTGACAGGATGGTTGGAGATGGAGGTGCAAGTGCAGTATCTGAAGTTGCGTGATTGGTGGGTTTCTTTCCCCCATTGACTAGATTTAAGATGACTGCTTCCCTTTACAAATAAAAAGCCAAGCTGTGATACAATAGAACCTATGATTTACAAACACCTTGGGTATGGAGGCTGTTGGTAACTGGAGTTTCTAACACTGAGATTCTACTGTAGTTCAAACTTGATTGTCAGTTTTTAGTCATTGCTATACAGAACTTTCATTAAGCTTTTTGGGGCGGCACATTTGTGTTGTGAAATGGGGGAAGGCTAAGAGAGTGTAAGGGAAGGGTGTGGGTTTTTATTTTGGTTGATTAAAAGGACTCAGATTTGTTGGAACGTTGGAATCAAACAACAAAAGCTTTCAGAATAAGGCAGAACTGAAAAACCAATGCAAAACAGGACACCATCTGGAAATTATTCTATGCTTCATTCTTGGTATTATGAGTATAATGAAATACAAAAATTCTAAGTCCTTGTAATTGTTCAGCTTTGTCATGCAAATGGAGCCCAGACTTTGAAAAGGACTGTAAAGGTTTTGCTCTGATTTTTCATGCTTTGAAGAAAACCTCTGTGTCCTTATTGCTTTGGCTGAATAGAGGAGCAGCTTGCTGCAAGACATCAGCCTTCCAGATCACTTTTATAATATGAATAATGGTTTTTGTTTGTGAATTGGCAGAAATTGGATGCAAGTGTATGAAGAAATATTGAATTAGCATAGGCAACTATTGATTGTTGTGTTGATCAAACAGCAATTGTAAAATTGCTTAAACTTTTGGAATTATCACTGTTCCCAAGATGCTGTACTTGGATATTACTTGGACATCTGTGGAATAACTTTGAAGGATTTGGCTAGCATTCCACTCTTTTTCCATAAATTAATGTGAGGGTCCCCACTTCTTCATTCCTAACATGTGCACAGAGACAGCTAAGTCTGGTGCCTTTTGAGGGGAGGAGGGACATTTTATGTTTTTATTAGATAATGACATTATTGGACATTTTACTTTGTGCTGCTAGGATTCAAATGCACAAATTGCTAGCATCACCCTCCAGTGAAAAAATATAACATTAACTTTCAATGTAAATTTACTAAGCATTGAAAATATAAAATAGTAAATGAAAAAATTAGGTAATAGTTCAGGATGAATATATGTATTTGCGGAGTTGTTATAATTTCCAGCAAATAATTCTTTTGCATCAAATTAAAACTGTTTAAGTCTGGAAATGAACATTTAAGAAATGCAGCCATAGCATAACACCATATATTCCTTTTTTACTTACAGGGTACATGAGCCAAAAAAGCAGAAGATCATAATTTCAAAGCTCTTTTTGCCACAAATTACAGCGGGAAAAAATCTACTCTAGATTGAGATGTAACATGCAAAATTTCAAAAATTTTGGAGAAAATTTAAAGGATTGAAAATTATATTTGTAATGGGGAGCTCACTTCAGCCTTACCTATGGAGTAATTAACTAACAAAACATGTAGATGGTATCATGAGCTTTCGTGGACATAGCCCACTTCTTCAGATGACTGGAGTTTTAAATTTAGAATGTGCAGACCCAAAATAAATAGAGGAGAAAGGGGGGGTGGGGAACAAGGAGCAGAGGGTATGAAAATATCAAAGGGGAAAAACAGGTAGGCAGAACTGGTAACCTATGAGCACCTAAAGATTTGATAGTTAAAAGAAGCAGATAAGGCTCATAGGATAACAATTAGATAGGAAGGGTACTAACGCAAGAATCTACACAGACAAAGAGCTGTTGGCACCTTCACTGAATGTTAGGTTGATAATGTCCTAGCCATCCCTTATCTCGATTGAGGAGGTTATCAGTGTGAGAATTGAATTTGTGGATGAATTGTAATTCCAACGCCTCTCTGTGTATTTCGCTTGTAGAATTGGTTTGAGACAAGGCAGCCACCTGGAGATCTTTTAAAGAGGTGGCTGTTGTTCTCGGACAGAAGGCAGTTTGGGACGTTCTTCCCCTGCCACGTCTGGTGGGAGTGTGGGGATTTAAAGGCACCCTGACTCTTTTTGTGTGTGTGTGTGTGTGTGTGTGTGTGTGGTTGGTTGGTTGGTTGGTTGGTTGGTTGGTTTTGGGGTTTTTTTTTTTTTTTTGCTCAACAACTTTGGTAACACCCTTCCCCCCCCCCCCTTTTTTTTTTTTTGGCTAAACCAATTTTTTCCCCTCCGTGTTCGGTATTTTTTGTGAAACTATCTGGCAACCCTATCCCCCTATCCCCCTCTCCCTTCTTCCCTATTTATTTTGGGTCTGCATATCCTAAACTTAAAACTCTGGTCATCTGAAGAAGTGGGTTGTGCCCACGAAAACTCATGATACCATCTACATGTTTTGTTAGTCTATAAAGTGCTGCCAGAACATTTGTTGTTTTTAAGTTTATCCTGTACAGACTAACTTGGCTATCCCCTGAAGCTTGTGGAGTAATTAGTACTGCTCCACAAGACCATACTCAATAAATCAATTGTAAACTGTGCAAGTTGAGGCATTTGGAACCTTTTATTTTAACGTTTTCTGGATTTGTAATTTGCAGTACTTCTAATGTGTCTATATTATTTTTATTAAAAACTGAGAAATGGGAAAAGGAAGTGTGAGTTGCGGAGACAAGAAAGAAGTCCAGACTGTAGCATTAATCAAATTTTTGTACAATTCTGTAGATTTTAATTTGGGGGCTTAACTCTGTAGTGTATCACATGGTGACAGAACAAGGGTAACTTTGAGTGCATAACATTTCCAGCCTTTTATTTTTTTAAATGAAAAACTGATGTTTGGGAGAACAAAATAGCTCCATCAAAGACGAGTGGATACACTGTATGGGTATGGGCTGGTGATTCGCAAGCCCTGGAGGTTTCTTAACAGAGAATTTTAAAAAGGGATGAAAGACTCTATGAAGGACAGTGTTCTTCTTTGGACCATTTTGTTGGGAAGTGATCTCTTGGGCTACCTGTCCTTTGCTTTCCCTAGGCATTTTTCATCTAGAGAGAGTGCTTTAATGTGAACCTTCTCTGCTCTCCAATGTGCCTTTCTATTTTGATAAACCCCTGATTTAAACATAAGATCTTTCCCTTTATTTCAATGGGGAAGGAAAGAGAGAACCTTTTCCTGCAAAGGTTTGCTGCTGCTGCTCCTTCATCAGTCTGTTTCTCTTCTTTAATAAAGTGGTGTTGGTAACTGTTTAATTTTCAGCTTCAGGTGTTCTCAAACCAGTGATAAATATAATGGTTCTGCCTATCTCCAGTCAGTAACTACAATGTATGTGTATGGTAGCAGGGGAAGATTAAGTGGGCATGATTCCAAATTCACATGGCCAATTAGGTAGGAACAGCCAAACAGATTGTTGGAATAATCAGGGGTTTAGTATTTGAGAATTTTATGTTTCAATAACTCATTCTAACTTCCATAATCTAATATTAATATAGTAGCTGTGTTAGGTATCAGGAATTCTCATTACTCTGTGCAGTGATGTTAAACAACTTCAATTCAGCTGCGTCTAAAGCAGGGGGGGGGTCTCAAACTTCATTGTACTGTGGCCCCCTTTTGAAAACAAAAATTACAACATGACCTATGAGGGGGGACTTAATCCTGAACCCCCTCAAGCCCTGCCGGCCTCGGTGGAG
The DNA here is from genome assembly GCA_019425775.1 of Rafetus swinhoei. Classification (NCBI taxonomy): domain Eukaryota; kingdom Metazoa; phylum Chordata; order Testudines; family Trionychidae; genus Rafetus; species Rafetus swinhoei. The sequence continues at coordinate 49,389,305 of CM033430.1, read as the reverse complement.
GTGCTAAAGCCTGAGCCCCACAGCCTTGGATAAGGGAAGCCAAAACTGAAGCCAAGTGGCTTCAGTCAGAGGCAAAGGTCCTGTAACCTGATCTATGCTAAGGATGTTAAGGACTAGTGGCTCCCCACCTTGCTGCCTCTATCAGATAGAGGCAGCAAAGGGGGGGGGGGGAAGGAAGAAGGGTACTTCAAAGCGGCAGTGCTGCACAGCTGAGCCGGGGGGGCTGAGCTCCAGATGGCATTTCAAGGGGCAGCTGCTCAGCTGTGCGGCTCAGTTGTGCAGTGCTGCCTCTTTGAAATGCTGAAGCGGCATTCAAAGATGCAGCGCAGTGGAGCCTGGGGAGAGCTGGGAACTCCCCAGCTGACCCTGGGTTCTGGGGAAATACTGTGAGGAACCCGGGATCAGCTGGGGACTGATCCTGCACGGAGGCCGGGATCCAGCTGACCCCAGGCTCCAGGACATTGCCCCTTTGAAACACTGAGGGTGGCATTTCAAAGGGGAAGCCGCCGCACAGCTGAGATGGGGTTCTGGGGAAGTTCTGCGCGGAACTCTGAGTCAGCTGGGGAGTCCCCCGCTGACCCCAGGCTCCATGGCTTTGAAAAGCACATTCTAATGCAGGCACGCCGCGTGCAGCCTGGAGTCAGCGGGACTTCCCGCTGGTCTCCGGCAGCACATGGAGTTTCTCATTCCTCCCCCAGTGGGGACTTGTACATTTCGAAGGAGGAATGCGGAAGTCCCTATCGACTAGTCAAGTAGTCGATGGAACAACTGCTCGACTAGTCAATTAACTGCAATTTAACATCCTTAATCCATGCCGCCCACCACTTCATCTCCAGGCATTGGGTCTTAGCTTTCAGCTTTAGCCTCAGGCCCCAGCGAGTGTAAGCCAGCCCTGAGGACCCATTTAAAACAGGGTCTTGACCCACTTAGGGGTCCTGACCCACACTTTGAGAACCGCTGGTCTAAAGTGACGCTTGTTCATTGTAATTTTTTTTTTGTATTTTGAACTTTACATTAAGGATGTGAAAGTGTAACCATGTGCTGGTTCTTTGGTTAACCTTCATGTTTACATGCAGGCTCCAGGCTCCTGCTGCCTCACCCCGGCACTGCTGCCTCTGATACCAACAGGAGCAGGTGGGAGCCGGCTCAGAAGTCGGGGAGCCATGCGTAACCATTAATTTTTCAGCGGTTACATGGTTAATTAATTACACGCATTTTAACATCCCTCCTTTCACTAATCTTAATGTGAAAGTGCGTCACGATATGCAATTTTGTGTGTATACACGTATATACAAGGTGTAGAGTCTTTAAGAACTGCTAGTGTATAAATAATTGCATATAAAAATAAGCATAAAAGAAACAATTATTTAGGTTGCAGTCAGCCTTGGGAAATTAGGAAAATCCAAATTTATGGTTGCCCATGTAACATTAATTCTGTTACCTCGTGTGTCCATCAGAAGCAATGAATGAGGCAAGGGTCCTATGGAAAAAAATATGGGTAAGGCACTTCCATAGCATGAGGACTTGCTCCCTGCCAGATTTCTGTGCCTTGCTGCAGAAAATAGAGGTGTTAAATTGTCAAAAAGGTTGCGTTAATCTTGGATAATGGTAGGTATTATGCAGCCTAAATGTAGGGGACACTACTAGTGGCTCCCAAAATAAAATGGTAAATGAATACTGCTGAAGTAGCACTGATTTAATTATGCTCAATAGAATCCCCTTTAGTACCTTTCCCACCTGCCTGAAGCCTCAGACAGACCAGGGGGAGGCATGTACTTAAACTCCATGGCATATATCCATTGCCATGCGGCCCCACACCTGCTTGTCCCAGAATGTAAGACTTGTCTAAGCAAGAGCACATTGCCATTGCAAGCTCTGTGTTCACACTACTGTTGGTGAATTTCACTTGGCCTGAATGAGACTAAATGCTATGTCATCATCCCCTGTATCTCAGTGCACTGTTGCAGTGCCAGAGTGTATGCTAGTGTCGCAGTGCTGTTAGTTTTCTCAGACATTTTCTCAGTGCGCCTCGATACTTTTGTCACTGAAGTGTTTGACAGCACGGAACTCCGGTTCTATCATCTGTCAAGCCATTTGTCTGCTGCCGGCACCAGACCTGAGAGCAACCAAATTGGCACTCAGCTGGTTTTGGTTCTGCTCCAACCCTCTTCTAGGGTTCTTTTACCTCTTCCCCTTACATCTCAGCAAAGCGGAGTTTAGAACAGAATGAAATAAACCATGTTTCAAGCAGGTATAATTGGAGTGATGCCAGAGATATTCTGTACCCACCTATAATCACCTTTGAAATCAACAGGAGCTGCAGATCTGAAAAATCAGATCCTATATGCCAGAGATGTAATGTACCAGGTCCAGGGAACTGGGCATAGATGCAATAATCCACAAGCCTGGCAGCTCTGGTATGGACATTGTGCACTGTGTGGGAGATTATTGTTGCAGTTAACATTAGTGCAGTCCTAGTGGTTCAAGTTGAAATAATACAGTGTTGTAGTGTATACAGGGATGCAGCAGACTAGCAGAGTGTCATTGTCAAAGATTTTTGGAAGAGGCCAAAAAAGAGTACAGTTTCTGCTGTGCAAAATCTAAGATCTCAGTAAACATCAGTAGCCAAAACCTGAACTTGACTAGGGATGTAAGCGACTAGTCGACTACCTGATAAGCATATGCTTATCGGATAGTTGAGTAGTGACTCGACTAGTCGCTTCCCTTCCTTGCTGCCTCTATCAGAGAGAGGCAGCAAGGGGGGCGAGAGGAGGAGCAGGAGCCGGTGCTGGGGGAAGATGGCTTAAAAGCTGGTTCCCCCCAGCACAGTCTCGAGGGAGGCGGGCGGGGAGGAATGGGAGGCAAAGGCACAGCGGAACTGAAGTAATTCCTGCTCGCCCTGTGTTCTGACTGCTGCACCTCTGTTCTTGAAATGTAGCAAGAGCCTCACGGCTACATTTCAGACGCAGAAGCGCAGCAGTCAGAACACAGAGCGAGCGGGGACTGCTTGAGTCCCCACTCGCTCCATGTTCCCTGCTGCTCTTCTGCCTTTTAAATGTAGTAATTCCCGTGGGCAGCTCTTACTCCATTTAAAAAGCAGAGGCGCAGCTGGGATTGCGAGCGCCCCACCTTCCATTTATCAACTAATCAAGTAGTCAATGGAAATTCCATCGACTACTCAATTAGCTGGTTAATCGAAAGTTAACATCCCTAAACTTGACCTCTGACTACAGTAAGCAATGGCAGTTGTGTAGATTGTCAAAACATGTATAGTACTAAAGGAAGAAAAAAATTTAACAGGTGACTTGATTTCTAATATTTTTAATGGAAAAATACTAAGAACCAGATCCTTTCCAGACCAGAATGCATGATAACACTTGTTTTTTCTGATTGACACACACATGCGAATGCAGTCGTTTTGCTGTATGGAAAGATACTGTGACAAAATTTAAATTTAAATTTTACTTTCACAGATCAGCCTCTTCTGTCTCCTTTCATATGTTAGTATGTTTCTCATGCATTAGTTTTTTGTGCACAATTCTGAATAAGTGAAGCAAAAGCTGAGCTGTTATCAAGGTAAATTGCTTGCTATGTGTATTCAACACAACTCATTCCATGTACGTAAGCTTTGATTGTATAATAGCTTTTGGAATTAAATGGAAAGTATTATTTTAAAATTGTTGTGTAACAGATGTACCTTACACAGTGTCATCTGTAGGTTTCAGGTCATCACCCTTTGTTGGCAAAAAATTAGACATTTCTGAGGTGAAGTTCCGATAATTTACTAAAAATAAAATGAAAACTATTTTGAAGAAGAAGCTGACATTTAGCATTCCAGTTTCAAACCCCTCTGACTGATAAATATTTTATGTGCAGTGAGGCATTCTCAAAAATTAAATATGAATGAGTATTACAAAACCTTGTGGTACTATGAAACATTGAGATTTTATATTTTCAAGTATGAATGTCTGTCTAGGGAATCTTAATTATTTTTAAAGAAGATGACACTGTTTGCAAGATCAGCACGTTTGCTTCTTAAATAATAAAGTTAATATAAGTAGGATCGTCTGAAGTAAATTTCAGCAGAGCTTTATTTTGAGTAAATTAGCAGTCTTTCCTCCAGAGGTTCAAAAAACCCTCTTTCTTTTAATGTATCTAGACAGGCAAAGTTAAAACTGAATTGAAGATTTTAAAAAAATCAAATAGTCAAATAGTTCTCTTCAGTCTGAAATAGAAATTGTTTTAATTGTACTCATTTACCAGCAGTAGCATAACTCACACCATAGTGGATAAATGTTTTGGGGGAAAAGCAATTTGAAATAAACCTAAGACAATCAATAAAAAATAATAGCTTGTCTTTTGGGGGGGGGGGCGAGTTCAGGGGTATGTGTGTTTTTTGTTGTTGTTGTTAGTGTTTGTTTTTTTTTTTAAGAAAATATCTTTGCCTATACACATTAGGGACATTACTGAGTTTTCTGATAAGTATTGCAGTGGCAACTGGCAGTAACGTGATAGTAAGAGGAATTAATAATTCCAGAGTAAATTTCCTGGTTTTGAAAAGCTTTTTCTCATCATCTAACTTGGTTTGTGGTGGAAAGTTGGGCTCTAATCCTCCACCTGACAGTATGTGGGAGGGAAGTCCCTAGGGCCTTGCACCTTTGTGACAGTCTACCCTCTCCAGTCAGTTGCAAGACTGGAGCTTTGGTGTGCAGAATCCCAGGAGTAAGGGTATGTCTACACTGCCACCCTAGTTCGAACTAGGGTGGCTAATGTAGGCATTCGAACTTGCAAATGAAGCCCGGGATTTAAATATCCTGGGCTTCATTTGCATGTTCCCGGGCAGGCGCCATTTTTAAATGCCCGTAGTTCGAACTACCTGCCCGCGGCTACACGCGGCACGGACTAGGTAGCTTGAATTAAAGCTCCTAATTCGAACTACCGTTATTCCTCCTGCTTCATTTGCAAGTTCGAATGCCTACATTAGCCACCCTAGTTCGAACTAAGGTGGCAGTGTAGACATGCCCTAAGGGTGTTGGGTTTTTTAAGCAATTGGTTTTACACTAGGTCAGCTGATTATATGTTTTTTCATGTTGTAGAACTATACATTGAACAATAGCTAGTGCTTAGTTTTTCATCCTGTTACTATAGAAATGAGTAAGTGCAACCAACTCTGGGTTCAGCCTGGATACTGTTCCATGCAGGTTCTCTAGTCTTCAAAAGTTCCTCTACTAGCCTGTAGTATGCAGCAGCAGCAAAAAAAAAAAAAGCGCTGAGGGGAGGGGAGGGGAGGGAAGGGATATGTCAGAAATAAGACATGATATACTTGGAAATAAACCCTCACTAAAGGAAAAATAGAAGGCTGTCTTTATATATCCCCAAGGACATACATGCTCTTTTGGGGAGAGGCTTTGGGTTTCTTTAGCACACTGACTGTTGATAGGTTAACCACATTTTTCAGTGTCCAGTCTTTCAGAGTGCCGAAAGCTTTCTGGCTGATGCTGGGAGGTAAGAATGGGTCCTAAAGTAATAAATGAAAAGTTCCAAACATTTCCTAAGAAGAGAGAATTAAACTTGGCAAATCTCTTGTGCTAGTATGTAAGTAATAAATATCGATTGCGGTTTATGGATCTTGGCAGGTGAAGGATAAACAATTTCAAAGCTTGTTGATTTGATTTCTACTTTTTCCTTCTGCAAGCTTATACTGTGTAGCAGGGGAGCCGACAGCTTCCGCAAGCCCCCCAGGCAAGGTATGGTGGGGGGCAGCTTTGCACCCCTGCAAGGGACGGGGCCTCAGGCAGAAGGGGTGGGGCGTTGGGCGGAGGGGGAAGGCAGGGCATCCAGCCTTCAGCGCCACTCAGACCACAGCTCACCCCCCTACTCCCCAGCCCTCAGCGCCACTCAGACTGCAGCTCACCCCCTTCCCTCCCCCCCCCAGCCTTAAGAGCCACCTGGAGCACGTGGAGCCACACTTTGGCAGCAGTTTAAAGGGTCCGAGGCTCCGGCTTCTGACCCTGCCACAGTAGTAGTGGCAGCAGCCGGGAGCTCTGCATCGCTTTGAATCACTGGGCCAACTGCGCCCTTTGTCCCCCACTCTTTCCCTCTCAGTTGGCAGACCTACTGAGTAGTAGGAATGTGAATGGTTAACTGGTTAACCAGTAAGCCTCACCCTTAATTGATGAACCTAACTAGTTCTGGTTAACCGGTAGGTTCTGCAGCAACTTTCTGCTTGCCACAGGCAGGGGGCTGCTGTGGCCCTACAGGGCCAACTGCAGGCAGGGGCTGCTCTCACCTGTCGGTCAGAGCAGTCCCCATTCATGGCGGGCCCAGTTGGCCGGAGCAGCCCTTGTCTGTGGGGGAGGGTGCCACTCCAGCCTGCCTGCCTCCCCTTTCATAGGCTAACAGTTAAACATAATGTTTAAGTGGTTAACCAATTAAATGGGATTTTACATCCGTACTGTGTAGTCAGGTATCCTATGAGCAGGGCTCGACAATTAGGGCAATCTACTTGCCCGTGGCGAGTAGATTTTAGCCCGGTGCGGCCGCGCAGCGCGGTCTGCGCATGCGCAGCGCGCCAAACTGTGCGGCTGGCGAGCGTGGCTCGCCGCCGCTTGTCAAGCCCTGCCTATGAGCAAAATAATATTTTGGAAGTATTTAAGGACTTTATCCTGCAGAGGGAGACATGCAGATGTGGTTCAGCGTGCAGATATAAAGATCTGCCCAGGTAGATTGCTTTGCAGATTTGGAGCCCATAAAGGCATTTGTTTAACATAAGAACATAACATAAGAACATAAGAACGGCCGTACTGGGTCAGACCAAAGGTCCATCTAGCCCAGTATCCTGTCTGCCGACAGTGGCCAGCACCAGGTGCCCCAGAGAGGGTGGACCGAAGACAATGATCAAGCGATTGTCTCCTGCCATCCCTCTCCAGCCTCTGACAAACAGAGGCCAAGGACACCATTTTATCCCTGGCTAATAGCCTTTATGGACCTAACCTCCATGAAATTATCTAGCTTCTCTTTAAACTCTGTTATAGTCCTAGCCTTCACAGCCTCCTCTGGCAAGCAGTTCCACAGGCTGACTACACGCTGTGTGAAGAAGAACTTTCTTTTATTAGTTTTAAATCTGCTACTCATTAATTTCATTTGGTGTCCTCTAGTAGTTCTATTTAGGGAACTAATAAATAACTTTTCTTTATCGGCCCTCTCCACACCACTCATGATTTTATATACCTCTATCATATCCCCCCTCAGTCTCCTCTTTTCTAAACTGAAAAGTCCCAGTCGCTTTAACCGCTCCTCATATGGGACCCGTTCCAAACCCCTAATCATTTTAGTTGCCCTTTTCTGAACCCTTTCCAAGGCCAAAATATCTTTTTTGAGGTGAGGAGACCACATCTGTACACAGTATTCAAGATGTGGGCATACCATAGTTTTATACAGGGGCAGTAAGATATTCTGGGTCTTATTTTCTATCCCTTTCTTAATAATTCCTAGCATCCTATTTGCCTTTTTGACGCTGCACATGTGGAAGTTTTCAGAGAACTGTCCACGATAACTCCAAGATCTCTTTCCTGATTTGTCGTAGCCAAATTAGCCCCCATCATACTGTACATATAGTTGGGGTTATTTTTCCCGATGTGCATTACTTTACACTTATCCACATTAAATTTCATTTGCCATTTTGTTGCCCAATCACTCAGTTTGGTGAGAATTTTTTGGAGTCCCTCACAGTCTGCTTCTGTCTTGACTATCCTAAACAGTTTGGTATCATCTGCAAACTTTACCACCTCACTGCCCCTTTCTCCAGATCATTTATGAATAAGTTGACCAGGATTGGTCCTAGGACTGACCCTTGGGGGACACCACTAGTTACCCCTCTCCATTCTGAAAATTTACCATTTATTCCTACCCTTTGTTTCCTGTCTTTTTTTAATCAGTTCTCAATCCAAGAAAGGACCTTCCCTCTTATCCCATGGCCATGTAATTTACATAAGAGCCTTTGGTGAGGGACCTTGTCAAAGGCTTTCTGAAAATCTAAGTATACTATATCTACTGGATCCCCCTTGTCCGCATGTTTGTTAACCCCTTCAAAGAACTCTAATAGATTAGTAAAACAGGATTTCCCTTTACAGAAACCATGTTGATTTTTGTCCAACAAATTATGTTCTTCTACATGCTTCACAATTTTATTCTTTACTATTGTTTCGACTAATTTGCCCGGTACTGAAGTTAGACTTACCGGTCTGTAATTGCCGGATCGCCTCTAGAGCCCTTTTTAAATATTGGTGTCACGTTGGCTACCTTCCAGTCATTAGGTACGGAAGCCGATTTAAGGGATAGGTTACAAACCACAGATAATAGTTCAGCAATTTCCCATTTGAGTTCTTTTAGAACCCTTGGATGAATGCCATCCGGTCCCGGAGATTTGTTAACATTAAGTTTTTCTATTTGTTCCAAAACCTCCTCTAATGACACTTCAATCCGGGACAGTTCCTCAGATTCATCACCCACAAAGGACGTGCAGATTTGGGAATCTCCCAACGTCCTCAGCCGTGAAGACTGAAGCAAAGAAATCATTTAGTTTCTCCGCATTGGCTTTATCGTCCTTGATTGCGCCTTTTATAGTTCGATCGTCTAGGGACCCACAGGTTTTTAGCAGGCTTCCTGCTTCTAATGTACTTAAAAACATTTTGTTATTTCTTTTAGAGTTTTTGGCTAGCTGTTCCTCAAAATCTTTTTTGCTTTTCTTATTACATTTTACACTTGATTTGACAGTGTTTATGTTCCTTTCTATTTATCTCACTAGGATTGGACTACCACTTCTTAAAAGATGCCTTTTTGTCCCTCACTGCTTCTTTTACATGGTGGTTAAGCCACGTGATGCTTTTAGGTCTCTTGCTATGTTTTTAATTTGGGGTATACATTTAAGTTGGGCCTCTATTATGGTGTCTTTAAAAGTTTCCATGCAGCTTGCAGGATTTGACTCTAGTCACTGTGCCTTTTAATTTCTGTTTAACTAACCTCCTCATTTTTGTGTAATTCCCCTTTTTGAAATTAAATGCCAGGGTGCTGGACTGCTGAGGTGTTCTTCCCACCACAGGAATGTTGAATGTTGTTATATTATGGTCACTATTCCCAAGCGGTCCTGTAACGGTTATTTCCTGGACCTGATCCTGCGCTCCACTCAGGACTAAATCGAGAATTACCTCTCCTTGTGGGTTCCTGCACCAGCTGCTCCAAGAAGCAGTCATTTAAGCCATTTAGAAATTTTATCTCCTTCTCTTCCTGAGGTGACATGTATCCAGTCAATATGGGGTAATTAAAATCCCCATTATTATAGAGTTCCTTATTTTGGTAGCCTCTCTAATCTCCCTAGCATTTCAATGTCAGTATCGCTGTCCTGGTCAGGTGGTCGGCAATATATCCCTACTGCTAATTTCTTATTATTGGAGCATGGAATTACTATCCATAGCGATTCTATTGAACATGTTGATTCACTTAATATTTTTATTTCATTTGATTCTACATTATCTTTCACATACAGTGCCACTCTGCCACCCACCCGGCCTGCTCTATCCTTTCGATATATTTTATATCCCGGTATGATTGTGTCCCACAGATTTTCCTCATTCCACCAGGTTTCAGTGATGCCTATTATGTCAATCTCCTCATTTAATACTAGGTACTCTAGTTCACCCATCTTATTAGTCAGACTCCTAGCATTTGTGTAGAAGCACTTTAAAAATTTGCCACTGCTTATTTGTCTGCCCTTCCTGATGCATTGGATTCCTTTGTATGCAGTTGTTTGTCTGCTCTGGCCCATGGTTTGCCCTCTCCCTCCTCTCTTTCTGACTACAGCTTAGAGAATCTCTATCAATGGATTCTCCTCTAAGAGAAGTCTCCCTCCGATTTACGTGCATCTCCGCACCAATCGGCTTTCCCCATCTCTTAGTTTAAAAACTGCTCTGGCCTTTTTAATGTTTAGTGCCAGTAGTCTGGTTCCACCCTGGTTTAGGTGGAGCCCATCCTTCCTGTATAGCCCCCTCCCAAAAGTGTCCCCAGTTCCTAATAAATCCAAACCCTCTTCCCTACACCATCGTCTCATCCACGCATTGAGACTCTGAAGCTCTGCCTGCCTACCTGGCCCTGCGCGTGGAACTGGAAGCATTTCCGAGAATGCCACCATAGAGGTCCTGGATTTCAGTCTCTTTCCTAGCAGCCTAAATTTGGCCTCCAGGACATCTCTCCTACCCTTCCCTACGTCATTGGTACCTATCTAGATGCCTCGAGAGATCCGCAACCTTCGCACCAGGCAGGCAAGTGACCATACGGTTCTCCTGGTCATCACAAACCCAACTATCTATGTTTCTAAAGATCGAATCACCCACTACTAACACCTGCCTCTTCCTAACTGGCATTCCCTCCCCCTCAGAGGTATCCTCAGCGAGAGGATACGCAACATCCTCTGGGAGGAGGGTCCCAACTACGGGATGGTTTCCTCTGCTCCCATTGAATGCTCTGTTCCTTGAGACTTTCATCCTCCTTAAGAGCACTGGGGCTCTCAGACTGGAGGTGGGACAGTACTACAGTGTCCCAGAAAGTCTCATCAACATATCTCTCTACCTCCCTTAGCTCCTCCAGTTCAGCCACCCTGGCCTCCAAAGCCCGAACTCGGTCTCTGAGGGTCAGGAGCTCCTTACAACGGTGCACACATATGCCACCCGCCCACAGGGCAGGTAATCATACATGTTACACTCGCAATAAACAGGATAGCCCCACTCTGCTGCTGGGCTTCTGTCTCCATTTTCTAATGAATAAGTTTAAGTATAAACTGGGATTCTTTTTAAACCTCTGGAATATAGATTATTATAAGAGTTATGTTTTAAAGAAGGTCAGAAGTCACTAGTGCCTTCTAACCCCCCCTCTAAACTCCCTCTCCAAACTCCCTGTTAGCTGTTCCTGTTCGCAAGCTCCCTGGTCGCTGAGTCACAGGCTTATATAGCTCTGGTAGCCCCTCCCCCTGACTGAGGCTCAGCCAATTAACAGAGGCTTCTGGATTTCAAACCTTTCAGAAGCTCCTTCAAACAAACCAACCAAACAGACAAACACAAGCTCAGCACACAGCAAATAACTCCCCCACACACAAACACACACTCCAGACAGCCACTTACCACAAGGGTCCCGTTTTTACTCCTCTTTTACCTGGAGAACTCCCTCTCCAAACTCCCTGTTAGCTGTTCCTGTTCGCAAGCTTCAACCTGGTGGGATATTTTTGATTTTGGTGGACTATCAAGCTGAAACTATTAAAAATATGACCCATACCAACATTTTATTCTATTCAGTAGAGCAGATCCTTGCAAAGGAGATACTTACTTCACACAGTCATAAAGGCATTAAGTGTAACTAAATATAGGTTTGTTTTGTGTCCATCTTTAAAGAGGGAGGAGATAAAAATGCTGTCAAAATAGAGTTAGGTGAAAAGAAGGTGTGCGTCATACTCTAGAGACTTTGTATATTCTTTCCTAAATAATCTATGAATGTTGTATTATTCTACTCTAACATAGGACAGCTTCAAGCCAGATGCGACCAAAGTTTAACTGCCTGCAAAAATTGTGTATTTATTTAAAAAAATTATTCTTATCCAGAAGAACCTATTGACACCAGAAAACGCAGACTTCAAGGCTGATGGGAAACACCCCTTGCACATGGCTAACAGTGAGCTAAAATCTAATCTGATGCAGTGTTCTCTCTGCCTTTCCACACCATTCTTATGAGGAATCAGGGCTTTGACATATACAAGAAAACTTCATTCAAAGGGCTGCAGTGAACCAGACTAGGGATGTAGGCGACTAGTTGACTACCCAATAAACCTAAGCTTATTGGGTAGTCAAGTCACTACTCAACTAGTCACTTCCCCCCTTGCTGCCTCTGTATCACAGTCATCAAGGGCGGGGGAACAGGAGTCAGTGCTGGGGGGAGCTAGCTTAAAAACCTGTTCTCCCTAACGCCGTCTTTGCGGGGGGCAGGGTAGGCTGAGGCGCAGTGGGGGAAGAGCGCAAGCAGAGACCAAAGCAGTGCCCACTTGCGCAGAGTCCTGACTGCTGTGCCTCTCCCTTTGAAATGTTCCCTGCTGTGCCTCTTCCTTTGAAATGTATAAGAGCCATAGACACAGCTTCAGTCCTTGCTTGGATGGGTTCCCCGCTGCACCTCTTCTTTTGAAATGTACAAGAGCCACCTGCGGCAGAGGCACAGAAGGATAGCGAGTGCCCCCCCCATTATCGACTAATAGAAATTTAACCTCTTGGATATTCCCATACTTTTTAGCACAAATCAGGGAAAACAGAGTGGGTGGCTGGTGGAAGAGATGGCATTGTTTTCAAGATGCACATTGTGAAACTAAAACACAGATGTAAGCTTTAATTTTAGGATTCAGTCTTTAAAACATCTCTTTTAAATTTATATTATTAGGATGTGGAATGTAGCAGGTAATCCAGTTAAGGTCTTTGCTTAATTTCTAATGCAGGTATTATCAAACTTGTAAATGAAATGAAGTTCTGCAGCTTCCCTTTCAAGCTGGTTTTGAAATTGGCTCGTAATAATATGGTGACTTTGAGATCCATTAATGAGTGCTTGGGCGAGTTAAAATGTTCCCCAACAGGTTTCTCTATGTTGCCTTTTTGAATATCTGATTTGTGTCCATTAATCCTTTGTGTCCTTTGCAACCTAGACCCCTTAACTCCATTCATCTGACGAAGTGGGTTGTACCCATGAAAGCTCATGATACCATCTGCATTTTTTGTTAGTCCCTAAGGTGCTGCAGGACTATTTGTTTTTTAATTTTTTTCAGTTACAGACTAATACGGCTACCCCTCTGAAACTTTTGAAGATTCAGACACTAGCAGAGGACTCAGGAAATCTGTGTTTAATTCTTAACTGCCACAAAGACCTTTATATGACTTTGGACAAGTCACTTAATTTCTTTGTCTCAGTTCCTATCTGTTTTAATAGGGATAATAACCCTGCATTTTCCCAACATTTGTCGTTCTTGTCTGTTTAAATTGTAAACTTTTCTAGACAGCAATTTATCTTACTAGTTTTTCTGAAGTTCTCGGTAGTATGGGGCCCTGCTCTTTCCTGAGGATTTGTACGCTGCACTGTCTTACAAAGAACAAGAATACAACACAAAGTCTCTTTGAGAAACATGCCTCGTGTTGCTTTCAATTAATTTTATTAAATTGTTTTATAAGTAGTATACTGATGTCAGGAGGGAGAGGGTGTCAGCGTTGGAAAGCTAACCCAAAGAAATGGGTTTTGAGAAGGAAGAAGATGGCATTACTTTTTAATAAAGGTTTTTTCCTGTAAGAGAAACGGTATCGTCTCTCTCATCCTCTCTCTCTCGTGATTGACATCCTAATAGTAGCAATTCAGTACTTGTAATGCAAATGGATAAACAATGCAGAGTAAAAGGAGCTATGGAAAGTTGCAACGAAGAAAATTCACAATATGTTGAACAGAAAACAGACTAAAATACATTAGGTGAAACTTGTCTATTTTATTTGGAAACTGAGCTTTAAAAAATATTTACCATGTAATATGGAAGGAAAATAAAAATAAAATATAGTTTATTGATCAAGTCAATTTAGTTTTGATTTTTTCAAGAACATTAATATAATTTACGAAGAATAATATAATGTTTAAAATGTAGTTTGTTTATATTTTGCAATTTGTTATCACTTAGTTTATAGCAATTGCACTATTTTCTCTTGTATTATCAGTCAACTTCTCTTTTGTTCTTAACACAGCAAAAGGAGTGGGAGAGGAGAGGAAAAAATATTGTTTTTTAAAACAGGAAAATGTGATTGTAAAATGACAAAAATTGTCAGGAAGCCATAAGGACACATTTAGTCCCAGAAAATATTTTACCTCTTAAAAAAAGACTAGCTTTCAAGATTATGATATCTCTTTAAATGTATTCAACAAATACACATTAGACAATGAAATGATACCTAGAGCCCCATTATGTGAGGATCCTGCCTAAGAATAATATTCAGAGTAATTCTTTTTCCAGACTGGGATGTAAATGGAGACTTGATTACCATAGGTTTCCCCCCTCCATCCCCACCCGTAAGCAGTGTCTGAGATTGTGTTGCTGTAGTGCTCATTAGTTAGATTTTTTTTAAATAGATGCCCACAATACTCATATTCATGCACAAATTGCTTTGAAAGACTACAGAAATGTAATTACAGCCTATTGTTCTTTATGTGTTTTATGAACAGATAAAAATCTAATGACTCTTTTCTTTCTGGGTTACACTCTTTCTTTTTGCATTGTGAGATAACAAGCTATCCACAAAGGAAAAACTTAATAATTGGCCAACTTTCATTGAGTATTCTAATCAGGCTTCATCTCTACCTGTGGCTCTATCCCACATTGGACTTTAACTCTTCAAGAGATGAACTAGGCTGTCTTTCACTTGGCAGCAGTCCTTTTAGGTTAAGGTTGGGCACACTGTTTGAGAAGTACTGGGCAGATTACATTGCTGCTGCCCATGCTACCTGTTTTGTGGAGAGTAGAGTATCATTTGTTATGGATGGAAAATGCAGCCCTTTTATCAGTGCAAGCAGTTCACTTTGAAGTGCTTTAGTAGCTTTCTAAGCTGTTCTAATAAAAATCACCATCTTTATTTTGATTCTACTGGGAGATAACTTTCATTGTTCTGTGTTGGTAATGTTGGGTGTTGTTGCTGATGTTAGAGAAGGCAACTGAGTGGAGAAAAATGTGTGTAGTGAATGCAGCTGAGTTTGCTTATTTTTCTCACATTTTCACTGCTTCCAATCTGTTTAGACTAGAATGCTTTAACCAACTCTGTTCAAGCAGATGACAAGTCCTTACTATCTCATCACACATCTGACTTGCCTAGCCATAATTTAGCCCAAAATGAGACTGCTTGGTGTAAACATGTCTCAGAGGGGTAGCTGTGTTATTCTGTAACTTTAAAAATGAGTAGTCCTGTGGAACCTTAGAGACTAACAAAAATATGTAGTAGTAAAGTTTTGAAGAAGTGAAATGAGTTTTCATGGGTAAAACCCACTTCATCAGATGATGAGCTGGAGTGGAAATAACAGAAAGTAAGTTATTTATAACAAAAAAAAGGTACCTGTCAATTGTAGGATCGGTGCTAATGAGTCTAATTAAGGGGGCTGGAAGTGACCCATACTTAGCTTTGGGAAAAACTATATTTTCAGGGGGGAAAATGTTTCAGTATATGAAGTATTCATTAATTTCTTCCATAGTTTAGGAAAACTTGAGACTGGCAGGTGTTTTTAATACCTCTTCTTTCAATCATTGGTACTAAGAATTGGATTGTCCAACCACAGCATCTATCTAATTAGGCATGTTAAAACCAGCCCTGTCAAAGAGATGAGCAAATTAGTGAGAATAGATTTGGGACTTCTTCAAGAATCATAAGACACACACACAACATTTTTCAGGCAGAGATCTCCAGACACTTTACACAGTTGGGCAAGCATCATTATCTTCTTTTTATGCCTGAGAAATGTTGTACCCAATATCACAGAGTAAGTTTATGGCAGAGTCCAAAACAGAATCCATCTTTCCCAAGTCTCAGAACTATTCAGCCGTGGCTCTCTACCTTTCCAGGTTACTGTCCTGTACCCTTTTCAGGAGTCTGATTTGCTTGTGTACCCCCATGTTTCACCTCACTTAAAAACTACTTACCTACAAAATCAAACATAGAAATACAAATATCACAGCACATTACTGCTGCAAAATGCTTACTTTCTCACAGGGCCATCCTTATGATTCCTACGCAGCCCGAGCACCTGCACCCCTCCCCATGTGGTGGGAGGGAAGCCGCTCCATGGGGGCCAGTACTCCCAGTTGTTGGAGTGTGGGGGCAGCAGCTGTGTGGGGGGCAGGGCAGGGAGGTTGGTGGGGGAATAGGTGGGAGGTTTCAGGTGGGGTGGGGAGCAGTGTGAGGAACTAGGGGTGGCTGCTCTTCTAGAAAAAGGGGAAGCAGATGACGAAACTATTTGAGAAGATTTTTTTCCCACCATGACATAATGTCACTTTCTTAAAATATCCTACTAAAATCCTCAGGTTTGTTTCAGTCATCACCATGAGATCGATGCCGATTCCGAGAGACTCCAGGCCAATCCTTTAAAATTTATTCTTCAGGCCAGTCCTTTTAAATTTACTGAAACAAATTGGTTAACAGAAGATTAATAGCCAAACAAGGTAACAAAAATGAAGTATGTCTTTGATTACTGGAGAATTTTAAGATTGCTAGAAATATATAGCTTTGAATATATAACTTTAAAAAGATTGTGTGGAGTATTTTATAAGTTGTTGTTTTTCTTTTTTTCCCTTTGAAAAAAATGTTACTAGCAATTGCTTGTAAAATTCAAACCAAACCGAGATTGTATTGTCGTTTTAAAGCTCCGAAATAGCTGCTGTAAACCAAGATGCTATGTGACAGTTACTGTTGAGAACTATTGCAGATGATGTTGTAATGGTTACAAGAGAAGACTGTTACCATGGTATTTGATATATGTGTTGGTGGTTCTTTCTGTGAAAGAGCCTGAAAAATGATATCTTTGGAGATGTAAGGAAAACATGTATGTAATTACATTAGCATCACCCCATTCACTTTACAGACAGAAATTTAATATGATGATTTATGATTTATAAATTCCTGAGTTTAAGCTTGTCATTTGTGGGCTCTCTTTTTCAACTAGATTTTTACTTAAAAAGTCATTTAGTTTTAGTATTTATGCTCCACAGCGAGGTTGTGAGCGATCCAACAGCTTCTGACCTTGGTTGTACTAACGAGATTAGCACTCAATGTCATGCACATTGTTTTTCTTTTGGCTTCAGTATAAAGTTACACAGGTCTAGCTGGAATGTTATATAAACTACAGTGGCCCATATATACTTGTTGAGTGTTTGCTGCTCTCCTAGTCATGCGCCAAGTAGAGCAAGCCAGCACTCATATCATAAATGAAATCAGACTCTTTTGGCATAAAGGCAAGGCTCCTGATTGCTTGTATCAATTTGCTGTTTAGGATTCTAGGGTTTGTTGGGGGTTTTTTTTTCCCGTTAATTGTTTTTGAAATTAACATAAACAACAGAAACCCTCTGTTGCAATGGAACACTTCATTATGTGGAAACTAATTCAATTCATCAATTGGAATGCTCCAAGGTCTTGAGATGTGTTCCAGACTAAGCTCTCTTTGGAAAGGGTGACCCACAGAAAAATCAACAAAACTGCCTTCACCAACTGAGAAGGAGAAAGACACTCCCCACATTCCCCTTGCACACCAGAGCCTAGGGGGCCCAGTTTAGTAGGTTTAGTGGGCTCCAGCGCTGTGATGAGATGGTGGGGCCTTAGGCTCCCCATTCTTGTGCTAAAAACCGCATATTATTCAGATTGGAAGTATTTTTTAAAAATTCTGCTTCATTCAGTCTTGTTACCTGATGGATAGGCCAATCTCTGAACAGGCAGAAAACTGGCACGGGAGGTAGGAAGACTTGTGTGGGAGGTAGGAAGGGATGCCCCATCTTTGTTTCTCTGTGGATGCATCCTACTTGGGGAGGAGTAAGAGTGTGTCAGATTTGCTCTGCGAGAGGAAAATCAATGCATAGCTTCCAACCGGAGTTTCTGCAACCCCTGACATGTTCCTTTCAGAAAGAAGGTGGGCTGTGGAGTTTATTTGGTCCTTTTGTCTTCAGATTTAGCCCAAAGTAAAGATCATTTAAGTATACTCTGAATACCTTGGGAGAAATCCTGACCCCATGAAAGCCACTGGAGAGTTTCTGTTAACTGTAACGAGTACTGCAGAAAGGGATCTAGGGGTCATAGTGGACCACAAGCTTAATGTGTGTCAACAGCATGACACTGTTGCAAAAAAAGCAAACATGATTCTGGGATGCATTAACAGGAGTGTTGTGAGCAAGACACGAGACATGATCTATGGTGCTTGGTCATGCCATGAGGGCAGGGGACTGGACTTGATCTCTCGAGGTCCCTTCCAGTTCTAGTATTCTATGATTCTCTGATTAATGGGGTCAGGATTTCACTCTCTGGATTTTGGGCTTGATTTTGACCCTTTCAATGGGAGGTGGGGGGGATGCAGAGAAATCCAAACACTGATGTTGTAACATCATTTTAATTTTTAAAAACAATTTATTTTAAGGGTAGTTTATAGAAATATGCTTCATTTCTGGAAACTGACATTCTTTGTCAACAGTGCAAGCTTCTCTGCATTGCCTGACAAGGTGTGTCAGCCCTGGTATGAAGGGACATTATCTAGGGATGAGAAAGGATAGCTCGTTATCAGTGGCTCATTCAGTCTTTGATCTTTTGCTGAGACTACCAGGAAGAGGGATAATTGAAACAACTTTGACCATTGGTAACCTGGTTTAGATATGAACTAATGATCTCATTATGGATTCTGACCATCAAGTCCGTTCTCGGATGGTTGTAAGGCACCATCCTATCTGCTGGAAATAGAGCAAGTTGCAAAGATGCAATTTGGATGATTTTTTTATAGCATTCGGAATACAAACACAGCCAGTCCAAACCTCAGATTTCAGATGCAACATTTACAGATGCAGTGTAACTTGCTGGAGCAACTTACAGAAAAATAATCCATTTTAAGTGTACCATAAAGATGAAGAAATTCATATAAATATTTTGGGTTTGAAGTCTTGTAGGATCAAACAAATAACTTATTTTCCTGGAAAATTTGGAAGGAAGGGCAAGACTTAGAGAGCTGTTGGGGGGTTACTTCCACCATCTGCTTTACATTTTAAGGTTGGGTAACATAACTTTCCTTTTCTGAAATAGTGCCATGTACACTGTCAGGAGTATAACTTTAGTCAAATTACATTGGCTAAATGCTGAATCTTTTTAGCATATGGAACCAATTTTCCCCTACTCTCTTTTTGCGCCCCCTTTAAAAGAAAAAAAATCCAGTACCTTGTTGCATTTTTGGCAGTTTTTTAGTTTTCCTTTACTTTTCTCTCATTGTAAAAGCCTACAGGTTACCCTAAGGGGACGTATGTAGAAGTACTGTACTCCAGCTTAAGTGTTTGTTTTCAGGGCATGTCATACCTAATTACTACCCTGTGGATGTGCATATAACTGGTGAAACAATGAGCTTCTCTATATAAAGACCAGTGTATTTCATATCCTGCTGTAGTGACCAGATTATAAATATTATCTGTGTTGCTTTGTACTACTGGAGAACAGGCGAAACCCGGATCTTGACATCTTTAGGGCCCAGTTCAAGGCCTGCCTGTTTGCACAAGACATCCCATATTAATAATGATCACCGGATAACTGGCAGCATCTCTTCTGACATCACTCACAATGCGGCAGAAATGTTACGTACATGAAGACTCTGATCGTGTCAAATAGTGTTTGCTTCTAAACCCCATACATGGTGCTCAGCTACCAAAGTACTAGGTGTATTTAAACAAAACTGGAGATACATTTTACTTAGATTAGATACACGACCTTCATTAAGATATAATTGAGGTTGTAAAAACACATCAGTTACTTTTGCTAAATATCTTGATATTTTAGAAAAACAGCCAGTCTTGATTTAAAAATGGTAATTGATGGCGAATCCAGCATAATACTTCGTAAACTGTTCCAGTGTTTAATTACTTTCACTGTTAAAAATGTATGCCTTATTCCAGTCTGAATTTGTCTAACTTCAACTTCCAACCATTGGATCACATTATAACCTTTCTCTGTGGAATTGAAGAGTCCATTATTACATTCTTTCCCCCCATTTAAATACTTCTACTCTGAAATCAAGTCATCTTTAAAGTTAAGCTAAATGGATTGGCTCTTTGAGTATGTTGCTATAAGACATGTCTTCTAATTCTTTCATCATTATTGTTTCTCTTCTCTGAACCCTCTCCAATTTATCAACATCTTTCTTGAATTAATGGGCACCAAAGCTGGACCCATTATTTCAACAGTAGTTGCATCAGAGCTAAGTAAAGAGGTAAAATAACCTCTATATCCTACTTGAGATTGCTCTGTTTATGCATCCCAGGATCACGTTAGTTCTTTTAACCATGATGGGTCAAAAGAGGTGGGGGCGGGGGCAGCCAGGAGCCACCTGTCCCCTCCCCCCACCTCCCGTAGAGGCAGCAGCGCAAGTGGGGGTAGAGGAGGATGCTGCGGAGCAGCCTCTTTCTGCAGCAGGCCTGGGCTCACCACAAACTTTCCTTCTTTCAGGCCTCAGGCCAAAGAATAGCAATCTAATTTTTATTTTATTAAAAAAAACAAACAAACAAACAAAAAACAGATTTCCCCAATTCAAACCTTCCTTAGCAGTAGCTATCATCTTGGCTCCTGGGCTCAACCTGATCCTGAGGCCATATCTCACTTGCAGAAAGATTGACACTGCAGCGGTTGATCTTCTGGCATTCGATTTAGCGGGTCTAGTAAAGACCCACTAAATCGAATGCTGAAGATGTCCCTGTCTCCTGTTGACCTCTTACTGTGAGGATGGTGCTGAAGCTCAGCTTAAAGTATGTCACTCCAGCTATGTTTTTTACATAGCTGGAATTGTGTACCTTAAGCTGACCTTCCCCCATAAAAGAAGGCAGTGATTGAATGTCTTAGGTCTGATGTGTTGTAGGAAATGGACTCTGTGAGAGACCATGAATTTGAATTGATCTAGCAGATATGGTGACAGGCAAGCCTCCATCCTTGAACTTTCAATTAGTTTGGTTGCAGGCAGGGCCAAAGAGAATTCACTTGTTGAAGACCAGGGTTAGAGTTATGGAAGGCTTGTAGGTCACTAGGAATTTTTTTTAACTGGGTACTGTTACGAGGATTTCTTATTGAATTGTTTTGTAGAAGGCTGTGGGTTGCTCCTTAAACACTTTTTGCACTCCTTTGCCCGATCATCCCCCTTTTACTTTCCAAAGCAAGAAAACTGCTAGTCAGCAAACTTTTCTTACAGCTTCCATCTCCTGCACCTTTGTGTGTGATTGAAACAAGATACTACAAAATGGGTCGTAGACTTAACTCATGAAGGTATCTGGGCTATACATAGTACCCTTCCTTTTCAGTATTTATTTTATTCAATTTTTCACAGGAATTTCTTGTTTATTACTTCAACAACAAAAACTGCTGAAAACCAGTGCAAAAACTATTTTTTCTGGGTATATATCGGGGTTTATTTTGGTGGAGGGAAAGACAGGAAAAAAGGGTATTCAGAAGATTATTGCATTGATGAATGGAATTCAGTATGGTTTAGAACTAAAACAGAACTCAAAACACATTGCCACTTCTGAGTTTAAGAAAGCAATATATCTCTGATACCCAAATAAAAATTTTCATTTGAATAAACTATTTACTATTGTAGATTTAGAACTGTTAGCATATAAATATTTAAATGTAGTAACTGGGCCCAATATTTTAAAATATTTATAAACAGTCATTGTCTTATGTGAAGTCCTTCAGTGTAATTTCCAAAAGTCCTACATAGCATAGGTTCACAGCCGTCTTTTTAAGGAGTCTTTTCCAAGGCCCATTCTCTTCTAACAGCTTGAAATGTTTACGTGGTGAGCATGAAATTCAATAGTGCATTCAGATGCGCATGCACTTCAGAACTTCTGGGCATGTTTGTTCGTTTATTGTGCATTTTCTAGAGTAATACATAGCCTTACATCAACAGGCATGTTTGCATAGGTTCACAGACTAGCTATTATCGTGATGCATATATCTCATGCATTGTATTGTGTTTTCCTAATAAAACAAGTTGTTTTTATATTTCAGTGATACAAGAGTTGAGTTGAGTGAAAATCAGAGATAAAACAAATAATACTTTTTGTAAAACCTGGGTTTTTTTAAATAAAAATCTATTTACATTGGAAGTGAAGGGGCTTGACTTTACACCATCTTTGGTTAAAAGGCAAGGTGAAATCCTGGCTCTATTGATGTCAATGACAAAACTTCCATTGACATCAATTGGAGGTCAGAGTGGTGGTCAAGATTTCATCCAAAGTAAAGACCCACTAAATCAAACTCAAAGGGCACCCCCGTCAATGCCGGTACTGCTGCTCCTTGTGAGATGATCTATGGAGACCTCCTCTGGAGACCATGTGGAAATGCAAATTAAGGCATGTCAACTCCAGCTATGTAATTTAATGTAGCTGGAGTTGTGTATCTGAATTTGACCTTCCTGAAGACATGGCCTTAAGTGAATTAATAATTGGAACTGAACCACAAACTGTGCCCATGCCTAAAGTAACTGTACTGCTGTAATCCTCAGTCCTGGGAAGGAAAAAGCCAATGTAGATAATAAAAAACAGGACTATGTAGCACTTTAAAGA
Organism: Rafetus swinhoei; assembly: GCA_019425775.1. Classification (NCBI taxonomy): domain Eukaryota; kingdom Metazoa; phylum Chordata; order Testudines; family Trionychidae; genus Rafetus; species Rafetus swinhoei. Next base: position 49,366,921 of record CM033430.1, on the reverse strand, counting down.
CTAACAAGATGGTCTATTAGGTGATGAGCTTTCGTGGGCCAGACCCACTTCCTCAGATCAAATAGTGGAAGAAAATTGTCACAACCATATATACCAAAGGATACAATTAAAAAAAAAGAACACATATGAAAAGGACAAATCAAATTTCAGAACAGAAGGGGATGGGGAAGTAAATGTCTGTGAGCTAATGATATTAGAGGTGATAATTGGGGAAGCTATCTTTGTAATGGGTAAGATAATTAGAGTCTTTATTCAAATTTGAGTGTAAAGTGTCGAATTTAAGCATGAGTGATAGTTCAGAGGATTCCCTTTCAAGTGTAGTCTTAAAAGGCCTTTGAAGCAGGATGCAGGTAATCCAGTCGTTGAGACAATATCCTTGCTGGTTGAAATGGCAAGAAACTGTTTTTTCTTTGTGATCCTGTCTAATATCTGTTTTGTGGGCATGGGTACACGCATGGCCCCACAGTATGCTAATATCTTTATGGCTGACCTAGAACAACGTTTCCTCAACTCCCGTACCCTTTTACCCCTTCTCTACTTACGCTACATCGATGACATCTTTATGATCTGGACGCATGGCCAAGAAACACTGGAGACATTCCACAGAGATTTTAACAACCTACACCCCACCATCAATCTCAGCCTGGACCATTCTACACAGAGATCCATTTCCTGGACACCACAGTACAAATCAGCAATGGAAAATTAGACACCACTCTCTACAGAAAACCCACTGACTCATACAGTTACCTACATGCCTCCAGCTCCCATCCAGAACACACCATACGATCCATCATCTATAGCCAAGCCCTTGATACAACCGCATCTGCTCTAATCCCACTGACAGAGACCAGAAACTTCAGGATCTCTACCAAGTATTTATAAACCTCAACTACCCACCTGGAGAAATAAAAAAGCAAATTGAAAGAGCCAGACGAATACCTAGAAACCAACTACTTCAAGACACACCCAAGAAAACCAACAATAGAACACCACTTGTCATCACCTACAGCCCCCAACTTAAACCTGTCCAACACATTATCAATAAACTACAGCCTATACTGGAACAGGATACTAAACTCCGAGAGGCTCTGGGAGACAGACCCATAGTCTCCTATAGACAACCACCTAACCTCAAGATGATTCTTACCAACAACCACAGGACATACCACACTAATACCAACCTGGTACCTTCCCTTGCAACAAACCCGTTGCCAGCTTTGTCCACATATTCACTCTGCTGATACCGTTATTGTACCTAACCAAGTGAGTTATAAGATCAAGAACACATATTCCTGCGCATCCAGAAATATAATTTATGCTATCATGTGCCGAAAGTGTCCGTCTGCTATGTACATTGGGCAAACGTCTCAGACACTTCGCCAAAGGATCAATGCCCACAAAACAGATATTAGACAGGATCACAAATTAAAAACAGTTTCTTGCCATTTCAACCAGCAAGGACATTGTCTCAACGACTTGATTACCTGCATCCTGCTTCAAAGGCCTTTTAAGACTACACTTGAAAGGGAATCCTCTGAACTATCATTCATGCTTAAATTCGACACTTTACACTCAAATTTGAATAAAGACTCTAATTATCTTACCCATTACAAAGATAGCTTCCCCAATTATCACCTCTAGTATCATTAGCTCACAGACATTTACTTCCTCCCCCCCCCCATTCCCCTTCTGTTCTGAAATTTGATTTGTCCTTTTCATATGTGTTCATTTTTTTAAATTGTATCCTTTGGTATATATGGTTGTGACAATTTTCTTCCACTATTTGATCTGAGGAAGTGGGTCTGGCCCACGAAAGCTCATCACCTAATAAACCATCTTGTTAGTCTTTAAAGTGCTACATAGTCCTGTTTTTTTGTTTCAGCTACACCAGACTAACATGGCTACATTTCTATCACTAATGTAGATAATGATACCTTATTTCGAATAAACTGGTTTAATGGCCTTACAATGATCCGTTATCCCATTTGGTTTGGAAAACATAGCAGATAACTTTTAAACATTTGTCTCCTAGGGTTTTGTTTTCCATAAGGGTTTGCTTTCGTGTTGTGCGTTTTCCCCAAAATACTTCCCACCACAGTTACTAAGAGTAGCTCCACCAATGGTATCAGTGGGAAGCCCTTGTGCAGATAGGATTAAAATAGCACCAGCCATTTGAAGGCTTGCCTACGCTAGTATTCCCTCCCTTGTAGCTGAATGCATGATAGCAATAGTTAGAAATTTTTCACAGAAAAGCCTAGTGCAGAGACAAGCTACTATGGTCTGCTAGTGGGAAGTTTTACTGCTATGGCACAGGCAGCAGTTATTGGAAACAAAGCATTTACAGAGACAATAAATTGGAAATTGGAAACAAAGCATTTACAGAGACAATAAAGAAGACATTCTTTAAAAATGTGTCTTTTAACGGGTCTGCTAAATCAGCTGCACTTCATTTACCATTCACTCAATGTTGCACAAATGTTTGAAATGTAATTTTTTTTCTGATAGTCTTTGGCTTTCAGTATTTTTATCTTCAGTGGAAAAAATGGCAGCCAGCTTGAAAGCTGGATTCAGTTCCAGTCTACCGTGTGTAATTCTGGTTAGCAAAACTGATATGCAAATGGCGGATGGCTTTGACTAACAGGCTGCGCCTCAGTGGTTACACCTTTACACGCTGGGGAAGGCGACTCTGCAGGAGCCTGTTTTAAAGCTGGCTCCCTACATGTCCCCACATGCACTGGTTTCCATGCCCCTACCCCCGCCTGCCGCTGCCTCTGATACAGAGGCAACAGCGTGAGGATAAGCCTGTGTGTAACCGTGAAGGTTAACTGATGAGGCCAGGCTCATCGAATAACAATTTACACTATCACTTCCTTGGTAGGGATGTTAGCATGTACCCGTTTACACAAGTAACCAATAAGCCTGGGCTCATCGGTTAATCCTAATGGTTACACACATCTTCCTCCATGTTGCCTCTGTATCACAGACGCAGTGGGGGGGCAGGAGGAGGCAAGCAGGAGTGGTACACACTAGGAGGGTAAAGGGTTACCCAGTTACATGGTAAGCATTGCCTTACTGACACGCTTACCCAGTTAACTGATTAACTGGCACTGGGCCTGGCTGGAGCAGCTCCCACTTGCGGCACAGGCAGGAGCGCTGCCCCAGCCTGGCCAGGCCCCTCCCCCCCGAGCTGTGGGTGGGGGGCTGCTCCAGCCTGGCTGGGCCCACCACACCTTGCCACAGGCGGGGAGCTGCTCCAGTGGCCCCCGCCTGCGGTGCAACGCAGCAGGCCAGTTAACCAATTAAACATATAGTTTAACCAGTTATCATTTTAAATAGAATTTTTCCATCACTACTACATGTGGGAAGCCAGCTCCCCGTGCGTAATGGCTCCCGCCAAGCCAACTGCCACCTTCCCCATGCTGCTGCCTCTGTATCAGCGGAAGCAAGGTGAGGAGTGGGGAGGCAGGTGGGAGCTGGTACACATGTGAAGCCAGCTTCTAAGCTGCCTCCCTGTGCGTACTGGCTGCCATGAAGCTGACTAGCCTGCCCTCCTGCCCCCCGCACTGCTGCCTCTGTATCAGAGGCAGCAGAGGGGGAAGAATGTGTGCAGGTGGGAGCCAGTGCTCCTGGGGAGCTTTTAAGTTGGCTCCCCATGAGCACCAGTGCCCCCTGCCTCCCTGAATGTAAATGTGTAACCGCTAAAATATTCAAGAAAAAAAAAGTTTAACGTCCCTAATAGGATTACGGATGTAAAGGTTAACTGGTTAACCGATTACCCACTAAACATTAGCCTTATCAGCTTGCTTACCCAGTAACCAGTTAACTGGAGGTCTGGGCCTGATGGGAACTGCAACCAAAAGGAGCTAGTGTGATCTTGGGATGCATAAATAGGGAAATCTTGAGTGAGAATAGAGTTTGTTTTGGTATAAGGCCACTCCGGTTTGTTTACCTACCAGGTCCACAGCCATGGAGCTTCGCAGCTCCCATTAGCTGCGGTTCGCCATTAGCAGCCAAGGGGAGCCATGGGAAGCATCATGACTAGGGTCATTGCTTCCTGCAGCTCCCCTTAGTTGCAAACGGTGAACCACAGCCAATGAGAGCTGCAAGGCTCTGTGGCTGTGGAGCCAGTAAGTAAACAAACCGGAGCGACCCTGGAGCAGCTTTCTCAGAGTGGGTCCTCGGACCACTTTGAGAAACACTGGTTTTGCTTCTGTATTTTGCACTTGTGCAACTATGGTGCTTTGTCCTGCCGTGAGGGCAGGAGACTGGACTTGATGGTCTCTCAAGGTCCCTTTCAGTACTAGTATTCTATGATTCTATAGTGCTGGAATACTGTATCCAGTTTTTGTGCCCACAATTAAAGAAGAATGTTGATTAATTGGATTGGATTCACAGAAGAGCCAAGGGTTAGAAAATGTGCCTTTAATGACAAATTTAAAGAGCTCAATTGAGTTAACTTTTTCTTTAAGGTTAAGCTATGGGTGACTTGATTATGGTTGATAGGTATTTACATAGGGAACAGACATTTAATAATAGGCTCTTCAGTCTAACAGAGAAAGGAATAACATGAAGCTGTGGTTAAAATTTGAAGCTATTCAATTCAAACTGGAAATAACAACCTACACCCCAAAATAAACTCAAAATACAATTTTGAGACAGAGCATAATGAACCACTGGGACAATTTACCAAGTGTCGTAGTGGATGCTCCATCACTGGCAATTTTTAAATCAAGATTGTAAGTGATCGTCTCAAGGAATTATTTTGGAGACATTCTGTTATCAGTGTTTTATATAAGAGATCAGACTAGATGATCATGAGGATGTTTTTGGCCTTAGAGTCTATAACATTGGAAATATGAAAGATACACTGAGTGGCAGGTGCAAGATCTGTCCAATATAAAATTAAGATATTCAAGGATATATAAGGAGATGAATTAAGGGTGTTTGTGAAAACTTATCTCTAACTTTCCAGACTTTCATATGTATGCATGTTTGTGTGTGTCCTAAAAACCTAGAATGGTCTAGTGTGACTTTTAATAATAGTTATGTATGGCCATTGTTCAAAACTTATTGATGAGTCTTCATAATTTTCCCGTAAGTCAAGTGACCAAGTCCTTAAAAAGGGAAGTGTTGGAACATTCTTGTGGCACGGTCCCTCGTAAGAATGCTAAAAATAATAATGCCTGAATGGTGTTCGGAGTGTTGCGGCATGACTTGAACCCTGCTTGAGACCAGGTGGAATTAGAGAGTGATCAGCGAAGGATGACAAGACTGATTAGGGGATGAAAAAACATTCTTATGAAGAGACGGAAAAGAATGGGATTGTGCACTTTAGAAAGAAAATGGTTACGTGAGGACGCAATAAAAATATCTAACATAATGAATGCTGTAGAACAGGTAGATAGGGAGCTTCTACTCTCCCTTTTATGTAACACAAAAACAAGGGCATGTGAAATTGAAAGTCTGCACATTTAAAACTGAGAAAAGGAAATCCTTTGTCCCGTAGTTTATCAAGATTTAGAGAACTGGATAACCACACAATATCCAAAGTGATAATTGATGCAAAAAAAAAAGTACTGGAAGGGAAATGAAACCTCATGTTTCAGGGTTTAAAATGATCTCAGCTATTAGAATTAGAATGAGACCTTTGGGGAAGGGGCACAGATAACCCCACATCTGCCAACTGTAGGGTTATTTTTACCTTTGTCAGAGGCATCTTGTGCTGGCACCTTTTATATGGACCTTGAGTCTGACCTAGCATGGCAATTCCTATGTTCCTACAGTGTTGTTCTGACTGAGTGATGATGGGTCAGGACAAATAATCTCGAGTGACTATCTCATTAAACACTTGTGCAATTGTTCCTGTTCAAGTGAGCTAGGATCCTGCTGCCATCTGTTAAGCAGACTCAATTAAACAGCAAGGGGTGAGGAGAATAAAGTAAAGATACTCCTACATTGTGCAAACTGCACTGAGAATGCTTTCTTAAATATTTAACTCTTTTTTTTTTTTTTTTTTTTTTGGTAAGTTTCTAGGATTTAAACTTACCTCTGAGTCTGTGGAGTCTTTTAACTTCTTTTGGAAGCTGACAAAAGACACTTTCAGTTTAGAAAATTAAATTACACAGTATGTAAATGTTCACATGTGCTTTGCACACTGGTTAAATAACAATAAAAGGTGCATGTATCAGGGGACCTTATCTGTGAATTGCTCTGATTTACTCTTTTCTACAGTTGGCGCAATCTTTAGTGCAGATTACTGGTTTGGATTCATTGTTCAAAATTGCAGATTGGCGAATAGATTTCTTACTTTCTAGTTTTAATAAAAATGAGAAAACTGAAGATTTTTACATAGTTATTTAATTTTTTTGTAACTTTTCCATTTTCAGATATGGAGAGGGAAATAATTTTTGCTCTAATTGAAAATTCTGAGTAGATGTATTGAATAAAGGACAGATACATTAGTAATAGAATTGCTTGGAGAGTAAAAGAGCAATTCATCTAGGGAACCTTACCTTGCTCTGTGATTTATCCCTTTCTCCAACTAATACGATTGTAATTTAGTGTGGATTTCTGGTTTGAGTAATTGAAAATTGTAGTTTGGCTACCAGGTTTTCACTTTTCTTGTATAGTTTTAATAAAACTGAGAAAATTCTATGCCCAAAAATAATACTTTAAAGAAAAAAAATTATTCTAGTAGCTAAATTAATTACTACTAGCAATGATTTTTAACTGTTCATAATATACGCGTTCATTATTTTTATAGTTTATAAATATAGTATAGGGGAAGGGCCAGTTTTGTTTTAAGGACAGAAAGCCTCATTCTTGCTAGCTGACAGAGTGTGTTTCCTTGTTTCTTTTGAAATCTTGAGATTAAATGCTATATAGGGAGAAAAATCAACTAATTTAAAACATTTTGCATCTAAATGACACTCTTTAATGTATAGTTATATGATGTTAAATTATGTTCTCAGCTAAAGGAAAAAACCATATCTGTAGTTTAAGTACTTGAGGAATTCTACATGTATGTTTTAAGAGTAGTTGCATTTTGCCATTTTATCCTTCTAGCCTCCATGGAACTTGTGAACTGAGGAGGTTTACTGCTGACTTTCCAAATGCTGCTTTCAAATAAGAGTTCAAATTTCTCAAATTCCTTAAGTCCTCAAGAGGAAAAGGGATAAGGGAAGTGACAGTCATAAGCCGAGATTTTCCAGAGTGCCTTTGCTGGCTTTATATGTGTACGTTCTGTCTAAATGCAAATAGGCTAAATGTTCACCAGGAAAACTCTTACAGTTGTTGAACATCTTCTATTAAATTAAATTTAATGTAATTTAATGTTAAACTCCTTGTGTAGTCCCAAATAATTCTGGCGTATATTGTTAAAACTTGGGAGATCTGAACTGGAGGTCTGGGGAATCTGTTTCAGATTTTCTGGATTGTTGTAAATGTGAAAGCATTCCATCAATTTCATGTCCTGTATGTAGAAGGCCTCTGACCACAGAGTCTCTCAATAATATGTAGCCAAATAGGACAAACTTGTATTCTTGCTGCTGTATTTCCATCCATTTGGCTCTATGTTGATATATGCGCAGTCCACTCTCTGGGTGAGATCTTAACCCTGTTTAAATCAATGGCCAAACTCCCATTGACTTCAGTAGAGTTAGGATTTCTCCCTCTTGTTTTTTTCTTTTGTGTCAATGACATTTTAGTGTCTTTGAAGTCTAAAATGCAATCCCCAATGGTTCACTCTTTTCCCTGTGTAATGTATTGAGGCTCTGGTAAATGATAGAAAGGCTGCATTGTTAATATGCCGTCTGGGCCATCAGTTTCTGTGGTAACTTAACTTCAGATTGTGGTGGCAATTGTTTGCCTTTTTTCTTCTCAGAAGTAAAATGTTTGGACTGGTGAAGAAGCAAAAGTTTCAATCTGAGATGAGCTTTCAATAAGGAGCAAAATGGCTACATATTGTATTGCAGCATCAGGAGAGGATTCTTAATAAAGGATATGAAAAACTAGTCACTTTAATAATTTCTTATGGCCTTCGTTATTTTTTTAAACCATGTGCTTTTAAAAAAATTTCAAGTATTTAGTCTTCTTAAAAGTTTGAAGTTATATTTATTTAATCAACAATTCACTCTCTTTCCATTTCAAACAGATTTTTCTCTGTGTTGTTTCTGCAATGCAAATCAACAGGTTGCATCTGTGATGCATCTGTGTGGTCTCTTTTTTCCTGCAAAGCTCCCTGAGGTATCTGAGTGAAACCTACTATATGCCAGCAATGAATAGCAAATATTTTAAATTATTTTAAAATTTCCTCTCTCCTGAGCATATGATAAATCTAATATACCAGGAATTCATGTTATAATAGAGCAAATTTGGGGTGGAGCAAAGAAATGGACAATCTATACTATTTTCCCCGTTAAAACTAAAATCCATTCCCATAGCTATATCCACGAGAGAAGGTGACGCCTGTGGGCAACTAAATGTATTAACGTGTGCTTCATCAGAAATAGCTGGACTTTGTTCCTGAATGGTCTACTGAGTGTATTGATAGGTGTCATTCCATGTTCAATTTGCTCTTTGAAGTGGGGAAGTGTGCTGGCGCGGGTCAGAGCCCTGGCCCCATCCAGGGTCAGAGGAAGGCCAGCCTGCCTCCCTACAAGCAATCAGAACAAGTTAACAGTCTGGTCCAGGCCCTGCTTCAGGGTGGGCAACAACGAGTCCAGGTACTCGGGCTGAGCAGCAGTCTATACAGCTTGGCCCTAGCTCAGGGTGGGGTAGCAAACTGTTCAGGCGCTCCGGTCCTGTGTTTAGACCAAGCAAACAGTTAGTATCCCCAGGTCCTTGTTCGGGGCGGGGCAATGAGCAGTTCAGGAGTTGAGGACTATACTCAGGCTGAGCAACGGTCAATATACCCAGGCCCTAATTCAGGGTGGGGCAGCAAAGGGTTCAGGTATTCAGACTTAGGTTTAGGCTGAGCAGCAGTTGGGTCTCCTAGCTCTGGTGGAGAGCCAACATGCGCAGGTATTTTGCCCCAAAACAGGGGGAGACAGCCACCCATGGATTGGGCTGGCAGCGGAGGTGCAGGCCCACCTGCTCCACTGAGTCTCAGTCCTCTGGGTCTCCAGGGAACAAAGTCTCCAGCAGGACTTCCAGTGGCTCTGGGTCTGGGATCATCATCAGTCCTGATGGTCCTGGCCAGTCTTCCTTTTCCTGGAGGTGCGTGCTAGCCTCCCACCCAGGAGCTCAGGGAACACCTCTGACCCCTTCCGCAGCTGGGGCTCAGCTGAGCTCTCAGCTCCAGCCTTTATACTTCTAGCCCCACCCCTCTAGTTCTGTCCACCAGAGTCCACTGGGGTGGGCTTCTCCTTCTGGGTCAGAATGAAGCCAACTCTGCCTCACTACTGGAATCTTCTCGAAAACTTTGGGAATATCATCCCCAAGGACACTTTTATAAATACCTACCATCATTGGAAGTAGATGCATAGATGAGGAGTACAGGTTCTTTCGAAAAAGCATTTTTTTTTCCTAAAGAACTGTGTCTAGACTGCGGTTTCACTTTCAAAATACCCTTTTTCGAAACAGTGATCAGACGCAAATATGCAAATGAAGCGTGTGATATTTAAATCCGCACTTCATTTGCACTTTTGATCGGGCTCATTTACATCCCATTTTTGACAGAGGGAGGTAGTCTAGACGAGCCCTAACTTCCTAGTAAGCAGATTTAAGGATTTTTTGCATACAAAATCAGATCTTATTCTTGTGTCGTGCAAACACAGAGACCCACCTTATAACCTGTAGCCCATAGGCTTCTGCATACTGGTAAAACCCAACAACTGCAGGATCAGAAATGAATTAAAAGCTTGGAGAACATGAAAAGAATAACTTTTAAAAGAGTGTTATTATGCTAAATGTTTAGTATCTGTAAACAATTATAGTATTCAGCGGTAACATTTTAAATATGAAGCATAGCTATTTTAAATTATACCAGTTGGATAAAATGACAGAGGCTCTACAAATAACATCCTGTAGTTTTATTTTAAAAAGGTAAACATTATTTATAGACACATATATTTTGCTTGCATAAACGTGGTTATTTTTAGCTAAAGTTGCCAGCATTAAAAACTTTTTAAATGGCTCATAACATGAAATGTGCCCTTTCCTTGAAATCTGCCTTTTTCTAACATGTTTATTCTTATTGTTTTTTCCCTTCAATAATACTTTAAATCAGTATTATGTCAATTGTCCCCTAAGCACCATTTCTGATTTTATTACAGCGGATATTCAACTCCTTTGTGTATACTGAAAAAATCTCAAATGGAGAAAGTGAAGTTCAACAGGTAAGGAAACAATGGAATAACTAAAAACCCCTGGTCACCTATTAGGTGAAAGTGTTGGGTTTTTAAAGTGACAGTCAACCTAAGAATCACAGTTTTGTCTGTATTTATTTTATTGACTATTCTTACATATGAAATCAGAATGAAAAGTTTTTATTTTGTACCCCTTTGGGTACAATTTCCCATGAATAGTAAGGCAATTTACTTCTGTTTGTATGGGTCTTTCACTCAGCAAGAAAAACAAGTCTAGTATAGGCATGAGTTGGAGACAGGTATAATACTGATGTTGCTTGTCTTTAAAACATTAATTAGATTTCAGGTTGACTGTGCCCTTTAAATAATCTTCACTTTAAGTGCATGTTCAGTGATCACTAACACATTGGCATTGTATATGCAGTGTTTTGTATGTGTGAGCTTTCAAATTTAATATTGAAGCTCACCTATTTAATGTGCAGATATATGATTAGTTTATTACGTCTGATTTGCATCACTCAAACTTTTGTCTGTTTATTTAAAATAATAGATTTGAAAATTCAACACATATATTTAAGTTAAAAAAATAAAATCTTGAGTTTAATATTAGGTAATAGTAGAACCCCACACTAGTTACAGGAGACCTGGTGTGAGGATGTGGCCTCGGGGAAGTGGGGGCTGTTGCCAGGCAGCAGCAGTGGTCAGGGCCCCCGCCCCCCATACACGCTCACCGCTGTGGCCAGGAGCCGCAGGGAGCTTACAGCTGTGGCCGGGAGCCACAGGGAACTCACCGCAGTGGCTGGGAGCCACCGCCCTCAGTATTCATGGATTTCACCATTCATGGTGGTGCCAGGAATGCATCCACCATGAACGGCAAGGGTTCGCTGTATTTCTGTTTTAATCCACTTTAGTGCATGAAACAAAAGTTATGCTTGAGTAAATATAAAGGTTAAAGGATCAATATAAAGATTGAATGAAAAAGATAAACCTAAGCTTCTAATTTTACTTTCAACTTGCTTATTCTCGTAACTCCGTTTTATGCTAAAAGTGATCAATTTTGATAGAAGTGCAAACTTTGTTTTATGTAGCTGATCTAAGGCTTAGAAGAAAAACTGGCTTTTGATTCCCACTTAAGCCACTAACTCAATTATGTGACCTTGTGCAAGTAACATGACCTCCTTAGACTCCATCAAACCTATATTAACATTCAGTAAAACAAAACTGCCTCAGAGCAGAGCTTTCCCTTGGGGAAAATGAATTGCATTCAAAACATGTAAGTAATTTTTAATTTGGTGGCTGGATAGTTGTACTCTTTCAAGAGCATTTTACAACTTTGCATCAGCATATGCTTTTAAATCAGATGTCCAGATAAGTAAATGAACTCTCCAAGTAACATTAACTAAATTGAAGAAATTATCAGACACAAATTGCTTTCCAGGTCAAAAAGTTGAAATTGAGTTGTGCTTGAATTAAACTCTGGTTTCAAATATACACTTAAACTTTGGGCCGTTTGGAGCTCAATTTCTTCAATTTTCTCTAGTTCAAAGGAAATACAGCAATTTGGAAATGGTTGTGGTCATTCTTGAAGTTGAGTTAATATGTGAAAATGGAATAAGAAAAATTATTGCAATTTTTGGTACCATTTCAAAAAAAATTTTGGTTTGGGAATGTTATTCGGTGCAGGAGTTGAAATTAAGATGCGTAATATATCAGAACTTGACTTCCATGCCTTTTTATGATAATATGATTAGTGACCCAGTATGAAAAGTATTCTTACTGGATAAAAGAAATCATTTATTAAAAATCATCCCAAGTGTAAGTAACACTGCCATAGTTTATGAAAACTGAAAGACTGGTAAAAAGGAAATTTTACTTTTCATCTTTGGTGCTGCTTGTGAATACATGCAGATTGGTAAAGTTAGATTGACTGATATGATAACACTGTTTATAGAAATAGCCATTTGAGATTCTAGTAAATTATCCTGTCTCTGACAGTTGCCAATACTAGACACTGCAGAAGATGGTGGATAAACCCAGCAAGGTATATCATGCAATGCCATATGCTCTGTGGGAGAAGTTTTTTTTCTTAGTATGAGTTGAAGGTTGGGTTACATCCAGAATTGTAGATGATGTTGTTTATATGAATATTTAATCTTCTTAATGTATCCTGCTAAGCAGTTTGCCTCAATATTTTGTTGTAGTCCACTCCATGCAATAAACATAACTCAAGATCATCTCATCTGAAGAAGTGGATTTTGCCCACGAAAGCTCATGATACTATATCTATATTTTTTTCTGTTAGTCTCTAAGGTGCTGCAGAACTGCTCATTGTTTTTAAAAGTTGTTTTTAAAGTTATAGACTAACATGACTACCCCTGAGACATTTATGCATTAAATGTGTATGTAAACTTGCTGCCCTTCAATCCAGCTATGGAATCAGTTCCTTTGTACTTGTAATGTGAGCAAGAAGGGCAAAGTGTGATAGAAGGGCCTTCTAATTCCTTTGTTCAGTTCTGTACTGCCTAGGGATGTATTTTTTACTGAGTGATGTTTATTGGTTAGCTGTTACCTTGCAGCACTCCTCAGCCCATGGCCTGCCATGGGTGGAGGGCTGCCTGGCTCCCAGCCTGCGTGGGCTGGAAGTCGGCAGCCTCGCAAGCGGAGGGAGTGTGTAATTGGCAGTAGGGGGAAGAGGGCTGCATGTGGGTTGGGAGTCAGTAGGCTTGCGCAGGGCGGAAGTGTCAGCGGGCGGATGGGGTGCCGCCTACCCCCGCTGCTCTCCCCCCATGAGACTACCTACTCCCAGTCTGCACTGCCCCCAGCTGCTGCTTCCACCCCTTCACTCCAGCCCAGCCATAGTGAGTGGAGTGGGGAGGTGCTCCAGGCCAGGTGGAAACCTCCCCTGCCGCATGTCCCTGTTTAATCAGTTAACTGGTTAAACTTAACCAATATTTAGCATAGTGTAATGTGGTGTAGAAGGAGCTTTGTAACCTAGCATAAGTTGAAATATTTTCAAAAAATGGGATATTTTGGTCATTTGTCTTTAGGGTTGGCAGATGGTTTCCCAAAAAATACCAAACCAAAAAAAAAACCAACCCCTCACTCCCAGAAACAATTTGTTGGGGAGGCAGCATGGGGCTGTGCCTCATGTCCCAAGCAGCCTTCCATAGGGCGCTGAGCCAGGGCCCAGGAAAAAGAAAATATCGGAGATTTTAGATGTCCGGTATTTTTTGAATTTTTTTACTAGACCGAACTCAAAAATACCGGGCTGTCCAGTTCAATACCGGACACCTGGCAACCCTATTTGTCTTTTAGAAAACTGTGTCTGTGGAAGATCTGTTTTTTGTGTCTGTTTTTGTGATTGTAGAAGGGGGAGGCAGTTGTCCTGAAAAGCCACGTGATGCTGTTTTGTTTCAGCCAATTAGAATGAAGAAAAAAATTAGAAAAGTTACTTATGTGGGCCAAGGTTTTGAAAAGTAAGAAGTGATTTTGATTGCATTAGTTTTTGGATGTCCAACTTGAGACACTTTAAAAGGGACTTGATTTCTTTTCATTTTTTTCAGGAAGTACTCACGCACGCCTGCAAAGTATGGGCCATTAGCTATCTCAGGCTGGGCATTCAAAAATGGAATCAACCAAAAATCATTAGTTGCCTTGAAAAATCTATGCCATACCATATATGGTATTAGAAAGAATGTGGCATATTGTGTAGTTCATTGTAAAGAACTTTGTTTCTGTATGGGCATGCACAAATGGGTATGCTTGTGTGCAAAATGTCCAAAATGGAGCAATTATTATGGTAAGTTGAAGTTTCAGGCCCTAAATCCTCTTGACTTTGGTAAAGAAGGGCTCACTGGCTTTAATTTCAAGTTGAAGAATAATATTTTTCACTGCCATTTCTGGGTGGTCTGCACACCATATAAAAGTCACATGGGCTAAATTACATACATCAGATGGCTTTTGAAAGTAAAAAGCGTGCTTGGGAAATTCAGAAACTGGATTAGGTCTTCTTTGTTGAAGCCTTCACTACACTTTTTTTACTTGAGGGGGGGAAAAAAAGATACTAGTTTAAACCCCAGCCACAGATGCACACATTAATTCTAAGTAGATATAAATAAATGTCTAAACATTGCAAGTAGTGTGATGAGTATTTAACTGTCACAGAAGAAAAATGAGGCCCCAATAGAGTATAATTATTGTGCTTTAAAGCTCAATATTGAAGTGGATAGAAGAATAATTGAGCAGTTCTCTTTTATTAATAACTTGGTCTTTTAATCCTAATGAATCACAAGTATAAGTGGAGTTTTATGAGTAAGAGAGTAATACATCCAATTGAGCATCTTGAACAAATGCAAATAAAATGTAAGCAAATTAAGTCTCCTATGATGCACTCCTTTTGTGTATGTATGTGTCATTCATTAACATTTTCTTAAAAACTGGTGGCTGAAAGCAATGATTTATAGGTTTTTGTCAACTGGGAACTTTTTTGGAAGGCCACTCAATTTTTATTTTAAAAGAAAACAAAGAACACCATGTAAATAATGGCATGTAAGTGAACTGAGGGAAAACTACAGCTGTTGGCCTTAAGGGCCAATGATTAACAGTCATCTGCCTTCGTGCCCCACAAAGAGTGATTTTAAGTTTAAATTTTGGATATTTTGTAACCTTAGAATCTAGAGCTGTCTATTTCTTAAGAATAATCTATACAGTAGGATTCCAGGAATGTCACTGTGAGTGTCACTCTGGAAGATAGAATGTCTGAGCCCACACAAAGCAATGGAGAAAGCTACAAGCCATAGCTGATAGCTCCTTTTGTTCAATCGTCACTGAGATTCATGGTCTGTTACAATCAAGCTATTAAGTTCTCACTCATTTTTCTACTAGTGAAATATAACATTTTCCATGTTGAGGAGACAGTAAATATATGCCACCATAATTGTGGGGAATGGTATCAGTGACTTCCCTGTAAAAAGAAATTGAATTGTAACTGAGTTATATGCATTAAGACAAGCTCTAATATTATAGTCATTAGACTGAGAGGTAAGGTAAGAATAAGAGTTTCTTCCAATGGATGATTTGAGTCGCATGTGACATAGACAATATTCTGGAGGGACTAGATGGATTTGCAGACGAGAAAGAAGCGCATCTGTTCAAGATGATCGGACATCAGGGTTCCTGATGATACAGAGAATGTGAGTCTAGAATCCAAAGTCAAAGTTCATAATGATACAGTTTTTGAGTGAAGTTTTGACCAATTTAAGATATGTTGGCCCAAGAATTTAATAGCTTGACACTAGTGAATTGAAGAAAGAGTAGAGGATATAGTAATAGCATCTGAACTTTGAACTTACCTATATTTGCCCCCATCCACTCTCCTCATTCTCAAGAAGCCCACTTTCAAACCTGCCTTCCTCTGTAGCGGCGGCTTAATCTCTTTTCTTTTCTTTTTTAAACTTAAAACTCCTTGACCAAAATGTTTATAATAGATGCCTCAAATTTGTCTCCCTCAGCTCTGTCCTGCTTCTGTTCTCTCCATGTTACTAATAATACTCACCAAGGGTTTTAATGACTTCAAGACCCAGAAATCTGGCTAGGTGGTCTGCTCCTTGTATCTTCTGCTGCTTTTGACGCTGTTGACCACACCATTTTTCATGGCAACTTGTCCCTTTTGTCTTTTGTGACACTGTCCTCTCTTACATACCTCACTTTAGTTAGCTTAGTGCCTCCTTTAATGGATCCATCTAGTCTGTGTATTTGTGTGAACCCTTCTAATTGCAGTATCTGATCACATCCTGTTTAAAGTTAGAAATAATCTCTCTCCATTATTCTTCCTTCACAGCTTCTTGTGTGAGTTTTGATGGTGTTATTGGTTTGTGCTTTGTTTGTGATTTTTTTTTTTTATTGAGGGAAAGTGAAGTCAGAGAGAGGAGTTTTGTATTTTTATTGAACACAATGAGGTTAGCAATATGGCTTCTCTGGTAATGAGTTCTATAGCGTAGGTTCTCCTCCTTTCATCCCATGTCTCTGAGTTTCCCACAAATTCCTGTCCTAGGCCCTCTCTTCTTTTCCTGCTACATCTTAATTTTAGGTGGTTTCTTCTGATCACATGACTTCAACTTCCATTTCTACCATGACCAATGTTCCTTCTAAGATTTTCCAACCATGAGCAGAGTGAGTTTTGGCTTGTGCACCAATATTGATGTCATGTGCGCTAGTTTGGATGCGTGCCACCGTGGCACCCAGTTTATTAACACACACACATGCATTCCTGTCTGCCAAAGCAGACCCCCTCCCCTGCCCCGTGCCATGCAGCAGTTCCTATTCCCAGCTGCTAGAGCAGACACCTCCGCATGAGGTATGTCCCATACCCAGCCCAAGCTGCCAGAACAGGCCTTTCCCCTCTCTCCCGCCACATGGCAGCCCCGGCCAGCGGAACAGGCCTTCCTCCCTGCCACGCAGCCGTGGCAGGTCCCAGCCCCCCACCTCAGCGGTTCCCTCACCACACCATCTCAGCTGGCCTCGCCCACTGGAGCAGCCACCTGCCATGCAAGTACTGCTGCGCGGCTCTCCAGAGGAGGGCATGGGGAAAGAATTTTTTGTTTCTTAGTGGGAACATTGGCCCTGACCATTCATAAATCTGCTTTGTCTCTCCTGATCTGTCTCCATCCATTCTGCCTCTGTTGCTCAGGCCTCTCCTTCTAGATGCCTTGCCATCAAACTAAACTTAAGCTGCTTAACACAGAGCTCCTGGCTTTTCCTCCCCAGCCGCCTCCACTCCTTTCATTCCCTGTTACAGCCGGGGGAAAGTTAGTTGGCGGTGGGGAGGAGGGGGGAGTTTAAAGACTGAATTGCAAACAAATGCTTGTTTGTCACTCTCCTGTGCCCCAGATGCCTTGGCAAAGGGAATGGTACTTTGTCTCTGCTGTTCCTGTAGATAGTGATGCCCAGCAGGGTAGGTAGGAGAGTGAGATGGGCTAGCTCAGTGTTTCTCAACCAGTGGTACGAGTACCCGTAGGAGTACTCGAGAGAAGTCTGGGGGGTACATCAACACAACTGAAATTTGGAGAAAACTGAATTTTTTTTTAAGTTTTACGGCACTTTATTACTTTTGTACTTTTTACACCCAAAAATTTCATCTCCCGCCCAACAATGATTAAGTTGTTTAAACAAATGTGCTGCAATGGTAGAAAAAAAATGGTGTGTCTGAAAACTGTAGGTACTGGGGGTACTTATAATTTTGTTTTTAAAAAAGGTACTTTATAAAAAAAGGTTGAGAAACACTGAGCTAGCTTATGCACTACTGTTGATTCTGCTGTCACAGCTGGGTCAGAGCAAGGAATTTTATGGAACATGCAGTTAAGATTATTAATGAAACGCAGAACCTGCAAAAATTGAAGGCAGTCTTTGTGCTTTTCCCTCCATTGTATCAATTTATTCAGTATGAGATACTGTTAAATAAGTAGGACCATATGAAAAGATACACAAGCTCATCTATAGGATTTTCTAGCACTTGGCTGCAGAGATAACTGACATGGGCATCCCCTTTGGTGCATATTACGGAAGGAGCACTTAGCAATTTTACATGCTACTTGTATCAGTCTGCTTCTGAGAGAGGGCAGGAAGTGTGTTACTGTTGTATAAACAAGCCATCATGTCAGACTTACTGTAGTACTAAGCTCTAGGGAAGGTATTAGTATGGTTCCATAGGATACATAACATTTGAGAGATAGCAGACTTTCCCTAGATCTTCTCTTTGCAATCCAACCTGTCATCAGATAGGGCAGGAGTAGCTTTTCTAAATCCAACAGAGAGTTAAGGAAAGAGATCAGATACAGTTCGGCAAGGGAACATACAGCATAGCTTCTGAGGAATATAATAAAATCGTTATGGTTGAAGCAAATACCCTCATTTTTCTAGTTTGAATCCAAACATGGGAACTTTTTTTCACAACAGCTAATAATTGAAGTTGATGTATTTTCCTGCTACCATCCAAAATTTGACTTCATACCTCTTTTTAAAAAAATCAGTATGTTTGTGCTTGGCTTTCCATATTGCATTCCAAACTCATTTGCTGTGTAAGAATGCAGAACATAAAACTTTGTTCTAAAAATCTCAGTGAAGGATTAAATCATGCATGACCCAACCAAAGTAAATTAGACACTGGCTGAAGCTCATGGACCTTGGGAAAATTAGTCTTAGGGATCAGGTGTCCAGTTTCCAGGCCAAGTTGGCTTGTTGGGGAACAAAGGGAACAAAACAACACATGCACACAGTATAAAAATGCTAGGAAATCGGCTGCTGAAGCCTCCTTCATTGAACTTTTAGATTATGGATTCCTTTGTAGCTGGGGTTCTTGTTCCATATTCAGACTGAAGGCCAGCAGTTCTGGCCCCTACATCGGAGTGTTCTTCATCTCTAATAGTCTTCAATGTACTCACTTTCCCTGCAGCTATTTGGGTTTTATAACTCTTTAGATACCCAGGAGGCTTGCAGCTAACCTGTTGAAATATATACTGTAACTCCTCTAAAGCTGCCCCAGGTCCAGCCTTTCTTTGCTCCTTCCCTTGGCCAGCTGCCAGATAATTCACTCAGGGCTCCCCTTTCAAAATTCTTGGATGCTTCACAACTTCATTACCTTTTCCTTTTCCAAGTGAATTTTATAGTGTAATTATCTAAGCCAGAGGTGGGCAATAAGTGGGACGTGGTTCGCCAAGGTTAGCCCCTGGCTGGCCACCAGTGCTTTATTTATCTTCATCTCCGCAGATACGGCTGCTTGAAGCTCCCCTTGGCCATAAATCACCGTTCCTGGCCAATGGGAGGTTTCGGAAGTGGTGCCCTGGTCCACGCTGCTTCCCGCAGCTCTCATTAGCCAGGGATGGTGATCTGTGGCAAACAGGAGCTTCAAGTGGCCCTACCCTCAGAAGTGCAGGTAAATAAATTGCTGGAAGCCCACCAGGGATGCTCCTGGTGAACTAACTGCGGCCTGCGAGCTAGTTATTGCCCACTGCTGATTTAAGCGATGGAAAATTACACCATAGTGTCTGTTCCCGTGTTTTTCCCCTTCTCCACCCAACGTTAGAATCGACACCTTTTTACAGACACCAGTTCCACATAGCAGTCTCCTTCCTTAGGGGAAATACCTGATGCATGTTACAAAATATGTTGTTGGCATTTAATAAATATCAAAGAGCTGCTTTGCCATCACACTAATGATACACGAAATAAAGGGTTTTTCATCACGTGGAGCATTTTAATCAAGACTAGATATCTTTCATAAAAGATGTGCTGGAGCTTAGCTAGAAGTTGTAAGCTTGGCGCAGAAATGTGCGGGTGAGGTTTTATTGCCTGCGTTAGACAGGAATCAGAAGGGTAAAAGAGAACATTAGATCATCTCCCTAGATCTCTTGTACATCACAGGCCACCACCATTCACACACTAAATTCAACAACCATCTGGACATCAGAACAAGTGTATATATTCTTGATGTTATAGTGCCACACCTCCTCTCTTTTTTTTTTTTTAATCTTGCTTGTTCATATTGAACAAACAAAACCCTCCATACCAATATTCCAGTCATGAGGTTTACCCCAAGTTTCTGTGATGCCTGTTAAACCATAATTTAGCTTATTTTCTAAAACTTTGAGTTCTTCCTGTTTATTCCCTGCTCCTTGCACTGTGCATAGACATCTAAATTGTTGAGCAGATTCCCTGACTGATTTCCCTTTTGTTACTTTTCTGGGCCTATTGTAATATTTCATTTCCACCCCTAAGCTCTCCAATAAGATCACCTTTTGTTATACTTAGCTTTTCTTAATGCTTCCTTCCATACTGAAACAAACCCCATTTTTCTTATCTTTTTGCAAAAGTATAATTGTGTGTGTACAAGAGAGAGAATGAGTAAGCATGAGAATACTTCTCTGCCTTTATTTTATTAATCAGAAATTAGATTGGTAATTTAGCAACTAAGATCTTAGGCAGCTTTTCCTTTGAATGAAGCCAAAAGAGGAAGGAAAATAAGTGAGTTTCAGACTTAGTTTAAATTATATTGTGGACTTAAATATTTGCCTCATCAAATAATTATTCAGCCTCAGATAGTCATCATTGCTCTATCATCTAACTGGCTGGTCTTGTCTCTTTCACTGTGATCTTCTTCCTTGAGGTACTTACTTGGGCTCTAGGCCTCAGTGAATTTTCTGTCTCATACCACACAATGCCCCACCATGTCAGAAGATTGTTTGCAAATGGAAGCTTTCTGTGTGATCTTAGCCAACTCCTTTCTAGGCCTCATCCATAAAATTTGGGTGATAATACTTGTCAATTGAAGGAGGTGTTGAGTAGCTTAGAAAAATGAGTGTGAACTATGTAAATTATATCAGATGGTGAGTGGAATCCCTGTGTTTGCTACAGACAATTCTGCAAATGTTTGTCAGACCTATAGTCTTTGGTGAATATACAGGAGGGTAGATGCTCATAGGGACATGGGGTTTGTTGCCCGTTGAACTGCTAATGTAAAAAAGCAAATTCTACAACAAAAATTCTCTATATGCAGTATGTGTGTAACAAAAAACTTTCATGAATTTTAATTTACATAAGTGTTTTATGTATCAGAGGGGGTAGCTGTGTTAGTCTAAATCTGCATAAACAATGAGAACTCCTGTGGCACCTTATAGACTAACAGATTTATTGAAGCTTAAGCGTTCGTGGGCAAAGACCTGCTTCGTCAGATGCCGAAGGGGGTCTTTGCCCACGAAGAAAGCTTATGCTCCAATAAATCTGTTAGTCTATAAGGTGCCACAGGACTTCTCATTGTTTATAAGTGTTTTATGTAAGTTTTATTTCTACAAGTTGCTTCTTTTAATTTGTTACTGTTAGTTGCATCATTCATTTTATCAACAGACTCAAACCTCTCTCTGCTCCCCATAATTTTTAATACTGAATGAAAGCTCCACCACAGTCATTTAGTTGTTCAAACTGAGAGAAAAATATTATGAAGATGGTATGGAAACATGTTAATTTAGAAATTTGGGCTTGTATATTTTGTAAGAAGGCTAGGTATTCCAGTGTTATATTTAATAAGCTGATGAATACAGATAGTCAAAAAGAAAATTGTCCTGAAAATGAAAAAGGGGAAAGCCCTGCTCAGCTACTTAATATCTGACAATTGAAAGAACTGTAATAGAGTTAGATACATTACATGGAGGAGGCAATTAGTACGCCTCTGGTATGGTGTAATAAATCATTCTACAAAACCAATTAGATATAATTGTACAAAGCATTTCATTTGAGCAGTATTCTGTTAAAAACTAAGTTCCTTGGAGACCTGTAATTAAGCTGTAAGTATTTGATGGAGCAATGGAGACAAAATCACTGCTGTTGTCACTATGGGCCTTATTATTCATATAAGTAAGTAAATCATGATGAAATGCTCTGTTAGTAATAGTTAGGAAAGACATTTCTCAGTCCTGGAGATCTGAACTGACCAATGGCATTTCTCAATGCACAGATTTACTCGTGTTGCCAAGTCATTTCTTTCGTTGAGATGTTGGCGTTCGAAGGGAGCAAAATGATGTACATGTAGTAATTGAAGAACTTTCTTCAGCTCTGAAGATACAGTTAATTAAACTGTAAAATGAAATTAATTTGCTACTGGCAATAAACTTGCCCTTACATTCAGAATGCACTCTGGAGAGGATATACAGTCATGGATATTACCGAGTGCACCAAACAAAATCATGCTCTCGGCACCTCATCCATTTCCATTGACTTCAGTGGCCTTTGGATCTTCTTCCTAGCACATGTGATCAGGACTCGTCACAGAATTTGGTCTGCTGGTTGAATCATTAACTACCCTAGCCAGGGACAGGTATTGATGGGGAATGCAACATGAATGCTGATTCATGCCTCCACCCTCGTTGGCACTCTGATGGCAATTTAAAGGGCCAGGAGCTCTGGGCTGGGAGTCTTAGGACCTTTTGACTCGCCAAGTCCTGGGGCAGTTGACTCTTTTGTCCTCCCCCATCAGCAGGCCTGCTTCTGCCCCCCTTCCCGGGCTGACAGGCTAAAAGCAAATAGCACAGGGGCCTGTGTGATGTTACTTATTATTAGTATGTGTTCCTTATGAATAAAAAAAAATTGTAATGATGTTTATTGCACTTCAGGGGGCTACAAAATTCCTTAAATTAGAGAGATGGAAAGAGAATGGCCAAAATGATCAAATAGAGCATGTTAAAGTTAAGCACCTAAGTTCAGGAAGAGTCCCTATTTGTTAAGGCACCAATCACACACATCTGCCATTGAAATCAATACATGTTTAGGGCCCTAAATATGGGTATAGGTGCCCAGCCTTAAGTGTTCATGTTTACATAACAACATAAGAACGGCCATACTGGGTCAGACCAAAGGTCCATCCAGCCCAGTATCCTGTCTGCCATCAGTGGCCAATGCCAGGTGCCCCAGAGGGAGTGAACCGAACAGGTAATAATCAAGCGATCTCTCTCCTGACAAACGGAGGCTAGGGACACCATTCCTTACCCATCCTGGCTAATAGCCATTAATATTTGTTTGTTTAGTTTAATATTCATCATGGTTTCTTTTGACTTTCTCAGAAAAAATATTTGAAATTCTTGTGGTAGATAGTAAATGCAGCAGCAGTATCCTTAAGCACTGCACAGAGGATCTGATCCAACTCTGACCGATGGCAGTTGAAAGACTCTCACTGATTTGAAAGCATTGGATCAGGTTCTGTCCTAGAAGACATGAGGAGTAAAATATGAGAAGGAAGCTTGGGTAACTTTCACAGGCTGAGAGCTATGTACCAGTTTTCATTTAAAACAAATGAAGGTATTCTGATTCACTACTTTTAAGAGACAAGATGAATGAGGGAGTATCTTTTATTGGACCAACTTCTGTTGGTGAGAGAAACAAGCATTTGAGCTTACACAGAGGACTCCTTCAGGTCTGGGTCCAATAAAGAAGTTGGTCCAATAAAAGGTATTACCTGACTCATCTTGTCTCACTAATATCCTGCAACTAACATAGCTGCAACAACAAACACGTCATTATTTGTAATGCATTTTAAAGAATAGTTTCACAGTGCAAAATTAGTGGCATTTCATGATGTCTGGTTCAACTGGAGCTAAATTAGCATGGCTGAAAAGTGAGATTCTTGGGTATCTGTTGCAAGACAGTAGATATATTTTATCATTTTGTATGTATTGCTTTGAATGGCCATGCTATTACTCACATGATGACTACTTGAACCTGCATAGTGAAAATAAGTGATATGTTGCATAAAACCTGGAATTTTAACTTTAATGTATGCCGTTTGTTTTTCTGCTATCACAGACTCATTAGCATGGCAGAAGATAGTGCAAAAAGCCTTTGATTTAATTTTAAATATTTTTGCTTTCAGCTGGCAAAAAAAATTCGGGAAAAGTTTAACCGTTACTTGGATGTGGTAAATCGCAACAAGCAAGTAGTGGAAGCTTCATATACCGCTCATCTGACATCACCTCTGACTGCAATCCAAGACTGCTGTACTATTCCACCGTCTATGATGGAGTAAGTGTTTAGTCTAAGATTACTTAATACTTTCCAATTAAATCGAGCAAAAGGAAAGACTGATAGTTCAGGATTGCAATAAGGTCTGTTGTCTGCCATTTTTGTGGCCACTGGAAAATGGCAAGACAATAGTCCTGATCCTGCTCTTACTAGTATTGTTAGACCAGATTGTGCCACTCTTAGTCACGTCTATATGTATGAAGATCAATCTTCTGGCATTCGATTTAGCAGGTCTAGTAAAGACATGCTAAATCAAACGCTGAGAGTGCCCCTGGTTGGTGCCAATACCCCCCACAGTTGCAAGAAGTAAGAGAAGCCAACAGGAGCATTTGTTCCCATTGACCTCCCATTGTGAAGATGGCACCAAGCTTTGCTTAGGGTATGTCGATTCTAGCTACTTTGTTTACATAGCTAGAGTTGTGTACCTTAAGCCGACCTTGTGGGTCTAGTATAAACCTTCCCTTAGGCTTTGTCTACACTTAACAGTTTAAAGAACTGCCACAACAGTGCTTTAAACTGGGATTCATTGTGGAGTACAGTACTCTTCAGTGTAGTAGTAATGAAATGAGTAGTTGATAAAATGGCAGTTCTGGTTTTCAGTGTAATAATTTTCTCTGTAATGAAATCATTGGCTGATTTTTTTTGAAGTCTCATCTTCTATATGTTTTGTGGGTGTAAATAATGAAAAAAAAGTCATTTTTTTTGGTGGTTATAAAGTGTAATAGAAAAAGCTCAATGCAGAGTTCTTTGATTTTTGAACCCCAGACTGGATTAAACAGTCTTTCAGGAAGAGAAAGATGTGTTGGATTAATGTATGTTAACAACAGTTTTTGCAAGCAGCATTTATTAGAAACATCTGCCCCTAATGACAATGTGTCCAGATTTGTAGAGGTATCACATTAACATGTATTTATTTAGTAACAAAATATAGTAATAAAATGCAATTATACAACATATTCAGATGTCTGGGCACAGCTATAATCCATGGAGATGGCATGGTTTCAGGTGTGTTGGAAAATGTTATTTGTTTTGTGTGTATTTATTTGAACAGGAATACGGGCCCCAATCTCAACATGATTAGGCCCCAGATGGCTACAAATCTACACATATAATTTAGAGATTTGCACCTCTTATCTGTCTGTGAGTCCATCTGTGTTTGTGAGGCAAATTTGGTGGTCTAAATCCATTTCCTAGTGGACAGATCCCCACATCGAAATACTAATTCAGCTAGTTATCCATATTTTGTCAGTCTCAGTAAAAAGGCCAAGGGTATAATAGAATGGAAACTTGAGCTACCTTCTCGTCTCTTAGAATGGGTCCACCAATCAACTGCATTTTATAGTGGGGGGTGAAATGGAGGTGGTGTGGTGAAACTCAAAAGCCCATTGCCTATGTTGCATAGTCGTTGTTAATCAACAAAGGGCTTCTGTCCCCAGTGGTATCTTGGCACGTTTTATATGCTCTAAATTTACTTCACCTTTGTCCTCACAAAATGAGTGAGCTTAGAACAAGTTGGAACCTCAAATCTATAACCATGAAAAATGTTCATATATATCATTAAAAATTCCTCATAGCAAGTGATTTAAGAAAAATAAATAGCTAATAAAACATATAAGAGGTAGGTGAGAGGATTCTATTTAGAGAACATCTCCTAAAGGCTCAAAGATATGCTCTCTGATACTTAAGTGGGCAGAATAATACTGAACCAGTTAAGTGGTTCCTAGTTGGTTGTCTGCTCTTGTTTGACAGGATCACCTAAGTAATTCTATGGAGAGTGCCAAACTGAATATATAATTACAACCCTGGGGCCAGGATTATTATGCAAAACTATGCAGCTACCCTAACTCCACAGCAGATCTCCACAGGTGTCAATAAAAGGTGTACAAAGAAAAGTAGTAAAACATAGCTTTTTTTAAAGCAAAACTTGGTTTTCATTAATGTTACTATTTTAACTGCCTTATTGTCAAATTAAGCATCATTCACTGAGATAACATCTTTACTTTTATGAACATTGATTTCTGCCCTATATTTCTTTTCCGTTTTCTCGTCTTTCTTTCTTTCTCACTCACTCACTCACTCACTCACTCACTCACTCACTCACTCACTCACTCCCAATTCCATTTTTATGGGCACCAGTCCTCTTTTTCACCTAATTTACTAATGTGATCAGCAAAGGAATGGTTAATGCTGACACTTAAGGTAGTGAAATTGGGTCTTAAAGTTAACACCCCAATTTCATGAACAGGGAAGCGAGAAAGTTCACAACTGTCAGACATTTGTTTCAGACTGTCTACTATTTGAAGAGTAAGGAACTCAGCTACCTCTGTTCTAAAATGTGCTACCGACCTATAAGCCCATAAGAAGTGAGGAATCCATTTCTGTGTTCTGCAAGAACAAGACATGTTTATGAAGAACTCAGACTTAGGATATTTTCTTTGTCAATGAAAAGTTTTACATTGAAATTCAAGTTTACTTGCTAATAAGGATGTTAATTTATTTTAATCAACTAATTGACTAGTCATTGGCTTTTCCATCAACTAGTCGATTAGTCGATAAGCAGGAGAGCTGCAGCAGGGTTAGCTCCTGGCCCTGGGAGCTAACCCCACTGCAGCTCTGCCTTTTTAATGTGTTAAGAGTCTGCCGGCTCTTAATACATTTAAAAGGCTGAAGCACAGCAGGGGGGACCTGGCGCAAGGCAGGACAGCTGATTCCTGGCTCGCGCTGGGTCCCCCACACTCCCTCTGCGTCTCCTGCCCCCCGTGGAGACTATGCTGGGGGGAATCGGCTTTTAAAGTTTACCCATTTTTGTTAGTGACAGTTTATCCTTGGCATTGAAAGCCACTGTAAGTTTTAGTGCTAACATCATGAGTGTTAGCACTAAACTCATGAGTGGTATAAAATCATGAGTGGTGTGGAGAGGGTGGATAAAGAAAAGTTATTTATTAGTTCCCTAAATAGAAGAACTAGAGGACACCAAATGAAATTAATGGGTAGCAGGTTTAAAACTAATAAAAGAAAGTTCTTCTTCACACAGCGTGTAGTCAGCCTGTGGAACTCCTTGCCAGAGGAGGCTGTGAAGGCTAGGAATATAACAGAGTTTAAAGAGAAGCTAGATAATTTCATGGAGGTTAGGTCCATAAAAGGCTATTAGCCAGGGGATAAAATGGTGTCCTTGGCCTCTGTTTGACAGAGGCTGGAGAGGGATGGCAGGAGACAAATCGCTTGATCATTGTCTTCGGTCCACCCCCTCTGGGGCACCTGGTGCTGGCCACTGTCGGCAGACAGGATACTGGGCTAGATGGACCTTTGGTCTGACCCAGTACGGCCGTTCTTATGTTCTTATGTTCTAACATCTAAGTTTTCTTTATACTCCTTTGCTAAATTTTGTGATTGCTTCTCATGGACTGTTTTGGGGATTGAATAAGAAGAAACACTTAATTTTGTATGTGCTTCATGACTGGTTTTTTTATGATTTTAGTAGGGCTGTCAAGCGATTAAAAAAATTAATTGTGATTAATCATGTGTGCTGCCCCTTTGAAACGCTGCAGCGGTGTTTCAAAGGGGCAGTGCTACGGAAGCCTGGGATCAGCTGGAGTCCTCAGCTGACCCCAGGCTCAGTGCAGCTGCCTCTTTGAAATGCAGTGGTGGCATTTCAAAGGGGCAGCACCACGGGAAACCGGGTGCCCAGCTGATCCCCGGCTCCACGTTCTGCTGCCCCTTTGAAGTGCCACTGCAGTGTTTCAAAGGGGCAGCGCTGCCCAGAGCCCGGGGTCAGCTGGGGTCTCCAGCTCATCCCAGGCTCCTAATGCACTGCCCCTTTGAAGCGCGGGAGCGGCACTTCAAAGGGGCAGTGCAGCATTAAAGCCTGTGATTAACCCGTTAATTTTAACACATTAATCCTGCCCTGTATTAATCACAGGCGTTAACACAGATAAATTGACAGCCCTAGATTTTAGCTTTTAGGGCAGGGTTGGGCAATGGGGCACTTCAAGATTTTGGTAAGTGGTCAAGGGCTGCACTTCTTTGGAGATCGTGCAGGGACAGGGACAGCAGGTGGGGTGTATAAGGGAACGTGGGATAGAGGACTGGAGTGCAGGAGGGATTGTGGGGTCAGAGAGGGAGTTTGGGTGAAAAAGAAGGTTATAATTTGGGGCACAGGCTTGGGGTGCAGGGTCAGGGTGGGGGTATGGGTTCAGGAGAGGTTTCTGGCTTGGGGGAAGGATGTGGGAGGGGTTGCAAAGTCTGGGAGGACATTGTGACCTGGGATAAGCAGGAAAAGAGGGTGTAGAGGGTTTGGGTGGTAACACAGGGCAGGGGAATGGGGTGCAGAGTCAGGGAGGGGTATGTGTGCAGGAAAGAATTCTGGCCTGGGGGAGGGGTCTAAGAGAAGGGTGCAGGGTCTGGGAGGGAGGTGTGACCTGGAGAAGGTGGGCAGAGGGGATACAGAGGGTTTGGGTGATGGCCTGGGGCAGGTAGTTGGGAGGAAAGAGGGATGGGATGTCAGAGGCAGGCTCTGGCTGGGAGGCATTTACCTAGGTGTCTCCCAGCAAGCAGCTCTGCAGGAACCTGAGACAGGCTCCCTGCCTGTGTGCTGGGTGGGCTGCTCCACATGGCTCTGCTTCAGCACACGAACGGAGGAAAGAGGGAGGCTTCATTCACTGCGCTTGCCTTCAGTAACATTTCTTAGCTCCTATTGGCCAGAAACTTAGCCAATGGGAGCTGAAGGATTTTTCTAGGGGACAGGGACAGAGTGCAAAGATTTCTCCTTCCTGCCCAGACTACATAGCAATTAGCAGCCTGCCATTTAAAAGTGGCTGCAACTGCTCTGTAGTAAGGGTGCTGGCAAGGCAGGTGAGGGCCAGATGCAGCGGCTTGGAAGGCCAAATCCGGCCTGCTAGCTGCCTCTTGCCCACCCCTGTTTTAGGGGTTGTTTTGTTATGGGAAGTAGCTTGACCATTTGTGTGCTATTGAGAGTATTGTTGTGTTTTCCCTTTTCTCTTGTAAGGTTTGTAAATTGTGTGTTATATGAGTGACCAGTTTTACTGGCATATTTCTAAATGTCCTTGATATTTTGAGAGCACGTATGGTTCCTCCTTTGCCAAGAAGCTTCTTTTTACCTGTAGTGTCTGTTTGGAGAGAAAAAAACCTACAATAGTAAATAAAAACAGTCATGAAGCATGACATGGCATAGGACTCTGGCAAAATTCCATTGTACTGAATTTACAAAAGGTTGGTGTGTGCTGGATCATCACACCTCAGGAGCTCGGTTGTGGCCAAGTTGCCCTTGAACATGTCAGATGGTACCAACTGACAATGAGTGAAGAAATGGCTCTAACTTCCCCAGCGGGCCAGCATGGATATCATTTACAGATGTGGCGGCGCCAACATACCCTGTATGGGCAACTTGTGCGACATGGCAGTGAGAGCGCCATGCAGAATGCAGTACAGAAGTGCATTGCCAGGCCCCCTCCAAGCAAGATGTCACTCCCTGGAGACTGAGTTTGGGAGGTGGGGGAGACTTGTCCTCACTGGGCCTGTGCCTGCAACACCTCACGCTGCCTGGGGAAGAGGGTCGGCTGCTGTTGGACGTGATGCGAGGAGCGCCAAGGGCTGGGAGTCCTGGTGCCATGCGTCAATACCATCATCACTCCGCCTGCCAGAATCATGCCTGAAAGACGTAATCCGCTGACACTATGAGGAGAACCTGAAGCAGAAACCGGATTAGGGCAAGGTATTTGAGATGACCAGCAAGCACTTCCTCCCCAGGGACAGCTTCACCTGATTTGCCAATTGACGGTTTGTCCACAGGATCCGACCCAACTGCATCCCCATCAATGGGGCTGTCCAACAAGTGGCGCATGTGGTGCATCTTCAACAACGAGACTCTGCCCCACGGTCCTGTGTGGTTGCCAGACCCGCTCCAGGTCCTGGCAGCTCTGCCACAACACCGTCCAGGACCCACTGGTCAAAGCCCTCCCGCCAACCCTGGGCAGCATCACTGTCAACTCATTAGTTCCCAATACAGACAGCCTGCTGCGACCGGACATAGTGGTCACCAGTGAGGAGAAGAAGAAGGTCATGCTGGTGGATGTCATGGCGCCTTTTGGGAAGAGGACCCCAGCCTTCTGCAAAGCCTGAGCACAGAAGATTGAGACACAATCGGGGAACACGGTCAGGGAACATCATCTGCTTTCTTTGCTGACAGGTAAGTGCAACGCGAGAATGCCAACGAGGGACACAGACGAACAACTGAGACCAACAACGAGAGATGCGGTCAGGGAAATCACTTCTTTCCTTCCCTGATGGACCATGTATCTTTTTCACAGAAGAAGCGCAAGAGACTGACAGACCTTGGGACACGCTCTGCCAAGGGAGCGCTCCACCCATGCGCCTATGCGCTTCTACCCCCACAAACTGAGACTGTTTATCCTTTACGCGTAGCGTCCCCAAGAACACTTATGCCCTGACTCTTGAAAAACCCACCCACCTTAATCTGGGGCAATGTGGGTTCCACTTACTATGTATCTTGTTAACTATATTAACCTATCCTTGTATTCTCCCATAACCCAAGCTTGACCCCAGATAAACTATTTCTTAGTTTTTAACTTCTCTCATATAACTCTTTTTGGATCATTCACTTTAAAAAAAATCTTTTAATCTGCTTGGAGTAAGAATTATATTGAGGGCATATTGCCCAAAGGGTATTTCTGGCTCAGATCTTTGAGGTCGATTTCAAAGCCTGTTGTGCCTTTACGACTTTTTCTTAATGCACTCCCTAAATTTTAGGACAGCCGCTGTGGTAAAACTTACATATTTTCAAGTATTACAGGTTACTACAGTGTAATCTGATTTAATTGTCCCTCTACCTGACTCCTGGTTTATTTGTAGTGCCTTAGGTACCCAACATGTCTGGGTTGGTTAGAAAAAAAATATAGAAGGATAATTATTATATTTGCCAATTTTATTTTTCCTGTGATCTTTTATAACAGTCTAAACACATCACCCCACACTATGAATGCTCCTGCACTGTAGTTATAATTTATTTTTAGGACATCAAGCCATAAGACCCCCTTACACAAGGGATATGACACCATTTAATGCTTCCCTATTTGTCTTTTTGTGACGGTAAAGGCAGTAGCATAACCTAAGCATCTTGACTAGTGTAGGAGAACTCTAGAGAAATCCAGTTAAAGGATCAAATTATTACCAGACACCGTTAGAAAGCATAGCCGTTTAAGTGCTGTATGTAATCAGAAGCCAAATTGTTAGCATTTATTTTTATAGTGGATTTTCCATATATTTCTCCTCTGACCTTCTGTAAATTCAGTACTGTGGAATTTTACTAGCATCTTGTGGAAAATTGGAATGAAATATTGGTAACCGGCTATTATGAAAAAAATGATTAATGGAACAGTGGGGGAGGTTTGTGTGTGTGGGTGAAAGAGGAGGGTGTTATTTTGACTAAGATGGATTAAAGTGTGAGAATTTATGATTGGTATATAAGCTTGGCAATCTGAGCATTGGATTAGATGTAAAATCTCTATATTGCTTAATATGAATGAAAACAAGCATACAGCAATCAGGTAATAAAAATAAACCAATAAAAAGGAAATAGAACCAATAAAATTGGAAATTCACCATAGAATAAGCTTGACATTTTAGTCTCTAAAAGTAGTGAGAGATGACAATGAAAACAATGTGAAGTTTATTGCCCTTATGTATTACTGTAGATAAAGTTCATATCCTGAAGAGTCCAAATGAACTACCTTTATAACAATGTGTGAGGAAGTCTGATATGAACAGTTGGTTTAACAGAGGCTTGTTAAACCATAACTCATGTGTAATGTTTAAGATTTCTAGAATTGCTCTGATATAGGATTTATTGAAAAACTACTACACATTGCTTTCCAAGACACCTCACAAGTAGTATTTTTGAATTTTTAATTTGTATTTTATTGTAGTTGCAATGTACATTTGAAAATATATTTCTTATCTGACTCCACCACCCACTGTGTGACAAGTGTGGGCTGTTTACATTTAACAGCAGCGGCAGCACTACTACTCAGCTGGCATTAATGTACCAGGATCATGGAATGACTGTATGACACAATTCAGAATATAATGTGTTGGGTTACTGCTGCTGGCCTGTCAGAAGGGGGAACACATAATACTATTTCTTCCACTTGGAGCCCTCCGTCTATATGCTATTCTATTCTCTATAGGTTCTTCCCCACACTCAACACTGTAGTATCTGAGTGCTTTCCAGTACTGCAGTAAGCGACATGACTGACATGCTGTCATGTGTTTGTTCGTTCAGTCTCTCCCCAGAGGGAAGTGTGTGCAGAGGAATGTTTGTTTTGTGTGTGTCGCATGCGAGCTCACACTCTCTCTTTTTCTCTCTCTCTCTCTCGCACACGGACACATGCACGTTCTACTTCATGCCATATCACCAAGGCAGAGCAGTAAGTGGCTGTTGAGCAGTTTTGGCACCAACGTCTCCAAATGTTCTAATTCAGCAAAACGCCAGAGCATTGCTGAAGTCCATCCCTATTTAGCAAAGCCTTTAAGCATGTGCTGATGTTAGTGGGATTTAATACGAATAAAATGAAATACACAGCTAAGTGCTTAGCTAAATAGAGATGGAGTTCTGAATCAGAGTCACAGAGCACCTAGTATCTTTCTTCTCCATTCTTTGTGTTTTTTCTGCTTCTGGCCCAGTTCCTTGTATTCACCGCTGCCCTTCAGCAAGGTTTAAATACAGAAGAAAATAGCTGTATGTAATGGTGGTGGTGGTGGTGGTGAAAGGGTTATGCAGGTGCATCATATGCAGACCAATTTTTCTGCAGTGGGATGATTCAGACAGTACTTGAAGGCCCACAGAAATTTGCAGTGGGACATTCATGAGCATCTTTCCGAGGCTCAGATAGATCAGTCCTTGATTCTCTGTGGTGCGTCTACACTACACTGTTATTTCGAGATAATGAGCGTTATTTCGAAATAACAATGCGAGCCTCTGCACAGCCATTCCGTTATTTTGAAATAACAGACGGCTTATTCAGAAATCTGTAAACCTCATTCTATGAGGAATAATGCCTATTCTGAAATAGCTATTTCGAAATAAGGTGTGTGTAGAGGCCCCACTGCTGCTATTTCAAAATAGTCCCTCACCAGGGCCATTCTAAGTTATTCCTCCCCAGTGCCTCCTGGGGCTCTAAATCAAGATAGCATGTCTACATTAGGGAAGCCTGCCTCCGGCTAACTTTGAGGCTTCCCTGCAGTGTAGATGTGCTATTTCAAAATAAGCTATTTTGGAATAACCATGCCGGGATAGCTTATTTCAAAATAAGCGTGCGGTGTAGACATACCCTGAGAGGGCTGTCTGCCTCCGCAGTCTGGTAGCTCAAGACATGAGGTTTTGCATGTCCTGAGTCTGGGCCCTTTGGGTGGTGAGTTTCTAATGTTAAGCCTAGTGTACCTCTTGCACCTGAACTCTTGGACAGACTGTTTCTTAAGGACAAAATAATGTCCTTCCTGCAGACTGGTAGAAATCTACTTTCTCTTCTCTCAAAGAAGCCCAAAGAAGTTCAGTGTTAGAGAGAGAGAGCCAGCTGTGCCTCCGAAAGGGCTGCTTTTTCAAAGGAACTTTAAAGTCAACCTCAAGAAGAGTTCCCTGTAGTAAACTATAATGAGTATTAGCAAGCACCCTTGGATAACCTCTACAGAATCAGAAATTTCCTTGGGTTTGGGAGAGGATCCACTTCTTTCCTAGGGATTTTCCAACAGCCTAAAATGTTCCTTCTAATGTATTTGGATAAGTGGTTATAACTCTGTAGTGCTGGACCAAAAAACTGGTGGTCATATTATCACTCCCTGTGCAAACAAACTCATAAAGGTCTGTTTTCTACTGCTGATAGGAGCATTCCATTGGTGAGCCAAAGCATGTGCTTAGCCAGCCTTCCCTACCTTCCATTACATCTGACTGTTGTCTTCTTGCAGAACAGAAAGGGGCTAATGCCAGACAGGTAATTGCAAACCGTTTCAGCTGAGTGCAGAAGGTGCAAAAACATGGTATTGGCCAAGGCAGTCCAGTGGTAACGAAGTATATCAGCATTCTGGATATCAGAATTACAGATCTGAGCTTGTTCCCTGTTTCCAGGCTTTAAAAGACTGGGAACGCTGCTGTGCCCGCACACTGAGTCCTTGGAAGAGAGAGCACGTATCACTACTTCAGCCAACCAGAAAAATGTTGATGAGAGGCAGATAAAGCTCTCCCTAGCTCTTCTCAGTTAGAAGGAAAGCTAGCCTGCTGTGTGGTTGAAAAGAAGAGAAGGCAGAAAGGGAAAAATAGTATGGATCTTTTAATCTCATAACATCCCCTGGGAAAAATTAAGCTTGCGTTTCCACATTAAAGGAGCCTGAGTAAGCCATGAAAAGCAGATGTCATGAGGCTCCAGACATAGTTTATGATTGAATTGGAGTGGTACTTTTTACAAAAACACTGTTTAATTGAATTGCATTGCTCCTTGATTTAATAAACCCCCATTGCATAAGACTATGTCATCCATTTATTATGCTTAAAAACTCCTCTCCCAAGGAAACACAGATTAAGTAGTTTGGAAACTCTGGGAATGAAAGTTGCCCATTTATCCATGTGCTGATTTGGCAATCATACTTTAACATCACTGCAGCTACTAGTAAATCCCTTATTGTAGGACCTAGGAAAGAGCTTATATGTGAGTTTTTCCTAGTGCTGTGTAGTACTCTAACAGACAATCAAGAAAACAGGGGGACTAAGTTAGACAAGAAGTGCTGTCAAATGCACAAAGTAAATGAGCTGTAAAAACAGAGAGGATTATTTTAAGGTCTAACCCTGAAGTTCTTTGTATACAGATTCCCTGGAATGGATACACAAACCATACTGAAGTCAGTAGGGTTCCATACAGGCATGGAAATGCACTCACATGCAGTGAACTTGGACATTGGGACCTAGCGTGTTCTCTACTATACCGAGTATAAAATAACCAGGCAGATTTTTTTTTTCAATTGACATCCTTTAAAAATTAGTGAACATTTGGCTAACTTTGTTCCAGGTGTGACATGCTGTCCTGGGTTTTAGAGCAGTGTGTTTTATAGTCATGTCAGCATATGTTGGATTTAACATTCTATATCCTGGAATAATTTTGGTTGCCTTCCACTGTATTTCTGTTTTGAAAAAGGCAACTGGAATTGTGTGTGTATTCTAAATGAGGTTTCACTATGGGCTTGTCTCTATGGACAGTACTCCAAGCTGGGGGGTAAGTTGGCCTCATACTAGCCTGCTGTGCATTTCCATTACATTTGTCTGTGGGCTTCTTGTCCATGTCAATCCTGTGCCCATGCACTTAAAGTACCATAGTGCACTTTGATCTACTCCTGTTTCAAAGTGGGATAGATCAAAGCATGCTATAGAACGCACAGTGTGCAGCAGCAGGGTCTGCACGGCCAGCTAATGCAAGGTCGATTTCTTAGGACCAAAATCTTCTGCCTTAAGTAAGGGGCCAAGATGCAGCAGAAGCAGCTCACTTTATGGCACATGGCAGGGGTAACATGGATTGTCTCTGCATCCACTTTACACCATGAAGTGCAGTTTCATAATAAGCCTAGGGATAGGAGGTTGGGGTTTGTGGCTAGTTAATGGACTAGTTACATGGATCCAGTAGTCTAATGGCCTGTGGACACTACTTCTGCCTGAGGTTGTACAAGTGCCCTGTACTCTTTGCTTGGGGAAGAGAGCTGTGATTAGCACAGACCATTTAGAAGAGCTAAATAACTGCACGGAACACGGAGAGCCAGAACTGGCAGCTGTAAACAAACTTTATGGGGCCTCAGGAAACTTTGCCACACCCATGATAAGTGGACATCCAGCTAACTCAAATCATGCCGGACCACGGATGTTGCCGGACCGGAGAGTGCCCAATTAGAGTGGTTCATCCTGTAGTGAGTGCAGTCTGGGGTCACAAAGCCACGAATAACTGCAGTAAGAGTTATTTCAGAAAGAAAAGATCACAACCTCTTCCCCAATTGTATGTGTGAGAGTAACATGAAGGAGCTAGTTCTGTTGCTGCCTTTTCCGTCCCTGTCAGTTTACATTCTCCGCCTTCATAAGAACTGCTGTTCACTAAAGAAAAGAAGAGGTGGAGAACTGACTTCCTTCTAGATAGAGACAAAATGTTCTCTAACCAGATCTTGGTTTCCTCTCTCCCTCCTACATACTTTAATACCCTTCCCCGGCAGTCCTGTATCAATGGCATTTTGCAAATGGGGTGAAGAAGAGGATGACCCCTGGAGTGGGTCATCTCTGAGAGGAGATCCTTATTTGCATGAGTGTATGACACATGCATGCACACTCACACATGTGCAGTGCAGATCCCGCCTTCTGTCCTGGAGGACAGAATTAAGTTGTTTCAATATTAAATTTATATACAATTATTTTATGAATCCCCAAAAATATTTATTTCAAGTACTCTGTAATGGTATTTGTTAGATGTTACGCATATGCAACTTTTCCCTGTGATCAGCTGGCATTGTTTACACACTTTGGGAGGTTGCTGGAGGTCTGGTTTTTTTGCGCTTTAGTCCGTAGTGCTGATAGGCGTTTATGGAATGCTTTTATCTGTCTCAATTTGTAAAAAGATAGACTGGAGTAATAGGTTATCAATGTAACCTATTCCTTGATAACTTTGCATTATGTTCATTAATGTAGCTGTTTAAATAAGTAAACCTACAAACCTGTTTTTGAAGATCATTTATTTTATGAATGTGATAGTTGGTTTAGAAGTGGTCTGGGCTTTTCTCCTTTTTAAACAGGTGGTTAAATATTTTCTAATGCAGTTCAGTTTTATTGCAGCTCTTTCTTTGTTTATCATCTGCTCACGAGCAGTTAAGTGGGAGATAAGAGGAATCCCGTCCCTTCCTTTAAAATGTTTTGCTCTAGTTAGTATTTAAAGTGCTGCACTTCCAAAAGAGAATTGGTTGCACATTACTAAAGGGAATTTCAACTGTGTTGGCTAGTGCTGACCAGATTAACAAAGGCGGCTGTGGGTGTTCAGGGAATCTGGAGTTGCATGTATAAAAAACAGACTTTTAAATTAACAGGCATTGAGGAGCTGGCTGTCTTGGAACATAACTTATCTTTTGTGGGAGGAAGTGTGCCTGTGCTTCAGGCTACAGAGGGTTTTGCTACAGCAGCTTGTGTCAGAAGATGCATGTGTTGCAGTATTTCTCCCAAGCACGTGACTCAGATAATTTACCTTCTTTATATGTGACAGAAAATATACTCCTCTTTCAGGCACTGTTTGGAGTCAATAATGCTGCTGCTCATTTTCTTATAGTTAGGCACATGGCTAAGTGAATTTGCTGAATTGGGGCCTCAGAAGATTTGCTTGTGAGGCCATTTTCGTTTAACTTTAAAAACCAAAACCACAGTTTCTTTCCCAACTATTTAGATATTTGAATCCTACGGTAAGTAAATATATTTATAAATAAAATATCTGAGTTGACAGGTATGTCTTGCTATCAATAAAACATTCTTGTTTAAGAATTTTAAGAAAATGCTGAATTTTGAATGAACGTCTTGTATTACATAGCTTCATTTACCCACCAAAACCACCTTTGTAGGAATTTAAAAAGAGAGAAAAGAAATTGACCTTAATACAGTAGGCAAACCCCAACAGATGTGTCACTTTTATATATATCCCCCTGCTTTTTCTAAACTGAAATTTCACCGAAGAAGCTGATTTACACTGTGAATTGAGGCCGAATGAAATCCAATTGGAGCTCACTTCAATGCTGTTTTGATGTAAGATTCAAAGCTTCTGCAAATTTATTTTATCTTCTGCATTTGCTGATCTCCTGCTTGTAAATCCGGTTGAAGGAGAATAAAAATGATTGCAGCCTGATGGGAATTAAATGTCTGAAGTTCAAAGCAGTTTGCACATCAGAGCAAATGTCAATCAAATGAACATCTTGCAAGCTAGGCAGGGAGTGAATTTCTCCATGGGGAAGAGATCAAAGTCGGAGTCACAGTTCTGTTTTCTCCCTCGGGATTCAGTTTCGATCAGTTGTTCATTAAAGTGAATCCAGAAGGAAGGGTTTTTATATATAAAAAGAGGCGGAGTGGGTTGGAGCGAATGTTACTTCTCTTAAAACTGAATTTCAGCCAATGGTTTGATCTTATTTAAGTACATACAGAGACTAATTACAGGCAAGTATATAGTTTTTCGGGGGGATTTTTAATATACAATGATTTGAATATTGTCACCTATAACATTTTGGGCCAGATTTCAGAAGGGGGACTTGTATCTCATCTGTTTTGCCAATTTAGTCTACATACTAGAATTTCAGCCTGCAAAAATGTAGGATATTGCTAAAAATCAGGCCCTGTTTATATCTAACAATGGAGGTAATTAATAGTTGGTTGCAAATTTCACTTTTGTAGAGTTTACCTCTCCTTCCAAAGTAAATGATTTTGCAGGTTGCACATTTTCACATAAGAAAGGTACAAGCTCTGCTAGTAAATAAGTAAAGAAGCTAGAGTTAATGTCAGGTTACATACAGTTGAGAAATCAAGACATCAAAAGCCAGGAAATTAACAACAAATTGATTTAATGGAGAGAGATATTGCTACATAATTTAGCAATACATCGTAAGTGATGAGCTTTAAATTAAGTCAGAAAGAAACAAGTGGTAAATTCTTGTGTATATAATACACAAGGTATAATATCTTCTGTTACTACAGACATGCTCTTACAAACATAGAAATGTTTGCTTGTTTTTTTCAAATTTGCTTTTTGACAAAGACACCTCCTTCCCCCAAACACCCAACAAGCTCATGGCTGTGAGAGCACCAACATTTCATGTAGAATATGGATTGCCTCCTGCCACAGAAGTGGCTGAACCTGCTTTAACTTAAATTTTTTGAAATAAAACCCTTTTGGAAAAGGTGAAAAAGCAGTTTGATTGCTCAACAATTGAAAATAAATTGAGATACTGTTCCCAATCTGACCCTTATAAGAGCACTCACTACTAGCAAAAGCTATAAGAATTCTGTCTCAGGGATGCCATTAATCTTTTAGTCTTCATATTGTATTAGTTACCATATTATAAATGTATATGTTCTGTGCTGTTTTAACTGCTTGAATATACAAAGAAATAGAACATGTAGAAGAAATAGCGGTGAAGTTTTTAGACTATGAGGAGGGGGCAGAATATGATTGACTTCTGGCTGCTGAGATGTTGAGGGATACCACAAGCTCTCTGTGCCCAATTTGTACTTATTGGGAAAATGAATGTAATAATACTCATACTTCTTTGGTACGTTGTGTGGCTTGGTTTGCCCAAAAATGCTCTGTAAATATAAAGTGTTTACTGATAAACACCCACCTCCTGTGATTTATAACATTTTTTCCCCAGGATGAAGCTTCTCTATCAAAGGGCAATAAGAAGGGGGAGTAAGTGTTGGTCTGTGAATGAGAGAAAATCATTTGAATAAAGAGGGTGTAGGAGTGAGGGTAATACCTTCTGTTACTACATTCCCCAGTGGGTGTGTCAAAATTAGACATGTTGTGGTTCCTGTTCTTTAAATCTGTTTCATATACTACCTATCCTGTCTTGACTGACAGATCCAGAGTTCAGTCTAACAGCTTTTAAGTGCAGTAAGAAAAAAATGTACTAATATGACTTGACATTTTAAATCAAGGTATTTATTACTTCTCTAACAGGTAATTTAAAGCTAGCAATTTCAGTAGTACAGTGAGGCAAGGGCGGAACTTCGGAAGCTTGGGGGCGGCACGGCAGCTGTGCGTGCCGGGATACATATTACTTTTGATCCCATTCTCCGGAAGCTAAGGGAACATGGGGAAAGTGCTTGCATGCCATGCATGCTTCTCACGCCTGGCTGGTGTGTGAGAAGCATGCATGGGATGCAAGCACTTTCCCCTCGCTCCCTCAGCGTCCGGGGAACGGCATCAAAAGCAAGCCGCATCCCGGTGTGCACAGCTACTATCCCCCCTGACATCCCCCCGCACTCTGGGAGCGGGGGAAGGAGAAGAAAAAGTAAGGATCAGGCCCACCGCGGTTTGGGTTTGTGAGGTGGGGAGCAGAGGGTTGGGCTGCTAGAAGCAGGCTCTGGCTAGGAGACTTACCGGCTTGACTCCCAGCCACCAGTCTTCTCAAGCAGACTCCCTGCCTGCCCCGGCCCCACACTGGCTGCAGGGACCAGGTGGTTTTTGAACAGCTAGAAGCCTGAGGGGAGAGGAGGAGGGTGCTTTACAAGCTACCTGTTGACAACAGGCAGCTCCTATTGGGCGGAAATTGGATAATGGGATTTTCCCGGGCTCACGGCTGTTGAAACAGAGCCCCACAGCAGCTTTTCTCAGCAGCGTGTGGGGGTCAGATAGGGAGTCTGCCTGTGGCTCCTCACTGTGTCCACAGGCCAGATCTGATAGCTTGGCAGGCTGGATCCAGCCCACGGAGGGTATTTTACCCAGGCCTGGTTTGGGCTATTGAAGGCTGCCATGAAGAACTGCATTCTATCCCAGCCTATCTCTCAGTATTCCTATGTAGGGTTAGTGACTACCAGTGGAAAAAAAAATAAAGTGTCTTGCCTAACCATGTTTAGGGTTGCCAGATGGTTTAACCAAAAACACCAAACACCTCACCCCCACACCCCCACCCCAAAAAAAAAACCCACCGGGGAAAAAAATTCTGTTGAGGGAAAAAAAAGGGGGGAAACCCAAGTTGTTGAGCCAAAAAAAAAAAAAAAAGGACCCCGAGAGTTATTAAGCAAAAAAATAAAAAAAAAAACCAGCATGGCCCCTTTAAGAACAGGCTGGGCTCTGTCTCTCCTAACAGGCAGCCGGCGGCCATCTTGTCTCCCTGCTCCGAGCCAGACAGCTCCCCTGCAGAACCAAGTAAGCGGGGGGGGGGGGAGAAGCAGAGGGGGCTGGGCCTGGTTGCTGAATGTGTGTAGGGTTGCCAGGTGTCCGGTATTGACCCAGACAGTCTGGTATTTTCACCTCCTGGCCTGGAAAAAATTAGAAAATACCAGACATTTTAGGTGTCCAGCATTTTCTGAATTTTTTTTTACTGGACAGGAGTTGAAAATACTGGACTGTCCAGGTCAATACTGAACACCTGGCAACCCTAACCGTGTTGCTCATTTTCTAGGAGCCAACCTGAAATCCTAGGAGAGGCGTGACCAGGCTGCAAGCTTTTTTATAGTGAAGCAGAGGTAGGGAACCTAAGGCTCGAGGGCACATAAAATCCATTACTCTGGGCCCCTCCACCCCAAGGCTCTGGTGTGTGAGGGGAATCTGAAGAATGTCTTTCTCGATCTCAGTCGGGGGCTGCTGCAGTGAGGGTTTTTTGTTTTTTGGCTTCTCACTTGTGTGCACCCCGACTGATTTTTCTGTGGGTCAGCAGCCCCCGACCCAAAAAAGGTTCCCCACTCCTGCAGTAAAGTGCAGCTCACAGGCTTCTCTCCCTCCCCCCAGACTGATGGGAGCTTGCCCTGTGGCAGAGTGATGGGGCTAGGAGCTTCTGCCCTGTGAAGAGGGGGATTTTGGTCTTCAGCCCTGTGGGCTGTGTCTGCTGGGCCTCAAGGTTTCTGCTGGAGCAAGGTTGATGTTTAATGCAAGTGCTAAATTTTCTTATAACATTTTCAGATGAATTGTAACTCAGAAACATGCTACAGAACAAAGTGGTTGAATCCCTATTTTAAGTGCAAAGCTGAGGCACATCATCAAATACAGAGCCATGAAAAGTACTCCCAGATGTGAGATAAAGATGTGTCCCTGGAGCAACACGAGGCCCTGCTCTCAACTTTTCTGTCTGTAACACAGGAACTTTTGAAAACCACATCTAATCAGTTCCAAAATCCCAGGGAATGGTCTAGGTATCAGTGGGCAGATCCTATTGGTTTTTGGTGAAACCTGGAAAATAATGATTTCTCCTAGAATTAGGCCCGTGACTTGCCCATTTGCATCAGGCAGAAAAAGTTCACTGGCACCCTCTGTTGCTGCTTACACTTACCACAGGCAGCAGTTTACTAGAGGGTCAGTCACACACTTCCTGGCTTATATATGCTGAACTGTCTATAGCCATGCCACAGCTGGCCCTTTTCTGCCCCCACTGCATCCAGCGTTGCCCCCCTTCTGACCAGCTCTCCCCCACAGGTTTGCATTTGCACTGTAAAAGTTGGGTAACATGCAGCTCTGCCCACAGGAGCAATAAAGTGCACAACCTCAAATTATGCTTCCTCTGGGTGTCTGTGTGTTTGCATTTTATTTGTATCTCAAACTGAGGTAACTGGGAAGTTTTTGTATTTGCATTGTGATGGTGCCTAGGAGCTACAGCTAGGGTAAGTGTTGTACAAGAACAGAGCAAAAAGACTGTCGGTATCCCCAAGAGCTTGTTTACTGTTTTAGTTTCTAATGTGACTAACAGACAGACTAACAAACTGCTCACAGATCAAGATCCAAGTTAGTGTGTAGCATGGGTCACAATTTTTCTGAATTTTGAATGTTTGATCACTTGTTTTTCAATTAAAATATTGTTTTTAAATGAAAATCTGTGTTGATATTTTTTTCTTTTGGTGGAAGGAGACCAGCTTCGTATGTAACTATTTAAAGCCCTGATGTAGAAAAAGCACTTATGTGTGTGTGCTTGACAATTAAAGCAATTGAGCAATCCAATCTACGGTTGCCACGTGTCTGGTATTCACCCGGACAGTCCGGTATTTTTGCCTCCTATCCGGTAAAAAAATTCAGAGAATACCGGACATCTAAAATGTCCG
The DNA here is from genome assembly GCA_019425775.1 of Rafetus swinhoei. NCBI lineage: Eukaryota > Metazoa > Chordata > Testudines > Trionychidae > Rafetus > Rafetus swinhoei. Next base: position 49,324,219 of record CM033430.1, on the reverse strand, counting down.
GTATTTTCTGATTTTTTCCCTGGCCAGGAGGCAAAAATGCCGGGCACCTGGCAACTCTACAAACACTCAGCGCCCGGCCTCTCTTCCCCGCCCCGCCCCAGCTCCCAACACCCCCAGCCCCCTTGCTTACCTGGTTCCGCAAGGCTGCCAGCACAAAATGGCTGCCAACCAAGGGGAAGCATTGCTTCCCCTGGGTCTTAATGCTCAACCCCTCCCCTGTTCCTATCCCTGCACTCACTCTTAAAGGGCACATGCTATTTTATTTTATTTTATTTTATTTTGCTTAATAAGTCTTAGAGTCCTTTTTTTTTTTTTTTTTTTCCCCTCAACAACTTTGGTCTCTTCCCCCCCCCCCCCTTTTTTCCCCCCTTCAACAGAATTTTTTCCCAGTGTTTTTTTTTGCGGGGGGGAGGGAGGGTCGGTATTTTTGTTTCAACCATGTGGCAACCCTAATGACTACTGAAAACAATGAAGTTCAATAATGCACGTAATTCCTTTACTGAATGTGGGCCCAAATTAATAAATGGGGGTGAGGTCAGGCAGATATTGTATGAACACATGCCAGGTTTTTTGCTTGCTAATATTGAAACAAAGCGGCCAGTGTTTTTACTGATTTAATGTTACCAAAGTATTTTCTAGAACTAGCACTTTTACCTAAAACTGTAACACTAGCAATGTGATGGTCTTGAAGAGCCTTTCTTCCCTGATTTCTTTCCTAAACTTGCTTTCCCCTCAACTTCTATTAAAAAGGGTTAGGTTCTTACAGAGCCTCACTCCTGCAGACTCAGGATGGAGGGCAATTGGTATGATTTCCTGGGGATAGATTAGTGGCAGAGGGCTTTTTTGTTTGTTTTGTTTTTTGTTTTGTTTTGTTTTTGTTGGAAAGTGGGAAATAGAGGAGGATTCTTAATAATACGACTAGGTGTCAAATCCCACCAAGGTGCTTGGCATCATTGAAGCCCATGTTTTTAAGCTATTAAGGCAGGAGTGCGGAACCTTTTTTGGGCCAGGGCCGCTGACCCACAGAAAAATCAGTGAGGGGCTACACAAGTGAGAAGCAACAAAAACCAAAACCACCTCACTGCTGTGGCCCCTGACTGAGAAACAGAAAGACACTCCCCACATTCCCCTCACAGGGCAGAGTCAGGGGGGGACGGGACACGTTAGTAGATTTTATGCCCCCCCAGGCTCTGGGGTGGAGCCAAAAATAAGGGGTTCAGTGTATGTGAAGGGGCTGCCAGGGAGTGGGGTCTGTGGTGTGAGAGGTTGGTGGGGCTGGGAGGGTGGTAGGATGCAGGAGCCAACTGGGGGTGGGAGGGCTGGGTACAAGGTAGGGTGCACGTGCGGAGAGGGGATACACCAGTGGGCTGGCGTGCTGGCTCCCCAATGCTACAGGGGGGAGAGCCTTGGGGGTTGCATCCAGGCAAGCCAAAAGCCAGATAGGTTCCCCACCTCTGTATTAAGACATTGCTGAGCTTAGCATCACAACACCGAACTAATTTAAGGGTCTAAATCTCAAAAGGCACTGAGGAGTCTAAGCCCTGATCTATACAATTTAGACCCACTTAGCTACTTCACTTAGGGCCTTCACACCCTGGAGTGTCACAGTTAAGATGACTTAGCCACGTCTACACTAAGAATTAAGTTTATGGAAGATTTCTTCAGCTGACAGAGCTACCACCCTTTGGGGCAGTGGATTAACTATAGTGACATGAAAACTACTTGTGTTGATGTAGGCTAAGTCTACACTGCCACTTTACTGCGCTGCAACTTTCTGGCTCAGGGGTGTGAAAAAACACCCTCCCCCCAAGCTCAGCAAGTTACAGCACTGCAAAGAGTGAGTCTAAGCCACCCTCCCAGTGCAGTTAGCTACTCCCCCTTGTGGAGGTGGTTTAACTAGAGTGCTGGGAGAGCTCTCGCCCAGCACTCACACTGTGGCCATACTGCGGCGTTAAAGCACTGCCACTGCAGGGCTTTACACTTTCAAATGTAGGCAAAGCTATGGAAGTATCTATGCTACAGGGCATGGCTGTGCCACAGTAGCACCTGTAGTGTAGATGTGCCCTACATCCCATCAACAGCTGCTGGAGGTTAGACTCCGAAGTGTCTGAGTGTCTTTAGAAAATGGGATGTAGGCTCCTAAATTAGTTAGGTCTTATGACGCTAAGTGCAGCATTGCCTAAATAGCTTTAAAAAACTGGGGCCTAAGCTATAGCAAATAAGATGTACTGATCTGACACATCTATTATTTTTATGACAGGGGTTCCTTTGATCAGATTTTGATTGGTAATTCTAATAAAATAAAGACTTAGAAATGCTGCTGCTCTCTAAAGATACATCTATACTGCGCGCTTATTTCGAAATAAGCTATTCCGGAATAGTTATTCCGAAATAGCTTATTCCAAAATAGCACATCTAAACTGCAGGGAAGCCTCAAAATTAGTCCGAGGCAGGCTTCTGTAATGTAGATGGGCTATCTCGGTTTAAAGCCCCAAGAGGCACTGGGGAGGAATAACTTAGAATGGCCCTGGTGAGGGGCTATTTCAAAATAGCAGCAGTGGAGCATCTACACGTACCTTATTTCAAAATAGCTATTTCGGAATAGGTGGTGTTCCTTGTAGAATGAGGTTTACAGATTTCAGAATAAGCCTTCTGTTATTTCGAAATTATTTTGAAATATCGGAATGGCTGTGTAGATGCTCGCATTGTTATTTCGAAATAACACTAGTTATCTTGAAATAACAGTGCAGTGCAGATGCATCCTAAGTACCTTAAATAGGAAGCACATTTACTATCATTTTAAAAACCAGACCCTAAGGGAGAATACCTTAATTTCATTAAAGTAATTGGGGTTTGATTTATATTTTTGCATCTAAAATGAGGTTTCATTACTATTTCTAAATTATTTCACCTAGTAAATATGGAAAATGTAAATTAAAATGTATTAAAATATACTGCAGACAGCCTTTCTAATTACACGGGAAGTCCTCATTCTTTTCTACAGAAAGTAGGCTTGTAACTGCCTTATATATAGACTCCCAAAGACCAAGAGATAGTAGTGAGTGATGTAACCATGTACAAGTACAATGTTTGAAAACAGTGAATGCAAGGCTGGTAGGGGAAATGTTCAGGTTAATAAAAAGGTGTGTAATTAAGTGCAGTGGAATGAACGTGTGCTGAACAGCTGGAAAACATTCCTAATGACGTGATTTCCCAAGCTGGAATCTTCACCAGTTCGGTCTCTTACAGCTAGACAGGACAAAGATTCTACTAGAGAACAAACCAGCACTGGTCTGCAGAAGAACATAGCTTTTTCATGATTGCATGCATGTTACAGGGTTGAAAATGAAAATATGCAACACATTACATTAGCGAGTAGGATGTGGCTGGGAAGTGGAGAGTTTTAACTCACCATGCTTTGTGCTTTGAAATTTTCCTTTGACTGTGCCATTAAAAATGCAAATGGAACTCCAGTTGCTATTTACGAACTGATAATTTTTCTATAAATTCTTGGCTAGATGTTTTTACAGAGTCAGCTTTGCTTTGCTAATCTTGCTGTTTGTCATTTCAGATTTGATGGGAATTTTAACACCAATGTTTCTAGAACTATTAGCTGTGATAGATTGTCTACCACAGTAAATAGCAAAGCCTTCAATCCTGGGCGTGATTTAAACTCTGGTAAGTAATACAAATATATTTCTTTGTGTTCTCCACGCCTCCCCTACACCCCTCTTTAGAGTTTAACATTCTGTTGGTACAGGGCTCCCATCCCTTTCTCCCTGCAGCTCCTAATTTGCGATTTCATGATTGAAAGATCATATCAAAAGTAATGCCCTTAGTCTAAATATAAAAATGTCATGAAAACTTTTTCCAACACACCATGTATAAAGGAAAAACTTAAAAAACAACAAATGGTCTGGTAGCGCTTTAAAAAGTAACAAAACATGTAGATGGTATCATGAGCTTTCGTGGGCACAGCCCACTTCTTCAGATGACCAGAGTGTTGGAAGTCCAGAACCAAGAATAAATAAGTGAAGGAGGGAGGGAGGGAAGGAAAAATAATTGGAGGGGGGGAAAGAGAACATTGGGTAGAGAAGTTTCAAAGGGTTAGCTGAGTCAGTCTGTAACAGGAAAAACTTAAAAAACAGCAAATAGTCTATTAGCATATTAAAGACTAAATAGTTAGAAGAAGCTGATAAGAACCATTACTTTGCATTAGGAAAGGAAGAGTGCTAACACCAGATTCTATACAGACATCAAGAACCATTGGCACCTTCATTGTTTAGTTGGTTGATAATGTATGAGCCAACTGATATTGCAATTTAAACCATTTGCATGAGAGTTAAACTTGTGAATGAAGTGGAGTTCCAATCCTTCTCTGTGTATTTTGCTTGTGGAATTGGTCTGAAACAAGACAGCAACTTCGAGATCCCTTAATGAGTGTTCAGAGAGATTAAAGTGTTCCCCAACAGGTTTTTGTGTGTTGCCTTTTTGGATATCTGATTTGTGACCATTAATTCTTTCCCGTGGGGACTGTCCAGTTTGTCCAATATATATTGCAGTGGGGCATTATGCCATCAAATGCCAGCAGATCACATTACTGGATGTGCAGTTAAATGAGCCTCTGATTTGGTGGCTAATGTGGTTGGGTCCAGTGATAAAGTTGCTTGTATAAGATGTGTGGGCAGAGTTGGCACCAGGGTTGATTGCAGGGCTGGATTCCTGGATGCTTATGATGTAGTTGTGTAGTGTGGTTACCAGAAAGGATTTGTTTCAGGTTAGGTGGTTGTCTGTAAGCGAGAATAGGCTTTTCCCCAAAGGCCTCTGAGAGGGAGGGGTCATTTTTCAAGATAGGTTGTAGATTGTGGATAATGCATTGGAGGGGTTTAAGTTGTGGACTGTAGGTAATGACAAGTGGAATCACTGCACATCAAGTAATGTGATCTATGCCATCAAATACCAGCAATGCCCCACTGCGATATATATTGGACAAACTGGACAGTCCCTACGGGAAAGAATTAATGGACACAAATCAGATATGCAAAAAGGCAACACACACAACTCCACATCCAGTAATGTGATAGGCCGCCGCTGCTTTATTTACCTGTGCCTCTACAGATGCAGCCGCTTAAAGCTCCCATTGGCTGTGGATCGTTGTTCCCAGCCAATGGGAGCTGTGAGAAGCAGAGCCCGGTCCACAACACTTCCTGCAGCTCCCATTGGCCAGGAATGGCCATTTGCAGCAAATGGGAACTTCAAGTAGCTGTGCCTGTGGTAAATAAAGCTCTGGCAGCTTAGCTAACCTTGGTGAACTTTGTCCAGCCCGCAGTCTGGTTATTGCTCACCATTGATCCTGAGAGTCAGCCCATTTTCTGGATATACTTTAAAACGGGAAATATGCTTACAACCTAATGTTTCTGACTTATCCCTAGAGAATTCAGCCTTTGGTCCTATGCCACAGGCTTTTCTTTTTTAATATCCTGTTGACTTTGAAATAATAAATTTTTAAGTCATTATTTATTTTGCCTCAATCATATCAGCTTCAGATGGCTTTGGGTTGTAACTTTTAAAACTAGGTTTTGACTATAGACTTCTATTTTGCATAGTTTTATTTAACTGTTTATGCAGAACCAGCAGAGAAGCATACAACTTTGATTTTTTTGGTTCTAGAAAAATAAGTTGTTTTCAACTTCTTATTAGTGGGATTTTCTTCCCATCCCTTTCCCCGATAGCAACTTAGAATTTGGAGATCTTGCAACAAATTTGATGAGGGAAGTACAAATTGGGGGGGTAGAACCTCTGCCTACATACCCCTTTAAAACTCTCAGTTGGGTCTAGGTGATTAATTTCTATGGTCGTAAATAAATGCTGTGCAATTTAGGGATGTGACCGACTAGTCGACTATCTGATAAGAAAATCAGAAAGAGGCAGCAAGGTGGGGGGAAGAAGAGGAAGTGCTTCAAAGTGGCAGCAGCGCATGGAGCCTGGGGTCAGACCCTAACCTCCACTTGGCACTGCCGCTTTGGAATACCATGTGCAGCCCAGGGCCAGCTGAGAGCCCGGCCTGCACATGGCGTTGTCAAAGCAGCAACACTGCATGGAGCCTAGTCAATAAGGAAGCGCCCTTATTAACTTATCAAATAGTCTATGCAAATTGCATCAACCATTTGATTAGCGAAATAATCGAAATTTTACATCCCTAGTGCAATTTAGGATTGGCAGCAACATTTAGCTTATTTTTTTCCTTCACTTTCCTTTTGTGGCACCCATCACTTTCCCTCTTGACTGATAGGAAAAGGGATGCTAAAACTGAAGATTTTCAACTTGCTAAGAGTTGGCAGGCCACATTCAATTGCCTAAATGGATCAGTTTACATAAACTTTACCTTTAAAGGTGTTTATCTAACCTGGTCTCAAAAATGAATAATGACAGAGATTCCTCAACCTCCCTAAACAATTTATTTTAGTGTTTAGCTACCCTGACATGTTTTTCCTAACATCCAACCTAAACCGCACTATAGTCTAAGCCCTTTGCTTCTTGTCCTATCCGTAGAGGATGAGAACAACCATTTTTCTCCCTTCTTCATGTAACAGCCTATGTACTTGAAAACTGTTGTCATGTCCCCCCTTAGTCTTTTCTTCTCCAGACTAAATAAGCACAATGCATTCAGTCTTCTCCCATCTACAGGGCCGGACTGAGGCATGGGTGAGCCGGGCAGCTGCCCAGGGTGCCAACCGATGGGGGGCGCCTGATGGCAGCTGTAAGGGGCGTGTGGCGTCCCTTACAGCTGCCATCAGGCGCCGCGCGCCCGGCTCCCGCAGTGCTGGCCCCGCGGTGCTGGCCAGCAGCACCCTTCCCCCCATGGCTGCAGGGCCCTGCATGGCTTGGCGCGCGCACCAGCAGCGCGGGCCGGGCTGGGCAGCGCATGCGCCGTGTGCCCCGGGGGCGGGCCCGGTCTGCGCGCCAGCGGCCGTGGCCGGCCCGCGCATGCGCCGTGCACCCTGGGGGCGGGCCTGTGCTCCCTGGGTGGGGCGGGCCAGTGCATGCGCCTTGTGCCCGGGGGCAGCGCCACGTGCCCGGGCCCAGGGCGCCAAAAGGGCTCAGGCCGGCCCTGCCCATCTACTATATATTTGAGAGGGCTTGTCTGTCTGCATCTGTGCATGTGTCTGTCTGTGAGTCTGTCTGTTTGTTCAAGAACTCTTCCTAAATGGCAAGCGGCTAGGATTCTCATAGCAAAGTAAGGGCTTGGTTGTGCCAGGAAAACTGAATGTGCTTGGAATGGTCTTGCTCCTCATAAAACCATACAGAAAAGAGACAGAATCACCAGGCAAGTGAAAGGGGCTGGTTGGGAGATTCTCCCCCCATCCGGGACTTCCCCATTCCTGAACTTCCTACACATAAACTCCAGACACCCTTTAGGAAGGGCGGGGGGAGGGTTGCGGCTCTCCCTCCCCCTTCCCCTGATTCATACGGGAACATGTAAAACTACACAGAAAAGGGACAGAATCACCAAGCAAGTGAAAGGGGCTCGCTGGGGGTGTGTTCCCCCCCTCCACCCCGTCCAGGACTGCCCCAGTCATAAGAACATAAGAACGGCCGTACCGGGTCAGACCAAAGGTCCATCTAGCCCAGTATCCTGTCTGCCGACAGTGGCCAGCACCAGGTGCCCCAGAGGGGGTGGACCAAGACAATGATCAAGCGATTTGTCTCCTGCCATCCTCTCCAGCCTCTGTCAAACAGAGGCCAAGGACACCATTTTATCCCCTGGCTAATAGCCTTTATGGACCTAACTCCATGAAATTATCTAGCTTCTCTTTAAACTCTGTTATATTCCTAGCCTTCACAGCCTCCTCTGGCAAGGAGTTCTACATGCTGACTACACGCTGTGTGAAGAAGAACTTTCTTTTATTAGTTTTAAACCTGCTACCCATTAATTTCATTTGATGTCCTCTAGTTCTTCTATTTAGGAACTAATAAATAACTTTTCTTTATCGGCCCTCTCCACACCACTCATGTTTTTATACACCTCTATCATATCCCCTCAGTCTCCTCTTTTCTAAACTGAAAAGTCCCAGTCGCTTAACCTCTCCTCATATGGGACCTGTTCCAAACCCCTAATCATTTTAGTTGCCCTTTTCTGAACCCTTTCCAAGGCCAAAATATCTTTTTGAGGTGAGGAGACCACATCTGTACACAGTATTCAAGATGTGGGCGTATCATAGTTTTATACAGGGGCAGTAAGATATTCTGGGTCTTATTTTCTATCCCGTTCTTAATAATTCCTAGCATCCTATTTGCCTTTTTGACCGCCGCTACACACTGTGTGGAAGTTTTCAGAGAACTGTCCACGATAACAGTCCCAATTTTCCCACCCACCATACGCCCTTTATGGAGGGCAGGGGGGTTGAAGCCTCTTCCCCCCCCCTCTCTGAGTCATATGGGGATGTTGCTGCCTGTTCCCCTTCCTCAGGGAGCCAGGTGAAAGTGCACTGTTTGCTGCATTCCTCACTCTGGCTGGGGAGCACAGAGTGTGAACGAATCTGGACCTGACCCAGTCCGGAGACATGCACCCTTACACCGGCTGTGCCCACGGGAGCTGCAGCAGTCATAGAGAGGTGCTTCTGACCTAGCACCAAGTTGCTGCAGTAAGAGAGAGCTGAGCCTTCATATTGAACTCCTCATCCCCAGCCCTGCCACAAAGCACTGATTTAAATGAAGAAAAACAAAATTGGAGTTAAGGACCTGAGCAATGGGTATCTTATTTTGTGAAGTAGGGACCCATCTGCTGGCAAAAAACTTGCAACGTATCTACTATATATTTGAGAGAGTAAAACAAAAATTAATTAACCTGAGCAAGGCTGGGTAAATCTTAGGTCATGTTTTCTGGACCTATAATCATTTTTGTTGCTCTTCTCTGGACTTTCTCTAGTTCGTCCACATTTTTCCTGAAATGTACCGCCCAGAACTGGACTCAAAACTCCAATTAATGCTTGATCAGCACAGTTTAGAGCAGAAGAGTTACTTCTCATGTCTTACTTACAGTGCTCTTGCTATTGCGTCCCAGAACGTGGCGCCTTTTTTTTTTTTTTTTTTTGGTGTGACAGTGTTAAGCTTTTGGTTTGTATTTAGCCTGGGACCCAGTATGACTCCTAGATCTCTTTCCACAGTACTGCTTTCTAGGTTGTCATTTCCCAGTTTGTATGTATACAACTGATTGATTGTTCTTTCCTAAGTGGAATCCTTTGTATTTGTCCATATTGAATTTCTCAGTCCATTTCTTCCAGTTTGCCAAGATTTAATTTTAATTTTAAAATTAATTTTAATTTTAATCCTATTCTCCAAAACACTTGCAACGCCTCTCAGCTTGGTATCATCTGCAAATTTGTGTAATTGATCTGCATTATCTAAATCATTGCTGAAGATATAAAACAGAACTGGATCCAGAACTGATCCCTACGGTAATACACTTTGTGCATACTCTTTCAGCTACATACATGCACTGCTTTGCCATAATTGGAGTGGAAGGCTGCATACTTACATCCATATTAAAGGTGGTCCATTGCAAAGCACATGTTAGAAGTCCAACTTCACTATTTATGACATCTGTTCACTTATTTTTTTTGTTTCTTTTATTATGGAGAATTCCATTTTTTAGGTCAGTTTCCAGTCTATTTCACTTTTCCCCTACAATAGCAGACTGCTGCAGTATTTGGCTTGCATACTCTGAAATGGACGGAATGTTTGTTTAAGTCAAATTCCTGTGAAATAATTTATTTTACTTCTGGAAGAATGCCTGTTGGCCTTATGTTTTGTAGAAACTCTTATAAAAATAACTTGGAACCATTATTGCCCTTCAAATGTCTTCTTAATTAATTAATTTAAAAAAAACAACCATGGTACCTATCCAAGGCATGTAGCTCCTCTGACATAAATTACAAGGCCAAAACATTAAAATTAAGTAACACCTTATTCCTATTTACCAACAAATGCTGACTCTTTAATGAGTGTGTATCCTAAAAACAATCAGTGCTGGAGTAATAGACAGTTAAAATCAAGAGGAGAGAGGACGAAGGGTACTGTATCACTGGAGAGGTGCTTCAGCATTTTTAACTGGAATGAATATGCTACTCTAGATTTCCACCTCAGCAGGTCCCACTGCACTTTCTTTAATGGGAGCTCTTCACACTGACCATCTGTGCTGACTAGGACTCAGGGTGCCAGGATGAGGGAAAGAGCAGCCTGGGGAAACTCTAGGCAGGTACATGGGAAAGGAATGTGAAGGGTCCTTTTTGGAACCATTATAGAAAGGTTTTGTGAGGAGACAGCTGGACCAGAGAGACCACGTATGTGTTGAACAGAACTGCCAGCCTTTTGTCCGTTTGATTAAATGTGTCTTCCAGAGTTTGCCTCGAGGTTTTGAAATTTATTTGAAGCATTTCCAAAGTAGCTGACGTTCTGTTTCTCATCTTTTGAATTTAGAAGGTTTAGCCCAGAAATTTTCATTTGGAAACGAAACAGCTATGATCTATTTCTGAAAACAGAACAATTGGGAATGCTGACTTCCCTTAATGTCAGTAAGAGGTTTTCCTTTTGTACTGTCACTGATAGTAGCAACCATATCTTGGCTGCCTCAAAGAAATTTTTGAAAACAAAAGACACTGCAGTGACAACAAAATTCAAGCCATAGAAAATGAGTGATCAGGAGGTTGTTACTTCTAATTTATTTTTAATCAAATGACTATATGGTGGACTACATGAAATAAGTCAATCACTGTCTAATTCCCAGGAAACAAGAGTCTACATCACAAAAGCCATCACCACCTCTATAGCTGTGACTTGCTAACTGGCTACCCCATTGTTAGTCTCAGTGGAGAGGCTAAGGATTTGAAGGGCTTTTAATCCATGGAGTTGATTCCTTCTGGACTGAGCTGACTATCTGGTCAGTGTGAGAAAACTTGCCCTGCCACTAGGGGCACATCTACACTACAGGGCAAAAGTTGAATTACGCTACATAACTTCAGCTATGTCAATTGTGTAGCTAAAATTGAAATAGCTTAATTTGGCTTTTGGCGCTATCTACACAGAAGGAAGTCAAAGGAAAAACACTCTTCCTGCGACTTCCCTTACTCCTTGTGAAATGAGGATCACAGGAGTCAGAGTAAGAAGTCCTCCATCTCAAAATTAATTTGAAATAATAGCTTGCTGTGTAGATGCACACCATGTTATTCCGAAATAATGCTGCTAGATAGCTGTACCCTAGATGTGCTACCTCTGTTTCATGGATAGAAGACTCCTGCCTTCCATTCCGTGGATAAATAAAGTACTTTAGTCCCTATGGGATTTTATCCAACACATTTCATCAAGAGTGATGCAGCTCTTCCACCAAATCCACTTCCATACAGTACTGCTGAAGAGTTTGGGCTGGTGAATATATTGGATATAAAAAATTTGAGATAGGAGGTTTAGGGCATGGATGAGATTTTAGAGTGCTTGCTTAGGAGCTGCTATCTCTTGACATTTTGTGTAAATGCTTCCTCTTGAATATTCCCACACCTGCTGCAATGATCACTGTGGCGTTTTAGCTGAATGATAAATTTTGAACTAAGAACTTATCTATAAATGGAATTATTCAGGAATTGCTCCATGTATGGACACTCTTATTCCGGAATAAGAACACCTTTCAAAGTGGATTGAGCTAAACCAGGAGTTCTCAGCCTACAGCCCATGGGCTAAATGTGGTCTGTTGGAGCATTTCATAAGGCCTGTGGTCAGGCCCACCAACAGGAGGGGCAAAGAGGGCAAGTGCCTTAGGACCCATGGCACCATGAGCCCCAGGCCTTTAAATCATAGCTGGAGTACCTCTCTACCGCTCTAGGTAGCTCTAAAGGCTGGGGGGAGGGTGCAGCTCACTTGCTGCCCCGGCCCCACCCCTTCTGCCCAAGGAACTGCCCCTTCTCAGAGCGTGGCGCACGCTCCCCTTCCCCACCTTGCCCAGGGGCCCGGCGTGGCTGTCTGCTCCCTTGCCTGTGGCCTGTTTCAATACAATATGCTAATGACCGGTTCATCGTTTTAGTTTACACAAGTGTGTAAATAGACAATCATACTAAACTAGATGAACTTAAAAAAAATAAATCAATACAGGTGACTTTAAATCTTATTAAAGTATGTAGACTCCATTTGGTCTGCACCAGATTGTGCTTAGGTTTATGTGCCCCTCCTATGTAGTAAGGGTGGGCACCACCAGGCTCAGCCAAAACAAGATTCTCTTATTTGCAGTAAGAAAATCTACAGCTAGAGTAATTCAGGAATAGATTTTGCTTTTTAAATTCATGCCCTCTGTATTAACTTTCAAGTATAAACAAGTGCTGTCATGTCTGGATCGCTGATATTTGTTTCTGCCTTCTGTCTCTACTTCTTCTGAATTCTGGGGCCCACAAAGAACTCCAAACAAGCAGGGTTTGCATCTGGACACGGCAGCATATTTGTGATTTAAGCCCAAACTTGCCACTCAGGGCATGTCTACACTAGGAAATTATTTTGAAATAGCATGTCTACACTATAAGGAAGCCTCAAAATTAGTCTGAGGCAGGCTCCCTTAGGATGTGTCTACACAGCAAAGTTATTTTGGAATAACGGCCGTTACTGTGAAATAATTATGTGAGCGTCTACACAGCAATTCCATTATTTTGAAATAATTTTGAAATAATGGAAGGCTTATTCCAATTTATGTAAACGTCATTCCACAAAGAATAACGCCTATTCCAAAATAGCTATTTCAAAATAAGGCGTGTGTAGATGCTCCACTTCTGCTATTTCAAAATAGCCTTCACCAGGGCCATTCTAAGTTATTCCTCCTGGGGCTCTAAATCGAGATAGCATGTCTACCTTAGGGAAGCCTGCCTTGGACTAATTTTGAGGCTTCCCTGCAGTGTAGACGTGCTATTTTGAAATAAGCTATTTCAGAATAACAATTCCAGAATAGCTTATTCTGAAATAAGTGTGCAGTGTAGACATAGCCTTAATGTGGATGCGCTACTTTGACTTAGAGCCCCAGGAAGCAATGGGAAGTAATTAGTTTGAATTACTCTGGGGAGTAGTTATTTTAAAATAGCAGCACTCGAGTCCACACTATTGCTATTTCAAAATAAGTATTATTCCTTGTGGAAAGCAGGAGTTGTTATTTTGAAATGACGGGCTTGGCGCTCCACTTGTTATTCGAAATAAAGGCTCAGTTAAAAAATGGTTTTGTGAGACTATCACTTCTTCCAACAGGCAGGAGCTCTTTCTTGTTGGGTCTACTGTTTTCTAAGTCAAGCTTTTTCTTCCCCTTGAGTGTTTTGTTTATAAACAGCTAGCTCACAATTTAAATAATATGGTGTGTAGAAACCATGTGGAAAATATACATTTAAACATTACTGTGTTCTCTCTGGACTTCAAATCTTAAATGTGAGTTTTGGCCCACTCCACACAGACTCAATAACTAGGATTAGAGTGGAGTATTTGAAGGGGTTGGAGGGAACTGGAATTGACACTGCAGGTTCCTGACAAACCACAGGACTGCAACTCAACCACTGCTCTAGAAATCCATGAACTCAATTAGTAGGCAGGGGAAGTAGAAAAAGGAAGTATATTTTATAAAATGTTTCAAAATAATTGAATGTATTTATTTTGTTTGAAATTTTCCATGGCATTTTTCATTATTTCTATGAAATATATATATTTTTTTAAATTATTTGGTCAGAAAATAAAATACTATTGCTACTGGAAAATGGAAGGTTGGTAGAAAAAAAGTGAGAGAGGGTGAGAGTGATGAAAATATATAAATAGGTAGTTAAAAATTGTGTTCATAATGAATTTTTTCACATTTTCTTTATTTTGGTTATGAAGAAGTTTTCCATTTGCAGGGGGTGAAATGGATTGATGTCGTTTTTTACTAGCTCTACTATATGCCTATGGCACACACAAAAAATCAAGTCTGGATCCTAGGGCCTTCAGCTGCAAATAATAGGGCTCTACCACTTGAACAAAAGTAGAACTCTTTAACTGATAGTACCAGATCCTTTACTGCTAGAGATGAACATCGCACCCAAAGCCAACATGTTACTTGACCCCTCCAGTAAGCAAGGGTCCTGTGAACTATCATCCAGTGCCGCTCCCTTGTCCCCAGTTTTTCTTGGCCTATTTAGAACGAAAGTAACCTCCTTTTGCAGAGTGTAGAGAAGATACAGGGCCCCTGCAAATCCACTTTGCTGGTGTCCCCACTTAAGTGCGCATGGGTTAAGGGGCCTTTTTGTGTGCCCACTGCAGTAAGGGGTGAGTTTCACCCAAAGAGCTGACATTGTTTGAAAAGTAGCACACTACATTGGCATCTTTTTACTCATCAAGCCTGTTCCATTGGCATTTAGCGAATTGTGTTCTGCCAGTCTTACTGGTTTAAAAATAAGGTTTTGCTACAGGTTAGCCTGGCAAAGCCAACAAAACTACCAAAGGGTGAGCTGGATTTAATTCTGGCTCACAACATCAATTGACTGTTAATTAGGTTCCAGTCACAGAGTCCTTTATTCTTGAGAAGGAGGATGTATGAGTTAGACACAGTTTGACTTTCAAATACAAGCTTAACATTTGCAGTGCTAACTGGTAGAAAGAACATTTCTTTAACTGTACACTGAACAAATTCATTCTGGAGTCACTGAGAAACAATAAACAAGGTTCTCCTTGATGCCACTAGTTGAGTGTCACTCTTTAAAGAACTGCTACATGTGTGCATATGCATTTTAACAGCCTGTAGCACTCTTTCAAATTTAATACTCAACAAGAGAATTATAAATAACTGTTTTATAATGAGCAATCATGTTGAATATTTTTGGATTTTTTGTTACTAAATGTTTGTGCTGCACTTTGAAGATTAATTAGTTAATGATTCTGCCATGCTTTGAAGATGTAAAATGCGGTCTGTAAGTGCTAAGTATTATCATTATCGCATTCTCTTTGAAGTTTTACAAAACTCCATCATAGAGGGGTCTCCTTCTCAAAGTCCTTCATGCCTTGGTAGCAATGTGTAATTGGAGAGAGAGAGAGAGAGAGAGAGAATCCTTCAGTGCTCTCTTTTTTAGACTTTAGTTAAACTTTTTTTCCTCATATTTGCAGCAGAACTATGGAATTCTGCCATAAGCTTTTGCACTTTTAGTGTTTAAATCTTGAATGTTCAGCTTCCACAACCTCTCTTCAAAAATGGGCTTTTATTTGGTGGCATTACAAGAAGGATATGTAATTCTAGCAAGTACATTTTAAACAGCGTGTATGTATATCATGCTACATATTAGAAGTAATATGGATAGAGGAGATGATGATGATGATGATGAAATTAGGGAGTTCTATACAGGCCACTGTCTTGGCTAGGTGTTCAGAGACAAGTGAAATAAAATTACTAGCAAAAAGTCCTGCACTGTTTCATGAGAGCATGAGCTAGCTTTTAATTCTGAAAGATGTTTGACAAATGCAGACCTAAGTTAGAAAGGAGGCAGGCTGTCTACCTTGTGACACATTTTGTCAGGCTCTTGTTCTTATAGAACCAGTCCCAAGACTGGCTTAGCTGGAAATATGAGATATTAAAGTAGAGTCAATCATTTCAGAGATTAAAAGTTTTGGGGTAAGGGAGAATAGAGTCAGAAAATAACATCTGCTTGGTTTTGTAGACAGGAATAAGAAAGTAGAAAGATTCTGCAGGGATTTCTTGGTGCTTTATTAGATGAAAAATAAAAATGCACCTGAAGGAAATAAAGCTTATTTTTTCAGCTGTCATAGTCCTTGCTTATCTGACAGCAGATTGCACACTGTGGTCATAGAAAAATAAGCAGGGGGTTATGATAAAATTAGCAGTCCCCAGAGAAGGCAGCTTTAAACTAACTTGCTGGCTGAAGAAAATAAACCAGCAGAACTTTGTGTAAAGGAAGAACAGGAAGAGAGGCCATTAAGGATGCTGGTGATTCTAGTAATCTGTTGGAGGTTTGAGAGAAATCAGTTAATTAGGAAGGTGAACATTTTTATTTTCTCAAGAGAGGAGCTGAATTCAAAGCATGACTCCTTGGCAAAATAAGAAAGTTGTTGATATAACCACTTGGTTGAATCATAGAAATGGAGGCTTGGAAGAGACCTTGATATGTCATGTAGTCCAGTCCCTATTATCTAGACTTTCACTGACAGGTGTTTGGAGGTATAGAAGAACAGGTTACACAGTGAGGGACATTCCACAACCTTCCTAGGTTATCTATTCCAGTTAAGTTTTTTCTAATGTCTAACCTACATCTCCTATGCTGCAGTTTAAGCCTGTTACTTCTTGTCCTGTCCTCAGTGATTAAAGAAAACAATGTATCACCCTCTCTTTAAAGCAACTTTTTACATACTTGAAGACTGTTATCATGTTTCCCCCTCAGTCTTTTCCAGACTAAACAAACCTAATTTTTTTTCAACTTTCCTCATAGGTCATGTTTTCTAGACCTTCTGTCATTTTTGTTGCAGTCCTCTGGATTTTCTCCAATTTGTCCACATATTTACCGAAGTGTGGTACCCAGAACTGGACACAATACTGTAACCGGGGGCTTCTCAATATAAAAAGAGGTTAAATCCCAGAATTTACACTGATAAAATTTAAATATTCAGTGTTTAAAACTTCTTGAGTGCTCAATTATGTGGAATATGAGCCAATAATATCTTCAAGTAAACTGCAAAAGCGACGAGGAGTCCTGTGGCACCTTATAGACTAACAGATTTATTGGAGCATAAGCTTTCGTGGGCAAAGACCTACTTTGTCAGATGCATGTAGTGGAAATTCCAGAGGCAGGTATAAATATGCAGGCATAAGAAAAGAGTACCAATCAAGAAGAAGGCCAGAGATAACAAGGTCAATTCAGTCAGAAAGGATGAGGCCCACTTCTAGCAGCTGATGTGGAGGTGTGAACACCAAGAGAGGAGAAATTGCTTTTGTAGTTGGCTAACCATTCACAGTCTTGTTTAATCCTAAACTGATGGTGTCAAATTTGCAGATGAACGGTAGCTCAGCAGTTTCTCTTTGAAGTATGTTCTTGAAGTTTTGGGGTTTTTTTTTTTTTTTTTTTTTGCAGGATGGCTACCTTTTAATCTGCTACTGTGTGTCCAGGGAGATTGAAGTGTTCTCCTACAGGTTTTTGTATATTACCATTCCTGATATCTGATTTGTATCCGTTTATTCTTTTACGTAGGGACTGTCCAGTTTGGCCGATGTATATAGCAGAGGGGCATTGCTGGCACATGATGGCGTATATTACATTGGTAGATATGCAGGTAAATGAACCCGTGATGGTGTGGCTGATCTGGTTAGGTCCTGTGATGGTGTCGCTGGTGTAGATATGTGGGCAGAGTGGGCACTGAGGTTTGTTGCAGGGATTGGTTCCTGAGTTAGAGTTACTGTGGTGCGGTGTATAGTTGCTGGTGAGAATTTGCTTCAGGTTGGCGGCTTGTCTGTGGGAGGACAGGCCTGCCTCCCAAGGCCTGTGAAAGTGAGGGATCATTGTCCAGGATGGGTTGTAGATCACTGATGATGCGTTGCAGAGGTTTTAGCTGAGGACTGTAGGGGTATGTCTAGACTGCACCCCTCTGCTGGCAGAGGGATGCAGATTAGGCTGGGCGAAATTGCTAATGAAGTGAGCATTTAAATATCCTGCACTTCATTAGCATAAAAATGGCCACCGCTTTTTTCCAGTACGGAGCTTTGTCGGAGAAAAGCAGCAGTCTAGAGGCTGATCTATCGCTAAAGAAAGTCTTTTCCGATAGATCCTGTATACCTCATTTTACGAGGCATAAGGGTGGGGTGGAAATTGTTGAAATCGCAGTGGAATTATTCCAGACCCTCCTTCCCGTGGGTCCAGATGATGACGATATCATCAATGTAGCGTAAGTAGAGAAGGAGTGCTAGTGGACGAGAGCTGAGGAAGCATTGTTCCAGGTCAGCCATAAAAATGTTGGCATATTGTGGTGTCATGCACCCCCATAGCGGTGCCACTGGCTTGGAGGTATATATTGTCCCCAAATCTGAAATAGTTGTGTGTGATGATAAAGTCACAGAGCTCAGCCACCAGTTGTCCTGTGGCATCATCAGGGGATACTGTTCCTGACAGCTTGTATTCCGTCTATATGTGGGATGTTGGTGTAGAGAGCATCTACATCCATGGTGGCTAGGATGGTGTTTTGTGGAAGATCACCAATGCATTGTAGTTTTCTCAGGAAATCAGTGGTGTCTCGGAGATAGCTGGAAGTGCTGGTGGCGTAGGGTCTTTGCCCACGAAAGCTTATGCTCCTAAATCTGTTAGTCTATAAGGTGCCACAGGACTCCTCGTCGCTTTTGCAGATTGACTAACACGGCTACCCCTCTGATACTTCAAGTAAACTGTGGGCTTTTCATTTAAGTGCAGAGTCCAAAAAAGTACCCAGCATTCTTCAGGCATCTTCTGTCAGTTATACCACACCTGTACCAAAAGTAAAACAGCTAAAATAGTTTCTGGCAGTCTGCTAGCAATTCTGAGCTGCCACCCAATAAACAACACTTACAAAACCTGCTGTCAGGCAGGGAAACTAATAATGAAACACAAGTTTAAAATAGTGAACAAGAGCTTAGTACTCAGTTCCAAAATATTCCTGCACATACTTTGATGGCCCGATTTTCAAAGATACTGTGCCTCATGTTTCAAAATGTAAAAATAGTAAATTTTTCTACATTCTAATATGGGGGGGGAAGAAGGCATAACACTGGTTCGTGTGAATTGTTGTATTGTATATTCTTGTTATGGCGAGGAGTTTGAGACAATCAGTATTGCCAGTCCAAAGTGTTCAAAAATTGTGAGACAGGCTCTACAAACCATGAGATTGGTTTAAAAATCATGACATTTTAAAAATATTAAATTGGGGGGGGGGGGGATTCATTTGCCTTGTGTTTTTTGATCCTTTATGGTTTTCCACAACTATGAGGACTAGAGTTTCTGGATTTTTTAAAAATTACACCTAATAACATGACTTCAGAAGGTGGGGCTTAAAAAAATGAAATATGATGCGCTCTATAGAATTGCAAAAAGTTGGCAACACTAAAACATTTCAGATTGCACAGTATATCTAGTCCTCATAAACTACTCTTATTCCAAAGAAAGTATCTTTACAATGGCTCAACAAAGTTTCTCCCTACAAATTTCCATATTATCAGCTAACTACTAGGGTTTGTTTTATTTAATATGCACAGTGCATTTATGTCAAGTAGTAACACCAAAAAAAATTCCCAACCCCACAAGGAACTGACAGTCTCAGAAAACATTTTGGTGACTTAAGTGGAAATAGCAATATTCACAAATTTTATTGACTGTTGGGGCAAATGAATTCTAGAGTGATGAGCTCTCCATTGAAAATGCTGAGTCCATAGATGCTGATTACTTATACATCTGGAGCACTCATTTTGGTCATCGCAGCTAACCTAAGTTGCTGGGTAGGTGCAGAGAGAGAGAGAGAGAAGCCAGAATTCCCAGATTCATTCTCTTGTGTGAAAGTTAACTCATTACTTGGAGAGAGAAGAAGAAATAAGAGGCAGTGGACAATGCACTGGATTTGAAGTCAGGATATTTGTGTTGTGTCCCCCGTTCTGCCATTAACGTACTGAGCAGGTCACTTCAGCTCTGCATCACCTTCGGTCCTCTGTAAGGATGTTAAGGACTAGTCGACTAGTTGATCTCCCTTCCCCCACCCCTCTGCTTGCTGCCTCAGTCATAGAGAGGCAGCACGGGGGAGGGTGGTACTTCAAAGCGGCAGCGCCGCACAGCTGATTCTGGGCTTAGCTGTGCAGCACTGCCACTTTGAAATGCCGAAGTGGTGTTCAAAGGACAGGACCACACAGCTGATTCCTGGCTCAGCTGTGTGGCGCTGCTCCTTTGAAATGCCGCCTTGGCATTTCAAATCATCAGCACAGCATGGAGCCTGGGGTCAGTGGGGAACTCTGAGTCCCTCACTGACCCCAGGCTCCATGAGGGCGCTTCTGCTTTGAAATGCACAAGAGTCCCCGCTGGGGACTCTTGTGCATTTCAAAGCTGGCGCTCCACATGCAGCCCAGAGTCAATGGGACTTCCTGCTGGCCCGGCCGCATTAGGAGTTCAGATTTTCCTTGAATGTACAAGAGCCCCAACAGGGGCTCTTGTACATTTCAAAGGAGGAATGCGGCAGTGCCTATCGAGTAGTTGATGGAAAATCCATCGACTACTCGACTAGTAAATTAACCGCTAGTTAACATCCTTAGTCTTTTGTCTTTTCTGTTTAGGTTTTACGGTCTTCCAATCAAAGATTGCCTCTTGTGTTGATGTGGTATCTTGCACAATGGAGCCCTGAGATTGCTTAGGGTCTCAAAGAACTACTGAAATACATGTAATTATAAAGGACAAAAATAGCAGTAGCTATTTTAGCAGTAGCTAAGTCATGTCAAGGTAATTGCGCTGAGCTGGCAGAGTGAGAGAGCCATGTAGTCACAACCAGTCTGGGAAACCAAAGAAGGTACCTAGCTGTTGAGGTGTTCTACTTTAAATAACTATCTTTCAGGTGTTTGAAGTACGTCATCTGGTTGTGACTGGAAATATTCCCCGGTAATAATTCCAACCCGAATATTGCAGAATTCCTGCTAATGTATGAGAACCAGAAAATGAAAATGACTTTCCTATTTTCAGCATCCGTCCGGAGAGAAAAGCAAGAAGTAATTTTTTTATTAAGGGCGAAATGTTAATTAGATCTTTTCCCAAAGTTCTTTCAAGTGCCTAATCAAAGGAGTTGATTGTAGCACAAGTAAGGAAAATCACTTTTTAAAACAATGCATCCATCTACTGCCTGTGCCTTTTCTTTAATACTGTTGGGTAAAAAGCCAAAATTATTCAGTTATTAAAAGTTTGGTTTTAGTTTGTCACAAGCAGAAAGGACAGTTAGATATGTGTGGAACTGAATCCTGTCGTCCATCCTGAAGGCATGAAAATTGAAGTCATGTCAGTGCGTTGCTGCTTTCTATCTTCTGTGAATTGTTAGTGTTTTCCCCGCTTGCATTCCCACTGATTCTGTTTGATGTCATCTGTAGGAGAAACCTAGCAGTCGTGCTGCATGTCTTTTGCTTCCTTCATCTTGTGTCAGTCTTTTTTTGGTAATAGGAGGGATACACACCTTACGTGACAGCTAGGAAATCTCTGTATGAATGCAAGAGGGGAAAAAACATCCTAGTGATGTATCTCAGGCTGGGTTTCTTTGGGAGTCCAGGATGCATAGTTTTAATATTTTCTGTCAGAGGTGGTAAGAATATGAGTGTCTAATTCTGATTACTTGAATGGAGTGTACTTAGTCTGGCTTTCTATAATGTCTGTAAAATAACATTCATTTAGCATCAAATATTAAGAATTCTTAATATATATCTCAACCTTATCACAGACAAATGAGATTATCTGTGTTTCTCACTGAGCCATGTCTGTTTTCTTAAAGACTTTGGGTATAAATTACTGGCATACAGCTGCTGTGCTAACTTTTTTGCAGTGTCCAGCAGCTGTTTCTTTTCCAAGATTAAATGCCCACTTGAAGTTTAAGTCTCACTTCATAAATTAAAGTTGCTTTCTATTTTAATAATGAAGCAAGTGCAGTCTAGAGGAATAAGTGAACATGCGCTGTGTACTGAAACAAGCCTTTCGGGATCCCATCACCAAGAGTTATATTTCAGGCTCTGTTGTTGATTCACTGTGTGACCTTGGACGAGTTAATTAGCTTACCTGGTTCTCACTTTCCATCTGTAAAATGATTATAAGAATGTTCACCCACCATAGAGGGGTTTACAAGAATTTTGGATGAAAATTGCTATAAAAGTGCCAGGTACAACAATGACGCCGATGATTGATTATAACTAGGAGTAACATTTTGTGCAAAAAGGACACCATTTTTAAAGTGGAATTGTGTGTCCATGAAAGCCAAAGGGCACAATCGCAAAATAAAGGCATAGTCCATGATGGAACATTCTGGTGGCCTTGCAGCTCAGGAGTGTGCTCATTGCATCCCCATTTGACAAGCAGCTTGTGTTCCCCTGATGATTGTTGCAGGGTAACTGGACCACAGCTTTGTTCTCCATAGTGAAGCATTTGCTGGAAGCCTGGGAACAGTTCTTGGGTTCAGGGAAGCCTTGTGACTGCAACTGGTGTCTAGTGTTCCCTATAAACTGAGTACTTGGGCAGCCATCCAGGAGAGAGTCAAATGCCGCCCAGTGATTAGCAGAGCGCCCACAGCTGTCAACAGCCAGTAATGTGTTTCTACTCGTGGTGCGCATCCACAAATGCCTTGGTGCACATAACAAAGCTTATTCTGCAGATTCATGGGGAAAAAAAGAGGGCATATTGCTGGTGTCCATCCCTTGTGCAAAAGAGGGTGTGGTGTGGGTTGGAGAAAGTTTCTTGCACCCTTTCTCCCTCCTTTTGGCACTCAGGCCCAGATATAATTGAGCCCTGAATGATTTAT
Organism: Rafetus swinhoei; assembly: GCA_019425775.1. Classification (NCBI taxonomy): domain Eukaryota; kingdom Metazoa; phylum Chordata; order Testudines; family Trionychidae; genus Rafetus; species Rafetus swinhoei. The sequence goes on along the minus strand of CM033430.1, from coordinate 49,301,683 downwards.
GAAATGTTAGCAAAATACCATATTAGCAGACTATAATAAGGCAGATGATTTTAGCAGATCAGCAGACCACAGTCTCATAAAATGCCATCTGTTAGTTTTGCTCCATTCAAACTCATCTGAAGAAGTGGGTTTTTCCCACAAAAGCTCATGGTGCCCGAGGACTACTCATTGTTTTTAAAGTTACAAACTAACACAGCTATCCCTCTGTTACTTTTTGAGGATATTTGAGTACAGTATAAGGAATGCATCAGCACATTCATGATCTGCTACTGAAAACAGTAAAGGACCTTTTTCTAATGGAGCAGAATGCATGGGGGGGGGGCATGTATAAACTATATAAATAATAGACTTAATTTTTGTACTTCCATTTTCTGTAGACACACGGTATCCATTTCATTTAGAATAATATCATCTTTAGCTAAGGCCCTCTCAACATCTTCTGCCCAAATATTATTTGTAATAGTAACATTTGCTCATTAACTTGTTTATTATTTTTTCCATCACAAGGTTGAATTTCAAGAACTGTGTAACCTCAGTCATAAATATTTTGCAGACAGTATTGCTAGGCATGTGGGTGAATTTCAGTTTTGTGGTGCTGGTTTATTTGTAAAGTGTGTGTGTGTGTGTGTGTGTGTGTTCAGCATTTTTTCAATTGAAAAGATTACAAAAGAATTAGTAGTTCCAGGTGTATTTTTGGGCAAGCACTTTAAAAAGAGCCCCCTAATTCAGAGTCCCACCATATCATAGAACCATAGAGCTGGAAGAGACCTCAGAAGGTCATCAAGTCCAGCCCCCTGCTCTAGGCAGGACCAATCCCAACTAAATCAACCCGGCCAGAGCTTGGTCAAGCCGAGACTTAAACACCTCTAGGGATGGAGACTCCACTACTTCCCTAGGTAACCCATTCCAGTGCTTCACTACCCTCCTAGTGAAATAGTTTTTCCTAATATCCAACCTGGACCTCTCCCACCACAACTTGAGACCATTGCTCCTTGTTCTGCCATCTGTCACTACTCAGAACAGCCTCTCTCCATCCTCTTTGGAACCTCCCTTCAGGAAGTTGAAGGCTGCTGTCAAATCCCCCCTCACTCTTCACTTCTGCAGACTAAACAGACCCAACTCCCTCAGCCGCTCCTCATAAGTCATATGCTCCAGCCCCCTAATCATTTTGGTTGCCCTCCGCTGGACCCTCTCCAATGCGTCCACATCCTTTTGTAGTGGGGCCCCAGAACTGGACACAATACTCCAGATGTGGCCTCACCAGAGCCGAATAAAGGGGAATAATGACATCTCTGGATCTGCTGGCAATGCTCCTCTTAATGCAACCTAATATGCCATTAGCCTTTCTTGGCTACAAGGGCACACTGTTGACTCATATCCAGCTTCTCATCCACTGTAACCCACAGGTCCTTTTCTGCAGAACTACTACTTAGCTGGTTGGTCCGCAGCTTGTAACTATGCTTGGGATTCTTCTGTCCCAAGTGCAGGACTCTGCACTTGTCCTTGTTGAACTTCATCAGATTTCTTGTGGCCCAATCCTCCAATTTGTCTAAGTCACTCTGGACCCTATCTCTGCCCTCAAGCGTATCTACCTCTCCCCCTAGCTTAGTGTCATCCGCAAACTTGCTGAGGGTGCAATCCATCCTCATCCAGGTCATTAATAAAGATATTGAACAAAACCGGTCCTAGAACCGAACCTTGGGGCACTCCGCTAGAAACGGACCACCATCCTGACATCGAGCCGTTGATCACTACCCACTGGGCCTGGCCTTCTAGCCATCTTTCTATCCATCTTACTGTGGCCCATTTATCCAATCCACATTCCTTAACTTGCTGGCAAGAATATTGTGGGAGACTGTATCAAAAGCCTTGCTAAAGTCAAGGTATCACATCCACTGACTTACCCATGTCCACAGAGCCAGTTACCTCATCATAGAAGCTAATCAGATTGGTCAGGCACGACTTGCCCTTTGTGAATCCATGCTGACTATTCCTAATCACTTTCCTCTCTTCCAAGTGCCTCAAAATGGATTCCTTAAGGATCCCTTCTATGATTTATCCAGGAACCAAGGTAAGACTGACCGCCTATAGTTCCTGGATCGTCCTTCTTCCCTTTTTTGAAGATGGGCACTACATTTGCCTTTTCCAATCATCCGGGATTTCTCCGATCTCCACGACTTTTCAAAGATAACGGCCAAAGGCTCCTCAATGACATTTGCCAACTCCCTCAGTACCCTCGGATGCATTAAGTCCGGCCCCATGGATTTGCGTACGTTTAGCTTTTCTAAATAGTTCCTAACCTGTTCTTTACCCACCAAGGGCTGTCCATCTTCATCCCATCTTGCGTTACTTAGCGCAGAAGTCTAGGAGCCGACCTTGTCTGTGAATACAGAGGCAAAGAAAGCATTGAGTACTTCAGCTTTCCCCACATCATCTGTCACTAGGTTACCTCCTTCATCCAGTAGGGGCCGCACACCCTCTCTGATCACCTTCTTCTTGTTAACATGCCTGTAGAAACCTTTCTTGTTATCCTTCACATCCACATGCAGTGGTTCCCACTTTATTTCTGTAGAAACTTCCCACTAATGTCACTTGCTTTTTGTTCCCTCTCCCTTCCTTCCCTGCTAGCTTCCTGGGCGGGCTGTGTTCCTGGGAGTGGCCCAGCTGTGTATCAAAGCAAGAAAGTAAAGCTTATTTGGCAGGCTGCTCTACAGTAGCCCATGTACAAATGAGCTGCTCTCACATTCTTCTGAGCTGGAAGGGAAAGCAGGGTTTTTTCAAGGAGGTGCCTTCAACAACAGGAGTAGGTTTGCTGTAGGGAGGATTGGTGATTGTGCAGTTTTCTTTGCCTTCTGTCCTCCTCTTGTGCCTTATGAGTCCTTCTTGTCATCCCTCAGTTAGGGAAATGATGTGTTAAAGCTAGGGAAGTTTGCAGGGGACAGTGTTCAATGAGGATTTCTGTGGCTGAGGATCCATGTTTGGGAAAACAGATATTTGTATGTGCCTCCAGGAGAAGCTGCATGGACACAGTGGCTCAAGGAGCAGCTTTATGAGTTGTATTGAGAATCAGGGGCACCATCAGCCTCCATAGGTCCCAGGGGAAAGTGGGGGTGGCTTTGCACTCCCAGAAGGGGGAAGGGCCTCAGGCGGAAGGGGCAGAGCTTGGGGCAGCCGGACCTCTGCACCCTCTGGTGCACGCCACACTCCCCCCGCCCTCTTAAAGCTGCTTAGAGCGTGCGGAGCTCTGGCGGCAATTTAAAGGGCCTCAGCTGCCACTGCCATAATAGCAGTGGCAGCAGCTAGGAGCCCCCAAGCCCCTTTGAATTGCCAGGCCCCAGGGCAACTGGCCTCTTTACCCCCACATCCCTGGCAGCGGGCCTGTTGAGAATGCAGGAACTAAGGAAATGTACAGATGTGTTTAAAGAGCTCTTACAATCTATTATGCCAGGGGTGGGGAACCTTTTTTTGGGTCAGGGGCCGCCGACCCACAGAAAAAGCAGTCGGCAAAACAATGGCTAGGGACAACATGGGCGTTCTCCACAAAAACATCACCAAGAACATGACCAAACTGGATTTTAGAAGTTAAATCAGGAACATCCCTAACGATGAGACATGATGTTTTATCTTCCTTTATTTATACAAACAGGAGGTATTTTGAAGATGCCATGTACAAATGCACATTTCTCCTTTGACTTTCCTTTGCAATTCCATTCATTTTTTTCCCCCTTTTCATAGTTCTTGCTGACAATCTGAAGTCTAACCCAGGAATTAAATGGCAATACTTTAGCTCAGAAGAAGGCATTTTTACTGTCTTTCCAGCACACAAGTTCCGGTGTAAGGGAAGTTACGAACACCGCAGCAGGTATGATTTTATTCTTTTTGTGACCACATGGGACAAAGTGCTGAAATTATATTCTCAAAATATTTTCTATCCAGCATCCTGTTTTTCTAGGGAAAGATGGGTAGACAATCAGTTCTTCATTTTCTGCTGAGAAAGTTATTTGAAATTGAACCATAAACTAAGGAATAAGTGGTTGTGAGAGTCAGATATCGATACTAATAATCCATTTATGATGCATCTCTATTGGAAAGTAGCTACAGTGCCATTTTTTCTCCCTCCTTGGGTTTAGCACCCTATACTGTCAGAATTTAGCACCAGTGCATAGAGTAACCTGGTGAAAGGTTATAATGTTAAGTCCTTCCTACAATTGCATTTCATATCAGTCATTTTAAAATTTATTCTCCTTTGCAAGTGCTATAATGCAGAGTTACAGGATCTTGCTGTCCTTTCTTGGTTTGCAATGTTCCACATGACTGGAGACTGCAGGATTGAGGCCTACTCCCCTTCTGTAAAAAGATTTCTGAATTCTCCTAGTTACAGGGTTTCTTTAAATGCATGGTTAACATTGGAGGTAATGGACTATTTAGGACAGCTTTGTCATGTGCTTGCCAGCATAAAAAAAGCACCTTGTGGTGATCTTCTGAGAAAATCCAGTAGCATGACTATCTCTCCTTATAGCCTTGCTGGATAACAAATCTTACTGCAGAGATTTTCATTCATATAGGAATATTTCCATATAAGAGAGAGAATCACTGAAACTGAAAAATGTATTTTGCTTATCTATCAATATTGAGCAATCTAATCTAGTAGTGTTTGATGCACACTCATCATCGTATGATCACAGTGGCTGGATTTGTTTGAACATACTGTGGGCTGAGAAGGGTGTGGTCTAAAGATTAAGAGCCAAGAACACCTGAGTTCTAATCTCAGCTCTGAAACAGACTTTCTCTGTGAACTTGTGCAAATTACTTACTGTCTGCTTCAATTTCTCTAGAAGTGTTTTAGGAATATTTTTTGCAAATACTTACCTCAGAGGGCTTGGCTTCTTGGATGAATTAGTTAGCTAACGTGTAAATGCTTTGAAGATCAAAAGTATAAGTGATAGTTATTAATACCACTGTAGAACTGCAGCCTGTTCTAGAATTAAGAACTGATTTGTGCCAGCTGTTTATTTGAATGCCTTTTCTGCATTTACTCTAATAAGACTTCTGTGCCTGATTTAAATGCAATAAAAATTAGATAACAAAACTCATGCTTAAAGTCAAATGGTTTTAGGTGTATGCTAACGGGGAAAGAATTCTGTTGTTTTTGACTTCCTTATTCAAAATCTTTCTAATTTGTTCCAGCTTTGAGACCCTGAAAAGAGATCTTTGGTAAATCTTTCCCACATACCTCACCGTATCACCAAGTAGTATATTTTGATGTTGGCAAATATACACATGAAAACACAGAGTGCCTTTAGCAAACTTGGATAGATTTTGATAGTCCCATTTAAAAATGCACAGATAAGAAGGGCTTGTGGAGCATGATCCATGTGCATTACATTCCAATGCATTGATAGAAAAGCCCTTCCTGGCAGGAGCCTTAGTCTCATTGTGATAAACCAAACCTACTGTGCTAATGCAATTATACACAGCTTGCACAGATTTTTACATGACATGTAACCAGCAAACATCCAGTATTGTACTTATCTCTCAACAAGATTGACTGCATCAAGCGTTCATTGTGAGGCAGTTACTCATAGTCACTTTTACTCGTTCTGTTTCCAAAACCTTTGTGCTGTGTATGCTAAGATAGTTATAAACATTATCCTCAAACAGTCACCACTGATGCTCTAACGAAATAGGTCACTTGCGGCCTGAAAATAATTGCTGGGTGATAACTAAGGATGGATGTTCCAAAATTAGGGCCTGAAATTGAACACCTACATATGTAGACATCTTAATAAGAGACCTGATGTTCAGTGGTGCTGAAGACCAAAGATCTCATTTGTGTCTGTGGGAATTGAGCATTCAGCATTTTTAAAGATCAGGACCTTTTTGTCTCTAAGGGTATGTCTACGCTGCACCCTTAGTTCAATATGAGTTACACAATTTGAGCTTTGCAAATTGCATAGCTTATTTCGAGTTAATTTTGAAATAGCTTATAATAAATTTTGATATAAACCGCTATTCCGAAACGTCCCTTCATCCTCATGGAATGAGATTTACAGGGACGTCGGACTAGCGAGCCCGTTATATTTCAAAATAGCGGGCTTGTTCAAAAGACGCAGAATAGCTATTTGATGATACCAGAAGTGTCCTGAAATAATACCGTAGTGTAGAAATACCCTCAGTGCCTTAATCAGGATTTAGGTGCCTGCTTTACAGGTGCTCACACTTGAACATTTGGTCTAAATATTCTAACCATGGTGTCAGTTATATGAACATTCCACGGTTGCTGGAATCTTCTTTTAGTCGATTATTGTGCAGGGGACTGGTTCCCTGAGTTTCAGGTTGCAGAACCTCTGAAGGTCCATTTGCCAAAACAGTTACTGTGTGGTCTTATTGTAATTCATGTCCATTTTCAGCCCCTTTCTTCCCTGTCATTTCTCAGTTGTCATTGTATAACATATGAAATTGGCTTTGATCATACAAAGCTGAATTATCCTTTTGACTTCAATGGTTCTACACAAAGTATGGATGTAAAAGCCCTTTTAATTGGTCAACTGTTTAAACATTAGGTTTAACCATTTAACCGATTAAATGGGGAGTGGTCAGTGGGGCTGCCTCAGCCCAGTTTGGGCTGGAGTGGCCTCCTGCCTGCTATGGCTGGCCTGGAGCACACCTTTCCCCGACCATGGACAAAGGCTGCTCCCGTCAGCTGGAACAGGTCTTACCTGTGGAACAGTCCCCTGCCCACAGTGGGCGGGTACTGCTCCAGCCCCTACTGGTTAACCATTCACATCCCTAACAAAGGCATGAAGTAAAAAGTTAAGTGGTTGCAGAATTTGGACCTTAGATTGTAAACTCTTTGTGGCACAGACTTCTCTCACTCTCTTTGTGAACCCTGCTACCTGACTAATGCTTCCTAACCCTGCAATCCTTCTCATAAACTCATCAGGTTAAGTTCTCGAGGTATTGTTTGCTAAAGGAAAAATTCATGAAGCTAAGCAATTATTCCTGTCTTCTCTTCCTTTAATTTTCATTTGTAAACTACTATGGAAATTCTAAGCTGAGAGGTCATCATGATGTCAGTATGTTTGTCGTTTCAGGCCCGTCTACGTGTCTACGGTTAGACCCCAGTCTAAGCACATAGTTGTCATTGTGGACCATGGGGCTTCAGTGACAGACACACAACTTCAAATTGCCAAAGATGCAGCTCAGGTTATTCTGAGCTCTATAGATGAACATGATAAGGTGAGTTTGCACTAAACCACGAGTGTATCTTTCCTTTGTTTTAACCATCCTCGGATGGGATTTTAGTTTACATTTTCATTTTTGCATTTATCTAAAACAGTTATTTATCTGCCATGCTTCCAGCTTTTTAGGAAACATTTTGTAACGGGAAAGATCATGATTCAGTGTGCTAGATACAGGACTGTTAGGAGAGCTAAGTAGTAATCCCAGTTCTACCATTTGACACACTGTGTAGGCTTAGGCAAATCATTTAACCTCTGAGATAATTTTCCAGGGTGCAAAATAAAGATAATTTTCTGCACCACCTAATGGGAATGGTGAGAAACCTAAATAGTATCTGTGAAGCTCCCAGAGAGTGTAAGTAAGAGAAGAGGAAGGCAAAAGCACAGGGGCTGGATGTGAAGAGAGCTGGATTCCATTTTGCACCTACATTGCAGACATCCTGCATTACATTAAGGTCACTTAACCTTTCTCTGTTTTAATTTTCTTCATCTGTAATATAGGAATAAGACTTAATGCATGGGAAAAAATTTAAAAGCCTATTATAGAGGGTACAGTTGTTCCAATTCAGCAGAATACTTAAGTATGTGCTTAGAGTTAAGCATGTGCTTAAGTGTTTTGCTGAATTAGGGCCTATATAAAGAGGAAATACTATAAGTAAAACAACACATTTATTAATTAGGCAGTAACTTAGTAATTTTCAACTCTGTTTTACAGGCACACATGTACAACTCTTGTGTTATGCACCGGTGTTCTTATTCTGTCACTACTTTTGCATCAATCATAGCTCATAATAAAGTATGACACTTATTTCATAAACTGTATCTTAGTGATACATTTAATAGTGGAAGGATTATCACTGTTTTTTTAACTTATCTACAGGATAAAAAGTGGTATTGAATTTGGCTCATTCTCAGTGAAATATTAAAAGTACAGCAAGTTAGTTCAGAGTTCATTATGTTTGCTTATGGAAATTTCCAAGTGTTTTCCACAACCACTCCATTTTTTCTGGAGGCACTGGAGATTTATTGAAAATGCTCTCTGCAGATTTTGGGTTGAGATATCTATAGCTTGCTTAGATGTTTTGCCTACGAGAGTATGGTAACTATTATGTTAGCAGAATGAAACAGATTTCAGCAGAGAAACAAAGGCCAAAGTTCCTTTTTCCCTTAATCAGCATAAGTCTAATCCTTTTCAAATGTGATGGATTTATGCCTCAAGCATTTTATTTTTTAACAATTGGTTTTAAATCCACAGAAACTGTTCTGTTGGCTTATCATTGTATGTGCTATATCAGTACATAAAGAATTATGAATGGTAAAATAATCCAATATATTTTCTTCTCTTTTAAGATCTCAGTGCTAACCGTGGCAGACACAGTAAGAACCTGCTCACTGGATCAGTGCTATAAGACATTTTTGTCTCCTGCCACTAGTGAGACAAAAAGGAAGATGTCCACCTTCGTTACCAATATAAAGTCATCTGACAACCCTACCCAGCATGCAGTGGGATTTCAGAAGGCTTTTCAGTTGATACGAAATACAAACAATGGCACAAAACTCCAAGGAAGTAAGCCTGTTATTGAATAATCCTTTATATTATTGTTTTTAAATTTGCATATTTCTTTTTTATCTGGATGCACACTGACAGGAGCCTGAGCAGAGCATTGTCTTGTTATAAGTATTCATCACATTGATCAAATAACATATACCGGATTTCAACTCCTCTTACTTAGCAGCTGTTAAAATTGTCCATTACATTTCATTTGCTTCTTCCACCCACTGTCCTTTGCCTCCCTTATTATCCATAATATGTAATTATGGGGATGAGTTGCTGGATCTCTGAATTATTCCCCAGATGAGGATCCTTTCTAATGGCGATCATTAGCACAGCCAACTTCTTTGACTGACAGGTAAAATTCCCATTTGCACAGATGTGCTCTGTTTATGTAAAATCTTTGGGAACATATTAGCATTTCTCATCAAAAAAACATTTGCACAGAACAACAACGGTGCCTGATATATGATATTTATATGCATGTGAGAGGATGACCTAACCTTCTTCTCATTCAGCAAAGAAAATCTGCATTAATTTTTGTGTAAAGACATATGGAGTTACTTGTATCTAGTCTCATGTTTTTTATTTGACTTCAAAAATAATATACAATTGCCAGAATAATAAAAATGTCTGGAAAGAAGGAAGGAGGGTGGCAGATTCTACTGCCTAGATGGTGGGGGCTGGGTTAAAGGAGTGGTGGGAGATAACTAAGACTTGTGTTCTTTAATAACTTTTAATAACTGATTACATTCAAATTGAGTATTTTTTTAGTCAAGCACTGTCACATTTTCTCAGCCGTTTCCATATTCCCAGTGCCAGTGAAAGTTGGAGAAACTGGAAATTGGGGCTTTTGTCAGTTTGATTTTTTTTTTTATGTATTCCTTCCAATGCCTTTTCAAGATAATGGGAATCTTTCCATTGTTTCAAATGGGCAATGAAGAGACTCCTAACTGAAATTTACTGTTGAGAAGAAAACAGTAACTCACATCCCAGGAGACTCATGTTAGACCTAGAACAATGGAGTAAACTGTGCTCCAATTCCACTTTGTACTCCCCTAGATTGGTGAGCATCGGGATCTGTTGAGCTACATGCGCAACGTAACTGATGGGATCTTGTATTTGTAGGTGTTATCAAGGGCAGACTTTTAACTTCTGACAAAATGAGGGAAAGGTAGCAGCTGATGTTGCTTCGAGTAAGTCTTGATTAGTTGTCATTAGTTATTTCAAAGAACATTGGCTATAGATTCTTGCTCATTCCTGGTGTATTGGGAATAGAAGACATTGGCATATTCTGCAGTGTGAAAACATAATGTTTTATTTCAGTTTTATGCATCATATTTGTATGCACATTACATAAGGACCCATTATTTGAACCTTAAACTTCAGTGCACATGCTTTCCTTCTAAAGCTATATGAGAGGAACGCAAGAAACCCGAGAGCCTTGGCAATGGAACACAATGGTTCTGAGAAGAGGATGTGTGATGCACTTCCATTTTCTTGTAAACAGTCTTCTTGTCTTTTTTGTTTGTTTTTTATACAAAAAGAAACAAGACAATATTATTCTTTTTTACTGTGAATGTTTAACATCCTGTTTCCTAAAAGGATATGCAGGGGTGTCAGAGAAACCATTCACATGCAGAAAATATATTAATAGAGGGGGTGAGGGGGAAAGGCATTCCCAGTGTGTAAGATAAGGAATATACTGAAAAGATGGACATTTCTGCATTCCTCAGCCTTTTGTCAATATCTATTATATATTGGTGTTATCGGCACCTCAGTAATTATTTTTACATTCATATTATACCTTTCATCCCAGAGTATTGCAAAGTGCTTTGCAAATGCATTCACAACAGCCACAGAAATTCGGTAGCTTCTGGATTTACAAAATTCTCCAGGTGGACAAGTAATGCAAAGCCTACTGCACAAGTGGAGAAAACTTAAGGACCAGGCTCTTAGAAGAGTTAAGGGCTTTGTTTTGTAAAATATGTGTTTGGTTCTCTCCCCCTTCCTCCTTGGTGCTATTATAAGAAGGAAAATGTGGTTCATTAACTTATAGGAAAACTGGCTAGAGACTCATAAGACCTAGGCTATTGCAGGGATCCCCAATACACACAGAGCTATATTTTATCACCCATGCTAGCAATTTTTTTTAAAAAGGCAAAATTGGTTATCAGTGTCCCTAACAGTGGCACAAAGCTCCTGTAGTGTAAAATGAAAATAAAGGTTAATAATTGTCATAAAACCTTACTCCAGAGTATCTTCTTATTTCTGGGAAGTAGGTTTTTTTTAAACAAATTAGATTTAAAAGTTGTCTCTAGTTAAACTCTGGGGGCTGGTTGGGAGAGTAAGTGAATAAAAAAGAAAGGAAAATAGAAGTTTCAGAAGCTTCTTTGCATCAAAAACACTTGATTTAAATAATTTTCAAGGTATTAGTTCAAAATACACAAAACAGCAAATTGATGTTTACAAATATTTTTTTAAAAATCAGTAGAACAAAACCTGACATTTCCACCAACGCAAGGCAATTCAAAAGTAAACTGGCAGTCTTCCAGTATTATGCTTCAGTGTGCTTTGGGTATGCAGGACCTGGATATGATCCCTAACTGATACACAAGATGCTTTAAATGCTGCAGTATAGGATGGAGCATAAGCATTGATTTGAATTTCCTTAAGGCTTTGTGATAGGCCTTTAACAAAAGACAATTCTTTGCATCTTGAAAAATATGTCGATATGTGTTCAGTCTAAGTAGGGCAAAATGACCAAGTGATGTATGGTAAGTATAGAATCATAGAACTGGAAGGAACCTTGAGAGGTCATCAAGTCCAGTCCCCTGCACGCGTCAGCACCATGCACTAATTTATCCGTGACAGGTGTTTGTCTACCCTGCTCTTAAAAATCTCTTATGATGAGAGTTTCCACAACTTAACTAAGCAATTTAGTCTAGTGCTTAACCACCCTGACAGTTAAGAAGATTTTCCTAATGTCCAACCTGCACCCCCCCTTGCTGCAATTTAAGCCCATTGCTTCTTGTCCTATCATGAGAGGTTAAGGAGAGACAATTTATCATGTCCCTCTCATTCTTGTATTTTCCAAACTAAACAAACCCAGTTCTTTCAATCTTCCCTCATAGCTAATGTTTTGTGTTTCTTGTAAATCATTTTTGATGTTATTCTTTGGACCGCCTCTACTTTGTCCATATCTTTCCTGTAATGTTGCATCTAGAATTGGGCACAGTACTCCAGTTGTGGACTAATCAGCGCAGAGTAGAGCGAAAGAATTACTTCTTGGCTGTGTCTACATTGGCGTGATCTTGCGGAAAAGCGGCCGCTTTTGCGCCAAAACTTGCTGCCTGTCTACGCTGGCCACGAGTTCTTGCGCAAGAACACTGACGTTCTAATGTATGAAATCAGTGCTTCTTGCGCAAGAACTCTGATGCTCCCGCTCAGGAATAAGCCCTCTTGCACAACTGTTCTTGCGCAAGAGGCCAGTGTAGACAGGCAACATGAATTTCTTGCGAAAGCCCTATGGTTAAAATGGCCATTAGAGCTTTCTTGCGCAAGAGAGCATCTACACTGGCACGGATGCTCTTGCGCAAAAGCACATCTCTTGCGCAAAGGCACATGCCAGTGTAGACGCTCTCTTCTGGAAGAGTATTTGTGCAAGAACTCTTCCGCAAAAGAGTTCTTGCGCAAAATCATGCCAATGTAGACGTAGCCCTTGTATCTTGTTCACAACATTCCTGTTAATACATCCGAGAATGATTTTTGCTTTTTTTTTCAGAAGTGTCATATTGTTGACTCATATTTATCTTGTGGTTCACTATGGGCATGTCTACACTAGGAAATTATTTTGAAATAATTAAATTCAAAATAACAACTCCCAAAATAACAAAATTGAAATAGCATGTCTCCACTACAGGGGAGCCTCAAATTAGCCTGAGGAAGGCTCCATTATTATGGATGTGCTATCTTGACTTGAAGTCCCAGGAAGCACTGGAGAGTAATTATTTCAAATTACTCTGGGGAGTAGTTATTTTGAAATAGCGGCATTGGAGCATCCACACTAATGCTATTTCGAAATAACTATTTCAAAATTAGCATTATTCCCTGAGGAAAGCAGGAGTACAAGTTTCAAAATAAGCAGCCCATTATTTCAAAATAAGAGGCTTGGTAGTGTGGACACTCCGCTTATAAATTAAATTTAAGGGGGATTATTCCAAATAATGCCCTAATGTAGACCAGGGCTTAGACCCCTAGATTCCTTTCTGCAGTACTCCTTCCTAGACAGTCACTTTCCATTTTGTATGTGTGCAACTGATTGTTTCTTCATAAGTGGAGTACTTTGCATTAAATTTCCTTCTATTTACTTCAGACCATTTCTCTATTTGTCCTATCTTCCAAAACACTTGCAACCCTTCCAGCTTGGTATCATCTGCAAACTTTATAAGTGAACTCTCTCTGTCATTATCTAAACCATTGATTAAGATAGTGAGCAGAACCAGTCCCAAAACTGATCCCTGCAGAATGCCACTCATTTTGCCCTTCCAGCATTACTGTGTACCATTGATAACTACTTTCTGGGAATGGATATCCAACCAGATGGTTATGCACCCACCTTATAGTATCTCCATCTAGATTATATTGCCTTAGTTTGTTAATGAGAAGATCATGCTAGACTATAACAAATACCTTACTAAAGTCTGGATATACCGCATCTACCACTTTTCACCTTACCCACAAGGCTTGTTATCCTGTCAAAGAAAGCTGTCAGGCTGGTTTGACATAATTTGTTCTTTACAAATCCACGCTGACTGTTACTTAACACCTTATTATCTTCTAGATAGTTGCAAATGGATTCCTTAATTATTTGCACCATTATATTTCCTGGTACAGAAGTCAAGCTGACTAGTCTACAATTCCCCAGGTTGTCCTTATTTTCCTTTTTATATATGGGCACTAAATGTGCTCCTTTCCAGAATTCTGGAATCTTTCCCATATTTCATGGCTTTTCAAAGATAATGGCTAATGGCTCAAATATCTACTCGGTCAACTGGAGTATTCTAGGATTCATTTCATCAGGCCCTGGAGACTTGATAACACCTAACTTTTCTAGTAATTTTTAACTAATTCTTTTCCTATTTTAGTTTCTGAATCTTTCCCATTTGCAGTGGCATCCACTGTTAGGCCTAAGTTAGGAATCCAATCGAAACCAAAACAAAGAAGTTCCACATTTTCTGTTATTGTTTTCGTCTCTTCATTGAGTAATGGGCCTACCCTGTCCTTGGTATTCCTCTTCCTTCTAATATATTTGTAGAATGTTTTTTGGTTACCCTTTATTTCTCTAGCTAGTTTGAACTCATTTTGTGCCTTGGCCTTCTGGTTTTACCCCTACATATTTATGTTATTTGTTTATATTCATCCTTGTAGTATTGGGGACAAATACCCCAACTCCTGTCACAGGACCTTGAGTAACTACATGTACCTTAGGTCTCTGCTAAGAGAAGATCCAGGGCTGTTCCTGTAAGATGAAACTATCTCTCAAGGGAGAAGGGTCACGTAATAGAATCACCACAGAACTTCCTGCAGGACTCTGTCACTTGAACGTTTTTCCCTTCCAGGTTGTGACCAGGACAAAACTAGTCTAGCCTATGAAATCTGGTGAGGGACTAGAAAACTATATTGGTGTTAGAATGTGTGAGCTGAAACTCCTGAATCTTTGTTAGCTAAAACTGCCATAAGGAAATATAAAGATCTCCACAATCACACAGTGAGTGTTTTCATGCATCACTGATACCTGGAATTGTTATAAGTACTGTTGTTGATAACTTCACATTTAATTTCCTTTACTGATGTAAGGACTTTACAGCACTGCTGAATATCTTGTGTGAATATCTTGTGTAAATTGAAATCTAACGAGCTGTAATTTCTTCTTAGATACAGATACGGTCATAATTTACCTGTCAGCTGGGATTACATCAAAAGATGCTTCCGATGATGATAAAAAGGCTACTCTCCGTGTCATCAATGAGGAAAATAGTTTCCTCAATAACTCAGTAATGATTCTCACTTATGCACTCATGAATGGTAAGAAATGTGAGCCAAATTTCTGTAGATTAAATTCTCTAGTAACGATGTGCAGTGTTATTCTATGTCTCTTTGAAACGGTTAGAAGTGAGTTTTTGCCCATAGAATGCAGAGGCCATTCCCTAGATTACAGCAGTTTCCTATTTGGGGTGTTCTATTTAGATGTGGGATTCTATTTAGAATCTCATATTTGCAAACCAGTGTTCAAATGATATGATTTAAATATCTGAAATGTCAAGTGCCAAGCACAATGGGGAAGATTCAGTACGTGGTATAACTACAGTCTTCTCTAGAGCCCCACCCTCTGACACTAAGACTACATTTGGTAGAGTCTTCCCAATTCAGCAAACATATGAGCCTGGGATTAGCTTCTATTGATATCAATAGGATTTAGGTCTGAGCTTGAAGTCAAGCATGTGTTTAGGTGCTTTGCTGAACTGGGCCTTCAGCCAAGAGTAAAATTAAATATAAATGTATGTACGCTGACACAACGATATTATAGTTCTTTTTCCAAAAATATCTTAAACAAGAAAGTCATTAGCACAGTCTTATTAGCATGCGTTGCACACCCTAGGGATGTAAATACCCATTAAAAAAAGTTAGCCTGTTAAACTATATAATGTTAATAATTTAACTGGTTAACTGTGGAGGGCTAGTGCATAGCAGCAGGGGCCCACACAGTGTGTGCCCTCTGGTTACCCAATAAGCATGCCAGTAAGGCTAATGCTTACTGAATAACCAGCTAACCTTTTACATCCCTAGTGCACGCACCCTTTCCAGGAAAGCTTATACCTGGCAGTGGAGAATGTTCACGCAACCCACCCTAACACAGTATATGACTCTATAGCAGTTCAGATCCCCATTTGGGCCCCTACTTTTAAGAATGTCCTTTGTTAGGTCATCTGTAGGGGTGGGTCACTGGCACATTCGGATCTAAAAGCATGCAACTCTGTTGCTTGAGCTAAAGGACAAGGTCTGTTAACACTAAGCCTGTATAGCAGATCCATAAACCTCTACATAGACTAGCCACTGGTGGAAGACAATGGGTTATACAAAGCTCTCTGTTGGAAAAAAAGAATTGTTAAAAATATCTAAATAGTGACATGGACAGAGCAACCTTCTTGAGTTTCTATGCAGTGGAAGTTATGTGAGTGGAGACCTTTAAATCCTCGAGTGACTGATTATACCTACATTATAATTCACCTGACCTGTAATAGTCACGAAACAATATTCTAAGTTTCACTTAAACAGGCATTCACCATATTCAGTCTAACTGCCTGACTTGGCAACACAAAGCATATACTGTACTGTAGTTTTGCAACATGTTACAGTGGTTTTAATTTGGAATAAGATGTAGGAGACTCAACTGATAATACATTTCTTACTTTCTCCTCCCCTATCCTTGCAATTTCTCTTTTTCAGAGGGAGTGACAGGCTTAAAAGAACTGGCATTTCTCCGAGATCTGGCAGAACAGAACTCAGTAAAGTATGGAGTGCCTGATCGAACTGCCTTGCCTGTGATCAAGGGGAGTATGATGGTCTTGAATCAGCTCAGTAACTTGGAAACCACAGTGGGTCGATTTTATACAAACCTCCCTAACCGAATGATTGATGAGGCAGTCTTCAGTCTGCCCTTCTCAGATGAAATGGGAGACGGTAAGTGCTTTCAAAATCTGAAATTGAGCAAGTAAAACAAACAGATTAGACTTCCGTTTGCCTGACAGCCCCCAGCTTTGTAGCCAATAGATAAGTGGTGCTTCTAGGTCTGTCCCTAAGGGATGTGTAAAATTAAATTCTTCAAGCAGGGATTATGTGTAAGGTTTTACCTCCCCAGGGACCTGTTTATGGAAAGTGTGGGTAATGTGTCTAGTGGATTTGGGCTGAAGGGAAATTTTGTGTCTCAGCTACACTGATACAGCCTCAGTAGTTTGAATTTGTCTAGGAAACTCTTCCAGGCTCTCAGGACCACACTTCCAGGCTGAAATTGCAGCCACGGCCCTTCTGCATGCCAGCTGGCCCATTCAGAGCTTCTGTTGCTCTCTGAGCAGACCACAGGGCTACATAGGGCAGCATAATGGGAGAAGTGGCATTCCTGTCGGATGCTAAACACCGCCTTCCTGTTTCTGATAGTGGAGCCGTGCATATAGATATTCCAGAGGGGTTGTTCCAGCTGTTCAGTTCCTCCTCCTTTCCCTTCCGTCTGTGCACTAGCCGAGGTATGGAGCAGCATCTCACCAACCAGGTTAGCAGCTGCTCTGGAGGCCAGGAGGCTCCAGCAGTACTGAGGCATACGGTCTTAGGGAAGGACCCAGCATAATAGGCGAAACTGCTAAATATTTGACCAAATTCTCTGTTCCAATTAAACTGTGTTTAAAAAACCCTAAACATGTGGTTGTCCTCAGCACAAGACAGTAGTCCGAAGCCCGTGGCTGCCAGTGGCACGAATGGCCATTCTGTAAGCCAGGGATCAGCTGAATGCAGCAGCATCCTGGTTATTACATGCCTTTTGTCAGGAGTTAGGATGGAATCGGAGTCTCTCTGCTGGTTCTACATCAGTGGAGTATTTCTCCAACCCATCGCCTCAATACAGCAGTTACAGACCAGATTACAGACCAGATTTGTGCTGACAGATTACAGTTGTGGATTCGAATGTGATGTGTTACTTAAAAACCCTAAAATTCATGTGTGTAACTTTACTTGCATTCAGTAGTGAGGTCAGATGGCACACTGCAGAAGATGAGATGAGGGCATATAGATGTTTGCCTAGGAGAGCAAAGGACATGCAGCCAGTCCTATACAGAGCCCTCATGAAAACTGCATAAGAGATGTGAAGACCCCATACATGGTGTTCCATGAGTGGCCCATGGTTCCAGGTGGAGTTCAGACCTCGAGTGCCTTTCATACATGTTCTTGCACTGGCATGAATGTCATTGTGAGAGAGTATTCGCCATCTCAGCTCAGACATCTGTAAAGTGAGGAGAAAAAAAACCTTACTTCATAGGGAATTGAGATCTGTATTAGTGTTTTCCTAGTACTTTGAAGATTTAAGGTGCTAGGTAATTACTAGCTATCAGAGTTAATAAACTGAACCGCTTCTTCACTGCTCCAGACATTGCTTTCCGTTTTCTTGTGTGTGGTGTTACGGAGAAGGGGTTGAGGAATATGACTCAGAAGGGTTTCCAGACCTTCAAGGAAGATTTCCTTATTTGCCACCTGATTAGAGTGACTCTTGAGAGTCTGAAATCCTCCGTGTCTTCTGAGATTGCTCCTGGACATGCTGCCCTGGTATGGAAGAATGATAGCCTAGTTTTTCCTTTTCCCGTCACTCAGGCTATGTCTACACTACACTGATCTATCAGAAAAAGGTACGCAAATTGCATTCCACAATTTGCGTACCTTTTTCTGATATTTTTTTCGGAAGAGGCTTTTCTGAAATTTGAGCCATCTAAACTGGGCCAAATTTTGGGAAAACCTCCTCTTTTGGAAGAGTCCTTCTTCCTCGTGAGAGGAGGAAGGCAGGGCTTCCGAAAGAGCACATCTGCTTTTCCGCAAAAAAATAGCGAAAGAGCAGATACGTTCCCTGGACGCGGTGAGAGTTTTTCCGGGATACCTGAGGTATCCTAGAAAAACCCCATAGTACAGACATAGCCCCAGTGGTGCTATGTCATCTTCAAACATCCACATCCAAGCATAATGGAGAAATTGAACACCATAAGGATTATAAATGGTACAACTGAATAGCTTTGGCTTGCATAAATAGGTGTATGCATGTTTTTTTTTAAAAAACCTCACTGATGGAGATTAATTTGATATCTGTTTTATATGAAAAGGGTAAGTGAGTTTCCATGTGGCCATGACACAGAAAGTAATACAAAAATGGACTGCTACATTTTTTTACCTGAGGCATTGAGAGGTTCATAAAATCATTGTAATGCTTTTGGTTATAATACCTGGTACAGTGGCTGTGTTGGGATTTAGTTAAGAAGAGGAGGCTTAACATGCTACATATATAATCAGATGAACAAAATTCATCCCAATTAATATTTTACAAGTAAGATTTCTTTTGTTAATCTGTTTATAGATGGGTATGGGGGAAAAAGTAAAAATGCAGACCTTAAAAAGAATGCAAAAAAAAGAGAGCATCTAGGTCCTTTTATATTAATTCACATTTTTATCTCTAAGACATCTAACTGTGTGCTTATGAAGAAAGAAAGTGTGTTTTAATGAGTGTGTATTTTAATAACTTATGACATATTCATTGTACCTGGTTAATTTACCACCAGATGGGTATATAGTGGCCAGTATGGAGAAAGGGGAATGGAAATGTTGTAGCATAATTCACATACTTCCTAAACATCTCCTTCTCGGCCTCCCATCTTATCCCCAAGCCTCTGTACCTACATTTCTACTATTACATATGAGCAGCAGTTCTACATTCTGACTCCAGAAGTGCTGTCAGTAAGAGATGTCAAAGCTGGTAGCGCTTCTGCTGTCTTTAATGCGATTATTTAATCATGGTCTTCAAGCATTAGCATTGTTTAACATCTGTCATTGAAAGCATTTCTTGCATCAGACGATCATAAAACTGCTACTGGTGATTCACTGGGTCACAATGTCACATTGTCCTATGGAAACTATTACAAGTGGGTTAAAACTGCCTTAACTGGCCCAGAGGGCTGAATTTTGCATATTCAATGAAATCTTTGGAGTTGTGATTTATTAATGAAACCCTACATACAGATCTGATGCACAATCCCTTGAAACCTATGGGAATCTTTTTTTAAACTTCATTGGGAGTTTCATCAGGACCTACTTGAGAAGTCTTTCAGTTTAGATTTTGAAAATACTCCTATGTGGTACTGTGGCAACTTTTTCAAAATTGAACGTGCTGGACAGAAGGATGTTTTTGTTACCTGGTTCTACAAGTGAATGTTCCATCTTTTCTGTTGAGCACAGAACTTATTATTAGTTAATTATTTTTAGTCATTATTGCTAATACTGTCTGTACTCTTCCTTTTATCTCAAGGTCTGATAATGACTGTAAGTAAACCTTGTTACTTTGGGAACATGCTGCTTGGGATTGTTGGAGTGGATGTTAATCTGGCGTATATCTTGGAGGATGTCACTTATTATCAAGATTCTTTGGCTTCGTACACATTTCTCATAGACAATAAAGGTGATTTTGTGATTCCGATACATAAATACACTATCTTCCTGTTTTGTTGAAGGTGTATAGAAAACCACCTCCTTATTCTGCTCCTTATTTATAGTTAGAACACCTTGTTTCTCAGCAGGTTAAGTATTAGTTCTTTGAATTGTTCTGCCTAAGAGTATTTCTGGATTTCTGGCTTAGAATTTTTATATGAGGGCCTTAATATAAAAGTATTTGCTGCCGTGAAATAGATTGTTTTCATATTTGAAGGCTAGAAACCCAAAACTATAATATTTTGCAAATTTTGCAAATACATTCGATATATTTTATGTTTTTTCATTTTTTATGGCATGGTCTTTTTAGTCATTTTTTTGTTTGAGTTAATTTACCAAGTTCTTATAGTTCTGTTGGCTTTAAGCTGCTTTATGATGTGATGTTATGATTACTGTTAGAGAAGTTTCTGAAGTAATTTGGAGGACTTTCATACATCTTGTCACTCTCTACTTGTTTTCATGTTTTCTCTTTAATACATACTGAACCAGCACTTGTCCTACACGCATTTTGTTCTTTGTAGGGTACACTCTTATGCATCCATCCCTTACAAGGCCTTATTTGCTGTCTGAACCACCACTTCACACTGACATCATACATTATGAGAATATTCCAAAATTTGAATTGGTTCGTCAGAACATCCTAAGGTAAGGAAGAACTGAGACTCGGGTCATGACTTCCTAAGATTAATGATTCACAGGAGTAAGATGTGTTTGTAAAAACTTTTAACAGGTGCTACTTTATAGAATTATTCTTATTATGTTTAATATTTCTATTGCAGTAGTAGAGATCCCTGTTGGGATCGAGGTCCCATTCTCTAACCAATGCAGGACGGTGTTTTCTACCACATTGTCCTTTCTATCTTTAAATGTGACAAGCTGTAATTTCTATAACTTCCCTTGGGAGAAGCTTCTAATTTAATGGTACAGCAAATTGTCAGGAAGTTTTCCTTGCTATTCAGTCTGAATTTTCTTTCCTATATTTCAGACAATAAGTCCTAGTGGACACTCTAAATAACTCCTATCCCTCCATGAAGTTCAAATAAGTAATCAAACTGCTGCCTGCGTATCTGCTGCTTGAATTTTAATTCATTCCTTCCAGCCCCTGTCTTCCTTCTTAATAACTTTTGCAGTTCTTTTCTGAACATTCTCCAGTTTTTACACTTTTGTCACTGTTTCAGGTATGGTTAGGCAGGACTTATGTCTGGTTTTAAGCCAGATAGTTCTCTTTTGCTATTGTTTTTGTACCCTGTCTGATATTGAGGCAAAACCAGACATGATTTTGTCTTGGGTCATGGATGGGGGACACTATTTTGAAGAGTGCTGTTCTCCATTCCCATTACCTTGACATTGTACACGCTCTGCATTTGATGTCACACTGGTGGGAATCAGGACAGTGCACTCTTCAAAATGGCATCCATGCAAAGTTTTACCTGTTGGAGGATGGTGGTGCATTCTTCAAAATGGTTTCCTCCAGGCAGGGTGACATCACACACAGAATGTATGCTAGGTCACACTGACAGGGGTGCGATCACACAGGCAGGAGTGTGCCTACACCGTTACGGTAAGTACAGGAATATCTGATATTCTGAGGATGCGGCAGTGGCCAACCCAGGAATAATTGCACCTCTACCGCTGTACATGGATAAAGATGGCCCTGCAGATAGGGGTGACATATCTTGATTTAGGGTGAGAGAATCTGGCATTGGTCTGTTTTGCTGCTGTTGCCAGACCACATTGCTAAACATTGTGTGATTTGCCATCCACTTGGCTCTTACACCACTACTTCTCCCCAGTGTTCTGCCTACTTTTGCAGACTTGCATTTTGGGTTGATTCAATTTTTGTCTTTATTTCTAAACTTGCAATCCAAAAATGCCCCCATTGAAAATAATGGTAGTGCTTAGCACTTAAATAGAGCCTTTCATCTTCAAAGTGCTTTATCAACCTCAGTCTGCACAGTTCTTCTCTAAAGTCTATAAGTGTCCTGATCTTCTATGTGCAGGTGGGAGAGGTGTTAAATGACTAGGCCAGACCCTCAGAGGAAATCTATGTCCAAATCAGAGTTAGAACCTGGGAGCTTGTGACTTGCAGTTCTGTGCATGTACAACTAACTCAGCTCTTTTTGTAAAGCAGATCATTTAGATATTAGAAATATTTGCTGAGTCTTCTAGAAGAAATGTGTGTGAAGGACTATGTAAGAGTTCCATGTAGCAACAATGACTTTTGAGAAAGGGTAGCTGAATTGCAAATGTACGCTAAGGGTAGAACATTAAGGATATCACTGTACATACAATGTGTCCTTTCCTGACTTTAGGGCTAGTTTGTGGGCTTGCCACCAGCTCTGATTAAAGAACAGCGTGTGTTTGCCCTGTCCCAGGAGCTGATCACAGACTGTACTATGACTTGGAGAGTCACAATCCCTTGCCTTATTTCTACCTTGCTCTAGGGAAAAAGTGATTTTTGTCAGCCCTAAATCTGTTGCAGATTATTGTTTTGGCATGCTAGCTCAGCACTGCAAACCAGCACATTGGGAGCCATGGAGCAAAAACTCTGCCTGAGCCGACTCACCGGCGTGTGTGTGTGTGTGGGGGGGGGCAATAGTACCCTCTATAGAGGCTGTTCCTCTTCTCCTGATGCTACTATTGGGGATACATATAGCCAAGTGTGGCAAGAAGAGGGAGACCTTTGTGGCTCCATACTCTCCTGTATAGGCACATAGCACATGTCATGATTATGCTCCTAGTAGTTTTCACACCTTGCATAGTCAGGATGGCTGTATTCATAGGTAAAAACTGAATTGAGTCATCACCCCTCCCTTCTGCATCCCGCCCACTCCTCACCCCCACAACCAAAGGAGTACGCTGTTAAATTGTCTGTAACTGAGATGGTATGATCTTTTCTAGCATTTTTTAAATCCAGATTGCTATTGGAATATAAATCTGCTTTGTGGGCTAAATTTAGTGTCTTTATTGAATATCAATGTAGGTTCCAAAAAACCAGTCACTTAGTGTAATCTACTATATGTTTGAGAAAGTTTGTGGGTCTGTCTGTTAGTCTGTTTATTCAAGAACTCCTCCTAAATGGTAAGAGCTAGGGCCACCAAATTTGGTATGCAGCTTCCTCTTCTCATAACTTAAAGCAAGGTCAGGGTTTGGTTGTGCCAGGACAATGGAATGTGCCCGGAATGTGATTGTTTCTCATAAAATGGAAAGGGAGGGGTAGTTACCAAGCACAGTTATACTGTGTAATGACCACAGGGAGGCAACAAGGGGTCAGAGATGGGGACCTGGACAGCTATAACCCCATTGGAGCGGCAGAGGACAACTGTCTGCTATATATTCGAGAGAGTTTGTCTGTGTGTCTGTCTATCCTACAGCCAGGGGACATGCACCCCAGCCAGAAAAAAGCAACACATTTTACAGACCCTTTTGTAGGTTGGCTACTATGTTGCTCCATGGCTTCTGGGGCTTCCGGGGCTCTGCAGCTGCCACAGCTTCTGGGGCTGCCAGGTTTCTGGGGCTGCTGTGGCTTCTGAGGCTGCTGGGCCTCTGTGGCTGCAGGGACTCTGTGGCCACTTCTGGTCCCCTGCTACTGCCCAACAGCAGGGGCCAGAACTCCTTGCTGTGCCCCACTCCCTCAATACGGGGCTGAGTCATGCCCCCCCTTCCCTGCCCACTTCTGCCTTGTGGCCCAACTTCCTTATACCTGGATTCTGTGGTCCAGGAACATCCATGGTCCTGCCGGACCACAGATGTTGCCGGACCATGGAGTCCTGTTTAAGGGAGGTACAACCTGTATTATTTTCATTAATGAAAAAACCCAAAAAAAGGAGTTGTAGACCTGAAACGAGGACATGATGGATGTTGCTGTCATCTGGGAAGATGCACTTAACATGAATGATTTCAGATAAAGAACAGGAGCTGCAGTCCCTGACTAAAGCCACCTGATGAAGACAAAGAAGAACAAAAATCTTCTTAGCCCTCAGGAGAGTGTTTGTACATATTGTATTTGTACTGCCAGCATTCCAGTTCTTCTACTTTGCTCTACTCTTAAAGGCAGGCATGGTATTAAAATATAGAAAACTCTTGATCTTCATGAGTAAATGACAATGTCCTGGCCTACTAAGAAAAATGGAATAGGCAGAGATACAGCATGATATGTATGAACAGTTCTGCAAATTATAATTTAGATCTCATTTTAAGTCTTTAGATTATGAAGGAAAGTTATATCTTTCTTTCCCCCCCACCCCCTTTGAAATAGAGAGTTAATTAGTGCATTCCAATAGCAACACTATCGCAAGACAGGACAAACTATGACGGCTGTTCTCTATGAACAGTGGTCAGTTTGTAGTGAAAGAGGTTCTGGGGCTCTCACAGTTTATTTTTGCTTTCATAACTGACATGGGAAAGCTCCCAGTGCTGGGCTGTGAACTGCCAAGCCTAGAGGTGCCAGGGCTAAACCCGGACAACTGCTGGCACAGATTAAGCACAGTCTGTGAATCACTAAGTATCAGTGTAGGAACCAAGTTACCTTTGCTTCATCATTTACACAGAAAAAGGCAATTCTTATTCAAACATTACTACGTTACATGGAAGAGCAGGGGTGAGCAAGATACGGTTCATGGACTGGATCCGGCCTGCCCAGCTGGATCTAGCCCATTGGCCGCGGCGCTGGGACCCTCAGGCACAGAGCAGCCCCACACCACTTTAAGCGACTGGCTGCTCCCTGTGGCTTTCTGCTCCGGGCACCAGGGAGAGGGGGTTTCTGGCCAATGAGATCTGAGAGATTTTGCTGAGGGGCTGGGGCTGTGTGTGAACCCCCTCTACCCCAGCCAGAGCAGAGGGTCTCACAGGGAGCAGTCAGCCCTTCTGAGCAGCCTGGGAGTCTGCCTCAGAGTCCTGCAGGTCTGCTGGCCTAGAGCTGCCTAGGTAAGTGCCTCCTGGCTAGAACCTGCCTCTGGCATCCCCCAACCTCTCCCTCTCCCCAGCATCCTGTCCAGGCCACCACCCCCTCTTGCCCCATGTCACTACCTAAATCCTCTGCATCCCCCATCCTCCCTCCTCCAGATCACAACTCCCTCCCAGACCCTGCACCTCCTCCTATATCCATCTCCCAGGCCAGAATCCTCTCCTACACCCATATCTCCTCCCAGGTCCTGCACCCTAAGCCCTTGCCTCAGATCACAATCCCCTCCTTCACCCAAACTCCCTCTCAGTCTCCACACCCTCTCTTGTACCCCAGTCCCCTACCCCAAGATCCCTTCTGCATCCAACCTCCATCCCAGACCCTGCACTCTCTCCATAGGCCCTTGACCACATACCAAAATCTTGGAGAGTTCCCCCCCATCAAAAATTATGGCCCGCCCCTATGTAAGAGTGTAAGTGTTAAAATAGATAAATGTATGAACAGCAAACCAAGCATTCTATTCTTTCTTAATTAAATGCTGTTTTTATCCAGCCTTTTCATAACTAATTATACTTTTTGTATAAAAATGCGTGAGATGGGTTAGTTTGTTTTCACAGATTGTTTTCAGTGTTGAATAAAATGTCCGATATGTTTTTGTTGCCACTGTAGCCTCCCTCTGGGCAGTCAGATTATTACAGTCCCAGTGAACTCCTCGCTGTCTTGGCATGTAAACAAACTGAGAGAAATTGGAAAAGAAGCCTACAATGTTAGCTATGCCTGGAAAATGGTAAGAGAGCGATCTCAGTTTTGAGTGGTAGTAGTTTTAATGTATGTTAATATTTTGAGGCTTGAGTAGTGTGAATTTTACTTATACAGAGACAATATGTATACATCTCTTATTGTGGTAAATAACCTCACATTCCATTGAAATTTCAGTTTCAAATTTATTATAATGTAATCCTCAGAGACATGTGCCTACAGTATGTGTGTCTGCTATTTTGTACATTAAATACTATATTTGTACACACGCGCACACACACACACACACACACACACACACACACACACACACACACAATTATAGTATATATTTTCCCAAAAGAAGAAAATCTATATTGAACTATATTTCACACTATAAAGCCTTAGGGTACGTCTACACAGCACTCTTATTTTGAAATAAGCTATTTCTGAATTGTTTTTCCAAAATAGCTTATTTCGAAATAGCACGTCTACACTACAGGGAAGCCTCAGAATTAGTCCAAGGCAGGTTTCCCTAATGTGGACTCGCTACCTCGAATTAGAGCACCAGGAGGCACTGGGGAGTAATTACTTTGAATGGCCCTGGGGAGAAGCTATTTCATATAGCAGCAGTGGAGCATCCACACTACTGCTATTCTGAAATAACTATTTCA
The DNA here is from genome assembly GCA_019425775.1 of Rafetus swinhoei. Classification (NCBI taxonomy): domain Eukaryota; kingdom Metazoa; phylum Chordata; order Testudines; family Trionychidae; genus Rafetus; species Rafetus swinhoei. The sequence goes on along the minus strand of CM033430.1, from coordinate 49,275,283 downwards.
GAACTAGCCAATTAGCCCGTCATAAGACGGAATTTTCAGGTCTCTCCTCCACGTCGGTCTTCTCTCCTGAGCCTCCGGTCTCTCGTTCCATCTCTCTCTCTCTCTCTCTCTCTCTCTCTCTCTCTCCTCCGCCTCCTGCCTCTCTCTCTGTCTCTCTCTTTCATTTCTCCTCCCCCTCCTGCCTCTCACTCGGGGGACCGCGAAGCCCAAATGGCTGTTTGGGCTCCGCACTCCCCGTGCTGCATGGGGGGCACGGAGCCCAAACGGTCGCTTGCGCCGCTTGCTCCCACGCGGCGGCCTGGCTGAGCAGCGCAGAAGTCAGCCGAGCGCCACGGCGGGAGGCGAAGGAGTGCAGGGCGATGATGTTCACGGCCAGGGGGCGGGGCCTGGAGCCGCTGTCACGCCGCACGTCACTGCCCCGCCCCCCTTCGCCTCCCACCGTGGCACTCAGCTGACTTCTGCGCCGCTCAGCCGGACCACCGAGGGGGAGCAAGCGGCGCAAGCGGCCGTTTGGGCCCCGCACTCCCTATGCAGCACAGGCCGCCCAGAGGGAACAGCCAGCATTTCAGGCAACAGCGCCCCCCTGGAGGGAACAGCCAGCATTTCGGCATTACAGACTCGCAGACACTGGGCTACTATATATATGATAAGCATTATTCCTCATCGAATGAGATTTACAGATTTCAGAATAATACGGACATTATTTTGAAATTATTTCAAAATAACTGAATTGCTGTGCAGACGCTCACATAGTTATTTCAAAATAAGTGATTACCTTTAGTCCTTATAAAATGAGGTTTAAGGGTAATTTCGAAAGAAGGGTTTTCTTTCGAAATAACCGCGTCTAGATAGCATTTCTTTTTTCGAAATAGGGTATTTCGAAATAGCGCCCTGACGCGATTATGCAGATGAAGCGCGGGAAATTCAAATCCGCGCTGTATTTGCAATTTCGCTCAGCTGCATTTGCATTCCTCTCTCGAAAGAGGAATGCAGTGTAGACATACCCTATAGGACATGAGTCTACCTTGTAATATGCAATGTTGTGTTAGTTTCTCACTAGGGCTGTCAACTGACCTGCGTTAACGCCTGCGACAGGATTAATGCGTTAATTTTTTTAATGCATTAATCGCAGGCATTAATGCTGTGCTGCCCCTTTGAAGTGCCGCTCCAGCAAATCCCCTTTGAAGTGCCGCTCCAGCACTTCAAAGGGGCAGCGCAAGTGGAGCTGGGGATCAGCTGGAGTCCCCAGCTGATCCCCCGACTCTGCTGTTGCAAAGCCCCTTTGAAGAGCCAGAGAGGTACTTCAAAGGGGCTTTGCAACAGCAGAGCCGGGGATCAGCTGGAGTCCTCAGCTGATCCCAGGCTCCTAATGAGCTGCAGCACTGAAAATAAAATATCTATGAATATGGGAGAAATAGGGCTGTCAAGTGATTAAAAAATGTAATCGCAGTTAATCGCGTGCCCCTTCCCTCCAGCTGATCCCGGGCTCTATGCAGCAGTGCCCTGTTGAAATGCCACTGCAGTGTTTCAAAGGGGAGGTGCACACGATTATTCACGCGATTAATCGCAATTAAATTTTTAAATCGCTTGACAGCCCTATTTCTCACATATTCATAGGTATTTTATTTTCAGTGCTGTTTGGAATTTTCCCCATACATATTGTGCACTCAAGTTGGATGCCATTACCTTGCAGAAATCTCCCACACTAATTAAAACAACAAAATATCCTCAAATACGACCCTCAGTGGACCAAAAAACTCCTATACATCATCTAGATGAATTCATAATTGCTAGATTCTTACAGAATAAAATCAATTCAGATGGAATGGAAGCTATTGTTTTTTAAGTCTTCTGTAATCATTAGACAGATCAGATTTAATGGATGGATTTGGAACCAGCATCGTTTCCTTAAAGAAAAAAGAGTTGTTCTTATCTTACCCAACTGCAAGAGGGGGAGAAAAAGATTCTAGCGGCCATTTCGCTTTTCAGTTTATTTTGTGAACAAATCTGGATATCAAGGGAATAAAATGGAATCTACAACTAGATATGATCCAGGCAAATTTTGCTAATACTAAGAATAATTAGCTAATTACTTTGTGTCAATAAACTTAACAGATGCTGGTGGATCATTTCACTGAATTAATTTAAATATAACCTAAGAGATTATGCTGAGCAGCTTTAAGAGATTAAATCTGTCGTCATATACCAGAAGTTCACATAAGTGTGTTCCTGGAGCTAGTGTTGCCATGTTGAAATGTTGTATTAACTATCAGATGGCCTTATAGCCTGACAATGCTATTCTCAAGTTTGCCTAACCTGATGCACTTAGAAAGTGTTCAAACCAGTAAAGCAAGTTATCCATCTAATAGAGGATTGGAGGAGTAACATTGATGTCCTTGTATTACTGTTAATTTGAATTCTTCAAAATGGGAAGCAGACTACAAAGAGGTACATTGTATTCTGTTCCTATTTGTGAACTTGTCCTCTTGTCTTGAATGAGGTTCCATGAAGTATCCATACAAAAGCATCAGAATTGTGATATTTTTTTAAAAATATGTGAAAACAAAAATGGGTGTGCCAAGCATCAACATTGATGAAGTCTTTTTTTTAAGTATAACTCATGATTTTTAACACACTTGGGGAAATTAATCAAAGCACCTATCTTAGTTGTGTGGACCGTACTACTATCATTGGAAACCCTAAAGTCTAAAGCCTCGATCCTACCTTGAGAATGGTTTGGGTATACTCCACGCCCATGCAGCACCTCCCCACCGTTATCAGGGTTTTATCTCCAAAATATTGAGAAATTCAGCAATTTCTAGAGGTGATTAATTTCAGAGAGAAAGAGTAGGAAATATGCTGCTTTGGAGTATGGCTAAAGGTGATACCCCCTTCCAGTGTAAAAGAAATTGAAGAATCAGACAGGAGGGGATAAATATAAAATGAATTATACCAAACCTATGGTTTTGGGGGGGATTTTCAGTCTAATTTTAGTGCTTGTTTTTCAGGCCCAAGACACATCCTTCATTCTCTGTGTTGTGGTAATACAGCCAGAAATACCTGTTAAACAGCTCAAGAATCTGAACACCGTCCCAAGCAGCAAGCTGCTGTACCATCGATTGGATCTATTGGGCCAGCCCAATGCCTGTCTGCACTTCAAGCAGCTGGCGACCCTAGGTACAGCAATTCCTCAGCTCATCTTTATCTCATGCATATTTTTGTATGGCTGGTTGGAAAACAGAAAACATCTTTTGTTAAAATCCTTATGAAAATGTCTTAAAAAAATTCAAGGCAATTTTTTGTCCTGCTTCATCTTTTTACACGATTATATTTAAACCGTGCACCCTTTGCACTGGTGAGCACTAGTCATCTGAGTATTTTCTCATGGACTGCTCATGTGAGTGAGTGCTTACTAAAATAAGAGTTGCACAGTCTAGTCCAGAAAATAAGGTACATAGGAGCTGGTTTCAATTATAGTTTGATTCTGTCAAGCAAAACATAGGCAATGACTTGAAAATGATGACATTCTTGCCAGTCTTGCTGTATCCTGTTGACTTTGGATTTATGCAAATTTTTCATGGATATCCATCCATCTGTCTGAAGAAATCAGAAGATATAGCCCATGAGGAAGTCATAATTTTAATATTTTTTAAATCTTTTAATGTGAAATTTTTTCAGACCTCTTAAACGTACATAAAAATTTCAAGTTCAATGGTATGTCTTTCAAAAAAGGATATTTCTTCTTTCTATATATTAAACTTTTTAATCAACCCTGTTGATTTCAGTGTTTGCATTGATATCATGGATGAAGTGATCTGTCTTCAGAATTATATGATAATGCAAGTTTTAATATATGGAAAAGAGTGAATTTTTAGACTCCTTTTAAGGAAGATGAATCTAGTGGTTGCATACAAGTTGGAAGGTTCACATTCTTACACATTTGAATATTAAAATTCAGATTTCTCCATAGAGTTTAAACTAAACTACTCATAAACAGTAATCACTCATGAAAAAGGCTATAGGTATCATTATAGACAACTCAGCAAAGACACCTGCTCATAGTGGTGCTCAAAACAGCTAATAAGTTGGACTTGTATTAAAGATGAACTGAATGATGATATGGAACCTTTGTGCCATTATCTAAAACAATACATTCTGTCTTGAATAAAATGCCTAGTTTTGATAAAAGGGAACCATAGGATGGCCTCTCCTTAAAGGTGTGACATTAATGGGAAAAGTCCAGGGATGCACACCAATAGTGTTAGAGACAAAGACTCAATATGAGGGAAAATGTAAGTGATTCAGTTTAGTCTGGAAAACTGATGAGGAAATAAAATAGAAGTTTATTAAGTGATGAGTGGGATAGATACGGCTGCTAGATGTGCACTGGCATGCTTTGGGAGGGACGTGGGGAAACGGAGAGCCTCTTCACTGCATTAAGTATTATCTCTCTAGGGTTTTTTTCCCCTGGAGACAGTTGCACCCTGAGAAAAGCAATAAAATTAACATTATGTGGTTTCCCTTTATCAAATATTCAAGAAAAAAACAAATGTTTCAATATCCCAATGCCCTGGATCAAGATTATGTGATTTGTTTGTTTGTGTCCTTCTGTTTTTTCCATCTTAAATATCACATCTTGCTCAGTGAAAGCACACACCCATACTATTCAAAAGATCTCTTGTAGTCATTCTTCTTGCTCCCTTGTTCATATCAGCAAACTCCCTTCATTAGGTTTGTAAGACTTGTGGGTTTTGTGCCTCTCTCTAAGTTAACAACCTGGAAGTGATAGCTGTTCATCTAGGTGGTCTCTGCATGGTCCCACCTAATCTCAGTTTTTTCTCAAAAAATTCTTTGAGTTTTATCATTGGCTTCCCCATTCTCTGTGAATTGTGGTTGCCTTCACAACTTATTTGTATTATTCTACCATGTCATTAGTCATTCCTTCATTCTACCTGTCAGACTTCATCACACCTTCATCAGCTTCTCTTGCCAGTCCCTTTGCACTTTTTGTCCTGGGCTAAATCCCCATTAAGCTACTACCTTGTCTTCCTCAAGATCCCTCCTGGAGACTTGCTGCTTCTGCAGTGCCTGCAGAATGCTGTCAGATGATAAGGGCTAGACAAGCAGTGCTTGTTTCCCTTAAGAAACTGAAACCACCACCACCTACAGCAAGACGCTCAAATCTTCTTTACCTTACAAAAAGATGCACATAGCCAGCCTCATCAAAGGCACGCTCATATTTGACTGTGAAATAGACATTTTAGGTTAGCCCATGTAACATTTCAATGAAAAGCAGGTTTCAAATCAAAAGAGAATCATAGAGTCATAGATCATCAAGTCCAGTTCCCTGCCCTCACAGCAGGACCAAGCACTGTCTAGATCACTCCTGACAGATGTCTATCCAACCTGCTCTCAAATATCTCCAGTGATGGAGATTCCCCAACCTCCCTAGGCAGTTTATTCCTATGTTTAACCCCCTGACAGTTATGAAGTTTTTCCTAATGTCCAACCTAAACCTCCCTTGCTGCAATGTAAGCCCAATGCTTCTTGTCCTATCCTCAGAAGCCAAGGAGAACAATTTTTCTCCCTCCTCCTTGTAACACTTTTTTAGATACTTGAAAACTGCTAGCATGGATATAATCTGTGCTCATAAGTCTTACTATTATTATTTGGGACGATAAACCTCATGCTTCAAGGCGTAAACCGGTCATCAGCTTGCATCATGAAGTGATTCCCTACTGGCCATAGTCTCAGCCTGTAGTTCTGTGATGGGGTGGCATGTATTGTATGCTGAACATAGTGCTTTGTTTTTAATTCTCTAATGCTTTGTGCTTTCAGAAAGTCCTACAGTAATGCTGTCTGCAGGTAGTTTTTCTTCTCCTTATGAACATCTGAGCCAACCTGAGACCAAACGGATGGTGGAACACTACACAGCATACCTCAGCGACAACACTCGTCTTATTGCTAACCCTGGACTTAAAGTATGCTATGTGAATCCACCATGCCCTTATTGGTCACCATGTTAGTCCCATTTCACAGCTGTCCTTTGGGTTGTCTCTTGGCCTGTGGGAGTGCTGGGCATGTAGGATACTAGGATTTTCATCTCTTGCTGCTGAGACCCTGTGCTCGCGAACCCTCTTGAACAACAGCATCCCCTGTGGGCTGGAGAAGCAGTGTTAGGTAGCTTGAAAGGGAATCCTGTCTACTCCTTGGCTGGGTGGATGAGGACTATGATATGAGGGCTTTAAGAATAGTGAAGAAGTTGGAGTGGGAAAGGAGCTCAGAGACCACTAGGAATCCTATTCTCTAGGAAGAAAGTTTACAGAAAGTTAGAATGAACACTATGCAGATTGGTGCTGTAATAAATATTGGGTCAGAGGATGTGTTTACACATTTAATTGAGAAACTTTGGTTTAGGTACAGATGGATCAGTATTTATATTTACCTGAAGTGAAAAGCAAATGCTAAAAGCTGTGCAGATAATGACAACAATATTTAATTTATAAACTTTTACTTTACTTGGAATTTGCTAGATCCATCTGGTGTGAGAAGATTTTAAAGAAGTAATTGGGTTTAGATTATCTCTGATAGGTCTTTAGGAAACCCTGCAAGCAGCTTATTATCTTTTCATGCAAGTCTTAAAGGAACCCTGCTAGGTCAGTCTTTGTTTTGCAGTTCTCTGTCAGAAATGAAGTAATGGCTACCAGTCACGTCACAGATGAATGGATGACACAAATGGAAATGAGTAGCCTGAACAGTTACATTGTCCGCCGTTACATAGCAACGCCCAATGGGGTGCTCAGAATTTATCCTGGTTCTCTCATGGATAAAGCATTTGATCCCACTAGGAGACAATGGTGAGTTTTAGGGTCCCATTATCAAAGGTTTCAAAAAACTTAGAGACTGATAATATTGCACTGGGAAAAATATGTCATGTAGGATTAATAGAAAAGCCATATTTGTAAAGGATAGTTAAATAAATTTCTAATCAAATAATTTGTATGCTCAGTAAAACATACTGTATTTAATAGAAATTTTAATAGTCTTTACTGTAAATCTTAACTTTTTATTATGATAGTTTCTGTTTCTTATCCTTTTGTACAGCATAAGAATAAAAATATTTACACATGAAGACGAAGATCCATACTGTTCCTCTATTTATCCTTTAAGATCTATCAACATTAATTTCAGCTCCTTGTAGCAATTTTGATTATTGATACTTTATGCAACAGTTTTTGTTTACAATGGATTGTCTTACTGTATTTCCAAACAAGAATTTGATGAATAGCTACAGAATACTTGAGAGTATTTTAACATATGCTTTGTTAAAAAACAGCCAACCAGGGGATGCTGCAATATGGCTCTGAACAATCAAGTTAGAGACAGGGGTACATATTTAAACTTAAGATTCTTGCCCTGTGGCTCTATTCGCAGGGCTCTAACTCACTGATGGCATTGCTTGTTTCACAGCTCCACTATCCCACATCTCCCTTGAAAAATATTTACCACAGTTCTTGACTGGGAGTACTCAACTTTTTGGGTTTTTTTCCCCCTCACCAGTGTTTAATCATTTACATTTTGGAGTCAAAATACTGAATATAAATTTTAAGATTTTTTTCTATAATTTTTCTCTTCCCACAATGGCTTTGATGAGTTCACACTATCAATAAACTATATACAGTGTTTACGAACACCTTTTTTTCCTTTACTTAGAAAAGAAAATTTTGTATGTGTACATAGAGTCCTCTTCCCTTCACACTCTCAAATAAACCTAAAAGCTAATAAATTCTTTTTCAAATTAATCATTTCAGGTACTGCCGTTTAGGTAGATGCTGTCTAGCAGCTTTTGTGGTTTTTACATCCACATTTTTCTTTTTCTGGTTCCTGTGTTAAAAAAACAACAGAAAAAACATGGGAAACTGGCTTTAAAGCAGATGACAATGAAATTGTCTCTGTTCAAAGTAATGTTAAATGTGCAAAATAAATAAAATGGAAAAAGACAAATACTTTTAATTTCATTTCTGACAGTTAGAGAAATTGTAGGTGTTATTTGTCGCAATAACGTTTAAATATTCTGATATAAGTGACTTATTTTAAGTGACACTAACCCTTTAGATAAATAGTGTAATATTCATTTTCTGACAGCTTTCTAAGTTTACACATGTGTTTTGTTTGTATGAAAGTGCTTTCTCTTTCCTCCTCTATTTTATAAACATTTAATCACATTTTATTCAAGGATGTATGACTAGTTGATTTTTAAATAAAACCTTATTCAGAGTAAGATTTGATTTAAATAATCTAAATATTTTATTTTACATTAATGTGATACCATGTAATGTGTTAATATGATTTTTCATGTAGAGTAACATTAGTCTAGTGAGTTGGCTTGTTTTGGACCCTGATCTTGCTTACATAAAAACACCTGCTTAACTTTAAACATGGTGAGCAGTCTCATTGACTTCAGTAGTGCTGCTTACAAGGCATTCAGTTAAACATTTGTGTAAGCCTTAGTTTTTACATTTAAAATGACTGGTGTTCACTCATGAATAATGTTTGTTTTGGTTTCTACTAGGTACTTGCATGCAGTGGCTAATCCGGGACTAATTACTTTCACTGGTCCCTATTTAGATGTTGGAGGAGCTGGCTATGTTGTTACAATCAGCCACACAGTTCATTCTTCAAGGTAAAATTGCATTTTGGATATTTGATTTATCCCCAAAAAAATCTGTGAATTGACTAGTATAAAGACATTGTTATCAGTGAGCAATTATTTTTGCTGGAGCCCTAATAAGCCAGGTGCTTCTTCATGGGAAAGGGCACAATGTTTGCCCCCAAAAAACCATCAGTAAAGTGGAAAGAACATACACAGACACTGTGAAACATCCAACTGAAGCTGTTTTTGAAAAATTTGTTTGGGGGAGAGTTGCACCGATTGGTCTTTTGGAGGTTTATCAAATCTTGAGTAATAAGATCAGTTTCCAAAAAAAAAGTTTTGTGTACTTGAATGTGATTATGGGTGAATGGGAGTAGAGTTTTAATAAACACAAAATGTAGACATGAAAAAAATTCCCCTTGAGCCAAGAATGTTGTCATAGCCTTCCCTTGAAGTTGCTTGCTTTTATGTTATGCCGCTAGCTTTTTTATTAGGAGTTCTAGAAAATAAGCCTGCCTTCTAGATAAACTTCTTTTCTGTATATTTGATTACATCCTTCCCCCTCTACTTAAAGGAGAAGCTTTATCTTGTCTCACGTGTGTGTTCCTTCTCTAAATGTTGCTCTTGCAAGTTCTGTTCTTTCCAGTGTAGTTTTTAAGAAATGCACACTTTCTCACGCGCTTTCTCTTTTTTCTATATAACCTCCCCTTATTACCCTCTTCTTTCCCCTTCCACTTTTCTGCACAGGGCAACCAAGTAAATGCTATGTATGTTATGAGAACATAAGAACGGCCATACTGGGTCAGAACAAAGGTCCATCTAGTCCAATATCTTGTCTTCCGACAATGGCCAGTGCCAGATGCCCCAGAGGGAGTGACAGAACAGGGAATTATCTAGTAATCCCTCTCCTGTCACCCATTCCCAGCCTCTGACAGAGGCTAGGGACAGTATTCCTACCCATCCTGGCTAATAACCATTGATAGACCTAACTTCCGTGAATTTATCTAGTTCTTTCTTGAACCCTGTTAAAGTTCTGGTCTTCACAACCTCCTCTGGCAAGGAGTTCCATAGGTCGACCATGCGCCGTGTGAAGAAAAACTTCCTTTTGTTTCTTTGAAACCTGCTACTTATTCATTTCATTTGGTGAGCCCTAGTTCTTATATTCTGGGAACAAGTAAATAACTTTTCCTTGTTCACTTTTTCCACAAGTCATGATTTTATAGACCTCTGTCATATCCCCCCCCTTAGTCTCCTCTTTTTCTAAAATGAAAAGTTCTAGTATTTTTAATCTCTTTTCATGTGGGACATGTTCCAAACCTCTAATCATTTTTGTTGCCCTTTTCTGAACCTTTTCCTTAAAAACCACCATACTGGGTCAGACCAACAGTCCATTTAGCCCAGTATCCTGTCTGCCAACAGTGACCAATACCAGATGCCCCAGAGGAAGGGAACACAACAGGTTATCCTCACATGAGCCCTCTCCTGTCATCCATATTCATATTCAAGATGTGAGAGTACCATGGATTTATATAGAGGCAATAAGATATTCTCTGTCTTATTCTCTCTCCCTTTTTTAATGATTCCTACCATTCTGTTTGCTTTTTTGACTGCCGCTGCACACTGAGTGGATGTTTTCAGAGAACTATCCACAATGACTCCAACATCTCTCTGAGTAGTTATAGCTAAATTCGTCCCCATCATATTGTGTGTATAGTTGGGATTATTTTTTCCAATTTGCATTAGTTTACATTTACCAACATTAAATTTAATTTACTATTTTGTTGCCTAGTCACTTAGTTTGGTGAGATCTTTTGAAGCTCTTCACAGTCTGCTTTGGTCTTAACTGTCTTGAGCAGTTTAGTATCATTTGCAAATTTTGCCATTTCACTGTTTACCCCTTTCTCCAGATCATTTATAAATAGGTTGAATAGGATTGGTCCCAGTACTGACCCTTGGGGAACTCCACTAGTTACCTCTTTCCATTCTGAAAATGTACCATTTATTCCAACCCTTTATTTCCTGTCTTTTAACCAGTTATTGATCCATGAAAGGATTTTCCCTCTTATCCCATGACAACTTACTTTACTTAAGAGCCTTTGGTGAGGGACCTATTCAAAGGCTTTCTGGAAATCAAAGTCCACTATATCTACTGGATCCCGCTTGTCCACATGTTTGTTGACCCTCGCAAAGAACTCTAGTAGATTAGTAAGGCATGATTTCCTTTTACAGAAACCATGTTGACTTTTCCCCCAACAAATTATATTCATCTATGTGTCTGACAATTTTATTCTTTACTATAGTTTCAACTAATATGCCTGGTACTGATGTTAGACTTACCGGTCTGTAATTGCCAGGATAACCTCTAGAGAGCCCTTTTTAAATATGGGCATCACATTAGCTATCTTCCAGTAATTAAGTACAGAAGCTGATTTAAAGGATAGGTTACAAACCACAGTTAATAGTTCCACAATTTCACATTTGAGTTCATTCAGAACTCTTGAGTGAATGCAGTCTGGTCCCGATGACATGTTACTGTTAAGTTTATCAATTTGTTCCAAAACCTCCTCTAATGACACCTCAGTCTGGGACAATTCCTCAGATTTGTCACCTAAAAAGAATGGCTCAGGTTTGGGAATCTCCCTAACATCCTCAGCCATGAAGACCAAAGCAAAGAATTCTCACAAAAGCTCATAATACTATATATTTTTGTTAGTCTCAAAGGTGCCACAGGACAACTTGTTGTTTTTAGTTACAGAGTAACACAGCTACCTCTCTGAGAATCTTTAAAAGAATTCAGTTATTACTTGTATAGCAGGATTCACATTGAACACCTTGTCAATATTCTTACTAGAAATGCTGTAATAATCCAGAGATGAATATTAGCCACTCGTTTTGGTTTGTATGAGGAATCTGTTCCAGCATTTTCATTGGTGAGCTATCTGCTATGCACACTCCTGCTAACATCCCAGCGGGAAGAATTTCGTTTTTAGCATTGTCTGCTAAAGAGTTCCATGGCCAGCTCAGAAATGGGGACATTAGTGCCAGAGCTTAGCTGCTTTTAGTTTTTCTATAGAAATATGTAGACTTTTTGATCTTTCCCACTGCAAAACATCTGTCCATCTTCCTTGAAAGGAGCATCAGTCCGGGCTACATAACTATGCACAGCTTTACACATAGGGAATCATTTAAGACAATATGAGCTTCCTAGCTGAGGATGTAAATGTGCTTCTTAGCTGAGGATGTAAGTGTGGTGATATGTCAATTTTTTATTTTTTATTCTGTTTTGTTTAATAGAGGACAGCTTGATCAAAAGGATATTGTGTCGTGGGTTAAGCCCCCAAATTAGGTTTTGTGATTTAAAAACATTCCAAAGGCCTAAAATTAATAGAAATGTTTTCATCAGAAACAGCTATTCAGATTAAAACAGTTCCTGCTGTGTTTGGATTAGGAATGTAAAATCCCGTTTAATCAGTTGACCGGTTAGGTTATGTTTAACCGGTTAACTGATTGAACGGGGGCTAGTGAGAGCTGCTCTGGCTGGGCTGCATTGCCCCCTGGCTGCGGCAGGATGGGCCGAGCCAGGCTGCTGGTTAACTGGTCACCAATAAACATCACCCGATAAGGGTAATGCTACTGGTTAACCACTGACATCCCTAGTTTGGGCCTAATATTATAGCATGATGTTTCCAGTAAGTGAAATTGTAAAGATACTGGGAAACAAGAGTGAAACTGATCAGTCAATTTTCATTGTCCAGGCTGAATGAAATATCTCAAGAAAATAAGCAGCATCATTGAGAAGTAAGATAAGTTTTCATTGTAATAAACTAGATAAATTCATGGAGGTAAAGTCCATAAATGGCTATTAGCCAGTATGGGTAAGGAATGGTATCCCTAGCCTCTGTTTGTCAGAGGGTGGAGATGGATGGCAGGAGAGAGATCGCTTGATCATTACCTGTTCAATTCACTCCCTTTGGGGCACCTAGCATTGGCCACTGTTGGCAGACAGGGTACTGGGCTGGATGGATCTTTGGTCTGACCCAGTATGGCAATTCTTATGTTCTTAAACTAAATAGTCATTAATAGCAAGTTAATTTCTTCTAATATAATTTTTCACTTGATTGTGCCCCTTAACTTCTTCCATGCTCTTAGCCAGAGGATCATCTTGTTTATCTCTGGCCAGTGCACAATGCTTGAATTCCTTCTGTGGATGTTTGATGTCTTCAGAATGCATCAAAAAAATGATTGCTTGTCTCTTGTTCCTGTTATATATAGCCTCTTATTTGCTTCCAGAGATTGGGGAAAAAACAAACCATGCACAAAATGTTTTTTTCTAATACAGATCATATCAGAAAATTGGAAAGGATTAGTGCCCAAAGGTAAAGTTAAAATGCTGCTTTTAGAAGCCTTTTGTATTGGCTTTTAGAGAGAAAGGGTACAGCTTCATGACATAGTACTCCTTTTTACATAGAACCAAATATGATTTTATTACACTGGAATCCTGTCTCCCTGGAATTTTTAAGGATGAGAACAGATTTAATTTAATGCATCTATTAAAAGTCTATATGCTTGATATGTCCAAAGGGATTTTTAGGTAAAATGTAGCTATGGAAAAAAAGTCTTAATTAGTCGTGTAGCTGAGAAGATACTTCATTATTGTTTTACCTTTAAAAGCTTAAACTTCAAGGGATAAGTTAGCAAAAGCATCCTCTAAAGGTCCACTAGAACTTTTTGAGAATTTTTGAAAATGCAGATGGGTTTTTACACTCTAATTATGTTCGGTGATGTGTACTTGATTTGCATATGCAAATATATATGAACTCATGTTTCTGTGAATTTTCGCCCTTAGAAAACTAAAGGTGCAGTTTTTGTGAGTGCTCTAGTATTTGTGCAGGGAACAGTTTAGGAATGTCTAAAAATTATGAACCCAAGTGTACACATCAAGGAAACCCCCGATGCTTCATGTGGCCAGATGTCTTGATCCATTGGCTGTTGTATCTAGGTATTCACATTTTTTATTCTGTCGTCACAGATTAAATTTTTTAAAAAGTTTCCAAATAGTATTAAATTAAATAGGTCTGCTCTCATATCTGTATAAGGGTGCTTAGAAGGGAAATGGGCATTAACATAATCTGTGGCGAATGGGTTTCCAAACTTTTCAGGATCCTGCACTCCTATCCCTATCTGCCGCACTCCCCACTCTGGAGTCAGAGTTGGAAGAAGAGAACAGGAGGACAGCAATAAGGGGTCTGAGGCTGGGGCCACAGCTGAGGGTAGAGCTGGGAGCAGGACAAGGGCTGTATGTGGAGCCGTGGCCAGGTGCGAGGCCAGGAGAAATGGCCACAGTGGTAGAGGGGAGGGGCAGGAGCAGAGCAGAACTGGGTGGTGTTCCCTCCCCGCCCCTCATGGGGGCTGACCCCAGCCCCACCATAGACCCTGAACATTCCTCTGTGCCCTGTAGTGGGGGTGGCCCCTTGTTTGGGGAACCCGGGTCTACAGTATGCCAAAGAAGGGGGTCCTTCCTTCCTAGGAGGAGGCGCTGCCAAGCATGGGATTTTGGTGGTTAAATCCTGGCCGGGGGGAGGGGACGGGGAGGGGAAGGGGAGAAGAAATTGCTATCCTGTCTAGAAGAGCCAGGGTTCAGGGAGTTTACAGGGAGGTCCAGGCTACTCTACTGAGAAAGGAATACAGAATTTGCCAGGACGAGGCTCTTTGGAAAAATAAGTGGTGTCCTATTTGTTGTTTTGTTTGGAGTTCACAGATTCTTAACCTGCTTCAAGGGAATATGGCTGGAGACTTTGATGGTTTGTGCTCTTCTGGTGGACAATTAGGGTACGCCTACATGGTACTATTATTTTGGAATAACTGACGTTAATTCAAAATAACACAGTGTGCATCTACATACATAATGTCAAAGTAATGTCCAGCCAGAGGACTTCTTACACCGACTCCTGGAACCCTCATTTTACGAGGAGTAAGGGAAGTTGGAGGAAGAGTGCTCTGTTTCAAAATAAGTACTGTGTAGGCATGCCCAAATTCTAAATAAGCTATTTCAACTTTCGCTATGCAATTAGCATGGCTCAAGTTGCGTAGCTTATTTCAAGGCTGGCCCTGCTGTGTAGACGTATCCTAAGTGGCCCACAGACCATACGCAGTTGGGTGGGGTTATCTGCTGGTGGGTCACTAGTTGCGTTATTTATCTCAATGTCCACTTACAGCTCCCATTGGCTCTGGTTTGCTGTTCCCAGCCAATGGGAGCCATGTGAAGTAGCATAGGCTGGGCCAATGGGAGCTGCGATAGCTATACCTGCAGAACCTGTAAATAAAGCATCTGGCAGGCCACCAGCAGCTAACCCGGGTGAACCACATGCTTTACACAAAACAGAATCCTAAGAAACATATTATTTTGCTGTGAACTTTCTAGCCAGCCACCAGTCTCCAGCCATGAGCGCTCTTGGGAGTAGTGCACAGTTAATGGAGAAAACAGCATGATTGGGAAATTCAAAGCCAATGATTGAGAAATAGGACTGCTTTCCAGCACTGTTGTGAAAAATACTTTGGCATATGCTCTCAAAGACTGTGTTTTGTTGGTCTTTGATGTGTCAGTTGCCAAGGTAACAATGTGTATTCTTGAGCTGCTGAGCAAAATAGGGACACCAGCAGACCTCCACATATGGACAGGATACTATAATTTGTAGCAGCTGCTGCTGCTGCTCCTCTTAGTTGTCCACAAAAACTGAAGATTCTGCTTTATTCCTGAATATGAATTTTCATGACTATGTCCAAGTGCAGCTTCTCTATGCTGGAAAATTACACTTGTGGTAGAACATGTTAACTAACATGATTTTAAATGCAGTTTAGCCCCCAGTCTAGGAGAGAACTGTTATGTCTATCATCATGTCAGCTAGGACTCACCTCTGGGTTAACTGTGACCAGTTTGATAGGGTGTTAAACATGATGGTCTTTGTCTGCGAGGACTGTTTAATATAGCTTTAACTATATTTTCCAATGAGTAGTCCTGTGGCACCTTAGGATACATCTACTTTGCACGCTTATTTCAAAATAAGCTGTTCTGGAAGAAATACTCTAAAATAGCTTATTTCGAAATAATACGTCTACACTTCAGGGAGGCCTCAAAATTAGTCCGAGGCAGGCTTCCCTAATGTGGACGCGTTACCTCAATTTAGAGCCCCAGGAGGCACTGGGCAGTAATTACTTTGAATGGCTCTGGGGAGGAGCTATTTCCAAAAGCAGCAGTGGAGCGTCCACACTACTGCTATTCCGAAATAGCTGTTTCAGAATGGGCATTATTCCTCATGGAATTAGGTTTACAGAAGTTGGAATAAGCTGTCCGTTATTTCAAATTTGTTTCAAAATAACGGAATTGCTGTGTAGACGCTCGCATTATTCCGAAATAACGCTGCTTTGTAGAGGCACCCTTAAAGACTAACAAAAATATATATAGTATCACGGCTACCCCCTCTGAAACTATATTTTCCAAGGTAGACCTGTCCCTAATATGCATATATACAGGGCTCGACAAACTGTGACGAAATCCACTCGCCAGACCCGCACTGCGCATGCGCCAGACCCGCACTGTGCATGCATGCACCACCGGTGAACGGGGCAACCGGCTGAAATCTACTCGCCACGGGCGAGTAGATAAACGGATTTGTCAAGGCCTGCATATATATATATATATGAACCATTTTTGCCAGCTATGAGGTTAAAAACCAGAGGTGTGAACTGTCCTGTGCTGATAGGGGATTTTGAAGAACTGCAGAATTTTTTTTTTTAAGGTATGAAATACTGTGTCTGTGTTTTGCTCTCCGCTTCGTAAGTTTGTGTATTTGAAGCAATAAACATTATGACCAGAAGGGGGCAACCTCTCTTTATGCTAGAGAAGATTACACTTTGAAGATTTAAACTTTATATTTAATGAAGATAAAGTATTGCATTACGAATAAAAACAAATACCTCCCCTCAATGAGGCTTCATGTTCTAATCTGAAGAGGGGCTTCATGTTCTCTTTGGCATAGTAGGAGGGTGAGTAAAAAGCTATAATTATTGTAATAAGCGGAAGGTCTGCGAGCCATTCAGTTCCCTAGAAGTTAAAAAGATTTTGATTCTTTACACAGCACCGGGAAGCAAATGTTGCTCTGTAATGGATGCTGAGCAGCAGGGGGGTGGAGTTAGGCTACATTTTTAATTTTAACATACATTGTTAAATGTGTAATGAAAATGAATGTATGGTTGGCCCCTTAAATTACCCGCTTAGATCACTTTGCCACATTTGAGCCTTTCCTCTCACTTTCCAGCAAAGAGTCATTCTGGAATAATGAAGACCAGATCATATGGCCTAAGGGAATGTAGTGAATCTTTCTGGTATCTGAGGCCTTCTTCCTCTCTACAGACACTGCTGTAGAAAGAGTGCAAGTGATGTGCTCAAGCAAAACATCTGGAAGAAAGAATCCCATTCTTCCTGTGCTTTCTGCTATGCAAGGGATACAAGCTGAATTGCTAAGCACGTACTGGGTGGGCTGCATATAAATGAGCTAAAATGCAAGGGGATAACTGTAGGTTTCTTTAGCACTCAGCCACGATCCAGTTCCATTGTAGGATATACCCCAGGTTTAGTGTGTTAACTGATAAAGGTAAACCTAGGTGTGGCACTTGGGAATTCACCTCAGTCAGCAATCACATGTTAAAATACAACTGTCCAGCTCACAGTGGGTTTCAAAACATGTTAGTTAAAACATTTCAGCATATAACCTACACATCATAACTGGATGCAGGCCTGAACCTGCCTGGGTATCATTGACTGCTGAGAGGGATTGACCTCCTGTCTGTATTTCCTTTATATGGAACTCAGAAATCTACAGTATTTAGAATCTTCAGTTATTCACATAGGCCTCAAAACCTGCTTCTCTTTTTCTTTTTAGTGCACAAATGTCTTCAGGACATTCTGTGGCTGTAATGGGCATTGACTTTACTCTAAGGTACTTCTATAAGGTGCTAATGGACTTGCTACCAGTTTGCAACCAAGATGGAGGCAACAAAATAAGGTACGCCTTTGGGCTATTGAGTTAACCTTAGTCTTCCCTTTCATGTGGTAAATCTTCAAACTTTCTGTTCCTTGCTCTGTGTCGCCATCTGCAGTGATTCTCATCAGGACAATCTGGACTCGGATATCCAACATTGAACATATATGCACAGTCGGTAAATTACGAAAAGGGGAAATAATTCATTCTTACTTGTATTCTTTAGGCTTACTACAAATGCCCATAAATCTATTATAAGATGAGCACAACTTCCATTACTCTTTCTTATCCTGGAGTATTTTGGGTACTTAACTGGTGATGCTGACAGTGTGAAAGTTTGTTTATATATGAAAAGCACTCAATCCCTTTATTGGTTTAAACATAAATATTAAGCACCATTTTGTTTAATTTGTTACATCAGATAAGTAGTACTACAAATGTAGTGTAAGTTGTCTTGTTTTTGGAATATAATTTTAACATGGTGGGGCTCACATGTGTCCGAATGTTTCGCATTCCCCTTGGCCTTCCATTGAAGACTCACAGAGCGAAAATCTTCTATACTATGGATAGGTAGCTCGATAAAATATTTTTGAATGCTTAAAGAAGACCTTGAATTAAGGTAAAAATACCTTTTTTATGCTTCTGTGTTGCATAAAAAGGCCTGTCAGGGATTTGGGCTTTCTTCCCCACTCCCCACTTCTGTTTTGCTAAAAACAAATAGTAATACAAGGGGTGGGAGCGTGCTTCTTTTTTCAATTTTACAATAATCACGAATGTCAAATCTTGCGTTAAGTGCTTGGCTGAAACTCTCATTCACAGGACACAGAATTGGGTATGCTCAGTCCTAGAAAGTGCTAGGGTGTTGAATCTGTTTAGTTTCTGTTTCTTTAAAGATCATATCTTCTAAGTGTTTGGCAGGCATTTCATTTTAAATTGGTTTCCTCAAAGCCAGACCAAAAATAAACCCAACCCAAAACAGTCAGACGGAATCATCTGAATAAAAATAATTCCTCATCTCCAATCAATCTGGAGTCATCCCCTGGTATTTGTGATCATAAGCCTACTAGTTGGCCAGTTATCTGTAAGGGTACGTCTACACTAACCCCCTAGTTCGAACTAGGGAGGCTAATGAGAGCGAACGAAATTGCAAATGAAGCACGGGATTTAAATATCCCGCTCTTCATTAGCATGTTCCCGGGCGGTTGCCATTTTGGAAATTGACTAACCGAATAACTGCCCGGCGTCTACGCGGCAGTGAAACGGAAGTTCGAAGTAAAGCCCTTAACTCGAATTAGCTGTTAAACCTCATTCCAGGAGGAATAACAGCTCATTCGAGTTAGGGCTTTACTTCGAACTCCCGGTTCACTGCCGCATATAGACGCGGGCAGTTACTCCGGGCTAGTCAATTTCCAAAATGGCGACCGCCCAGGAACATGCTAATGAAGCGTGGGATATTTAAATCCTGCGCTTCATTTGCAATTTCGGTCGCCCTCATTAGCCTCCCTAGTTCGAACTAGGGGGCTAGTGTAGACATACCCTAACATCTTCCAAGAAAAACAATACACAAAACCAGAATTTCTAATGTAAAAACAAATATTGGGTAGGAAAAAAATTCTGTTAATTTGTTTTTCATGCCTCCTTCTTATATTGTAAAAAGTTCAATCCTATCTATTTTCTTGGGCAGGTTACCTTTAAAATTATGTATGTGGGTTGTTAGGGGTTTTTGGGGGGGGGGGTTGTTTTTTTGAGGGGTGGTTTTGTTTTTTGCGGTTGTTTTTTTTAATATTTAGGGGATACATGCCAGGACTTTATAGTGTACATACAGTCATTGGAATGGTACATTTTAAAAGTAGCTACTGCTGCAGTTTCTCATAGCCTTGGGCAGGAGGCAGGGGATGTATGCACAGCTGTAGGGCCCAGCCAAAGCTATGGTTAAGCTGAGGGACTTTAGCTCTGCCCCCGCTGAGTTCTTCAGGAGCATTTAGTGGCCTACATTAACCTCTTCCAGTTTCCTTTCGGTGACCACACATTCTCTTGATCTTTGCACAGTCTAAGCTCTCTCCCTAGGATGCCTGCTCCTTTGCTTTTCCCTGTAGCACTGCTTTCTGTGTCTATGGTAACAGAAAGAGGGAGGGAAGTCTGCTGCCAGCATACAGAAGGGGCCTTGCAAGGAGTAGGAGGCTTAGTCTGTGCAAAGCCAAAGAGGGAGGGAAACTATGTGAAAAGAGGCAACAAGGATGGCTGGGGATAAGAGGGTCCAGGAAAGGAACATGGGAGAGAAAAAAATGAGATGTGTGTCCTTCCATAGGCCCTTTTAGCAGAGGATCTCAAAGCCAATACCCCATTTTACAGATGGAGGGGCACAGGTTACATACATTCCCCAAGGTCTCTCTGGGAATTGGAGAGGAAATGGTGTGTGAAGTAGGAGTTAAATAGAGATTTCACTTTTCATAAAAATATTAAATGGAAGTGACGACTCCTCTATTAAAATGAAAGGAAAGGCTTGACACTTCTTTAAAGGGACAATGTCCGGTGTAAAATCAGAGTGTTACATTTGTTTCTATTAATATTCTGAATTTAGCTGTTAGACCTTTTCAAATCAGTTGTGCTTTTCACTATTTATGCTATCCGTTTACTTTTTGCATGCCTCTTAAATTAGACAATGGACATAAAACAAGAGGTCTAATTTCTGGGTCCAGTCAATTCCACCTTCAAATTCCGAAGTATAAGTACAATGCTGCAAAACTGGTTGGGGAAATACTGATATGTTCATTTTAAAACTATTTCTATTGGATTTTAAAATGGGCCTTTTTATTGGCCAGAGTGTTTGTTAAAGTTGTTTTACAATTATATTTAATCTAACCGTTTGTTTAAAACATAAACCTCATGAATAATGCATTTTTTTTTATCTTGGGCAGGTGCTTTATTATGGAGGATAGAGGGTATCTCGTGGCACACCCAACTCTCATTGATCCTAAAGGTCATGCTCCAGTAGAACAACAGCATATTACACACAAGGTTTGGCTAAATCTTGTCTTTTTTCCCCCTTTTTCTCAAAGATTACAGAATGTACTGAAGTCACTTTTCATGCAAATTTTTAAGTTAAAATTCTGTTCTTGTCTTCTCAGGAACCTTTGGTAGCAAATGACATTCTAAACCATCCAAACTTTGTGAAGAAAAATCTCTGCAACAGTTTCAGTGACAGAACAGTTCAGAGGTTTTATAAATTTAACACTAGCCTAGTGGTGAGTGTTGTTTGTTTTCTTGTTTTTCTTTTTGAATGTGTTTTGGTTGGTTTGGATTTACTTGGACTGATACAAAGGTCAATCAGTGTTAGTCACCAGCAACAGCAAACAGAGGCCCAAAATCAGTTCTCTGGGAAGGGCAGCAAATGGTGGCCCAGTAGAAACATAAAATTAGTGGGCTAGACTGTACAAATCTTGCTCCCATGAGTAGACCATTGAAGTGCCAAGGACTACGAATGTGAGTATTTGGTAAAACTTACATAATCTAGCCCAGACGTCTGAGAGCTGAAAAGTTATCTTCCATATCTTTTAAGGGTTGTTTTTTTTTAAATGCTGGTTTGGATTCCTCTGCTGTGGATCTTGAGTCCTTAATGCCAGTCACCAACCCCTAGTGTGCACAAATGGGTTCTTCCTCTTTGTTCCCGTCCTTCTTATTTGGAGCCTTTAACACTATTAGTTAGAGGTAATTAGGTAACAAAATAGAAAACATACCAACATGCACTTAGAATAATTTGTCAAACTGAAGTCTTCTAAAAATCTCAGGTAAAGACGGGTGATGCTGTCTTATATAGAGTATCCCCCCAGTTTTCTATCTTGCAAAGAGACTATAATATAAAATTCTTGTTCTCTGTGTTGTTGTAGTTATGTTGGCTTCAGGATATTAGACAGACAAGGTGTGGGGGGGTAATATCTCAATTTCTGTTGGTGAAAGACAGAGATCAGGCTCCGTGGAGCTCAATAACATCTCTTTCACCCACAGAAATTGGTCCAATAAAAGATATTACCTCACTCACCTTGTCTATATAACATTCATGATAGCCATCTGTTATTGTGCAGAGTGTACTAACTACTGTGTCACAAATCCATCATCACAAGATCACTGTGGAATCATAAAAAAAAGCTGGCTTAAACACACTTTTCTTCAATTATTAGTACAAGTGTGAAGAAAACTTCTGAAAGTGCAGGCAAGTTAAATGGATCTCTGTTAGGACAGTATAGATTTTAACATTTTCCCTACAATTGAAATGCAAAATGGGTTGAAGTGGGGGGACTGGAATTTTGTTGCAAAGGAAAATGCAGAGGACAGAAAAGCTCATTTAGATTGCATTGTGTAAGTCAGAACCAGGCGTGCTTTGACTTTTCAGATAGTTCACAGCTAAAGTATATTTTTATAGTACATGTGCCAGCAAGCTGTCAGCAACTTGTAATGGTGCCTGCCTGCCAGAACTGAATCTCTGTGTAGGTAACAGATAATTGGCATCCAGTGCCTGTGTGGGAATTTCAGTTTCACTGCTTTTGGAGGGGCACATTCTGTGCCTCCTCCACAGGCCCTGGGGTACAAGCAGCTGTCAGCTCCTATCACAGCTCATGGGGCCAGAGGAACTCTGTGCCCTCACCAGTTATTGGGGTGGGGAGCTTTGCACTTGGGCATGCCTCTGAGTGGCGTGATAGGGAAAGGAGGGGAGGAGAGATTTGAAAGAAGTATTGTCCGCTGTCAAGCAGGATACTAGATTAAAGACCGTTACGGCAGATCATGATGTTACAAGATGAGCAAATTTTAGGAAAGTGCTTTGCTATGTAGTACGGGCTCAGTTACTCATCTCCTGATGAGTTAATCTGTGTGCCTGATCTCTGAAGAAGAAGCATGCTACGTTCATGTTCCCCCATAGTTTTAGCTTCAGTTTACCTACTATATCTTTTAGAGAGTTTGTACGTCTGTGGGTGTGTCTGTCCGTCCGTCCGTCTGTGAGTCCATTTGTTCAAGAATTCCTTCTTAACAGTAAGAGCTAGGATCCCCAAATTTGGTATGCAGCTTCCTCTTATTGTAACTTAAAGCAAGGTCAGGGTTTGTTTGTGTCAGTACAATGGAATGTGCCCAGAATTTGATTGTTTCTCATAAAATGGAAAGGGAAGGGTCCAGTTGAAGGGAGTTATACTGTAGAATGACCACAAGGGGGCAGCAAGAGGCCTGAGATGGGGACCAGGAAGCCTAACCCCACTGGGCTAGCAGAGTGCAGGGGTAGAGAAAGGGACAGCTATCTACTATGTATTTCAGAGTTTGTGTGTCTGTCTGTCCCCCAGCTGGAGGACATGCACCCCTTCCCGGCTATGCTCGCTGCAGCAGCCAAGGCCAGGCACTTCTCACCTAGCCCCAAGCTGCTGCGGTGAGAGAGGACTCACTGCATACAGATCCCCCCACCCCAGAGCAATGATTTAAATGAAGGAAAAACAAAACTTAGTTGAGTTAAGGACCCAAGCAACATCGGGTAAATCTACTAGTGGTTCTAGAAATGTGCTTGTGGAGAGGCAAAGATTTTAACTCACTAGGTAATGTATTTCCTGCCTGTCTGTTTCTCTGACGTGCCTGGCTTTTCCCTAGGGTGACCTGACAAACCTGGTGCATGGCAGCCACTGTTCTAAATACAAACTGACAAGAATACCTGGAACCAATGCCTTTGTAGGAATAGTCAATGAAACGTGTGACTCTCTTGCTTTCTGTGCCTGCAGTATGGTAGACAGGCTCTGTCTGAACTGTCACAGGTAAGGGGGTGATTTGAAATGAATTGACAAGTGCAGGTATTGTTGGTTTTTATTTTATTGCAAATGAAGACCGAGAGCACTGGCCATTTCGTAAGCTAGTGTATACAGTCCACCTCCAATGTCAGAACAAAACAAATGCATAAATAAAATGTATTGTATGTGTAACTTGTGGGGTTATGCCCTTCCTTTATAGGAATTGGAAGATTTATCAGGCTTTTTTTCATGGTGCACAGTAGCTTAAAATGTTTTGCCATATGTTTGATGTCATATAAGCCTTGCGGGAGTTTAAGACATTTTCCCCTCCATTCCTTGGCTTTTGCCAGTGCTTCCTTTTGTGTAACAGATATATGAGCCGCTTTGCTTGTGAATAGTACAACTGAATAGGAGTGCTCATCTGGGGCAAAGTTACTCCCAGGTCTGACTGTTTGCAAGGATCTTCTTTACAACCTATTAACACTTGCCTTTGAATGTGAAATAGGCTGGGTTTTCACATCAGAGCCAAGTTTATTGCTTCCACACCCCATAGCTACAAAAGGTTTTGACTCCAATAACAACCATGTGATTCAGCTGGGCAGGAGGGAAGGCGCTCCCCTGAAGAACTATGGGGTGGGGAAGGGGAAGAAGGGGGTGCTCTGCTTTTTTAGCAATCAGGGGCTTGGGAAATGTGGCAAGGAGAGAGCTAGTAGTTCCACAGGTTGATATTCTCTTCATCCACAACTCAGCGTGGGGGGGCAGGCAGAAGCATTTGGCAGTGGGAGGATTCCTTTCTCCCAGCTAAGTTCCTAACCACTCAGTTGTAGCAACCTGCATGGAATTTAAAGGAAAGAGCACAGGTTGTTGGAGGGCAGTGTGTGGAGAAGGCACTAGTAGGTCAACTAGTGTTCATAGGCTACTACGTCAGCTGAAATTTCAACAGGTTGGGTGTGTCTAGACTACAGGGTTTTTTCATAAATCGAAAGAATGCGGCGGTTTTGTTGACGGTGATAAACCTCATTCTACAAGGAATAACGCCTTTTTTCAAAAGTCATCTTTCAAAAGAAGGTGTTATTGCATGAAAACAGGGCTTTTTCGAAAGAGAGCATCCAGACTCTTTCAAAAAAGTGAGCCCTTTTTTTCGAAAAATCTTCTTGTTGTCTAGACGCTCTTTTTCGAAAGAGGCTTGCAGTCTAGACATAGCCGTAAAAAAATAGTTCTCTTCATAGTCAGTCTGGTGTTACAAATCTGGTGTCTTTTCACTATATGGTATGTGAAACACTGGCTGTATGCTGGAATTAGGAGTTAGACTTCAATTTATATTGATGTGACTGGCAATTTTTTCTTTTCTCCACAGAATGGAACAAAATGAATGTGAATGCCCTTGTGAATGCCCACTGGAGGTCAATGAATGTACTGGCAATCTTACCAATGCAGAAAGCAGGTGAGAACAAGTATCTCTAAAACGCGAGTAATACTGTTATTATGTGTTTTCAATGTTCTAACCCTGGAATATGGACTACTTTCTCATGCCACTATATATGCAGTGCCTGGTAGAAAAGAGTAATTAAACATTTGGAATATACTTAGCAAAGTTTAATTTTTTTATTGGATATACTGCAAAGTCTTCTTTGTGACACAATCTCAATTGTTTTCCCCAATGTAGGAATCCTAGTTGTGAAGTCCACCAGGAACCGATGACATTCACAGCAATTGATCCTAGCCTACAAGATGCTCTTCCACAATGTATTAACACACGGTGTAATCAGAGGCTGGAGAGTGGGTAAAGTGCAATATTTTCCTTCTCTGGAAATATGTGCAGAGCTTGAAATTATTGGGAGCTGTTATTTATTCTAATATAAACAAATCTTCCCTTGACATTAAATAAATGAAGAGCTATAACATTACAGCCTGTTACCATGGCCATGATCCTGTGATGCCACCATGCAATGAATTCGAGACCTCAATATTCCTGTTTGAGTCATGTAATGCCACTAATAGCAGAGAGCCGTAGTTTCACTCAGTTACACCTTTTCTTATCCCTATTGAAGTCAACAGAGTGCACCAATGTAGGTGAGAGGAGAAATGAGCCATAGAAGGAACAGTGATTTCCACCTTTCAGCTAGAGGGGAAAGTGCTACACTATTTGCCTACACTTTTTGAGAAGCAGATGTTCTTAACAAGAACGTGGCCATAGAAATTTGGGAGTAGGCACTACTTACCCAAGAATTTCTGTCAGGAAAAAAATAAAGTGCATGTCACTTAAATTGTGATAGGAGTGTAGTAGGTTTTGTGGCCCACGTCATAGCTAGCAAAAATTAGGGACAAATTCTCTGAGGTACTCAGGTTTATGGAGTGTGGCAGACCAGGTGAAGTGGCAGGGAGTCAGTTACAGCTCTCTGATTCGCTACACCTCTTCTGTCTCTGACATTGGTTAGGACAGCCTGGGGACTGATCTAATTTGTGCCAATTGGCAGTGGTCTCCAAGAAACTGTCCATGAACTAGACAAAACCAGGGTGCATCTTGCTTTAACCATTCCTTCTTGGTGCCCCTCCCAAGTCAAAACACTCTATTCACTGGAGTATTCAAAGAGAGAGAGAGAGGATCCAGACAGTCATTCCTTCATGCTGAGAGAGACTCCAGCCAAGGAGTTGCAGGTGATTGGCTCTCCCTTAGCATTGCCTGAGTGATGCAGAAAGAGGAGAGCAGTCCAGTCAATCTGGCCCTTTATGACAAAGCTTCTCTTTCCCCATATGATTTACCATTTTTAACTTAAACCTTTATAAAGCTTCCATAGTCAAGCATCGGAGCGGTGAACTTAATGGGACGATTTCGGTTCCAACTTGCCTCATGACTATGAATGTACCGGGAGAGACCCAATCAAAAATGATTTTCTTTAAGGTTAAAGCAGCCCTTTTTCTTCACTTGCAGGGATTGCTTTGGCGTGTTGGACTGTGAGTGGTGTATGGTGGACAGCGATGGAAAGACCCATCTGGATAAATCCTACTGTGCACCTCAGAAGGAATGCTTTGGTGGGATTGTGGGCGCTAAAAGCCCTTATGTGGATGACCTGGGTGCGATAGGTAATTCCAGTCTTTTAATGAGGATATATAGATATAAAACTGCCAGTATTTTATTGTATATACCATCAGTGTAGGAGCACAAACGTCATGTGCTGAAACCTTGAGTTTATTTTAATGTTAGGGAAATGCCAGTTTGAACTTTTTTGCAAAGATTTTTATGCTCTGATTTTTTTTTTTTTTTTTTTTTTTTTTTGGTTTTGGGGTTTTTTCAGGAGATGAAGTGGTCACTTTGAACATGATAAAAAGTGCTCCAGTTGGTCCAGTGGCTGGAGGTATTATGGGATGCATCATGGTGCTCGTTCTGGCCGTATACGCGTATCGTCACCAGATCCACCGGAGGAGTCACCAGCACATGTCACCTCTTGCGGCACAGGGTGAGCAGAAAACTTGTGTGGAGATAATTGCCAGGGAGGGGGGAAAAAACAGCTCTTCTACCTCATTTCAAAGACCACTTTTTGGTTTATCCCTTGGGAGTCTTTTATTCTTGTTTCTCTTCTGATCCCCCCTTTTATCTCCCACCCCGCTCCTTACAGACCCGATGTACTTACTGTCCAGTGTGCTTATGTACCACTGCCCCCTGCTGGGTACAGAGTTAGACTTGCTGTTTCCTTGGGAAGACCTGGACAGAAAATGCCAAAGCAAGTCTTAGAATGATGTAGCTATGACCTTCATAGAGCTAAAGCAGTGAATGCAGCTTTCTACTGTCCTTTAACTTCTAAATAGTAGAGTGTTTTCTAGCAAGTACTAGGTGCTGTTGCCAGCAGTTAATTAGAATTACAGTATTCAACATGCCTCCTCCTGGGCTGCTTTTTTGGTTGTATTTTTTTTCCCTCACTTGAACTCTGTGAGAAATTCATCATTATAGCAGATTTTACTTACAAATGGAAGGAAAGAAGAACACAATTATTATTATTTGTAATATACTAACACTTAAAAGCTCCATCTGAAGCTCTGTTGTACTAGACACTATATCAATACATAGTGAAAGGCAGGGCACTTAGGTTTGCAGTGTAAATAGTCAACCAGACAGAGTGTGGTAGGGGAAGCAGAGGCATGGGGAGGAAAGTGATTTGCCCAAGTCTCAGAGCTGAGACTAGAACCTTGGTCATCTTATCAGCTAGACCATACTGCCTCAGCCTGAGGCTGTTCACTAAGCTGTCTACATCACTCACGTCTTCCACAGCCAATTTCTTTCGGGGTACCTGGCATATACTCCTCCTGGTATATCTAATCCCCAGCCTGCCCTAAAAACAGGATTCCCCAGCCCGTTCCCAAAGCATAGCACTCCAGGACAATCATGCAGAGTGCTTCCAGCACTCTACCAGGCTGACAGTCGTTGTTAAGTTGATCCACAATTTTTCTCTTAACAGTTGCATTTTTCTGTTTGTGATGGTGTGTAGAAATGTCCGTGCGTATGTCCAACCTGGAGAATGACCGGGATGAGAGAGATGACGACAGCCATGAAGACAGAGGAATCAGTAAGTGCTGAGCTGTGTCACTATAAAACGTGCCAGCCAATATTAGACTATGGGTTGGTGGCCTTCTTGCTTTTAGCTTATTTTAGTATTAAAAATGTGTGAAGGATTTTTCATTTCTTTCAGCAACTTGGCAGGACAGAGTGACTTTGTTCTGGAAAATAATAGGGCTGAAGTATTAACTGACTTAGTTTGTAACCCCTAGTGTCCTTCAGTCTCACCTCAAAAAGTTATTCTTAGTTTGGGGCTGCACCATGGGCCTGAGACCAACTGCTTCCTGGTGTGCAGTGGGAGCTTGCCTGTTCTCCCCAGTCTTAGAGTGTAGCAAGCTCTCCGACCCATGGGTCACACAGCCCTGGGAATGATTCTTGAAGAACTGCAGATCTGACTGTGTGAGGAATGGAAGCTTTGGCCTATGAGCAATGTTGGAAAGGGGAAGGCACAGTCTGGCCCTTTAATTATAAATTTCAGTTCAACAAGTGTGTTAAATGAAAACTCAGGAAGTCCTGTTTGCACTTGCTCTTGAACTGCTGGTTCTTTACCTTTCAGTTATGACTGTGCTACTCTGTGTACAAATTCTCTGGTGTAGTGATGGGCTCAAGGCCTTTTGATTTTGGGAGAGATCAGAATTTCTCACATCGTCCTATCTTTAAAATGGGGTGAATCAAAATGCAAGATCTGAACACTCTGCCAACAACAAAGGTTCAACAACCAGAGCTGGATCTGAGTTCTGCAGCTTGTGTCCATTGATACTAACGCAGTTTGTGTGAGTCCGTCTTGCTTTTCAGTTTAAATGGTGAACAGGCTTTAGATGCCTCCAAGGCATTGCGACAGGGATCCCACGTAACACTCATTCATCAAAGCAGACATCAGGGTAAATGAAAGTTATGTTCATCCTGCTCTCCACACTGGATGAGGGAGTGCACATCTCAACAAACCTTTGTCCCATCATTTCTGTGATTTGGAAGCTTGTCATTCCTCTAAGAAATTCAGAGCTGCATCTGGCAGAAGTAGCACATAAAACATGTCTCATTCCTTGTTATTGAATTGCTCCATTAGTGTAACTTAATAAAAACACTCTGTTTAAAACAAACCCTGCTCTCTTTTTTTCCCCATAGTCAGCAACACTCGGTTTATAGCAGCTGTAATTGAGCGGCACGCACACAGCCCAGAACGTAGACGTCGCTACTGGGGGCGATCGGGAACAGAAAGTGATCACGGTAAAGCTTTTCAATTCCCCTTGACTCTGCTTGTTTCAGATGCTTGGCAATAGAGGCTAAAGCCAGACCAAAAAAAAGTCACTCCTTATTGCTTCCTGGTTAAACAGTTTTGACACCTCGCAGTGCATGACACTGTCCAGCAACAAAGCTGTTTTTGTTACAACATGAGCTCTTCAGCTTAACACCCCATTCTCTGCATCTTACTCTTATAATAGTGTTAGCTGTATTGGCTGTCTTACTGATTGGAATTCAAACAGATAGAAAAGTGACCAAGTTTACCACCCCATTTTCCCATGGTCAACCCTGACAGTTAGTTCAAAATCTCAAAAACCATTGAAAGAGGTAAAGCTTATTGTCTTCATGACATTAGAGAACTAATTCCATGCCCTTCACTGTGAAGTGGGTGATCTTCTCAAAGGTGATCTTCACACCTTTTTATAAAGCTCCCTCTCCACTCCAATAATATCTGGTCTGTGCCTTCTGTAGCTGGGCTAAATTAAACCTGAATTAGACTATGGGTCAAAGATTCCTTTAGCCTCTCTGTTGGGCCTACAGCACATCCTACTGCAGTGGAGGACGTTTTATGTGCAAGTCAACTTTTAAAAGGATGACAAGCGTTTACTGTATGTACAGTAATGATGTTTGTGCTAATGTCATTTAGTCTCTGGTGACATTTCCATTGTCTACCCTTTTTGGGAGGTTATATTTTTGTCATCGTATTCCTTTCCAGTCTGAAAAACTGTTGGCCAACTCTTTTTAAGTGTTTAGAGCAATTATGTCTGTATGAAGTTATTGACTCATCAAGAAGGCTTAGTGTTAGCTAAGTCAAAGGTTATCTGCAGAGATTGCACAGATACAAAATATGTATTTGCAAATATGAGCTGTGGATATCCACAGATGAAGATATCCACAAATATAAAGCAGCTATCCACAGATTTGCAGGGCTCTAACTCTTTGCTGGCGTGTTGGCAGTAGTTGTATGTCATCATTATTGTGTGTTTCAATCAGACTCATTATGTTACTATATCTGATTTTGTGTTATTAGAGTTTGATATTTTACACACTTAGTTTGATATCTTCCACTCCTAGAAAGTCCTCATTATTTCCTTTGACAGCCTGTAGCACTGAGGTGCCAGCAGAGTAACCTACTGCCCAGCTCTTTAAAGCTACATATATTTCTTCTTCGAGGGATGCTTCTTCTTGTGTTCCACTGTTGGGGTTCTGCATGTACCCCATGTGCCTGACGTCGGAGAGTTTTGAAAGCAGTGTTTGTAGCCGCATCCTAGTGCTTCCTACCAATGTGGTGAAGGACGGGATGGAGCAACTGCCTCTTCAGTTCCTTCTCATCACCACATGGTTTGAGACAGAACCTTCAGAACCTTCCTCTCTCTGATAGAGGCAGCAAGTGGTGGGAAGCGACCAGTCGCATCATTAGTCAATTATCCGATAAGCTTATTCTTATCAGATAGTCAACTAGTTGCTTACATCCCTACTCTGGTTCCAGTGGTTCTACTGGAACTGACCAAACTACCATCATCGTCACTGGACAAAGCAGTGACTTCGACATCTCCTTCTCCCCTGGATGCCTTCAAGCAATTCCAGGACCTACTGCTCAGAGTCGCTGGGGAACTTCATATCCCATTAGAGGAAACCCAAGACTCCCAACACAAGTTCTTTGATATTCTCCATATCTCAACACACCCACGATTCTCCCTCCCTGTCACCAAAGAGTTGGTTAGAATGTAGTGGCACATGTCCCACCACCTGTGCTCCCCCAAATGTGTATAGAGACGCTATTGTGTACCAGCTAACAGCTCATAATTTCTATTTTCCCATCCACCTCCCAATTCTCTGGTAGTCTAGGTTGCTCTAAAAGATCCAAGCAGCAAAATCCTAGATCTATGCCAGTAGTTAAAGAGGAAAACACTTAGACCCATAGGTGCTGATGGCTCTTGTGAGACTCTAGGACAAAAGCACCCATGGAAAAAAATAGGTGGTGCTCAGCACTTACTGGCCACACTGGATCCAGCCCTCTCAGGGCTCACCGCCAGTCAGCAGTTCGACAGGCAGGATACGCTGGGGAAGGGGGTACAGAGAGGAGGGAGTGGTGGTGAGGACCTCAGGGAGAGATGGTGGAGTGGGAGCAGGAAGAGGTGAAGCGAGAGCAGACCCTTGGGGGAAGGTGTGGAGCAGGGTAAAGGAGAGGCAGAGTGAGGCCGAGAGCCTCCGGGGAAGAGGCAGAGAGATGGTTGGACTTTGGGGGGAAGAGGTGGAGTACCCATTGGGGAAAAATACATGTTCTTATATCTACTGGGGTGTACACCCAGTCTGCAATTCAAGATGGCCGATTATCAAGCGCTATTGGCTAAATATGATTTCCTCAGTTTTGCTGTTTGAGGAATTCATTAGTAGTCTGTCCAGATTCTCACTGAGGAAGGTAAATTAATATCTAGAACTGCTTTCCAATCCGCCAATGCTTCCTCTAGGATCATGGCTACAATCATTTTGCAAAGGGAGACTTGGTTGCATGCCTCAAGATTCCCCAGAGAGTTCCAAAACACCATGAAAGACCTTCCCTGTGATGAATCTCACCTCTTGAAGACAGACAATTCTCTACATACCCTGAAGGATTGTAGTGCCACCCTTCAATCACTGGGAAGTTATACATCTTCCCTCAGAAGGAACTACCAGTCTACCATGCCACATTATAGGTTTCTCAGATTTATGGTGTAGGCTTCCTGTGCCCCTGACGGTGGGAGGAGACGTTGCAAATGCCCCTGTGCCCCGGCCAATCAGGGCGTGACGGCAGAGATGGGGGAGCACACGAAGTCTCCTTGCAAGTGGGAGCAAAATCATCTCAGTCGGAAGCATGAAGCGAACAAGGGCACTTGTGCAGTCCAACAGCATTGCCATCAAAACTCTCCAGCCCTGGACATGTGGTGCAGATGCATAACTTCACAGTGAAATGCAGGTAGAAATCCCACATTTGAAGAAACTCCTGTTACAAGTAAGTAATCTCTTTTAGGTATCCATAGCTTCCTTGCAGATAGGAGAGACCAGACTTGCCCATCATAATATCCTTTCCTGGTTTCTCTCAACCAAAAGGACACTCAGATTATGAAAAGTGAATAGTGATTTCAGGAGCCCAAGGTGAGACACATTTTGAGAACCCTGATTTTCAGTGGTCAATTTGAGAATACAAAAACTGAGGCAGTACAGGTAACAAAAATGGTGCTCTCTTTTGAGTGGGAGAGGTGGGCTTGGAGGAGAGTATGGTTGCCCATAGGGCCAGGCAATAAGGCACTCTCCAGCAACACTGTGAGGTCCAGGTGGTCAATCTCAGAGCTCTGCTGCTTATTCCTGCTCTGCCCTGTACCTATGCTTCCCTGCCCCGATGCTATTTTCTCTGTCCCCCATAACGCTGCGGTTCTAACCCTGGACCTGCCCCTGACATTCCAGATGACCTTGCACAAGTGCTGAGTTAACCTTTCTGAGCCTCAGGATACGTTCACTTCATAGTAGTACAGCTATGGCAATGCAGCTGTGCCACAGTAGCACCTTAGGGTAGACACTCCCTGCATCAATTGAGGAGGTTTTTCTGCCAATGTCATTAATCCATCTCTCCAAGACATGGCTGCTAGCTTGACAGAAGAATTCTTCTGTTGATCTCACTGCATCTACAGTGCAGTTTACATTGACACAACTAAGTCACATTCAGTACAAATTTTTTCATAGCTCTGAGCCATATATCTAGGTTGACCCAATTATTACGTGTAGACCAGGCCATAGCGTCTTTGTTTGTAAAATGTTACTAGCTATCTCACATGAGTTCTGAGTCTTATGGTTTTTTTAATATTAAGTATGTGTGAAGCTTTTATATCACTGTCTAAGAAGCAGCAGCACAATGGAAAGTTGTGCACCTTAATATATGTGAAAGATGTGCAGTTTAACACTCAGGTGCCTCATACAATTCAATACCTCTTTTCTCAAAGAAACGAGACAGATTTTTTATGAAGAAATGCAAGACCAGAAAATAGCTGGTCAAGGCTGCTAGAACACATAGCAAATACCTGGTGAAATCAATAGCACTGAAGTATATACTTTAACAGTCCTGTAACCAGTTTTGCAATTAATTTACATTAGTCTCAAGACTCTAAAACAGTTGAAAGGTAACAAAACATAAGCCCTCATTTAGCAGAGAACTACATGTACTGTTTTGTGTGGCATTTGTTTTCAGAGCTGTGATATGGTTCTCATAGTTACAACACATAAATAAAGTTCAGGAAAGAGCATGACCAAATGTATTCTGGTTTAAAGTAGATGCATTATATGAAAGCCTTTTAGAAGTTATTAGGTGATATAAGATATATTTTCATTATCTTCCTTTCTTGGTAGACCAAATTAATATTCTTGTAAGATATCCAGTCTGAACAATTGCAAGGGATGCGGTTCCTTGTACACTGGCATCTGAAACTACTTTGAGAGTTTTCCAGTTTTGAGAGTTTGTGGCACTTGTCTGAGATCAGGCAAGATTTCAGGTAGCTGGTAGGCTGGGTACACTGTGGTACTCATATAGAGCAAATTCCCCCCTGTAGTCATTTAATTTCACAAGATTTTAGCTAGAAAAGGATCTGCAGAATTTGGCTCAATGAATCCATTGTGAGTACTTTCTTAGGCCATGTCTTCGCTTCCTGGAAAATTGACACTGTGGCGGTTGATCTTCCATAGTTTGATTTAGTGGTTCTAGTAAAGACCTGCTAAATTGAATGAAGGTGCTCCCGTCTACACCATTACTCCTTGATTAGCGAGGAGTAAGGGAAGTCAACGGGAGTGTTTGCTCCCCTCCAGCTACGCAATTAATGTAGCTGGAGTTTCTTATCTGAAGTCGACCTTACAGGTAGATATGGACAAGGCCTTATAGATTCACCAGATCTAACTCTACAACATAGGGTGTATATAGATGTATATCTCTAGTTACAAGACATGTCTATTCAGCTGTCTATAAGCAGATTGGTTTGGCTGTCTCAGATCTGAGCAGAGCGGCTCATAGGTAGGTACTGACAGATGCTGCCAGTAGATTCAGCAGAACATTAATATTCTGTCACTTCTGAAACTTTAAGAGAAGTTCTGTAATATTTAAAATAATCTCAGAACTTTGAAAATGGAACACTTTCATCAGTAAGGACCTTTTCCATTTTCAATATATATCATTTTTAAAAATCAAAACTATAATGTGAAGTACTTACCGTTAGAGTAGTTAATGGCTTTTCTAAGGAAGTTTTAGTTTAATAGGAATGTTGTACAATTTAAAGAGATAATGTAGCTCTCAAACTTTGACCTAGTTTTTGTTTATCTATTTGCGAAGTCCAAATAATTTGTAAGACTTTTGCCTCCAAAACCATACTTCTTTATTGTGTATTTTTAAATAAATGCCAATAGGTAAGTATGTTTGTTTGGTCTGGAACCAGATATTTCAACGTGAGGCTTCCAATAGGCTATTAAATGCAGGGAAGAGGAGGGAGGAAGGAACTTTTTAAAAACTAGACAGTATAGTCTACTACTGTGTGTATTTATTTTAAAGTTATTTGTTTGTTGGGCCCTATTATGTAAACTATGAGTTCCTCCATTGATTCCAATGGGTATTGGAACATTCAGCACCTTGAAATGTTGGGGCTCATGTCCTAGACCATCTGTTCTTACTAGTGTTGTTTTGTGTTCTTAGGCTACAGCACTATGAGTCCTCAGGAAGACAGTGAAAATCCTCCATGCAATAATGATCCACTATCAGCTGGTGTTGACGTTGGAAATCACGATGAAGATTTAGACCTTGATACACCACCTCAAACAGCTGCACTGTTGAGTCATAAGTTTCACCACTACAGGTTGCACCACCCAACTCTGCATCATAGCCACCACCTGCAGGCGGCAGTCACAGTGCACACTGTGGATGCAGAATGCTAATATACTTTATTCTCCGGGGAAAAGATGACAAAAGAAATGCAGTTTGTTAACAACAATCCATACAGCAATGGGGAGCGTTGTGGTTTGTGCTTTTACCAGGAGTGGTTTCACTGCCTTCCTAAAGAAACTGTTGCATACACATACAACCTTAAATGTAATGCTGGCTCTGCAGTGGAGGGAAAATGAGCATGATGAATGGACCTGCCATAACATTTTAATAAAATGGAGCAGGAGGCATGTTAGACCTCCAAACATAGGGATAAAAGTTTATACAGTAACTAAAGCTTTGGGAGCCTTGTTAAGCTGAGCCAAGAGAAGGGAGAGCTGAAAGAAGATGAAGACGTTTTACTTTCCTTAACTGGAAGCATATAAAACTGTATAGCCAGAGACAAAAAAGGTGCTGGATACAGAAATGGTTTTTTTGAGGTTTCTGGTTTTTCGAAAGTACATCGCTCTTACAATTGCTGTATGGGACCTGAGACAATGCATCTCAAGATTTTTAAGTAAAGGA
Source organism: Rafetus swinhoei (assembly GCA_019425775.1). Classification (NCBI taxonomy): domain Eukaryota; kingdom Metazoa; phylum Chordata; order Testudines; family Trionychidae; genus Rafetus; species Rafetus swinhoei. The sequence continues at coordinate 49,239,582 of CM033430.1, read as the reverse complement.
TTATTTTTCTACTATTTATTGAACTTGAAATGTTCATGAACTTTGGAGGGGGGAAGGGAAAAACACTCCAACTACTATTGACAAGGACAGCATACATTCTGTGTGATGGTGAAGTCATTCTTCCAAGGAAGGCATCTGTTTCCTATTAGCTGATACTCATCCACAGCCCTACTTTGCTAAAAGGGAAAATGAAGAATCTTCTCTGCTTTGTTTACATGTTTTTTTAGCCACTGTCATTTTGTGTAAACTTTATAACCGATTTGTAATAGGCTGGGGAGGAGGTTAAATTTGTGAAGGGGGCCGGGATTCTTTGCTTCCCTACCAAAGCACTAAGTATTCTCCCTGTCTTTAAACCTCTGACTACCCTTAAAGGCCCTGAAGATCTGGAAGAGGATCCCCTTCACTGTAGTAATACAGTGTTTGTATTGCATTAACTATCAGAGAAAATACATCCTGTTTCTCTGTTTCCTTAAATCACTGGCAAAACCAGAACGTGGTAAAACACATTGTAAAGTTCAGGTTATTACAGAAGGTTTCTGTTGAAATCGTAATTATAAGATGCTGCTGTTTATCTGGAATTTAAATACTGCTTGGTGATTCATGCAGGGATTAATCAAGTCTCTCTAATACAACATGGGGCATCATAATTTTAAATTAGTTTTAAATCACAGTGTTGTATTTTAGATTCACGTTGTGTGATGAAAATGTTATAAAAACATTCTTGCACTGTGCATATGATAAACATCCATTTATGTAGTTTTTTTAAAAGATTTCTGAATACTGTTTTAATGAATAGGGTAATTAATACTGTATTATGTAAAAAAATTGGTTCATAAACAGTACAGTAAAGTAACTATATGTGTGATATCAGGCTACCCCTTTATACTATGTATAAAATTACAGTCTCTAGTGAAATAAAACTGTATATAAAGTATAGTTCTGTGAATTACTTGTGGTTGAACTTCGATCATTCTCTTACACTGGCCTCTAATTCTGTGGCTGAATGGACATCACAAAGGAAATGACATAACCCTCTGATAGTCAGGATTCCTCTCTTACTGTGATTATTCCAGCTCTAGTGCTGATTGGCTTAATATTTGCATGCAGCATATTTGTTTTAAAAATCTATTTTAAGAAGCCCTGTTTGTAACTATTTTGAACATTGAATCTCCTGGGAAAGGTCAAACACAGTGCAAGCTTAACTTAACCAGTAATAACAGCATCTAGAAAAAATAAGGTATTGGAAAATGTGGTTGTCTCATTTGCTATTTATAGCAGTTTTGATGAGGGACTTGGTGGGGGGAGTGTAATTTGTTGGGGTTTTTTTGTTTTGTTTGTTTTTGGGGGGTTGTTTGTATTTTGTTTGGTTGGGTTTTGTGGGAGTTTTTGTTTGTTTGCTTGGGGGGGAAGGCTTGAGCAGCCAGTTCCTGAAAGGTATTAAATGCAGTTCATTTTTCTGAAGTGTTCATACTAGAATCTTGTTTCTCTTTTTCAAGCACAGAATATCCTTGATCTTGGGCCCAACTTACTGGGCATTCTGGCTCTTGGGCAATGAGCTGTAGGTAACTGCTCTTTTCATATTTGCCAAGGGAAGGGAAAAATGTCATTTTAGCATTCCCATTAGACAAAACAAAAAGCATGTGTAGCTGAGAAGCAAAAAATTTTAAGCATGAAAGTGAACATAGGCTTCATCAGCTCTGCCTTCAAAGACGAAATTGCTGAAATAAATAAAAATTAGGGCTGTCAATTGACATGCATTAATGCCTGTGATTAACGCAGTCCAGGATAAACGCATTAAATTTTTGACATGTTAATCACATGCGTTAATGTTGCGCTGCCCCTTTGAAGTGCCACTGTGGCGCTTCAAATGGGCAGCGTAATGCAGAGCCTGGGATCAGCTGGGGACTCCCCAGCTGACCCCGGGCTCCACTGCCCCTTTGAAACGCGCGGAGGCGGCGTTTCAAAGGCAGCCGCCCACAGCTGAGGCACGGATCAGCTGTGCGGCGGCTGCCCCTTACAAACACCGCCTCCGCATGTTTCAAAGGGGCAGTGGAGCCCGAAATCAGCCGGGGACTCCCTAGCTGATCCTGGGCTCCATGTGGCATTTCCCCAGAACCCCAGCTGATCCCCAGAGAAGTGCGTGGAACCTGGTGTCAACTGGGGACTCCTCAGCTGACCCCGGGTTCTGGGGAAATGCCATGCGGAGGCAGCGTTTTAAAGGGGCAGCCCTGGAACCCAGGGTCAGCTGGGGACTCCCCAGCTGATCCTGGGCTCTGTGCAGCATTTCCCTAGAACCCGGGGTCAGCTGGGGAGTCCCGGGAGCCCCCAGCTGACCCCAGGTTCCACTGCCACGCAAAGCCAAGGATCAGCTGGGCAGTCCCCAGCTGACCCAGGTCTCCACGGTAGCTGCCCCTTTGAACTGGCAGAGGTGGCATTTTAAAGGGCAGCCATGGAGCCCGGGGTCAGCTGGGGACTCCCAGCTGATCCTGGGCTCCACATGGCAGCGAAACCCAGGGGACTCCCCAGCTGACCCCAGGCTCCACGGCTGCCCATTTGAAACGCCGCCTTCAGGTTTCAAAGCGGCAGTGCTGTACAGCTGTGCGATGCTGCCACTTTGAAGCACCCCCCCTTTGCTGCCTCTATCTGATAGAGGCAGCAAAGGGGGGGGGAATCGACTAGTCCACTAATTGACCGACTATCTGATAAGCATTTAACATCCCTACCAAGGATCAGCTGGAGTGCCCAGCTGATCCTCGTCTCCTAATGTACTGCCTCTTTGAGGCGCCGGGGCGGTGTTTCCAAGGGGAAGCGCAACACGGAGCCCAGGATTAGCTGGGCACTCCTGGCTTTGTGTTGCACTGCCCCTTTGATGCGCCACCACAGCGCTTCAAAGGGGCAGTGATGCGGTGGTGCCTGGGGTCAGCTGGGGACTCCAGCTGACCACAGGCTCCGCCTTGTGCTGCTCTTGGAAATGCTGCCCCAATGCTTCAAAGGGACAGTGCTGCATGGAGCCCGGGGTCAGCTGGGGACTCTAGCTGATCCTGGGCTCCATGCAGTGCTGCCCCGTTGAAACGCGTTTTAAAGGGGAGATGCATGCAATTAATCACGATTAAATTTTTTAATCACTTGACAGCCCTAATAAAAATTGCAGAAGGCTTTGTTAAAAGTTTGTGATATAAATATCCAGCACAATCCTGTAGTAACTCATAAGTCATTATCAAATCCTGTAGTACCCTTATAGATTTCCCATTTTAGTGCACATTAAAGTGAATTACTGAGAGTCACAAAAAGGTGCAGCATAAAAGTGTCAACGTAGGGGGGTAGTGCAGAACAGTTATGGCACTTCACATTCACATGCTGGCTTATGCCACACTAATTTCCCCGTGTAGACCAGCGTGTAGTAGAGGTTCTTGAACTAAGGATAGCGTACTACTCTTTGCCTCCTGTCCTTTACTTTCAGATACTCCAGAATATCTTTCTTTACATGTAGGCTACGTAGGATCCCAGAGTCTCCTGAAATAGCTATCCCACATCTTCACAGCAAGCCCGTTATTTCGGGCTCGCTATTCTGACATCCCTGTAAACCTCATACCACAAGGAGTGAGGGACGTTTCAGAATAGCGGGTTATTTCGTGCCAAATTATGAAATAAGCTGTTCTGAAATAAGATCGAAATAAGATACACAATTTGCGTAGTTCAAATTGAGTATCTTATTTCGAGCTACAGTGCAGTGTAGATGCACCTGTACAGTAGTATAAATGGAAATAAAGGGAAAAAATAAAGGCTAGATTCACACCTGCTGTAATTAGTACACCTCTACTGAAGCCCATTCTGATTTACACCAACTGAGGTTGTGGCCCTTGTTCACAATCAGAAAGAGTCCACAGTAAGCAAAATCCTAATTAAAATGAACAATATTATTTACAGATTGTATATACAAATTAGTTAAGCTTGTAATGTCATATTATGTGTGAGCTAGAAATCAATGTCTTGTTACGCCAGTGTATTCACTGCAACTTTTGAATAATTTCAACTGGTGTGTGTGAAAGCAGACAGCTTAATGGAAAACAATAATACTTAAACCACTTTGTGAAGAGTAAATTGCTTTAATTTTTTTTATCTGAAATATTTTTTCCTACTTGTGTTTTTAAGATAAAACATTGACTGCTAGCATGTGGGTAGGAACAGACAGCAGTGTGTTCTCAGTAGCAAGCCTTCATTTCTGGAAGTTGCTTCTGTCAGAAATACATCTAAGCTGTATTTAAGAAGCATTGTTTGACACACCTCTTTGTCCCGGGTTTCTGCTTAATCTAAAACCCCAACATTCAGTCTTGAAGGTAGCTGAGTGGAAAGGTGTGCATATTTAGTCCCTGTTTTGTTTTTATTCTTAACGGTGTGCAATATGCCCAATTCCAATGGTGAGGGATACCTGATACGTGCTTGTAATAATGAGAACACCCGGAGCTTCTGCTGTTACATAACCTGAGGAATAAGAAGAGGCATGTTGGCAGACTATTAACTCTTTATTCTGAGAATTTCTAAATCTGTAGCCATCTTAAAACCCTTAGCTGTGTGGTGGTACAAGTCTGAAACAACAAGGTACCATTAGTGAGCCTGTGAGCAGCTCCATATAAGGCCCTTCCCTGGCAATCAAAGTAATTGTACAGTGATTGTCACTCTCCCAGGTGAATGGTGAAGTTCTTAGTCCTTTGTCACATATATTTTTTCCTAGGTTTCCATAAGGACAAACGTTGTCAACAATGCTCAGTTCTTTGCCCCAACCCTTAAATCAGCCACCCTGAAACCTTTTTCTGTTTTGCCCATTCAATTTTAGCTACTTCTAGATGCAACTGAACACAGGAGGGGTCTATTGACACTGGGGGACTTCAATCTCTGCCTTACTAATTGTGTCTTATTGAAGAGTACAAAGCAAGGACACAGTTCCATAATCCACAGAATGTACAGGTGTATGGAATCCCACATCCAAGCACCTTGACTGCTGAAGGCTGGCTGTGCCCATGAGCGGGGACATGCACTTGGCAAATCTGCTTCAATATGAGACATTTATTGGAGTGACCAAAAGAAGTCCAATACATAAAGAGGTGTGAGTGTGTGTCTACAGGGAGTGCCCTAGTGGAGTGAGAGGAAAAAAATAAATACCCAGAGAAAGGTGAGCGTTTTTCTTTTTAGTGAGGGCCTTGCTGCCGTGCCCTCCCCAACAGCTATTCCACTGTTCTGAGTGAGGTACATGGCCACACAATGAACTGTTTGCTCAGATGAGTTCCCAAAAGCCTGCTGGGATCTTAGTTCTAACTAGTAGACCGTGTGGCCTTTAATTAATTTTACTCGCTTTGATTTCTGAAACTATCAATTTAAGTCAGCCTCATTACACGTATTTTTTCTTCATTCTTCCAGGAAAATGAAAATGTAAAAGCCTGGTAAAGATACTAAAGATATGATGAGCTTCATTATATATGTGTTCGTTGATCCTAAATGTGGTGTTAATTTTATGGCGATTGTGTGAGTTGTGTCTTACACTTAAGTTACACAGCTAACCTACTTAGGTCAGTGAAACTGTTTTCATATTCAGAATTTATAGTTTCACAATCGATCAAAGGAGATTACTTTTACTTGTAGGAATTATGGCTTTGGCAACATGATTTTGAAAGGAAAGTTGGTTATGAATTGACTAGAGCCATTTTATCGGGCACTTAAGTCATGCAGTTATCTGAACCTTTTCTATTCAAAATGAGAGCGGGAGCAGAAGACAATCCATAAATTAGTCACAAAAGCAGCAGTATGGGTTCAATGGATGATAGTGATTTCAGTGGTTTCAGGGTTCTGTTACAAGAAGAGAAACAAAAAAGATGATAAAAGAAACATGTTTGAATTGTCGTAAAATTGGTAACATATAAGAATAATTGACAATGAATAAAACATGTTTAAAATAAAAATAAAACATGGGGTTTTGAAATTCAAAAACCTAGATGGTGGTGGTTATTGCACCATGTCATGCAGCAGTCCTTAAAAGCATGCCTGTCTTCATTCATTATTTTGCATCTCGTGGTGTGATAGCAGTTGAGTAATGGACTGGTCTTGTATTAGAATATTAAACATTTCCAGCTTGATTTTAATTGATGGACTAAATGATAAATTAAAACTCTTCCACCATACCTGTAGGTAATAAAATCAGACGTGTGCTGAAATAATTTGGCACTGCCAGTAGCAGGAAAATGGAAATTCTATGAAATAATTATGGTCCAAATGTATATTACATCTCCAACTTTCTCTCCTTGAGAAACTTTATTCAATTGAATTCTGTGAATTCCAATGGTGTAACGTTGAATTTCTGTTTGAATCACACACAGTTAGTAGATTTGCAAGTTCTAGTAATTATTCTATGTGATGTAATTCTTGCATAATATTAATAACACCTCAAAATCTGTTTATTTTAATTGCAGCCAGACTGGAAAAAATGTTTGTGAAAATATAAACCCAAGTGAGTTATTGTTGTAACCTCATCCAGAAAACTGGGTAAGTGGGGAGTGGGATTGTTTTCTCCTCCTCATGAACAGAAAAAATATATAGAAGTCATTCTGAGACGTCACTGTTCCTGTATCTCATAAGTAGCAAAAAAGTGACATTATGACAGTTTCTGTGGAAACTATTCCTTTTTATTATTGTATAGCAAACTAGTTGAAACTCACATAAATTTAAAATGTCTGTGGGAAGGTTTCCTTGTTGCCAATTTTCCACATTTTAATAAATTATTACTTTTTTTTAGAGACAGAATACTATGGATTATTGTGAAGCATCCAATCTAACCTCTCTAGTATCTTTCAAAGTGGTAAATTACAAGCTAGTTGTCAGACTGAAAACCAATGACTAGTGAAATTAATGTGACAGTTATTCAATCACTTACTCTGTAATTTGAGTGGGAATGCATTACAGAGGGACAGAACAAAACACCCACAATTTTCAGCCCTTTTGTGGACTTTTGTCAAGTTCTTTCCACAGAGACCCAGATTCTCAGTGAGAGTAGTAATGGGGATATGCTGATTTACACAGAACATCTGGCCCAATGGTTTGATTTCAGTTTTTGTGGTAACTTTGTATGGTTTAGTTTGGTTTGCTTTTTTTTGTTTAGTTTCTCCTTCTCTTTGATGACGCTTCAGTCTGTTACTTTGTTTTTTTCTCCCTAGAAAATAATTTTGACATTCTTTTCCTAATCTCTTCCCAGTTTCCCAAAAGTCTCCCTTTCTGATACTACAATATTCTTTTCACCATGTTGCCCTTAATGGCATGGTTGTCTATACTAGGAATATTAGAATCTGTAATTTCCCACTGGTGAAACAATGGTGAAAGCTGAAGATGCATTGACAGATTCTAAGTTAGATGGCCCTGTAATAAAAGTGTCTGATCCCTGTCTACCTTGCATTGTCAACATTGCTGTCAGTGGTGTAGCTGTGTGAGTGGTAAAATACAGGTCTTAATTTTACCTGTGTGGGTAAATTTGTGTGATCTTATTACAACTGGCCTAAATCCTTGCTGTGGTGAGACGCCCTGAATTACCAAGTTCATAATCAGATATCAACCTATTTAAACTTTTTATATATTAGCATATTAGTTTCCTTCCTGTCCTCTGGAATGTCACCAGTGTTTCAAGAATTAGAGAGAACTAACATTTATAGTATTAAGAGCTCCTCAGCCAGCTCTTTTAAAACTCTTGGGTAAAGGTTATCCAGACTTGCTGATCTAAAAATGTCTAACTTTAGTAACTGCTTTTTAACATCCTCTTTAGTTACTGTTTGAATGGAAAGTATTTCATCATCATGATATGGAAACGTTATGTGTGTCTTCCCAAATAGAGAGAGAAATATTTATTGAACATTCTCCTTTTTATGCGTTATTATTGACAGTTCTTTTATTTCTGTCTAGTAGTGGACTTAAATGCCTTCTTGACCCTAACTTTGCTGTTCATAAATTTCTCCTGGTGTCCATTTACTTCCTTTAGAATTCAGTGTTCTACAAAACCTAGCTTCTAATTTATTCAATGCTATTAACGTCTTTTTTTCCATTTGTTTTATATATATCATATTTATATAGCTGCTTTTAATGTCCTTCTAAGGGTGTGTGTGAGAGTATTTTTTTAAATGCCAGTGTAGCTTTCCTTCTTGATTGTGGCTTTTTTGGGAATCTAGTAAAATATTCTCAAACAGTTCCTCATTAACACTGATATGTTTAGATTCCTTCTCTCAAATGATTTGGCTCATTAATGTTTTTGGCCTTGTAAAATTGGCACTTAATTGTTTTTTAAAGCATCAACAGTGTGTGTGTGCGTACACTAGGGATGCAAAATCCTGTTTAATTGGTTAACCAGTTAAAGCATTGTTTAACTGGTTAACTGATTAAAGGGGATGGTGGGTCCGGGGAGGTGTCACTCCAACCCGGCTAGAGCACCCCCCACCCACTGTTGGGCTGGAGCAGCCTCCCCCGAACTTTCACCGCAGGCAGGCTCTGTATCGGCTGGGCTGGAGCAGCTCCTGCTTGCGGAGTGCCCAGGCACACTGCGAGCAGAGGCCCTCATTGTCCTGGTGGGATAGATCAACTCCCTGCATGGGGCAGTTACCTTAAGTGGTTAGGCTTATCGGTTAACCAGTTAACCAGTTAAAAATTCACACCCCTGTGTCCACTGTGTGTGTGTGTGTGTGTACTAGTGAAACCAAGAATTTAGCAAAAAGAAACTGGACATTTGTGCAGATAATTCTGGATATTCTTGTTATAATTAATTAAAATTTTGGAAGGGATATTAAACCTCATGCTTAAGCTAATTTCTAACAACAAGAGATGGGGAGAAGATCTAATGTGGAGACCGACTTTCATATTGGCCTCCTACCATTGAAAGGTTCTTACATCTTTCTCTGAAACATTTGGTACTTGCTGCAGTCTGAAACGGAATACTGGCCTAGGTGGACCTTGGGTCTGATCCAAGCAATTCCTGTGTTCCCGCCCTGTCCCAATTCCTCTTTGCTGTGAACTAAACTCTTGCCTCCAATAACCTTTTAAGTGAGAGCTGGCACCTCCCAATGCTATGGGGCTCCAGTCCCTCCCTTTACAGTGCACAAAGGTAGCATATATGCACAGAAGAGGCTGAGAAGAAGGACTTCTTGGCCTGCAACCCAGATGTGCAGCATGCTGAAGAGCAGGACAGCAACTACCTAACAACCTGCCACTGGATAAGGAATGAATGCAAATAACAAAGATACACAGAGGATCAAACTCCAAACACATTGTTACCCTAGCCGCCTTTGACAGATTCCTGAGGAGTCTTTTTCTTATACAAATATTGCCAAAGCATAGCTTGCCAGGCTAGTAAAGTCTCATTGAATTTGACTAAGGCCACGTCTTCACTTCCTGGAAGATCAGTGCTGTGGCAATTGATCTTCCGGAGTTTGATTTAGTGGGTCTAGTAAAGACCCTCTAAAACAAATGCTGAGGTTGCCCCCTTTGACACTGGAACTCTTACTCCTTGCGAGGAGTAAGGGAAGTCAATGATAGCATTTCTCCCATTGACCTCCCACTGTGAGGATGGCACTAAAGCTTGGCTTAAGGTACATTGACTCCATCTACGTTTTTTACATGGCTGGAATTGTGTACCTTACACAGATCTTGGCTGTAGTGTAGAGCTGGCTTTAGACAGATAAAGGAGAATGATTTATTCTGAAGCAGGGTGGAAACTGCTAGAATGGAGTATGACTCTGTGTTGGTGGAGCCTGAATTCTCATCTTGACAATAGTAACCTTCAGTGCAATATACTGAAGAAAGGTATAATTATCCTTACTGCTTGAAGGGGTAATATTTCTGCTCAGTCTCATTTTCTCTGGTCTTGAATTACGACTCAAAGAGATGGGATTCTTTTGTGCTGGTTTGTTAGGAAATTCCTGCTGAGTTTAAATACAGCCTTCAAACTGATCTGGTAAAGATATGTCCTGACCAACAAAGGTTATACATCCCATCGTAAATACTGCAGTACTGAAAACAGACACAAGTTATGTTGTTGCACTGCATTGATTTTCTTTGAACGACTATTTAGTTTATAAGTTATATGAATGTATGCTCCAAACCAAGTACACTATACATACATAAAACTCTACAACAGTCCTACAATAGATAAGACATATCAATAGTTAACTTTTAATGCTCTGTATTTAATGTAAATGGCTATTGTTGCTGGGAATAAAATTGTTATTTATTTACAGATTTTTTTTTTATTTCTATGCTATAAAACTGGAAACTGAATTCTTGCAGTAAACCGACCACTTCTTTTTATTGAAGCCATGTGTATGATATATTTTTATAGGGATGCTGGTATACTGTACTGTCAAAGAACTTGTGTGGACACAGCAATCCCCACAAAGCCATCTTTGTACTGCTACAGTAATCCCCCATCCTCAAGTGAAACAAGCTGTATTGATAAAAGAGCAGCTTTGCCAATATAGCTGTGTATTAGGGACTTTGGCTGGAACAGCTGTGTCCACCTAGAATCATATTTTATGCCACTTGCTGACATAACTATGCAGGCAAAAGTCTGTCATGTGGACCCGATTTCTTGATGCATTACTTTTAACCGTGAATATTTGTGTTCTATTAAATTCAACCTCATAGGTGGGGAGGTGGTTTCAAAGGCCAGCTGAAGACTATTATTGATTGCTTTCAATCTCTTAAATAGAATTTACCTGGAGCAGGAATCTTTTAATTCTCCCTATCCCAAAGGAAAACTACCAAATTCTAGATAGATGCCAGCACCAAATGGCACGGTAACATGTCTTTGTAGAACCATCCACAGTTTGGGCTTACAGGAAAAACACAACCATTTACAGACTATTGCCTTGAGCACCGGATTATTAAGTTTCTTAAGTATCACTAATGGCTCTCACTAGACATTCTAGATTAATAAACAGATTTACACTTCATATATGTAACTTTACATGCAAGAATGATACATGCACACAATTAGTATAGATCATGAGATCACAGGCTTTTGAATGATATGTTACTTCATCTCTTTTGCATAAAGCATATTCAAGTTATGCATATTCATCTTCAAAAGCATATTTCCATTAAAAATATGGGGATGTAGCTCACACCTACGGGAGCTAACAAACTCACCAGGCTCCTGGGCAAGGTGGAGAGGGCTCCATCCTCCAGCAGGAAGGGGCAGGAGATGAGGACAGCTGAGCCTTAGTGCTGCCTGGACTGTACTACTGCACATCCCCTCTCTCCCCAGCTATCAGTGCCATCTGGCACGTGCTGTCTGGCGCTCTGGAGCATTCTGCCTAGGACTCCAGCAGCGATATAAAGGGCCCGGGGCTCCAGTTGCCACTAGTATTGCAGTAGCAGCAATGGTGACCAGGAGCCCTCGGCCCTCTTGAGTCGCCGGGACCTGGGTCAGTTGCCTCCTTTGCCCACCCAATCCCCTCTCGGCTGGCCTATTCACACCTCTCCTCTGGTTGGGAACTGACTATGAATCCAAGTACTTAATTTGGGTCTCCACTGAGAATTTAACACTTTATAGAGTGAAACTTGAAATAATGCAATATTCACATAATAATTCAGTAGTCCTATCTCACAATGCAATTGGCTTCACATGATCAAATTAATAAATACTTCATTAATCTTTATCTGTAAGATTTAGTTATTTAAATGTGTCTAAAGAAAAAAAATGCATAAACTGAACTGTTAAGCGCTCAGTGCAACAGGTCTTGACACAAGTTTTATTTCAGTAATGAAATAAAACTATTTGGTTTCTGAGGCATTTCTTTTAGCATGGCACATTAACTTTTCATTATCAGTATTCACGTACCCTGCAGCACATTAAAAAAGCCAATAAAGTAAACAATTTTTGACAGTAATAATGATAAGGAAATTAATTATCAATAACCTCTAATTAAAACCAAAAATACTTTCTAAAAGGAAGAAAACTTCTTGTGAGCTCAATAATCTAGATGCTCTCAAAATCTGATTATTTCATTAAGTTATATGATGCTTGTTTGTTGAAAAATGAAAAAGCAAAGCCATGAATAGTTGATAATTTAATCTGGAAATGAATCTAACAGACTACAAATGTGTTTCAGTACTTTTACTAAATCTATCAATTTTTTCGTGGATCAAGAAATACATTTTCTAAATAGACAGCTACATGATTTGCTTGTGTACTTGATTTGAGGCTTTAACATCAATATTCCAAATGATAATAGATATGAAAATCCTTGATATGGCAAAATTGATATGGCAAAATTACTTCATTAAAAGAAATTAAGACTTTTCATTGGCAGATGTTATCTTTCCCATGGATTTTTATAACATTCAATATATTATCCATGTTGTAACTATAGCTTTCTTGGAGCATCTATCACCACTAAGGACTGAACTGCTGCTAGAATAGTGTTAAAAGTATTTTTTCTATTTCCTTTCTGTATTAGTTTTACTATCAGTGATTGAGGCCTCAAAGTACTACTGTAATATAACTAATAATTTGTAAATCCTCTACCATTAACAATGCAATATGTGCAAAATCTGTACCACAAAGCTGACAGACAAAACTTTCATAGCTTTAAAAATGTCAGAGATATGTAAAAGTCTCCATGGGAGATTTGGGAAATATCAGCTCTGAGACTCTAAGAAAAAAGATTTATACTCTGATTTCTAAACTTTCTAAAAATATGTAAAGGACTAGAGGTGAAGTAAAGTCCATATTATGAGATTAAGGGATGGTAACCCCATGAATGTTTTGCCTCATTGAAATCTTTCAGATTAATATGCCAAAAGACAACAGCTTTTTTTTAAAGTTCCTAGTGTTTTAAAATGAATGTAATTAATCTGAAACTAATTGTAGAAGTAACAAAGGCCCATGTATTCTTAGGAATCTTTACTTGCTAGGGTTTGCTAAACCCTTTATTTCAAATTTAGCCAAATTGGTGTCTAAAATTTGAGAAGTTGCACTGTACCAAAGCAAAATTTGGGCAAAACTTCATGTATGTATAACTAGATGTCTTTTCCACTGTCCAGTTTGTATTTTACCAAAAGAGGGTGACTTCTGCTAGCATTACGGTTTGTCCATCTGATTTAATTTTCCTATAATCGGTTTTGTCTGTTGCTGATGAAAAATAAGATTAAAAAAAAAAGAGAAAAGAACATCTTGGCTGAGGCCTGCCATTTCACACCTTTAATTTTCTTTTAAAGTCTGGTTTACCATTTTTTCTCACCATTCACTTCACTCCCCTTTAAAAACCTAAGGATGTGTTTTACATAAGGAAATTCTAGAAAAAACAATGAAGAGGTGTTAGGCCTAAAAATCTAGCAGTTGGCAGGTTTAACTAACAAAATGGTAAATTATGCCAGAGTAGTTGAAACACTGGCTACAACAGAGGTCCCACAATATTTCTATTCATCTGAATGGATGGCACCAGTTGGAATTCCCTAATGCACCTGAGGCTCAGGTATCGCGCTGTGCTTACATTTCTGCCCTTCTCCAATAATTGAATATTTATTACCCTTTGTATGAAAATGTGCTTTATGTGGGTTCCCTTTATTCTTCCCATAGATAACTGGCAAATGTTTGAAACCATCGTTAGTGTGATACCCAAGTTTATACTACCTCTTGAAAGTCTCTTGTCACCTTAAAAATACAGCCCAATGAAAATCTCATACCCTCTCATCTCTCTTATATCCTTCAGACCTATTACTGTTTTGTTGCCTTTGTGCTATAGCCTCTTTCCACTAACATTCTTCCTATTTGCCATGACCAATGCAATACTACTCCGGATGGAGGGAGAGTCTAATAAATGCCTTATATAGTAACACTGCTGATCCTCTGATAATTCTGTTGGTCCTGGCTTTGATCTACTGATACTTCATTTATTCAGATCAGATTTATTCATTTTTGATGACTAGGGCTATGTGTATACTACAGCCTATGTTGGCATAACTTACTGTGCTTGGTAGTGTAAATAAAACCTCCCCCACAAGCAGCATAAGTCACACTGCTGTAAGTACTAGTATTCTGCCATTTGCAGAGTGTGTCTTCCTCAGGCACATGCAGTGGCACAGCTGCATCAGTACAGTTGTGCAGCTGCTGTGCTAGACCTGTAGACATGGTCTAAGAGAGAGGTTAAGTGTTTTAACTGGTGTCATAGGAGATTTAACAGGGAAATAACCCCCCTCCACAAAGAGCCCTCTAGCTTCTATTCCTTTCTTTATACTAGCAGAGCACACAACATCCTTAAAAGAGAGATGAATAAATAGGATATGAGAATTCTATCCTGACAGGCAAATAAATACACCAAACCATTCCACTGTGAGATTACTTAAACCTGATAAATAAGGTATTGGGGGGGACATAAATTATTGGGAATAATCAGTCAATTAACATGCTCTGATCATTCATTCATATCTGAGTCTCTTCTTTACCGAATTTGTATTGAAATTTGACTCCTACCTTTTAAAGAGAACTTTAGTTGTTTTGTAGTAGAAATTCTATAAAAATCATTGTTAAAAGACTAGAAGTAATTAAAAGTGTACCCTGTTGCAGAGGATTTGTCAGTTCAGCAAAAAAGGCAAGGACAGTAGAGAAAGCAATTAAAACCTTTCTATTAGATTTGGTTAAAAAATTCTCAATATTTTTCTCAAAAATGTGTCCCATTTTTCATCTAGTTCTAGCTTCACTAAGAGAATGTACAGATGTGCCATTAAAAAAATAGAATAACCTGACACTTTCTGTTGGAGGTTGCATCTATCAAATGAGACATAGTGCCAAAAGGCTAACCATCTGTTTGCCATATTTCCATAATACTTTACACAAAAATGGAAATGTTAAGGAGATGGCCAAATGCCATCTTGGTTAATAATATTTTGCCTATCTAAAATCCTCCCTGCCCTTTCAATAAGATACAGTATCCTCGCTAATTTCCTCTCCTAAACTGTTGTATTATTCATGTGCTGTCAAGCAGCTGCCACCCTGCAAGTGATTGCATTTCAGTTGGTCCTGAGGGCATGTGCATAAAGAAATGTATATTTTGGGGGAAAGTGGAAGACTGAGCAGGGTGGGATCTTGAGTTACAGGATACAGAGTTTGAAAGAATACTGGAGGAAGCAGAATGCAGTGGTATCGTAGAGCCAGAGGAGGTGTATATGGAGATAAAAAGTGTGTGCATAGGGCGGAACAAGTGTATCTGATGCTGTTTCTCCAGGTACTCCAGCACAAGCTGTAACTGGCTCGAGCAAGGTCTAGATTTTATGGATGTAATAGCACTAGCTGTTTATCTACATACAAAATTCAGCTGCATCTGGCTTTTTACCGTTTTCCAGGGAAGACCTAGGGAGAGATTTGGATGAGGAAAGGTCAATGGATTCCTGCTGTGAGGGAGTGTAGTGTGCAGGGAGCTTTGAAATACAGGGAGAGTGCAGTGATGGGCCCGTTGCACTGAGCAGTTGGGGAAACCAGTGGGATCACAGGCTGTGCGCACAGCGGGAGCCCCAGGTGTGCACTAGGTAGCGGGGTGCAGTGGGGGTTGGGATGCAGAGGCGCCCCGAGCTGGGGGCGGGTGGTGAGCAGTGCACATGGGCAGGGACCAGTGGGGGGGCGGAGCGCTGGCGTCCCAGTGTGTGTGTGTGTTGGGGGAGGGGGGGCCCAGTGATGCCTGGTTCTAGTCCCCGCTCTGGGTCCCGCTGCTGCGGTCTGGCCCCCGCCCCCTGCCCGGCTCCCGCCCCCTGCGGGCTCGCCGGCGGCCAGACGGGAGTCTCTCCGGCTGCAAGATGGCGGCAGCAGCGGAGCCGGGCGCGGAGCTGTGCGGGGTCCCGCGGGAGCCGGGGCGGGGGGCGGCCCTCAGCCCGCCCGAGGTCGCCAGGCGGCTGGAGAGCGCGCGCCGCGGGCTGAGCAACCGGCGCAAGGTGCTGCTGAGAAACCTGCCTGAGGAGAGCAGCGCCCAGGTACCGCGCGGCCGCTCGGGACAGCTCGCGGCCGGGGAGCAGGGGGCGGCCGCGGGGCCCGGGCAGAGGTTGAGGGGGCCCCGGCATCGCCCAGTCTCCGCCCCGGGAGCTTCCCCCGGGGTCCCGCCCCCCACAGCGCCCCACGGGGCCCCGCTCCCCCCCCCCGCACAGCGCCCACGGGGCCCCGCTCCTCCCCGCACAGCCCCCACGGGGCCTGCAACCATCCCCGCACAGCGCCCCACGGGCCCTGCTCCCCGCACAGCGCCCACGGGGCCTGCAACCATCCCCGTACAGCGCCCACGGGGCCCCGCAACCATCCCCGCACAGCGCCCCACGGGGCCCTGCAACCACCCCCTCCGCACAGCCCCCACGGGGCCCTGCTCCCCGCACAGCGCCCCACGGGGCCCCGCAACCACCCCGCACAGCCCACGGGCCCCACTCCCACCCCGCGCAGCCCACGGGGCCCCGCAACCATCCACTGCACAGCGCCCCACGGGATCCCGCCCCACCCCGCGCAGCGCCACAGGGCCCCGCTCCCACCCCGCACAGCGCCCTCACGGGCCCCGCTTCCATCCCCGCACAGCGCCCTCACGGGCCCCGCTTCCACCCCGCACAGCGCCCCACGGGATCCCACTCCCACCCCACGCAGCGCCCCACGGGCCCCGCTCCCACCCCGCGCAGCCCCACGGGATCCCGCTCCCACCCCGTGCAGCGCCCCACAGGGCCCCGCAACCATCCCCTGCACAGCGCCCCATGGGGATCCCACTCCCATCCCCCGCACAGCACCCCACGGGGGTCCTGCTTCCATCCCCCTCACAGCGCCCCACGGGGATCCCGCTCCCATCCCACGCACAGCACCCTATGGGGGTCCCGCTCCCACCCCATGCACAATGACCTATGGGGATCCCGCTCCCACCCTGCACACAGCGCCCCACGGAGCCCGTAACTGCCCCACGCACAGCGCCCTATGGGGGTCCCGCTCCTACTCCAGGAGGTCCTGCTCCAAGCTCCCCCTTTTCTGCACAGCATCCTGCAGAGGTCCCATTCCAAGCTCTTCCCTCTTCTACCAGGTCACATTCAGAGGCTCCCCACAGTGCCTCATAGGGTCCCAATCATAGTCTCTCCATCCACAGTGACAGCTCCCTACGGGATCCTGCCAAACTCCCCCATTCCCCATCACACAGCATCCCAGACTGGATAAGAACTTAACAATGCGCTGGGTCAGACCAGTGGTCTGTCTAGCTCAGTATCCTGTTTTCTGATATCTCTAGTGCTGAGGTTCTCAAACTTTTTGATCTGTGGCCCACTCTGATCAACACTGACCTTTCTGCGGACCACCAGCCAACCACCCATGATAACAAAGTGGGTGCAGGAGCGGTTGGGGGTGCAGTGTCTGGCTGGGAGGTAGGGTGCAGGAGTGGGCAGGGCATGTGGGGGTCTGACAGGGAGGGTGCAGGAAGAGATTGGGGGTACAGGGTCTGGGCCTGAGGGGGGCGGGAGCACTTACTTGGCTCCATGACTCCCACCACTTCCAGGGACCACTCCCTGCTTCTCCCTTTGGCCATGATTCTGGTCAATGGGAGCAGCACGGAAAACCTCCAGGCGAGTGGTTTTCTGTGTTAAAGTTCCCCTAGCCGGGGGAAGGAGGGAGGGAAATCACTCAGATCTCACCAAACTGAGTGATTGGGCAACAAAATGGCAAATGAAATTTAATGTGGATAAGTGTAAAGTAATGCACATCGGGAAAAATAACCCCAACTATAGGTACAGAATGATGGGGGCTAATTTGGCTACGACAAATCAGGAAAGAGATCTTGGAGTTATCGTGGACAGTTCTCTGAAAACTTCCACACAGTGTGCAGCGGTCAAAAAGGCAAATAGGATGCTAGGAATTATTAAGAAAGGGATAGAAAATAAGACCCAGAATATCTTACTGCCCTGTATAAAACTATGGTACGCCCACATCTTGAATACTGTGTACAGATGTGGTCTCCTCACCTCAAAAAAGATATTTTGGCCTTGGAAAGGGTTCAGAAAAGGACAACTAAAATAATTAGGGGTTTGGAACAGGTCCCATATGAGGAGAGGTTAAAGCGACTGGGACTTTTCAGTTTAGAAAAGAGGAGACTGAGGGGGGATATGATAGAGGTGTATAAAATCATGAGTGGTGTGGAGAGGGCCGATAAAGAAAAGTTATTTATTAGTTCCTAAATAGAAGAACTAGAGGACACCAAATGAAATTAATGGGTAGCAGGTTTAAAACTAATAAAGAA
This sequence comes from Rafetus swinhoei, assembly GCA_019425775.1. Lineage (NCBI taxonomy): Eukaryota > Metazoa > Chordata > Testudines > Trionychidae > Rafetus > Rafetus swinhoei. The sequence goes on along the minus strand of CM033430.1, from coordinate 49,221,322 downwards.
AGTTCTTCTTCACACAGCGTGTAGTCAGCATGTGGAACTGCTTGCCAGAGGAGGCTGTGAAGGCTGGGACTATAACAGAGTTTAAAGAGAAGCTAGATAATTTCATGGAGGTTAGGTCCATAAAGGCTATTAGCCAGGGGATAAAATGGTGTCCTTGGCCTCTGTTTGTCAGAGGCTGGAGAGGATGGCAGGAGACAAATCGCTTGATCATTGTCTTCGGTCCACCCCCTCTGGGGCACCTGGTGCTGGCCACTGTCGGGAGACAGGATACTGGGCTAGATGGACCTTTGGTCTGACCCGGTACGGCTGTTCTTATGTTCTTATGGAAAGGAAGGAGGAGTGGCAGCATGCAAAACTGCTTCCTTCCCCCTGCAAGCCAGATCCAGCCTGCACAGCTCACCTCCCTCTCCCCCGCTGTCACTTCAACCTCATGGGGCGGGAAGAGAGAGGCTGCAGGATTGGAGCATCAGCACAGGGGGGAGCAAGCCCTGAGCCCGTGGTCTACCTGCAAGATGATGGCGGACCATTAGTGGACTGTGGACCACATTTTGAGAACCACTGGGGAATGCCAGAATAGGGCAGTTTATGGAGTGATCTCTTTCTTCATCCAATCCCAGTATTGACAGTCAGAGGTTTAGGAACACTTAGGATTATAATGTCCCTGACCATCTTCCTTAATAGCCACAAATTGTCTTCCAAGAATTTGCCTAATTCTTTTTTGAGCCCAATTATGGTTTTGACCTTCACAACATTCCCTGGGATGGCTGGCTATTGTGTCAAGTTCTTTTTTATATTTGTTTTAAACCTCTTGCCTATTAATTTCATTCCTGGTTTATGTGTTATATGACAGAGACATTTCCCTATTCGCTTTCTCCATTCATGTTTTTATAGACCTCTATTTCTCCTTTAGTAATCTCTTTTCTAAGGCTTTGTCTACACTTAAAAGTTTAAAGCACAGCTGCAGCAGGGCCACAGCACAAGCACTGGGAGAAAGATCTCCCAGCACTCTATGTAAATCACATCCACGAGGGGAATAGCTCCCAGCACGGTAGCCTGGTTCACTCTGGTGCTTTACAACGCTAACTTGCTGCGCTTGGGGGGGTTCACACCCCTGAACCAGAAAGTTACAGGACTATAAAGCTATCCACAAAAGCTCATGATTCTATGTTTCAGTTAGTCCTAGGGATGTTAAATATCGATTAATTAACTAATCAAATAGTCAATGGGATTTTCATCGACTATTTGATTAGTCAATAAGGACTAGTGCGCATTCTGCCTTTGAAATGTACATGAACCTCTGAAGTCCCCCGCTGACCCCATGCTGCATGTGGCGCTTCCACTTTGAAATGTACAAGAGTCCCCATTGGGGCTCTTATACATTTCAAAGAGGAAGGGCCTGCATGGAACCTGGGGTCAGCGGGGGACTCCCTGCTGGCCCCGGGCTCCACAAGGTGTTTCAATCTTTGAAATGCACAAGAGCCCCTGCTGAGACTCTTGTACATTTCAAAGAGGAAGCACCGCTGCTGCGCCCCTGCCCCATCCCACGGAGCTGGAGCTGGGGGGAACTGGCTTTTAAGTCGCCTCCCCCCAGTACCCCCTTCTCTTCCCCACCTTGCTACCGCTTTTTGCTTATCAGATAGTCGTCTAGTCGATTAGTCGCTAACATCCCTAGTTAGTCCCTAAGGTGCCACAGGACTACTCGTTTTTAAAGTTACAGGCTAACATGGCTACGCGTGTGAGATTTTTTAGGGCTATAAAGTGCAGTGTAGAGATAACCTAAGATGAACATTTTGTCTTTTTAATCTTCCCTTGTGCACAAGCTGTTCCATACTCCCAATCATTATTGTTGCCCTTCTCTGTACTTTTTCCAATTCTAATATATATTTTTTTGAGATAAGGAGACTGTAACTGCTAGCATATTCAATATGTGGGCATATAATTGATTTATGTACAGATTGAAACTCTGCTACCGGAACTCTCTGATATGGCAACATCTGTGGTCCAGCAGAACCATGGATGTTAGTGAACCAAAGAGTCCTGGTGGAGGGCCAGAGACAGGAGCCCTGCAGGGGCCAGCAGCCAGGCCAGGCTGGCTGCATGTAGACCAGTGGCCTGGACTCCTGCCCCAGGAGTCGGCTGAACTGGCAGTAGGCCAGCATCAGCGGGCTCCAGTGGGGCAGCGGTCTGCCCTGGTGGGGCCAGGAGCCCTGGCACCAGGGCAGCGTTCAGCTATGGTGGGGCTGGGAGCCCTAGCAGTGGAACAGTCTGCTGCACTGTGGCTGGTGGGGCCAGGAGCTCCCAGGTCAGCCATGCCATGGCTAATGGGGCCACGGTCAGCCATTGTGGGGGAACCCTCTGCAGCCTTTGTAGTTTTAATTCTTCTTTATTGACGCACCAGTAGAAAAACAGGGTAACATTTTCAAAAAGCACTCAAAATTCACTTTTGAAAATGAAACTTACGCACCCAAATCACAGAAGTACTTCTGAAAATTTTACCGAGACTTAAAATATGTATATATCGACAGATAATTACATAACCACTAAAGAGTTAATACAGATTTTAAATGTATTTTAAAAGTATGATGTGTTTAATTGTATTTGTTAATGAGCTTGTTTATGTAAATGATGCTGCCACTAAAATACTGCAGGGTGAACCTCCCTGGTCCAGCTCTCTCAGGACCTGACCGGTCCCAGATGAAGGAGTTTTCTGGACTAGGGAAGGTCGGGGGGAGGGGGATGCCAGCTTCTCTGCTGGGCTCCTCTCCCCACTACCTGGTATCACTGCCCATGGCCCCCTGGCTCTGGCAGCAACCCTGTTAGTATTCGTGGCCCTACCAGCTGTGGGCTCTGCTGCCCCTCCCTTCCTGGCCCTGCCAGCTGAGGGTCAACAACCCCCCTACCTCTCTGCCCCACAGACTCCGACGACCCCACTGGCTTCCCAGCCCACTGCAAGCTCTGCTACCTCCCCACCTCGTGGACTCCGGCACCCCCCACCAGCTTCCCAGCCCAACTGGTTGCAGGCTCTGTTGCACCTTAAGCTCTGCTGCCCCTCTAGCCAGCTCTGCTCCAAGTCGCTGGCAGTCTCTGTGCTGGGGCTCTCTAGTCCAGGATGTTGCTGGACCAGAGAGTCCTGGACCACAGAGGTATATATGATCAAATGCACAGATAAAAACCTCTATTCTGCACCTAGCTCCATGCAGATCTCTGAAGAGAAAGGGAGTTTATACAGGCTTAGGGAGCTGCCTGCCCAGAACCCAATCACCCGGTGGATGGTTTTTCTTCTGAACAACTGTTTCTTTTGTTAATTTTCCATGTGTTACATATCACTGGGCTAACTCTTAAAAGAAGTAGTTTCAAGGTTGAAAGGCTACACCTTTTTTTCCCCTTGCTTTTGTTTGTAAATTCCAAGTAATATTTTGTGCCTTTTCCCCGAAGAAATAGTTCAGTTCTTAAGTTTTGCCATTAAAATAAATCCTCATGCTATTAGCCCCTCGCTTTTGTGAGCAGCTGTACAATAATGTACTTGTGTATGAATGACATAGTAGAACACATCATTTTGTTGAGATTTTAGCCTCGAGGTTTCATAGCATTGTCTCAAATGATTTTTAAAAAATGATGAATAAAATGTTGACAATGTTCTTTAAAACTGCTTTACTTTTTAAAAAATTACTCTTTAAAATCCATTCATGCTCTTATCTCAATTTAATCATTCTATTACATTCTATTTTCCCCCTCAATTAAATTTCCAGCATGAATGCAGATTATTATTGCTGAATGAAGATTTGTTTGAGAAATTATTTTCAGGAAACAATATTCTTCTTATTATATTAGTAATATTTAGCTGTTACTCCATCATAAAGTGCAACTTTGGTAAATCTTGTTACATGATTTTTGTTAAAGATGAAACATAATAGCTGTAGCCCTTGTCCACTTTGTGTAAGTGGAACAGACAATAACTTCCTTGGATTCTACAACATTTCTCTCTAGCTAGTTCCTAGTAAGTACAAAAAAGCAAAGAAAACTGCATCCTCAACTAATCTGCATCTCATGGATGAGAAGCTAGCATCACAACTCTTGACGAGAGTGTCCTATTCCGGGTTACATTCAAATAACGTACAAGTTCTAAATCTTTGGGCTGTTCCTAGTGTATTTTGTTATTTAGAAACCACATTCACATCACATCCGTGCATGGAACGGTTCATTGTCAGAGGAGCTGTGTCATATTTTATTAATGTAACATTTGACAGCTGTTAACCGGTGAAATGTGAGACTGGTATTCAGTTTGACTAAAAGGATACACTTGATCCTGCTAAAATGAAACCCATTAACCTGTAAGCCATGTATATTGAATAAGCAGACTGGCAAAAATGAAAGTAGGCTGTGCTCCTGGAATTCCTCTTTCCCTATAAGTGGAACACTTTTCTAATGACATATATGGATTATTTTCTTCAGTTGAATGAAGTTTCATTATAACACTAGAGTGTTGACCTGGCATAAAGATTTAGTATGTTCCTGTCACTTCCAACCCCTTTCACCTTTGGACTGGTAGACTGGTACTTTCTTTAGCCACTGCTGTGGAAGGGACACTGGTTAGTGTTTTGTCTGTGGCCTCATCTTCACTTATAGTGGGGAATAGAGATACAAGTTTGGGAACCAAGGATACACTCTAACTACTGCTTCCTCCCTCCTACTCCCATGGGAGGATAATGCCTACTTCCTTCCCCTTCTTCTCTACTTGGTAGAATAGCAGAGGAAGGAGTCATGATAATCTGCTTGGAATGCAGCATTGGATACTTGAGTAGTAGTTGATAATGGCTGCATTACAAGGGAGACTTTCAGAGTGGAAATCAATTATAGTGGATGGAATATTTACCACAAGAGGAGTAAGACTCCACTGAATTGCACTTGAGTAATTTGGGGGCTTTCATTAAAGCTTTGCCTATGCTGAGAAATTACATTGTGTAAGAACAGGAGATTGAGGAATTGTAGGAAATAACATGATGCAAAAAACTCAGCATCATGTGAGTGAATCTCACAGCTAACCTTAGATAGAGGAGCTAGAGTGCCTCATATTGAATGAGGATATTGTTATAATAGGTATCACAGAAACTTGATACATTGGTGGAATGAGGATAATCAATGGGACATAGTTATACCAGGGTACAAAATATATCAGAAGGTTAGAACAGGTTGTGCTGGTGGGGGAGTGGCACTATATATGAAAGAAAGAGTAGAATCAAATGAAGTGAAGTGTTCCATAGAATCTCAATGGATAGTAATGCCATGCTCTAATAATATGAATATATCAGTAGGGAATATATTACCGACCACCTGACCAGGTGATAGTGACTGTGAAGTACTAAGGGAGATTGGAGAGGCTGTAAACATTAAAAAACTCAATAATAATGGGGGATTTCAACTATCCCCACATTGACTGGACATATGTCACCTCAGGACAGGATGCAGAGATAAAGTTTTGCTTCTTGGAGCCGCTTGTTCTGGAATCCACAAGAGGAGAAGCAATTCTTGATTTAGTCATAAGTGAAGCATAGAATCTGGTCCAAGAAGTGAGTATAGTTGGACTGCCTGGAAATAGTGACCATAATATCATTAAATTGAGTATCCCTGTGGTGGGAAAAACACCACAGTAGCCCAACATTGTGTCATTTAATTTCAGAAATAGGAAATACTAAAAATTAAAGAGGTGAGTTAGACAGAAATTAAAAGTTATAGTGCCAAAAGTAAAATCAATGCAAATAGCATGGAAACTTTTTAAAGACATTATAATAGAGGCTCAACTTAAATGTACACCCCAAATTAAAAAAACATAGTAAGAGAACCAAAAAAGTGCCACTGGAATTATATCAGAATCAGGAAGCCTGCTAAGCAACCAGTAGACCACTGGACAATTGAGATGCTAGAGGAGAACTCAAGGACGATACTCAAGGATGGTCATTGAGGAGAAACAAAATTAATTAATTCTTTCATGGCTAAGGATGTGAGGGAGATTCTCAAACCTGAGCCATTCTTTTAGGTGACAAATCTGAGGAACTGTTCCAGAATGAGGTGTCAGTAGGGGAGATTTTGGAACAAACTGATAAACTAAACAGTAATAAGTCACCAGGGCCAGATGGTATTCACTCAAGAGTTCTGAAAGAATTCAGATGTGAAATTTCAGAAATACTAACTGAAGTTTGTAACCCATCCTTTAAATAATCTTCTGTATCAAATGACTGGACGATAGCTAATGTGATGCCAATTTTTAAAAATGGCTCTACAGGTGATCCTGGTAATTACAGGCTTGTAAGTCTAACTTCAGTACCAGCAAATTGATTGTAATTGTAGTAAATAACAAAATTGTCTGACACATATAAACATAATTTTCTGTAAATGGAAATCATGCCCCACTAATCTACTAGAATTCTTTGAGGGGGGTCAACAAGCATGTGGAGAAGAACCAGTGGATATCGATTTCCAGAAAGCCTTTCACAAGGTTCTGCACCAAAGGCTCTTAAGCAAAGTAAGCTGTCATGTGATAAGAGGAACGGTCCTCTCATGGATTGATAACTGGTTAAAAGACAGTTTTCAGAATGGAGAGAGGTAACTAGTGGTGTCTCCCAGGGGTCAATACAGGGACCAATTCTATTTAACATTCATAAATGATCTCGAGAATGGGGTAAACAGTGAGGTGGCAAAATTTGAAGATGATACTAAACTGCTCAAGATAGCTAAGTCCAAAGCGGACTGTGAAGAGCTTCAAAAGGATCTCATAAAACTAGGTGACTGGGTAACAAAATGGAAGATTAATTTTAACATTGGTAAATGCAAAGTAATGCATATTGGAAAACAACTCAGGCGAAAGCTCTTGGAGTCATTGTAGATAGTTCTCTGAAAACATCCACTCAATGTGCAGCAGCAGTAAAAAAATGCTTGGAATCATTAAGAAAGGGATAGAGAATAAGACAGAGAATATCTTATTGCTCTCTATAAATTCATGATACACCCACATTTTGAATACTGCATGCAGATGTGATCACTTCACCTCAACAAAAGATATCTTGGCACTAGAAAAAGTTCAGGAAAGAGCAACAAAGGGGTATGGAATAGCTGCCATATGGAGAGATTAATAAGACTGACGCTTTTCAGCTTGAAAAGAGACTACTAAAGGAGGATACGATAAGGTGTGGGAAAAAGGTGAATAAAGAAGAGTGATTTTCTCCTTCTCATAACACAAGAAATAATGGATCACTAAATGAAATTAGCAGGTAGCAGGTTTAAAACAAACAAAAGAAAGTATTTCTTCACACAATTCACAGTCAACCTGTGGAACTCCTTGCCAAAGGATGTTATGATTATCAGGACTTGAAAAGTGTTCAAAAAAGAGATAAATGCATGAAGGATAGGTCCCTATTAGCCAGGATGGGCAGAAATGGTGTCCCTAGACTGTTTGTCTGAAGCAGGGAATGGGCAACAAGGGATTGATCCCTTGATTACTGTTCTGTTCATTCCCTCTGGGACACCTGGCATTGGCCACTATTGGAAGACAGGATATTGGACTAGATGGACCTTTGGTCTGACCCAGTATGGCCATTCTTATCAGTGAGTAGGGGTTTCACAGTAAAAGAGTTCACTGAAAGAGTGAGTTCTTCCATTATTTGTTCCTAATTACATCAGAAATGCTTTTCATGTTAGTTTTCTTTAACTGTTATGTCAGTTCTCTTTATAAAAATGGAGTCATCATGTCACACCTTTGTTGCACCTACTTTCAGACTGAAATGTGAATTACTTTATTGAACATGATTCCCTCATATAGAATAAGAGATTGTTCCAGTATTGTGAGTCTTAATTCCTTTATAAACCAATCTTTGATAATATGTCTAATGCAGTGGTCTCCAGCCTTTTTAAGCACAAGATCACTTCTTGAATTTAATTGCAATCCAGCATCTACCTCGAACCCAATACACTTACCCCCCCCTCCTGTCCTACCCCTTCTCTGAGGCGCTGCCTCTCTGAGGTCATGCCCTGCTCACTCCATCCCCATTTACTTTCACGGGTTGGGGAAAGGGAGTGGCGTACAGTGAGTTGCAGACTCTGGTCTTGGGCTGAAGGGTTTGGAATGTGGTAGGGTCTCCAGGCTGAGCCTGGGGCAAGAGTTTGGGCTGCAGCCTCTAGGAGGGAATTTGAATGCAGGTGGGGCTCAGGGCTGGAGGGCAAGTTCAGGATTCATTTTCTGGCTGGGCACTGTTTACCTCAGGTGGCTCCTGGACAGTGGTGCAGTGGGACTAAGGCAGGCTCATGCTGGCCCTGCACCACTCCTGAAAGTGACTGGCATGTCCAGGAGTGGCTCCAGGGGGGAGGGAGAGGCAGGTGGCTCTGTGCGCTGTCCCCCATTCACAGACATCACACCTTTCATTTGCCATGGTTCCCTGTTCCCAACTAATGGGAACTATGGGATTGGTGCTGGCAGGCAAGGGCATCAGGGGTGACTATGCAACCACCTCTCCCAGGGGCCGCAGAGATGTGCCAGCCACTTCCAGGAGAATGACAGATTCACATAGCTCCTTTAAGTGTGATGAGCACGTTCAGACATAGGAGCAGCTGCCAACAAGCTCCCTCCATCCTGATCCCTGTTGTGACTCCCCTCTTTGTGCAGATGAGGTACAGGGGTAGGGAATGTGAGACCCCTCTGACATCAGTGACCCTTTCCTCTCCCTCTCCCACCCTGAACAGCAAGCAGGAGGCTCCTGAGGGCAACTCCAAGGCAGAAGGCAGGAGTAGCACAGCAGTGGGGGGAGGCAGAGCTGAAGTGCCAGCACTTGGTAACCACCTGGCCAAACCAGTCAGGATCTCCTGTCAGAGGCTCCAGAATCTACCAATAGATCCCAATCTACAGATTGGTGATGACTGGTCTAATGTGTAACTACTTGCTACTTGCAACTACTTGCTTGTTGGGAAAGTTTCAGTGTAACAAAACTGGAAAAATAAGCTGAATTTCATCATTGTTGTTTTGCTTTTGGTTTCATGAATTACTTTGTGATGTTTGTCTTTTCCAGGAAATCCATGAACTGTTCAAAGATTATGAAATAAAGTACTGTTATGTGGACAAAAATAAAAGAACAGGTAAGAATTTAGAAATAGTCCAGTAACTAAGATTGTATGTTTAACGGTAACATATTTGAATTCTGACAGAACTGGTAGTGAATTTCTTCTGTCACATATGAAGTCAGATTGCCCTCTACCTTCACTATTCGTAGACTTGTTTTTTGGCTGCATAAATTTTGGCCATTTCCATCTCCCCATTAATGTCAATTAATGTAAAATGGAAAGCCTCATATTGACTTCAGTGGGAGGTAGTTTGGATTCATTATCTGTGAATTTATATGTATGGCCCCATAAGAAATGCACCCTTCTGAGAGGGTTGCTTAATTCACAGAATGACTGATACATTGGTCTCTGCTAGGAGAAGCCACTCATACCAGAATCACTGTGCAACAGAGGGGCTATTCCAGGTCTAGATTTAGGGATTCCAGATTCAATAAAACAGAGAGCAGATATTCTCAATCAAAGAACTGAGGGGAATTATAACGCTTTTAAGGATGATATTTGTTTTGAAAACTCTGTCAGTGTTGGCCTTGCTTTACATCTTCCAGGCATCTTTGCCAAGATAATGGTGTTTCTGGCTGCTGCTCTTAGCAAGTATGGTGTGGGTTGTGCAGCATTCTCTTAATTATTTGCTTGTTTGCACAACTTCAGGATTGCCAGATTTGAGAACAAGTGCTGCAGGACTCTTGAGTGTCAGTAGTCCTGTCTTTCACTGTTTTATTTTCTAGGCATTGTTTTGAAATCCTACTTGTTGAAGCTGTTATGGAAGGAACTCTTTCATCTTACTATTTATTCTGGTTCCTCCAAATCCTATGTCAGCTCAGAATTACCAATCAGAAGAATATTTTTCCTCTGGACTTCTGCAGCCAGATAATCTAGCTAGTTTTAGCTGCTGATTTTTCCCCTTCTGACTAATTCTTATTAAAGTTTAAGTGGAGGAGTGACAGCCAGCAGGACTCTCTTTTCCAGCTATCCTGAGCTCTTCTTTAATAGCTCTCTTGTGTCTTGAAGTATGGCATTTTTGAAAAGATCTCTTATTTTTACCGTTTAGAACCAAGGGTTATCCAACCAGTTCTGCTGGTGGCTACTGCTATAGCAAACTAGCCAGACTCAACCAGCCAAATAGCCACATTGTGCAAGCCAACCCACCACGAGTTTAGAAGATGATCATTGCAGTGAGATATAAATGAGCTTAATGTACACAAAAATCAGTTAAAAATTAGTTTCCCCCTAAATAAACTCCTTCAGCATTTCTGTAAGGGCTATTTTTAAAGGCATAAAATCCATAAAAACTTACATTTGCTTATATGAGCAGTATTTGCATTTGTCAACACTCTTATGTACACTTGGGCCTTTGTGCATCTTATCACATACCTCTTAGAAAATGTTGGCCCTTGGGAGTCATTATTTTTTTTGTCCTTTGTAGGGCTAAACACTCTTTCTGAGGCTATGACTAGACCTGAGGTATCCCAGAAAAACTGCCGCATCCAGGGAATGCATCTGCTCTTCTGACATTTTTTGCGGAAGAGCAGACGCGCTCTTTCGGAAGCCCTGTCTTCCTCATTTTATGAGGAAGAAGGGCTCTTCCAAAAGAGGAGGTTTTTCTGACATTTGGCCCAGTGTAGATGGGCCAAATTTCAGAAAAGCCTCTTCGGACAAAACTATTGGAAAAAAGGTACGCAAATTGCAGAGTGCAATTTGCGTACCTTTTTCTGATAAAACTCCATAGTCTAGACATAGCCTGAGTTACTTGACTCTTTCAGGGTCAGGTTTCTTAAATTGCAGATTATTTTGCTCATGTCAGTAACTTTAGCTTGCAGAATCAGTGAGTAGTTCGGTCCTGGGGGTATTCTGCAATTGTTGCATTTGGAGCCATAGTAAAATTGCAGAATTCCCCCAGGACTCATAGTTGTTAACATCCATAGGGTTTTATGTTTACTCACCTTTAATTGTGCAGCTAAATGAGTATTGACACATCAGAGAACCTTCATCTAAATCATTAGTATTTCCTCTGTCCCCAAAATTATTCAAAATTGGAGTATACCAACATGTGCATTATTTGTATGGTAAAAATCCCATTTGTCTAAAACCATTTTTGTCCAGATGAATTGAATGTTCTCAGTTTAATTCAGACAAATGGAGTTCTGTGGAGTTATATAACCATTTAAATCATAAACTCTGTCCTGTAAGAGCTTTCCTTCTCTGAGTGAAAACTATAATGACAATTAATCTTCAAATTTCTGCCTTCATTTTTCTTTATAATACTTACTTTCTATTCAGTTTCAAATTTGTTTGTTTAGTCAGATAACAGAAGAATATCCAAGTGAACAAAAAATAATTGAACACTATTTTGTGCTCTAGAATTCCACAGACTCATATTCCATTTGTCTATGTTTTCTGAGCTATTATTTCTAATATCAAATATCATTCTTCTGGAAAAAGGCCATAAATACAGAGGCTGTGCAATAGTCTAGCTTAGCCATGCTATCTCTTTCAGAACCTAACTGACCTCTTTTTCATTTGTCATTTTCATTTGTGAATCACCATATATTTTGAATTGTTACTGTTTGTTAAATCAGCTAGGATATATATTCTATATATACTCACACAAACACACCTGATAATTGTGTACAAGATATCTGGTAATGTATACCTTGCATAGGAGCAGTACTGAGGCCTTAGCTTTTTTAATGTTTGTTGATAAAATTTGTGCTTTGTGCTGTTGGCTTTATAAACTGAATAAGACAGCCACGGCATGATTTAAAATTTACTTTAAAATGTTGCGTGGATGCTCATATTTTACTTAGAAACTTTACTTTAGTCTATTTTTTAACCTCTGATTTTTCAAGAAAGAAAGAAATTACTACTATTCAGGAACAAATATGCAGTCACCCGTACTCACCTTGCTCTCTTGCCTGTGCATTGGTATTAGAAACAGATGATTAATTGGTTATCTGGAAAAAATATATTTTCTGATTTAAATAGTAATCTTGCAACCTGGAGTTGAATTTCATGAAAGGATTGTATTTAAATGTAATGAATCAGCAAAAAAAGAAAGAAGTTATGGTACACTTGACAACAAATTTGCCCAGAGATGCAATATGATAATTCATTAGAAGACAGAGTGTTGCCAAAACTGCTGTGAAACATTTGTTCTATAAGTAACAGCGATGGGACATATGCTTTATAGCAATGAATTCCATTCTATTTAAACTTCAGAATAGCCAATATTGCATTTTTTTGTCCCTAAACTCTTCTTACAGACTAAATAGATACAGACTGAGGAAAAAGCATTCTCATTGCTTGTTGATGGGCAAATTTTGTTGTGTGTTAGGAAAACATGGTTGTCCTGGTTTTCAGGCTGTGGTTTAAAGACACTTATCTCCTTTTGCCTTTTGACCATTGTGACAGATTTTATTCTTTCGTTTTTAGTGTGTCACTCACTTAGGGTACATCTACACTGCATGGCTATTTCGAAATAAACTATTCTGGAATACTTATTCCAAAATATCTTATTTTGAAATAGAACATCTACACGGCAGGGAAGCCTCAAAATTAGCCTGAGGCAGGCTTCCCTAATGTAGACGTGCTATCTTGATTTAGAGCCCCAGGAGGCACTGGGAAGGAATAACTTAGAATGGCCCTTGTAAGGGGCTATTTTGAAATAGCAGCAGTGGAGCATCTACACACACCTTATTTCAAAATAGCTATTTTAGAATAGGCATTATTCCTCATAGAATGAGGTTTACAGATTTTGGAATAAGCCTTCTGTTATTTCAAAATTATTTTGAAATAATGGAACAGCTGTGTAGATGCTCACATTGTTATTTTGAAATATCATTAGTTATCTCAAAATAACGGTTCACCCTTAGTGTGATGACTAACTCAAATTAAAATACCACTAGCTGTTTTTCTGAGATTGTCACACTTCATTTTAAATTCAAACAAAAAATGCGAAGTGAGATATTATCCAAAATTCCTATTAAATCTGAAATCTATATCTGATCATGCAGAATGATACTTAGTCCTCTAGTAGCACTTACTATTTCCTTTGAGTACTCAATCTGACTGTGTTCATGGATATATTCTATCTTCCATTAAAGAATAGTGTAATGGGCCTGGAACACTAGAGCAATTCAGCTGTATCTGCAGCAGGGATTTCATATGCCTTGCTATGTGGGTTTGTTTAGATTAAATTCATTATGGAAAACTCACATTCTGAAGTGCTACAAGACATAACCAGTATTTACCAAAAGACTAGTGGATAAAAGCTTGGGTAAACAGGTATGTGTATTGTCATATGTTGTGCATTGAAGAGTAATTTTAGATACAACACGGATATATGTCTCTCTCCTTTTCCTTCCAACTCAAAAAGTGGCCTAGGACAGTGGTTCTCAACCTTTCCAGACTACTGTTTCCCCTTCAGCATGAGTGGTTAGTGCAGCTAGGTGCAGCCTGCTCCCCCAGCCCCTACAGCTCCGTCCCCTCTGCTGAGCCCCCCATCAGCACCACCACAGTGAGGGGAAGAGAGGAGAGGAGAGGAGGCTACTGGACACCCTTGCCCTTTAGGAGTTTAACTGGTCTTGCATATCCCCCAATTTTCACCTCACTTAAAAACTACTTCCTTACAGAAACAGACATAAAAATACAAAAGTGTTGCAGCATACTGTTACTTAAAAATTGCTTTATGTTCTGATTTTACCATACAAAAATAAATCAATTGGAATATAAATATTGTACTTACATTTCATTGTATAACATAGAGCAGTATAAACAAGTCATTGTATGAAATGTTGGTTTATACAGGTTGAACCTCTAAAATCTGGGACTCTGGTCTGGCAACAGCCATGGGTCAGAGAGCCCTGATGGCTGGCCATCGGGTGGCAAGAGGGCTTGCAACTAGGAGTCTGGTCAAGGGCTGGTGGCAGTAGCGGAACCAGCGCTCTGGCTGGAGCTGACGGCAGTGTCCTGGCCAGTGTTGGCAACAGGACCCGTATCCTGGCTGGGGCTAGTGGTGGCATCTGGCTGGGGCTCAGAACCCAGCTGGGGTGGGCAGCTCGAGGCTGGCCACCCAGATGGGGCTGGCAGCAGCAGCAGGACAGCCTGAGTGGGGGCAGAGGCCAGGGCAGGGGGTGCAGCTGGGGTCAGGAGCAGAGTCAGGCAGGGGGCCGCAATTGACCTCCCCTTGTCCAGCAGTCAGAGGGTGCCAGTCTACGGAGGTCCAACCTGTACTAACTTCACTAATGCTTTTTATGTAGCCTGTTGTAAAAGTAAGCAAGTATCTGGATGAGTTGATTTATCCCTATAAGACCTCTGTGTACTCCTGGTTGAGAACCATTGGCCTGGAAAACAGTGATTTATGCAGTGCCATAGTGAACCAAGTCATTTTAATAACTATGCTGCTTTGAAGTCAAGTGTCAGTATTAATGGTGATTACTGTAGTCTGGTGAATCTATCATCTGTATTTTAAATGACAATTTAACACACAGATCTGAGTTGTCTGCACATTTGCCTCTGCCTCTAAAAGCTCAGAAATTTGTACCTTCATGTCTGTTATCCTCATCAGACTGAAGAATTTTGTGTACAATCAAGAGCTTGTGTCTTCCAGCAACTTGCTTTTTTCTCTTACAGCGTTTGTTACTCTGCAGAATGGAGAGCAGGCTCAAAATGCAATTAGGATGTTTCACCGATACTCTCTTCGTGGAAAAGAAATATCAGTGCAGCTCCAGCCAACAGATGCTTTATTGTGCATTACCAATTTGCCTACTTCATTTACATTACAAGAGTTTGAGGAACTAGTGTGTGCATATGGCAATATTGAGAGATGTTTTCTGGTCTATAATGAAGTTACTGGCCTTTCCAAGGGCTACGGGTTTGTGGAGTACATGAAAAAGGACTCTGCTGCAAAGGCCAGAATGGAACTTCTGGGGAAGAAATTACGTGAAAACACCCTCTTTGCACAGTGGACAGATGTTAATCAGTTGACTGCTGATCTTGTTCATTCTAAGTGCCTTTGTGTAGATAAAATCCCTAATGACTACACTGATTCAGAAGAACTAATGCAAATGTTCTCATTTAAATATAAACCTGTGTTCTGCCAGGTAGGTATCCTATGAATTGGTGTCTTTTGCAAGCTGAATATGGAGATGTATATAGCATTATGTTAACAGATTCTATTGCTTGCTTAACCCAATACTTTGTTTTTATGTAAACCAGTGAGTGGCTTAATTTATGAAACCTAGTGAATAATTATATGTAAGCAATATAATATTATCTGATATAAATGTTTGATTGCCATGAGTTTGGAATCACTGGCATATGTCACTGGAGAGTTATGTAGGAAGACATCCCAAATGAATGCTAATAATACATTTATTACACATTCTTTTCCCATGTATTTTATGGAAGGATTATTTCAGAAATGTTTAAAAGAATTTTGTAAATATTTGCTATTAGTAATATTTTATGTATTCCTCAATCATATATTCAGATTGTACTAGTATTTTGAGTCTAATTGTAGATCAGTTAGAGAGATTAAAATACATTTAATACATCTTTGAAACCTCTAAAAATGTCTAAAATAGTTCTTCCATAAGTCATAAAGTTATATCTTCAGAACCTAATAATTTCTGAGGTGCCAGCACAAGAAATAAGGGCTACATTGGAAAAGTGAGTCTTACAACTCTCCAGTTGCATAAAAGATTTCTTGCTAGCACTGATGATTGCCAAGATATTGGAACTTAAACTAGCCACTGGTCCAGGACCTATAATTTCTTATTAAACAACTAAGACTAGTGTAACTAGGAGGGGAAGCAAAAAAAACCAACAACATCTTTCACTGAAGTCATGGGTGATTGTGGATGTTTGTTTATTTTTAAATGTTTGTTGAAAAGCTGCTCAAAGATTTGTATTGCTAGTGTTCTTGGTGGTGGTAATGGATTAATGAGCAGAGTCATTCCTAGAGTATAAAGTCAGAAGGGACTTTTAGACAATCTAGTCTCACCTGTATATCAAAGGCTATTAGATTTCATCCTGTTCCCCTGAATTGAGCCCAATAACCTGGATTTGACTAAAGGCATCCAGTCTTGATTTGAAGATATCAAGAGATGGGGAGTCTACCACTTCCCTTAGTGATTTGTTCCAATGGTTCATAACTATCATTAACAATTTGTGCCCAACTTCTAATTTGAATTTGTCTGGTTTCAGCCTGGTCCCTATTTTGCTTTTCTCCATGAGATTAAAGAGCTCTTTAATACCTGCTGTTTTTCTCTATGTGAAGGTTCTGATACACTAATCAATTCACTTCTCACTTTTCTTTTTGATAAGCTAAAGAGTTTGATTTAGTAAGTCTCCCATTATAGGGCATTTTCTCCAACCCTTGATAACTTTTGTGTCTCTTTTAACTACCCTCTCCAATTTTTCAACATCTGTTTTAAAATGTGGATACCAAAGCTATACAGTGTTCCACATTGGTCCCACTAATGCCGCAGAAGAGAAATCACCTCCCTATTTGTACTGTGTATTCCTCTGTTTCTATCTTCAGGCATCCCATTAACTCTTTTTGCCATGTCATTACAATGGGAGCTCATGTTTAATTACTTGTCCACTATTACCTCCTAATCCTTTTCGGAGTCACTGCTTTCCAGGATATGGGCCTTCATTCTGTAGGTATGGCCTGCAATCCTCGTTCCTTGTTTGGTAACTTTGCATTTGGCTGTATTTTGTTTGAATGGTTTCAGGTTGCTGCATGACCAAGATAGCTCTGAATGACTGCCTTATCTTCATTTTCATTTACCATTTTATCAGTCTGTGTGTCATCTGTAAATTCTCACCAGTGATTTTATATTTACTGCCTATTTATTTTATATTTATATCATTCTTGGAAGTGCTCAACAACATTGAGCCTAGGACTAATCTCTGCCAATAGAAACACCACCATTCAGAGATAATTCCTCATGGACACCTACTTCGATATCTGTCAGTTAGCCAGTTCTTCATCCATTTAATTTGTGCTCCGATGATATTGTATAGTGCTAATTTTTTAATCATAATATCATGTAGTACTAAGTCAAATGTCTTATAAAAGTTTTATTGTATCTGTACCATTGCCTTTTTCAGTCAAACTTGTAATCTCATGAAAGAATGAAATTAGAGTTGTTTGACAAGACCTATTTTCCATAAAATCATGTTGCCTATGCAATTTCAGGTAGTTAAAAAGTACATTTTTGAACCTTTAATTGCAATGATAAATGGATGTTTTGTTGTATTATGGATATTGATTACATCCATGAGTATAATGGCAGAATCATGTGATACAGGTTGAACCTCTCTAGTCCAGCACTCTCTGGTCTGGCCACAACCATGGTCCAGCAAAATTTTAGACAGAAGTCCACTTATTAAGGGTGTGGCTGTTTTCCACGGTCCCATAAAGTTTGTTTACAGCTACCAGTCCTTGCTTGTGGTGTTCTGTGCTGTTCTTTAGCTCTAATTTGCCCCCTACATGTCTTTTAAGAGCCCAGTAAGCAGTGGTAATGCTGCTATACAATATTGACCTCCCATAGTTCAGCATCAGTCAGGTCCCAAGGATGCCAGACTAGAGAGGTTCAACCTGTATTTTTCTGTAAATTCTGTGGCTCTGTGGAACCATGAGGAAGTCAGTGGATGTGATATACCTTGACTTTAGCAAAGCTTTTGATACAGTCTCCCACAATATTCTTGCCAGCAAGTTAAGGAAGTATGGATTGGATAAATGGACTGTAAGGTGGATAGAAAGCTGGCTAGATTGTTGGGCCCAATGGGTAGTGATCAATGGCTCGATGTCTGATTGGCGGTCGGTTTCAAGTGAAGTGCCCCAAGGATCAGTTGTAGGGCTGGTTTTATTCAACATCTTAATTAATGACCTGGATGAGGGGATGGATTGCACCCTCAGCAAGTTTGCGGATGACACTAAGCTAGGGAAAGAGGTAGATACGTTGGAGGGCAGGGATAGGATCCAGAGTAACCTAGACAGATTAGAGGATTTGGGCCAAAAGAAATCTGATGAGGGTCAACAAGGACAAGTGCAGAGTCCTGCACTTGGGATGGAAGAATCCAAAGCATTGTTACAGGCTGGGGACTGACTGGCTAGATAGCAGTTCAGCAGAAAAGGACCTGGGGATTACAGTGGATGAGAAGCTGAATATGAATCAACAGTGTGCCCTTGTATCCAAGAAGACTAATGGCATATTAGGTTGCATTAGGAGGAGCATTGCCAGCAGATCTAGAGAAGTGATTATTCCTCTTTATTCGGCACTAGTGAGGCCACATCTGGAATATTGCGTCCAATTCTGGGCCCCCCACTACAGAAAGAATATGGATGCATTGGAGAGGGTCCAGTGGAGGGCAACAAAAATGATTAGGGGGCTGGAGCACTTGACCTACAAGGAGAGGCTGAGGGATTTGGGCTTATTTAGTTTGCAGAAGAGTGAGGGGGGATTTGATAGCAGCCTTTAACTTCCTGAAGGGAGGTTCCAAAGAGGATGGAAAGAGGCTGTTCTCAGTAGTGACAGATGGCAGAACAAGGAGCAATGGTCTCAAGTTACAGTGGGGGAGATCTAGGTTGGATATTAGCAAAACTATTTCACTGGGAGGGTGGTGAAGTACTGGAATGGGTTACCTAGGGAGGTGATGGAATCTCCATCCCAAGAGGTTTTTAAGTCTCAGCTTGACAAAGCCCTGACTGGGATGATTTAGTTTGGATTGGTCCGACTTTGGGCTGGGGGCTGGACTCGATGACCTCCTGAGGTCTCTTCCAGCCCTATGATTCTATAACACTATGATAAAACATGTAATTTAGCCATTTCAAACGCATGCCAGGAAAGTCTTTATAACACTTTCATGTATTCTCTCATTTATTAATAATCATAGAGAATATTTTTATATTACAATACTACCTAGTCATAGACCAGGATCCCACTGTACTAAGCACTGCACAGACACAGAACCAAAAGACAATCTGTACCAGGGTCTTAGGGCTGAATTTAAAGGTATTTAGGTAACTAGCTCGTGCAAATCAAAGGGTGTTACATGTTGACATATTTTTGAAAATTTGGCCTTTGTAATCTAAGTATATAATACTAGACAATAAACAGATACAGGCAGTACAGGCAGACTGGTGAATATAAGGAAATATTGAGGTAGTATTGGTCAGTATGATCAGCAGTGGTCTCAGCACACCAGCTGCCTAGCCAAGATTTTTATACACATCATGAAAAAAGGTGAGTTTTAAGGAGGAAAATGGACTAGTTGTTAAGATGTTTACTAGGAACTCCTCAGACTGCCACAGCTACCGTGTCCCCAGCCCCGCTACCTCAGCGCCACTGTGCTCCCAGCTGCCAGCTATCTTGCCACTGGGACTTCCAGCCAGGACCCATTGGTCCAGGAACATCCATGGTCTTGCTGGATGTTGCCGGAACAGAGAGTCCCAGTTTTGGGAGGTCCAACCTGTACTGATTTTGAATATTGGCAAAGAGGAGACCATCTGAGAAAAAAAACATGCTTCCTTTTATTATGGCTCCTTTTGACTCACTGCCATGGTGCCTTCTGCTGGTTGCTCTAGGACAGAGCTACTCAACATGTGGCCCGTGGGCCGCAGCCCTTTTGTTTGCAGTCCGTGGTGCAGTTTGGGTTTACGCGGGGCTCAACACACCGCCACACATGAAAGTGTGTTATAAAGACTTCCCTGGCATGAGTTTGAAATGATGGGATCCTTTGAACATGGCCTCCAAAGGGAATATGCTCCACAACAGCGAGGTGTCTCCCAGACAGGGTGAGCATTGAAAGATGCAAGCGGACAGGCTGGCTGAAACAGATGGGTACAGGATGTTGGCATTTCTAGCCCCCAGGGAGGAGCTGTCGTGAGCCCCAGGGCATTGCGTGAAAGAAGCTATTTGCATAAATTTGCACATATATGCAACCACACTTAAGTTGCAGCCCTCAGCATGTGCTGTGAGTATTATTGTGGCCCCCACGGCTTCCAAAGTTGAGTAGCCCTGCTCTAGGAATTAGCTCTCTTCAGTTGGGTACACTGCTTTATATGTGGTGTCTCACCCACCATCAATCTGCTGTCTCCACCAGTTCAGAGGCACATCAGCTCTGGACCATGATGTCCTC
Organism: Rafetus swinhoei; assembly: GCA_019425775.1. Taxonomy (NCBI): domain Eukaryota; kingdom Metazoa; phylum Chordata; order Testudines; family Trionychidae; genus Rafetus; species Rafetus swinhoei. The sequence continues at coordinate 49,201,069 of CM033430.1, read as the reverse complement.
TTTAGGGTATAGACTTCTGGCTGTGCCATAGCCCACTGTCTCCCCACTTTCAGGGGACCAGCAATTCTTCATCCTACTACTGGTCTCAGCGGCCAATTGCTGGCTGTCGTTTAGCCCGTTGTCTCAGGGGCAAACCACAATCTGGATACTAACCATTCTCATCATTGACCAGTGAAGTGCAGTCAGCTGCCTGTTTCTCTGGGTCACCCTTCCCCATAGCCTTAGTCCCTTCACAGCCCTTCCAACAAGGCCCTCCGTCTGGCAGTGGTCAGCCAAGAGCTCCCTCAGTCCTGCTACCCTACCCAGTCCTGTTCTATGTAAGGTGCTTTCCTAGGCAGCCCATCCTTCTCCCTTGAATGTCAGGCTGCTCCCAATAAGCCCTTTCTTGATTTGCTAGGGTTCTGCACAGCCTCTCTGGCCTGCTTTAAACACTTCCATACCAGAGGTCCCATTACATCACTCTTGGAATATATTAGTTCTGCTGCTCACAGACACATTTCATCATATGAATTGTGAAGTCGGTGGAGAATTCTGCTTGGGAACTTGTTTCTTTTTCTATATTTCTTTCTTTTTATCCTTAACTTTACTCTCTTTAAGTCATTCTTTTTCCATTGCCTCCTCATGTGTTGGAAATACAGACTGTTTTTTCAGTAAGAGCTGAATCCAGATGTTTATAAATAGTTCCTAAAAATACCCACATTACCTATGTGTTTGTCCTATAAATAGGGTGCTATCAAATTCACAGCCATGAGAAATGCATCATGGATCGTGAAATCTGGTCTCCTCCCGTGAAATCTGGTCTGTTACTGTGTACTTTTACTCTATACTATAAAGATTTCATGGGGGGGGGGGATGGTGTAGGGAGACTGTAATTTCTCAAATTGGAGGTCCTGACAAAACAGAAAGTTGCGCAGGAGTCACAGGGTTATTTTAGAGGAGATATGGTATTGCCACCCTTATTTTGCTACTGCCTTTAGGACTGGGCAGCCAGAGAATAGTGGCTGCTAATTGAAGACCCAGCTCTGGAGGCAGCAGTGCAGATGTAAAGGTGGCAATACCATTGCATACCATCCTTACTTCTGTGCTGCTGCTGCTGGCAGTTCTGCCTTCTGATTTAGGCTCCAAGCCAGCAGCCACCAATCTCCAGCTGCCCAGCTCTGAAGCAACACTGCCAGCAGCAAGTGCAGAAATAAGGGTAGCAATACCACAACCTCCCCTCTACCATTACCTTGTGATCCCCCCTCCCCACTCCTTTTTGAGTCAGGACCACTACAATTGCAACACCATGAAATTTACCATTTTTAAAATCCTATGACCATGAAATTGACCAAAATGGACTGTGAATTTGGTAGGGCCCTATCTATAAACATGCTTTTGTTTAACCAATTTTAGCTTACATTAGAGCAGGGGTAGGGAACCTCAGACCTGGGAGTTGGATGCGAACCCCAGCTTGCCTGGATCTGGCCCCTGAGGCTCAGCCCCCCCAGAATTGGGGAGCCTGCGCAGGCACTCCAACCTCCCCTCCCCCCCGTACCCCACTGCAGGGCTTGAGCACGCAAAAACTACTAGGCTGGGCATCCCTAGGGTCTGGTTTGAGAGGGGAATGTGGGGAGTGTCTTTCTCCTTCTCAGTCAGGAGCCACATCAGTGAGGTGGGGGTTTTTTGCGGGGGGAAGGGAGAGGGCGTGTTTGGGTTTTGGGTTTTTTTTGCTTCTCACTTGTGTGCGGTTCCCAACCCAAAAAAGGTTTCCCATCCCTGCATAAGAGAGAAAAAAGCAGACACTGTATCTTTTTCTACTTCACCTTGCAGGTTTTTTTTTAGGAAGTATTCACTTTTGTTTAATTTTGAGGGTTTTTTCTAGCATGCTCTTATTTGGAGTGTTTAATTTCCTAATTTATTTATACAAAGGCTGGAATCATTGCATGTTGAAAGCAGTTTTCTTTGCCCAGGTTTGAAACCAAAGTAAGCTGCATTGGTGCAAGCCACTTTTTACTGAAGTACAGCATCTCTATACCAATAATTGTACAGTGCAGCTACCTTGGTGTAAAATGAAACCCATCATAGATGAATCCTTGGGTTTTCCAGCCTCTTTCCTTATAAGAGTTCTTGAAAGTTAATTCTAAACTGCTGTATAAAAACTGTTAGTACTAAACTCCCTTCCTCTATTTCAGTATCATTAAGAGGCTGTAAACAAATCCCTTTTATAGGCCAGTATATTCCAATACTAAATAACTGAGGATTAGATGTAGATTTTCTAATTAGATTTAATGGAAGCTGTGTCTTTTTCACATCAGGACTTTCAGTGACTTTATAGTAATTTCTTTGTTGTATTAAGGATGTCAATATGTAGTTGATTACACGATTAACCAATTAACCTGGGCTTATCGGTTAATCCCGTCAGCTACATGCACTCCCCCCTGCTTTGCTGCCTCTGTATCAAGCTGGCTGTCCATGAGCACTGAATCCCATGGACCTGCCTACCCCCACTGTCCACGCTGCTGCTTCTGATAGAAAGGGCAGCGGTGAGGAAGGCTGGCGGGAGCTGGTACACGTGGGAAGCCATCTTTCAAGCTGGCTCCCTGTGCCAAAAGCTGGCTCCCCACATGTGCTGGCTCTGCAGAGCTGCCTGTCCCCTCCCTTGCTGCCTCCCAAAGAGGCAGGGGGAGCACGGGAGCCTACCACGTAGCAGCCTCTGTCCGTGATGGGCCCAGGCTCACTAAAATTTAATGCAGTTACATGATTACCCAATTACATGGTATCTAACATCCCTATTAAATGTAATTCTGACATGTCAGTCCCAGGATATTAGAGAGAAAAGGTGAGCAAGGTAATATCTTTTAATGGACCAACTTCTAGCCAGTGGATTTATGACTTATTACAATGACCTATAACCCACTCTTTTTGTCCTATGACTTGCATTAATGTTAATGGGCCACTATACCTTGAATAGTCCTTTACAATATGTGATAATTACTTATGCTAAACAACTTGTTCCATTTTGCATTTTGCTGTGATACGGGAGTACCTTTCCCAGACCAGTAGAAGAGCTATTTGACTCAAAAGCTTATCTCTTACACCAACAGAAGTCGGTCCAATAAAAGATATTACTTCACCCACTTTGTGTTTCTTACATCAATTCCAGTCATTTTGGGAATGGATGCTTCTGCCTAAGAGTGTAGTGCATATTTCAACTTTTCTCTTAAAAAAAAATCCATTAACTCTGATGAGAAACACTGTAAACTAAGGATGAAACGGTTTCAAACAAATAATCCCTGCCTTTTTCCAATCCACGTAGGTATTTTAAGCAGATTGATTGATTAGGTACATTTTTCTTGAATACTCTTCAACTACAACCTCCATTCTCTCTCTCGCTCAAAAAAAGCATGAGATATCAGTAATCTATATCGTTATATGTTCTTCATATTTCTGTTTTTCAAGTGGCCTTGCAAACCAACCAATCTATAGTTCTTAAGTCCATTCAAACCAAGTATAAAAAACATTATAATTTTCTTACTGTGGAAAATAAAGGTGAATGTAAAAATGCCTATGTGCTAAAACTTTACATTCAAAATTTAATTCTGTATCTTTATACTCTATAAAATAACTGTCAAATATATTTAATAGCTGAGATTTTTCAGTGAGATTATCTGTAAAGACAATGGATACTCAAGAAGGCAAAGCATGATAGTCATCTGCAAAACATTATATGCATATTATATTTAACATGCATGAGAAAGGAATGTGTGCCTCTAGCCTATTAAAAGATAGTTTTGTCTTAGAAATGTTAAAGATTTTGCAGTGGTAATTTATGCTCAATGCAAGGGGAGGGAAAATGCTTTAAAGTAATTATTGAATGTTTGTAATTTGTTCATTGTATTATGAAATGCTATTTCAGACTGCTGAGGACGAAGGCAGTTATATTTGTGGCTTAGCAGTGATTGAGTATGAGACTGCAGAACAGGCTGAGGAAGTGCAAGAAGTCACAGATGGCATGACTGTCAGAGGAAATAAAGTCCAGGTATCGTACTGTGCTCCTGGAGCACCCGGGCGAAGCACATTAGCTGCTCTTATTGCAGCTCAACGGATGGTAAGGGACCTTCCATTTTCAAAGAGAAAATACTTGAAAAGTTTACATTATAAATTGTACATATGTAAGAATTTATAAAATCCATTGGAAGAGAAGTCCAAAAGTGCTTTTATAATCAGATTACTATTTAAATCAGATTATTGCTCACACAAATGAAAATTCTTTTTGAACAGGAGAAAGCCATTTGGCTCAATTAAATGTTAATATTTAAATTATAGTTCTGCTCTGACAAGTAACAGACAATCCAGAGTCTAACGTTTCTGTAAAATGTTGTGGATACATATCAAAATGCTCGGTTTACAAATGAAAAGATGATTTTTCTAACCTTCCTCTAAACAAGATCTGAGGTTATAACTCAGTCTGTTCAAAGTGTTATTTTGTGTCTTCACTAGAAAAGTGGTTGAGTTTAGATTGGAGTTGGCCAACTCACATTAGTTAGTGAGCAAACTCAACTTTCTTTCTACTTAAGACAAGCACATAAACAGCATGGGTTCGGGGTTAGAGACTGTTTCAGTTCAAAACTAAACTAAGAAAGAGTACTTTTAATAGCTATAAGTTGGCTTACTATGAGAAGTAAATGTCATGTAAAAATAAATTTCAGTATAGTGGGAATGACTTAATTTCATGTTTGGCATAGAATGAAGCTTTTATGCCCGACATGTCGTATCAAATTATTTCCTAGAGAATTGGATGTGAAGGTAAGTGGTACATGAAGCTGGCGTGAAGATTGTAGCAGAATATTCTCATTACTTTTGATAGATCAGAGTAAACTCAGCTACTTTTCTATAGAGTTACTCACCTCAACTCTATAGAAGAGAAGCTGAGTTTAGTGTTATTAAATGAGACATATTTTATTGGTCTTAACTGTGGACCACATCTCCTCCTTTATTTTTTAGAGTTGTGGAAAAAATGTTTTTTTCAGGGGAAAAAACTGCCTAATAGGTTTTATGTCTGTCTGTGTTTTGTGTTCTGGGAGGAATAAGGTGACAGTTTGGGGGTGCAGGTTGCTGTAGGGCACATTTTTGAGCTTCTCTTTCATGCTGAAATATTTCCATAAAGAGAACATACATTTGAAATCTTTTTGATCCTACAAACATTACATTATAATTTCAGTCTCTGAATGAATGGTTTAAAAGGTTGAGTGAGAAGTAATGAGAATATTAAGATTCTGTTATGCGTGTTAGATTTATACTTTTCTTATGTTTCTGATCTAGAAACCTAAAGAGGAAAGAGGAAAATGCAGCAACCTTGATAATTTCAATGTAAAGGAAATGCTAGACTATGTTTCTAATGAGCTTTACAACAAAAGGGTTAATTACATATATTTGGTGAATGGAAATAGCAGGAACACTGATCTTTGAACTCTGGTGTGCAACACATGGAAATAATATCCAAATATGGCTCTAAACATATTTGTTTTATAAATCAAGGGTTTGCACCAACAAATTTGTTTAAGGTAGTCATGGCTATAGAATGTGTTTTTATTTAATCCGGAGTCTAATGTTTCTGTATTTCTATTAATTCCAGATGAGAAACAATAGAAAAGGATTGCTTCCAGAACCAAACCCAGTGCAGATCATGAAGAGTTTAAATAACCCAGCCATGTTGCAAATGTTACTGCAGCCCCAATTGCATAGACGTACTCATAAACATGGTAAGCCTTTGAAAAAATAGATACATAAGAAAAGAATTCTTAGTGTACTTAGTGCACTTAGTATAGAAATCTTTAGCTTAAAATAAGCAGGAGCAACCTTTTAAAATACATATTTTTATAATTGCCTCTAGATAGTCATCTTTACACAACTGACAGAAAACATATGGACAACAAACTGTCATGAGAAACAAGCTGGGTGAGGTAATATCTTTTATTGGACCAACTTCTGTTGGTCAAAGAGACAAGTTTTCAAGCTACACAGAGCTCATCTTCAGGCATGGAAAAAGTAATCAGTGTCACAGCTAAATGCATGATTGAAAAGATTGGGAAGCATTATAAATTACCACGTGTTGCAAGATAGCATTCCTGATGAAACGGGCAATTAATACCTCTGCAGGGGTATAACACAGAAGCACATGTCTTTCTGTAAGGGTATGTCTACACTTGCACCCTAGTTCGAACTAGGGATGCAAATGCAGGCATTCGAAATAGTCAATGAAGCGGGATTTAAATATCCCGCACTTCATTAGCATGATCTCGCCAGCGTGTTACTCCGAATGCCAGCTGTTTCGAAAGTGAAAGTGCGCACCGGGGGACGCGTTAGTTCGAACCAAACTCCTAGTAACGTTAGTTCGAACCAAGGGGTTTGGTTCGAACTAACGCGTCCCGTCGTGCACTTTCACTTTCGAAACAGCTGACATTTGGAGTAACGCGTCGGCGAGATCATGCTAATGAAGCGCGGGATATTTAAATCCCCGCTTCATTGACTATTTCGAATGCCTGCATTTGCATCCCCTAGTTTGAACTAGGGTGCAAGTGTAGCCATACCCTAACAGAAGTTGCTCCAACCAAAGATATTACCTCACCTGCTTTGTGTATCTCATATGGTATCAATGTGGCTACAACTCTGCAAACAGTGAATTAAAATATCATTGTTCCTTTTAAGCACCCTTATGCTAACTCTCCAATCTATGTATATTTATATTAGAAATTGGTCAAAAGCAAAACCTCTGATCCAAACACGCTTATAGTTTAAGGATTTGGTTCCAGATCTGAATTTGAAACTCAAGTCCCTCTCCAGTTCATACTATCCTAAAATTATTTCTTACTTACATGTTACCATACATCAAGGATTCTCAAACTTCATTACCCCACAGCCCCCTTCTGACAACAAAAATGATGACATAATCCCAGGGTGGGAGACTGAAACTGCCTGAGCCCTCCACCCTGGATGAGGGGGTTAAAGCCTGAGTCTCACTGCCCTGGACAAGGGGTCTTAAGCTGAAGCCCAAGAGGTGAGGTTCGGGCTTCAGTCCTGAGCTGCAGCAAGTGTAAGCCAGACCTGTCAATCCCATTAAAACAGGGTCACAACTCAAGTTCCCTCTAAGGTGTGTGGCAGCTCGACCCCACCCAGGGACTCAGGACTCTGGGCGTGGAGCTGCCTGGCTGGAGGAGGGGCACTTCTCCCTCTGCTACTGCAGCAGCTCTCTGCTGAGGACAAAGCAGTGAGCCTCTTCCAGCCATGTCCTCTCCCTGCATCGCTGCCTTGAGCCTCTGGGGGGGCTTATTAAGCAGCTATGGGGCTGTACCATTGCACATCTTAGAACCTTAGTCACAACCCACAGTTTGAGAACCGCTGCTATAGATGTAAATAACATTTTACAAGGATGCTATTGGACAAGGTCTTTCTTCCAAAGTAACGTATCATGTATCAAAGAATTAATGTTAGGTCAGGAATAAGGGAACACTCTATCTGAGGAGATCAGTGAGGGAAGACTAGGAGCAAGTCTTCACTACGATGTGACATTGGCGCAGCTGCACTGCGAGAGCACTCTCTTGTCGGCATCATTACTCCACTTTGGCGAGCAGCGGAAGCACATCTCCTGCTGACATAGTACTGATGTTGACAGCATAAAACTGATGTTGCTTTGGGGGAAGGGTCTTTTTCACACACCTGAGTAATGTAAGTTGTATTGACTTAGGCTGTAGCCTAGACCCACCAGCCCTGAGAATGAATGACTGTTCTATAAATCTATGGATGAAAATCTACACACTGCTTCTAAGACAGTTGGGAGAGATGAGGTAGCTTTAAGCCACTTTAACACCCTTAGCATCCTGGGTTCTTTGGGGGACAGAGAGGCTCCTCATTTAACTTAAACTTCAGGGTCTGTCTGTGGGTATGTCTACCTTGTTCTTAAGTGAGGTTAACAAAATTGTGTTCATTACCATGGATTAAAACACACTGGCTACGTCTAGACTACATTCCTTTTTCGTAAAAGGGATGTAAATTAGACGTATCGCAATTGCTAATGAAGCGGGGATTTAAATCTCCCCCGCTTCATTAGCATAAAAATGGCTGCTGCTTTTTTCCACGGAGCTTTGCTGGAAAAAGCGCCAGTCTAGGCGCTGATCTTGCGGAAAATAAAGCCTTTTCCGAAAGATCATATCCCTCTTGAAATAAGGGATAAGGGATCTTTCAGAAAAGGCTTTATTTTCCGCAAGATCAGCTGCCTAGACTGGCGCTTTTTCCGACAAAGCTCCGCGGAAAAAAGCAGCAGTTATTTTTATGCTAATGAAGCGGGGAGATTTAAATCCCCGCTTCATTAGCAATTGCGATACGTCTAATTTACATCCCTTTTACGAAAAAGGAATGTAGTCTAGACGTAGCCACTGTTTTTGCAGTATAAACATAACTCAAGTTAGAGCAGCTTTCCTGGGCTGCACTGTGGGCCACAATACTGTATGCTGTGGGTCTCCCCAGCACAACTCTCCTGCTCCTAGGACCTAAGTTCCCTCTAAGCTGCATGGCCATGCAGATGTGCAGCTTTCCATTAAGTCCCAAGCCGGGGATCAGGGCTGCAGTGGGGAGAGAAATCTCTTCCAAGCTGTGAAGTTGCCAGGAATGGTAGGGAGGAGCCTCTCCCCACTGGCTCCAGCAGCGAGCTGCCATGGCCGAGGGAAAGGGGCTCCTCTTCACTGTCCCCAGCAGGGAGTCACCCAGATAAGCCTGAGCTCCAGCCCCCGTTCCACCTTGAGCCCCCCAGCCCTGAGAACCCTCCTGAATCCCAAAGTCCTCGTGCTCTCACTGAAAACACAGGGATTTTGCCATTAACTTCTAAGGGCCAGTTGATGACATGTTAAGTTATTGCCTATTTACAGTTGACTATGCAAACATTTTATGTTTAATGACTATCAATGCATTTGAACAAAGACCTTAATCCAGCAGTTTAAAGTGAGAGAGAAGACCTGTGTTCCTTTGAGGAACGTCAGTGGAACTCCAGGCAGATAAAGATGTTCTCCTATGTATTATTAATTACAGGATAAATGTCTCTATGAATAATAAGTTTCAGCCAGATATGTATTAAAAGGGTTCACTGTACTGATTTTTTGTCAGTCAATTAAATGTTAAACCCTATAGAAACATTTAGAAAAAGGCAACTATATAAAGTGTATATAACTGATAAATATAATTCTTTGCCTAACTTTTAAAAGTTCTGTAACTTTGTCAAACATAATACCTTGTGTTTTCTCAAGCAGTTTTTGGAGTATCTGCTGGTTTACCTCCTCTCATAAATACCATAGTCAGTCCAGGATTTTTGCATTTGAATAAAGTTCCCCAGGTATGTTTATCAGTGTGGAATCAGTTATATCAAATTGTATATTTATGAAGTATTTTGCATTAAAATGTGTAATAGATCTCAAGAATTTACAACTAATATGGTCTTAAAATTACTTTGTGTTTAACATATACTATATAAGATGATTTCAAAGGGCTTTTTAAATAAGATAGTCAGATCTGACTTATCAACATTGAAGAGTTCTTAGTGTCTAGATGCAAATTATCATTATATTTTTTCTGAATTTTTGATTCACTGTTACCTGATTCTGTCATGTCAGAGAGACCTTAATGTTTCTAGAAAAAGCATCCGTTTCCGAGTAACAGGTTGAGTAATATGTACTGTTGATTCATTTTGTAAATAGCTCATTCAAGAACAAAGACTTTTTGGAAAATAAGTCTGATTCGAGGCTGAAAGTGTGTTATCATTGTCTTGGATTGTAAAGTCATAGAATCATAGAACCATAGAGCTGGAAAAGACCTCAGAAGGTCATCAAGTCCAGCCCCCTGCTCTAGGCAGGACCAATCCCAACTAAATCAACCCAGCCAGGGCTTTGTCAAGTCTGTAATGTTTACTATATAAATCATAGCAATAATATAACAACAATAATTTAGAGATGTTAGTTGATGGGTAGAAATAAACCAAGGCTGTGTATTAATAAAATGTTCTTGGAGTGTATTATAAGGCTACTACAACTTCCAAACCACTATGAGCCCAACAAAGAGTAAAAAATAAAATAAAAAGTAAAAAGAGAGATTCTGGAATACAGAAGTTTTTCTTTGAGAGACGTCCCTTGGGGTGCTCCACAGCATGTGTTGGTGCATCCCAGCACTGCAGAGCGGATTCTTCCTAGCAGTGTATTGGGGCCATGCATGCACAGTGCCACGCAGTACCATCCAGCATTTCTGTGCATGCACGGCCACCCTCTCTTCAGTTCCTTCATACTGTCCCCAGCTCAAGATGGATCATTGCAGTGCTCTTCGTTCCTCAGTAGTTCTCTGTAGATAGATAGATTAGCTCCAAGTTCTTCTCCCTAGTTGTTCATCAAGTTCTTCAAAAAACAAAACAAAACAAAAATCACTGTTCGCCCCAAATTGGTTCTTCCGCTGTTTAAGATCACCCGGAACAATGGGCTCACCGGGGTTCAAATGCTGCATAGAGTGCAACAACGCAATTCCGCCCTCAGACGGCCACATAAAATGCATCAGGTGCCTTGGGCACTCCCACGTTCAAAGGGACTGCCCACACTGTGATAAACTTAAGGCACGAATGCGGAAAGACAGAGAGCTCCATTTAAAAATGCTCATGATTGAGAAGGGCAAACACCCTTCCTCAGATCGGGCTCTCAGCAGACTGCCAATGATAAGGGGGACAAACCAAAGAAATCACCGAAGAAACGTGCCACCTCTCTACCACAACATCTGCACTCACCTAAACGGCATTTGACGAAGTGGCAGGTGACTAAAGCTGTAAATCACACCTCAGCACATACGATAAGCTGGGCACCTCTGGTGCTGACCGAGCTCCCCACCAACGCGCCTCACATGGTGCCTGTACAGAGGCTACCAGCCATTCAGTACCTGCCTCACAGAACTTGGCACTGAGTACGGCACCGAAAAGCACAGTTCTTGAGATCATGGCACCGAGAATGGTTACTACAGCACCACAACAACTGACTGGGCAGCCTATTGGCACCTCCCTGCCTTTGCTGACCACAGCAAGTTCTCACACTGTGTGCTCTGCCACTTGCAACATCATTAGCCTCAATGCCTTTCACTCCTACCATTAGCTACCGGCATCAGAGAGACCTTGCAGTCTCCTCAACTTCTAACTCTCCATTTTTAAGCACTGACAAACTATCTTACTCAGCACCATCAAAATACATGTGATCACCTACTTTGTTATCAAGTGATGATGATGAGGAGCCAGGGGTTTTCTCACCACAGCTGTTGCCATGCACAAAAACATCAGGACATTCATCCCATGCTGATTTTGCCACCCTACCAACGTGGGCAGGGCCCCCTGGCCTCCATATTCGTGGATACCACCACCCATGCCTTATCCACCGCAATGGTAATATTGGAGCCCATGGCCTCAACATCACAAAAAAAGGCCATATAAGACAGAGCACACCTATAAAAGCACTTTGTTCCCTATCCAAATCCCCTCTAATACAGAGGGAACAGAATGAAATCGATGAGCAGTGGTCCACCAGTTTAGACACATTATTAGACACAAACTCACCATCTGTGACAGGCGAGGCAATCATGCCACCACCCTTGGCAACCACTGAAGACTTCACCTCTTTCTAGTAACTTTTTAAGAGAGTTGCAGCTGAACTAAACATTGCAATGGAGGAAGTGCAGGACATACAACACAAGCTTACAAACATCCTGCAGGCTACACTGTCTTCAAAAATTGCCTTGCCTATTAACTCAGCCATCATTGAACCTGCCAAAATCCTTTGGAAAACCCCTGCCTCAATCCCTCCCATCTGCACAAAGGCAAGTATTATGTCCCACCAAAGGGGTCGGAGTTTTTATTTACTCATCCACCACCAAATTCCTTGATAGTTGATGCGGCTCAACAAAGAAACAAACGAAGGCAAAACTGTTCCACACTATTTGACAGGGATAATAAAAGACTTGACATGCTCAGCAAAAAGGTGTACACCTCAGCCACATTACAAATAAGAGTGGCCAATTACGCAGTGCTCCTCAATAAATATGACTTCAACAATTACGCAAAGTTCAGCACCTTTGTTGACAATATACCAGAGATGAAAAGGATGCAGTTTAGAGCAGAGGGCCAGGCAATATCAAGGACAGCACTTCAAGCTGCCCTAGTCATAGCGGCCACGGCCACAAGAACAACAGTCACAGCAGTGGTCATGAGACAGGCCTTGTGGTTCAATTCCTCCACCTTTCCTTGCAAAACCAAATTGTCCATGGAAGATCTACCATTTGAGGGCGAAAAGCTCTTTTCATTGAAAGCCAGCAAGGTCTTCCATTCCATGAAAGACTCCTGGGCCATATTATGCTCCCTTGGCATTCAGACACCTGAAACAAAGAGAAGGCAATACAGATACCAACCATACCAGAATCCAAGATACCTGCAATCCACATACCAATACCAAAGACAAGACCATCCACCATACCAACAATACAGCTGTGTAGACGCAATCAGGGCAGTGCTTCCAACCATCCGCTTCAGCCCAATAAGCAAATTTGAGGCATCTGTCGAGAAATTGAAAACCATCTTACCTTCTCCAGATCTCTCAAATACTAGGAAACCTTTCACTTACCCTTTTTTTTTTTTTTTTTGCCATTTTATGACAAATGGCTCAACATTATATCTGACAAATGGGTGCTATAGACAATTTCATTCAGATATACCATCCTATTCCTGTCCACCCCCCTAACCCACATACCCACCCCGTCCCTCTTCAGGGACCCCTCTCACAAGACTATATTACAACAAGAAGTAGATCATCTGCTACAATTGGGTGCTATAGAACCTGTTCCCCCAGAGTTTCCGAAAACCAGATTTTATTCTCATTACTTCCTTACCCAGAAAAAAATCAGAGGCTGGTGCCCAATTCTTGATTTGAGAGTCCTGAACAAATTTGTAAAGAGGCAAGAGTTCAAAATGGTTACATTATCCACCATTATTCCCTCTCTGGAGTTTGGTGACTGGTTTTTGTCTCTCGACCCACATATTTTTATGTGTCCATTCATGCATACTTTCATGTGTCCATTCGACCTACTCATAGACTATTTATCCGTTTCACCCTAGGTACGCAGCACTACCAATGTACGGTGTTACCCTTTGGACTTTCCACAGCACTGAGGGTTTTCTCCAAGATGTTAGTGGTTACGGCCCACCTCAGAAAATAGGGCATTATCATTTATCCATACCTCGACGATTGCCTTATCAAGGCAAGAAGTCGAGACAGATCCTATTGCTGCACCCATCTGGTACAACAGTGCTTCCAATCGCTGAGACTCCTAATCAATGAGAGCAAGTTAGTCCTTACGCCAACTCAGTCAATACAATTCATTGGGCGCACCTCAACTCTGCCTCAGCCGTAACCTCCCTGCCTCCTGACAGGTTCTTGAGGATGTGCGAGCTAGTCCAATCGCTCCACATAATGTGCTGCTGCTACATGGACATCAGAACAAACTTTCACCAGACACTATGCACTTTCTACCAGCCCTCTTCACCTTACAAGAGTAGCAAAGACTGCACTAATGACAGCTTACCTTTCTGATCCAAAGTCCCTATCTCCATAAGACAAATTGCTTTGCAGTCACCTGCTCTGGAGCACCCCCAGGGATGTCTCTTTCAAAGAAGAGGAGGTTATTCATCTTGGCTATAATTGACGTTCTTCAAGATGAGTGGCCCTGGGGGTACTCCACTACCCTCCCTTCCTTCCCTCTACTTGGGGAAAAAAACCCTTTCCCACCAAGCTGGGTTCCGGATAGAGAAGCAACTGAAGGGAGGGTGGCCGCGCATGCATGGCCCCAATGCACTGCTAGGAAGAATCTGCTCTGCGGTGCTGGGATGCACCAACACCTGCTGTGGAGCACCCCCAAGGAAGCTCATCTCAAAGAACATCAATTACAGCCAAGGTGAGTAACCTCCTTTTCATAGGGGTATCTTGTAAGGAGATTTGGAATGAATCAGTATCACTTCCCCACCAATCTATTGAGTCAATGGGCCACCCTGTTTCCACTTCTGCTTTCCACATAAGGACTACTGTAAGGGTTTCCACAGTGTGAATTCTGCCAAAGGGTGAATTCTACCCTTCGGAAAAATATGGGTGAGGTTTTCAGCGGTACTTAGAGAAGTTCGGAAGCTCTGTCTAAGTCCATTGATTTAAATTAGACTTTTGCGCCTTACTCTAATCTGTACTTTTGAAATTCCTAACCAAAATAAAAAAAAAAAAAATTCTATTTCTACTACATTTTAAAGATCTGTATAGCCATATCTAAGACACTGAATTAAAATAGACAAGGTTTTCTTCACAGTAAAGAGATTTTGCTTTCTCTCATTTTTCTGTTATGAGTTGTCTATATGCATTTATTCTTTTCAAATGTTTCAGAGGAGTAGCTGTGTTAGTCTGTAAGGCTATGTCTAGACTACGTTCTATTTTTGAAAGAGGATATGCAAATTCCACGGGATTTGCATATCTTCCCGATCTCACTTTCAAAAGCGGATCTTTCGAAAGTGAAAGTAGTCTGGACATTGGGGGGGGTTACGCTTTTTTTTTTTTCGAAAAAGGGTTTTTTCCCCGAAAAAATCGCGTCCAGACTCCGCTTTCGAAAATGAGATTGAAAGAAGATATTCAAATTCCCGCAGAATTTGCATATCCTCTTTCGAAAATAGAACGTAGTTTAGACATACCCTAACTGAAAAAACTTAAGAACTATTCATCTTTTTTTTAAAGTTCTTTTAAAATGTTAGCTATGTTATTTAGCTCTGCAGTGCACCATAAAATGAAATACGTGTGCCATATAGTGTAAAGATAATCGAACACAGAGTGTTATTTGCTTGTGTTTCTAAACTAGATATATGACATTTTCCTCTGATATATTTAGTTACTACTGCTCTTTCTATGGTCTTGTAGATTTTGAGCTTCCTTGGAAGGCAACATGAATGCTTTTTAATTACAGCTGGAACGAGGCATGTTGTACATAGTTGCAGTGTGATTAATGATGATCCACTGCTCTTTGGTTTAAGTCTGCTACAGCCAAACAAGTCCGTGCTGTCACTTTGGATGCTCACGTGTTTAATATTATTTCATGCTTTTAATTAGTCACTAAACCTGGCCTAGTAAGCTGAATTTACTGACCATAATTTAATTAGCTAGGTTCCTTTCATTGGCCCTTCTGTGTCCATATTCTACAATCTATCTTTCTGGAGTACTCTTCAATGCCAGAGAATCTGGTCACTATTTCTTTTTTGAAATTCAGTTTTTTGATGTACTGGGAAAAAAAGCTATGTTACTCTCTAGCTTTTTGTTGGTGTGACAAAAGAGCACTAGTTCAGCCTATCTCTATATTCCATTCTGTGCACATTATTTTTGCTGCATGGAATTGAAGGTGCAATATTTTGTTAAATGATACATTGAGAATAAACACTTTTAAAAATATGATGACGCTAATACATTGCTTATGGAATAATTACATTATAGATAAATAGGAGGACATGACAGATGAGAATTTGAACAGTTGTTTAGATGAATCACTAAACACTTTTTTTAACTTCGCTACTCTTGGTAGTTCTTAATGATAGACATGTGCCAATATAACATATTTTAAACATTTAGAGTTATCTGTTAACTGAATGGTTTGTTTAATAGATCCTCCTCCCTAGGATTAATCCAGACAGTCTGTTTTGAAGATTCAGACAAACAAATTTTGACTTTTTTGTGTTCCTAAAAGTGTGTCATTTAAATAGTACTTTTTCTTTTTGATGTAACTCAGGATATACAAATAAGATGATAAAAAATGCAGATACTGGCAACAACAGATGACCACTGGTCATTGCTACTTGAGATGCTTAGGGCAGCTGCATGTACTCAGTAAACAAACACAATGCAGTTAATCCAGATTTGGCCCATTTGTTTTGCAGAATTCTGGTTTTGAGTCTACGGTCTACATTGCAGGTTTTAAGAGATCCCTTGTTTTGTGTATTGATATTATTGTCAGTAATTTCCAAAACACAAAGGACTGTTCTGTGACATAAATGTCTGTATACTAGGTGTGCTGAGTTCAGTTCCTAAAGAATCTGCAACTCTGCCACACTGGGACACAAACCATACTGGCTATAAGTGTATGGAAACATTTTTGAGGAAGACTTCTGACAGAGCCATAAAGCATGCAAAGCCCTACTTGCTGTGCTCAGCTGCTTCTTCAGTTTTCAATCCTTAGTGGGTATCTATCCAGCATAGCGTCTTTCAAAAAGGGAGCAAGACTGTGATCACACAGTGAAGAATCTTTATTCCATATTCTATTCTTACACCACAGAGTGTATTCTTTAAGTGACCAAGTTCTATAGAAAAAGGGTTTTGAGACTTGGAGCAAACATATGTTTTAGGTGGCAAACCATGTTCAAGAACTTCTGCCAATGCAGAGTGATGTTTGACTAAACGTTTTCAAGCATTCATGTAGTTAGCACAAATTATAGCATGGTTTGAAGGTTCTGGCGTGGACAAGCATTTCTTTTTAAACCATCATGCAAGCCAAAAAAACATAGAATAGGTTTGTTAAGTGTCTTGATTGTGGGTGCAAACCATATTACAACAGTCTTTTAGTGTAATGGTGCATGAAAACCATTTAAAAAACCATTACGAGCCACAATGTGAACATAGCCTAAATAATTAGACATGTTATGAATGTTCAGGGTCTAGTGCTGCTCTATGTAGGTAGCATTAATGTTTAGAGACTGTAAAGCAGCATATAATAACCCCCTAACTATCCCAACGTAACCTAATAAAGTGAGATGTTTATAGCAGTCATTATGT
Organism: Rafetus swinhoei; assembly: GCA_019425775.1. Taxonomy (NCBI): domain Eukaryota; kingdom Metazoa; phylum Chordata; order Testudines; family Trionychidae; genus Rafetus; species Rafetus swinhoei. Next base: position 49,184,183 of record CM033430.1, on the reverse strand, counting down.
AAGAAATAAAAGCACTGTAAAGCACAATACAATAAACTACCCTTATTTTCCAAAAAAGCACCCAGAAAATCAACCTAGAGAAAAGGAAGGATAAAAGGAATTTGGAATCTTCTGGAAGCTTTGATTGCAAATGAAGTAAGGATTTGGTTTTGTGGAAGGGAAGTCACTGAGTCAGAGAAACATAAATATGGAAAATCGTTTTCCTTGGTTGTGTTTATTCATAAGTTAATTGTAAAGTATCCTGCCTATATCACATCAGTTAGAAATCTTGTGCCAAAGTTGTAATTTTTTTGTATTCTTCAACTAATGCATATTGTGTCAATTTGACAGAATTCGGTTCTGGGGAATACATCTAATTTACTGCTGCAGAATCTCTCCTACCTACAACCGGCACAGAAGCAACTAATGAAAATTGAAAATGTTCAAACTAACAGTGTAAGTTCATCATTTTAATTTCAGTTATCTGTCTGTCTGTCCTTCATTAACTATTTTCTAAAACAGGACATTTTTAGCCTGTTAAAACTTTAACCATCTAGAATAGATAGAAGAGGTTAACTATATTTGAAAGCCTATGGAATAGCTAAGGAAAGATGGCTTAAGTCATTTACAGTACTTCTTGTTCTTCTTTATAGAAACCTGGCTTACTTGGAGAGCCTCTACCAATGTTACTTCAGACGGTATTGGGAACGGGGCCAGTACCATCATTGAGTGCAGACATGGGGAACCATGGAGAAGTTCATACATGTAAATTACATTTTATTGCATACTGTATCAGCAGAAATGTTCCGTTTTTAAAAATATGCAGCTGATAATCAATCGTGTTAACCTTATCCTATAAGGAAGCCACTGTGTCCTGAAATGTGCAATACAAGAGCATTGAACAAAAGAAATCTGTTGACTATTGCTGAATTGGTCAATTTGCATTGACTGCTTTCACTACCTGGCACAAAGTCAGAGACTTCCCCGTGGGCAAACTTAGTTATTTTATGGAAAAAAAACAGAAGTGGAAACATAGGGTATGTGGCCATTTAGCTTCTAAAGCATGCATAGATGAGAATTCATGAGAATTCAGGCCCAAACATCTTGACTTCATTGCCTTCTCTTCCAGAAGCTTCCCATATTTTTGTTTTCCCTGGTCTGTATTTGCCAGGCATCCATTTCAGTATCTAAATCTCCATAAGACCACTGTCTTTTTGTGGCTTAAACATCAAAATCCAAACAAATTCCCAGTAATTAACAGGGTATCACGTATCCCCCTTCCCACACACACACTTGCGTACATCTTGTTGCTAATTCAAGCTGATTACAAAGTTTATCACTTAAATCAAACAAGTATATAACTGAAGAGTCAAGAGTGAGCAAAATAGAAAAAATGTAAACGGGAACGGGACACATATTCCAAGGAGAGGCTAAATATAACATACTTGCTGATTAACCCCTTTATGCTAGGAATAATCTTTTCTTCAGGCAAGCCAAATTTTGAACAGCAGCCTCTAAAATCATGGAATTATTTTTACATGATCGTTTTATTTTCATGACCAAATAGGGTAGTCAGATGTCTGCTTTATTTCTGTGAAATGACTCTAAGAGCTAACATTTGGTGCTTTAACATTTAGTATAAGATGGTCTCATTTTTCTGTATTGAGTGAAATAAACCACTTTCCTATTGCAACTCTTAAATATTAGATAAATCCACAGGAATACATTTGGCTAAGGTTCTGAATTTGCTTTGATTGCTTAAGGTGATTTGGCATCCCATTTTTTGCCTGTCTGAGGTTTCTGAAAGATCTGTTTTGATATGAATGTTTTATTTTCTTACTGGTGCTGTTGGATATGTGAATAGGACTAGATCTTACACACTTTTCTTTGCTTTTGCCCATCCATCCTACCTCTTGCAATGTACTAGATGTGTTAAAAAGGGCATTTGGTTTACTTTACACTAATTTGATTTTTGATATTTATATCGTTTCTTAATCCATGCCTTCTAGTCCTGCAATTAACTTTATTTCATTTTAAAGGCATCTACTTTTAATGCTTGTTGACCTAGATGTTTTGATTTTGGAGAAATCAAATATCATGATTTTGCTGATATTCCATGTTTATAATGAATTTTCCTAATGTTTTGTCTGTTCACATGAAGACAGAAATAGGTTTTTAGTATTCATTCCGATAGCTTTCCCGATATATCTTAACATTATACAGCGTCCCTTACAAATAGCTGTTATGCTGAAATCAGCGTTGCCTCGAGCCCAACAGAGTCCCATTAAGTTTTAACTGGAGTTGAGTAAAAGTCTTATATCACTGGAAATTATAAACCTCTAAAGAGTCTAAGGGTATGTCTACACTACAGAGTTTTTTTGGAAAAACTTCAATTACGTCCACATTGCAATTGCGTTCTTTCGAAAGAGAATTGAAAGAACAGAGGGGTTTTTCCAACATTGATAAACTTCTTTCTACGAGGAAGAAGCAGTTTTCGGAAAGAGCTTTTTCGGAAAAAGGCATGTGTGGACAGGGAAGAGGGAGTTCTTTCACAAGAAGAGGAAAGAGGAAAAAGCACAGGTGCCCTGGTGGCCTTTCCGCCCATAGTAATCACAGCTTAAATGCGAGATTGCATCCATACTGAATGGATGCTATCTGTCGAAAAAGCAGATCACTTTTTTTGATGCATTTTGGCAGTGTGGATGCTCTGTTTTGGAAGAAGTTTTTTCGGAAATCTCTTCTGGAAAAGCTTCTTCAGAAAGAAGCCTACAGTCTAGACATAGCCTAAGTCTGATGACATTACATCTTGATACAAAAGGAAGTAGTGTGTAAGTTGGGAAAGGAATGTCAGGGTGTAGGTTCTGAGTAGGAGAAAGGGGGCAGGAGTAGGCTGTAGAAGGAGGTGTGGGGTCTGGGTGGGTGGTAGGGTGCAGGAGAGGCCTGTGGGTGGAGGAGGCGGGGTCTTGGCAGTCTATAGGGTGCAGGAATGGCCTAGGGATATGGGGACTGAGCGGAAGGGATGGTTTAGGAGCAGGCTGGAGCTGTGGGGTCTGGTTGGAAGGGGGAAGGGGATTGGGGCACCTACTAGGCACAGCTTCTGGAGTGGAGCATAGGTGTCTCCTTGTCTTCCCGTGCTTGCAGGTGTGGGGTCTGGTTGGAAGAGGATTGGGGCGCCTACTAGGCACAGCTTCTGGAATGGAGCACAGGTGTCTCCTTGACATCCTGTGCTTGCAGGCACTCCCCTGACAATGGGAGTGATGGGGGGCAGTGTCTATAGAGAGTGTTTCTCTGCAATGCAGAGAACTGCCGCCCCATCAGGCAAAGCCAGTGGGCTGGATCTGGCCTGTGGCTTGCCATAATTAGGCTCATGAAGCTTGGGGCTTTCCCCTTGCGGAGGGGAGCCTGTGCTGGTCCTCCAGCTACACAGGGGAGGGCGCTGAAGTGCCAACGCTGGCTTGCCCCACTCCGGGGGGAGCCCTGTGTCTGTCAGGCCAGATTGAGGCAAGCCAGGGTCTGGATCAAGGCAAGTCATAGGTTGTAAGCTCTCCATCCCTGCTGTAAAGCAAGGGAGCTCTGTCCCTCATCAGCAGGAAGAGTGGGGAGAGTGCTTTGATAATTAATTACAGAGAGCTGCAGTCAGTTCAGCATTGTTGGAAGGGAGTTCTCAGTCACAACGAGGGTGGTTCTAATGTGGAGCCTTGAAATTGTAAACTGAGAAAAAATGGAATGGGATTAGTTGTAAACTTTTGAAAGAAAAACCATAATATTTTGTTCAGCATTATGAACAGTTTTCATCCCTAAAGTGTTTTAACTCTAAGGCTCTAGTATATACAGGTTAATGATGACTATAAACATTATTAGTTTCTTGGTTCTGGACTTCCAACACTCCGGTCATCTGAAGAAGTGGGTTTTGCCCACGAAAGCTCATGATACCATCCACGTTTTGTTAGTCTTTAAAGTGCTACCAGACCATTTGTTGTTTTTTAAGTTTTTCATGTTACAGACTAACTCGGCTACCCCTCTGAAACGTATAAACATTATTAGCAGCTTTGCCGTTTAAAGGAATTTTTATTTCTCTACATTTTTAAAGGAAAGTAGCAAGAAGATGAGTCGTTAGCATTATTCATTCCTTTCTTCATAGTGGGATGATACGTGTTTGTTGCTACTGAAATTTTGTTTGTAACTAGATAACTATTCAAAATAATTCTCTTGAGAGAGATAATTTCAGAAACTACACATCTTCTAGCAGTGGGTAGGTGAGATTCTGTGGCCTGCATTGTGCAGGGGGTCAGACTGGATGATCAAAATGGTCCCTTCTGACCTTAAAGTCTATGAATCTTCATGATGGGTGTATTATAGATAAACTCTGTAAGAGTAGGACCTACTGGGATTAGTGGAGGAGACCCCAGCCTCCAGTATAGTATATCTTGCTTGAGAGATGATTGTCTCCTGGACACTTTCCCATCCACTCAGAGCTGCACAGACAATCTCTGTTCCCATTTGTGATTTGTGACCTGGTTACTGCTTGTACAGACCCTGAAATTACATGTCCTTACCAACCACAATGCAAAATTATATTCTGCCCTTCAGGTTCCAGGATGTGCCATCTTCAGTGGTGTCTGAGTTTAATTTTTATTTGTAGTAAGGTGTAGTCAGCGGTCATGCCTTACACAGTATGGTAAAGACTATTGTTTGTATACTTCATTGACGGTCTCCATTGCAACTCTGTTCTTTTCTCAGCTGTTCAACAAGTTGGAAGTTTCAGTAGCAGAACTGGTGTTTTGTGTTTTTACTTAAATGCTAGAAAGGAAGAATGAAGTGAAAGTTATATCTATAATACTTATATTGTTTTACACACAGAGCACTTTACAGGCCACTTTACAGGCTTTGGAGAGATGCTCTCAATTTGAAATCCATTGACTTAATTTAAAAGAAAGAATTTAAATTAGTGTCATGTACTATGCCTGCCCCTGAGTTCCTTTGCCGATTTTTGTATTTTTATCATGTTTTCTTGTGTTCTACATGTTACTGTGTGAAAGACCCTTCCAAACAACTGAGGACAATGACTGACTATGCAAGAAAGACAACAAAACTGATTGTACAAAAATTTATGTTCTGAATGCACAAACTAAACAAAATAGAAATACTTTCTTCTCTAATCTTTGTTATTTTGTATATTGTAACTCAGAGGTAAATTGTTCAGAAAAGTGTGATTTTTTTATTTTAAATTTATCAGATATACAAATTTGACATAGAAGTCACTTTATTCACTCTCAAATATGACCACGCAAGGTGGAACTGAATACATGTCTTACACATTATGCAACAGTTTGTGACAAGACATGAAGATAAATGATCAATCCAAGTAGAACTGCAGGGAGCAGGTAGATACACAGAACATAAATATTTGAATTTGGCCAGGACAATGGGGTTAGCTAGCGCCTTCGTCTCTGGTGAGAAGTGCCAGCGGTGGTTCACTTTATTTTTTTGTAGGTGGGTGCTTTAAGCACATTGCTATGTGATGCTACTCTGCAGTGTGTTTCAGTCCTTATTTAAAAGGCTGTGACACCTACTAAATCTCTAATTCCACACTCTGAGGCATGTAGATGTTTATAGGAAGAGTCTCTCCTGCAGAAATTTATGGACTGGCATAACGCCACCTCTCTTGAGAGCTGATGTGATTGCAGTGCAAAGTTGGTATATCTGCATTTTTTTCTAAAAGGCTTCAAACGGAGTGTATGCTGAGGTAACCTGCAGGACTGGCTGTTGGATTTGTTCTGTATTGCTTGTGCATAATGTTTCTTATGTGTAACTGCACATTCAGGCCTTGGTAGCAATCTGATTTTGTAATCCTTTTGTGCAATGTGCTGTACCACAGGTGTTCCCCCTGAAGTGTTGTGTGTGCACCCCGTGACTTCTCAACAGCTAGTCAATAGAAGGAGAAAGCTAACCAAACATCTGCCCTATTCCCGGATGATGAAAAAATTGAGCAGGAATTCTCCATTGGGAGCAGATGGGCAAGTTCAACACAATCAGTTTCATAGAATTGTAGGTGAGTGGCAATTGGGGAATCTTGAGCCTGCTTGTCTTCAATGTTTCTGTCCTGAATGTGGTAAAACATGGCTTGTGCCTGAGATGCCCCTTTCATAACACGTGAGCAAGAAGCACAGGCCTCTTAAGGAAACACTTGTAAATTGCTATGTGCAGCTAAGATCAGTCTTGCCATAGCATCTTCCCTCTCTCCTGGTTCCAACATTTGACAAGGGAATTACATGAATCCAGATGGCAGCTCTTAAATGTTTGAGCTCTAAGTGGACTATTTGGTAGGAATTCTTTCATGAATTATTTCTATATATTTCAAAGAAACTATCCTGTGCCCTCTGTTGCATTCAGGGTTCTTATTCTTGTGCGTCTCTCCACCATCTTTCTTTGGGGTTTGGCACAAAGGGTTTCTCATTTCATAGATTTTTATGTGCCAAGTGAATGGTAGTTAGCCTGCAAACCCTCTTGGTATTTCATCAGATTGATGATTCGCAAAAATTTCTGCAGAATTTCTTGCTTAAACCAGTATCTTCTCTCTTGCCATTCCCATAGAGCAGAATACATTCTGGAATTGTTTGAATATTTTCAGAATACTAATACAGGTTGAATCTCTCTAGTCTGGCACTCTGTGGTCTGACAACATCTGTGGTCCAACATGATTTTAGTTAGCCGGATGTTCATTCCCATGGTCCTATAAAGTTTGTTTACAGCTACAAGTACTGGCTCCCAGTGTTCTGTGCTATTATTTAGCTCTGATTTACCTCTAAATGTCTTCTAAGAGCCCAGTAAGCAGTGGAAGTGTTCGTAATGCTGCTAGACAATATTGAAGTACCATGATTTGACAAATTATCTGGTTTGGCACTAGTCAAGTCCTAAAGGTGCTGGACTAAAAAGGTTCAACCTGAACTCTATTTATACAGATATTACCTATTTTTGGAACTGTTTTTTAAAATCAGGATCTGAGTTTTTAGATTTGTTATTCCAAGGTGAATAAATTCCTCTAGTTGAGGAGCGCTACGATTTGTTTGTACTCACTCCATTAAACATTAGAGGTTTCACGTCCAAGTGTTGATGAATGTGACTTTTGGTTGCAAATTCCTTCGCATAGATATGCCTTAGAGCTGTCTGAGAGGTCTCTGATTAGTGTAACTTTATTTTCCTCCCAGTTTGTTTTTGGGACTACTAACAGTCCCACCCAAGTCTTGCTGAATAAATAATTTCAGACACCGTTACCTCATTTTACAATATTCCTGAACAAGGTTTGAATAATGCTCTCTCTGCTGGTAAGAAGAGTTTTCCGGGTGAGCAGTAAGATATAGGCCACCAATTTCTGCAGAATTTGAACCTTCATTTAATAAAAAGAATTTCTAGCCCTTCTGGTTGTGAAGAAAATCTTCCTAATGTGAACTGATGTGTTGTTTTCCTGAGCTCACAGACAGATCACTCAGGTGCATCTGCTGCTGCTGTTCATAACTTTCTTAAGTCTCAGACAACAGAAATGAATCTGACCCTGGTCAGTTTCACTTATTAGCATAGCAGCTGTTTAAATTAAAAATAGCATTAAATATAGTTACAGTTTTCTTTTCTAGTTTTAGTTGTAAATTAAGCTCCAGGTTTTTATTACTGCAGTATTTCTGACTACCAGCATCAGCTATTCCATGACAATTCTGAAATAGATTTCTCAGTGTTTTTCTCGTCACTTAATAAAAACCACAAACAAAATGTTCTGATAACTCTTGTCTAACAGAAATGTTTCTCCATTTATGGTTGACTGCAGCACCTAATGTGACTTCAAATCAAACAATGGCAGCAACAGGGATGGGCATGTTGCCAGTCTTTCCAAATCAACCCTTTCCTGGACAAGCTGTGCCAGGGCAAAATAATACTCAAGATAAACAATCAACTGTGGTGGGACTGTCAGAAGGAGCTGGCTCAGGGTCACAGGCTTATCTTCAGAGCTTAACAAATTTTACTGCCGGAGGCTTGCACACAGGACCTCCCCAACAGCCAAGTCAACCAAAAAGCACTGATACAAGTGCAAGGGTAAGAAAAACTAGACATAGATTTTGCATTTCCATATTCCCAGCTCCCTTTATTGTTGTTGTTCTTCCAGTTACAAGTTAACTGCAGTTGCTTTTTGCAGTATCGCCGCTATAATATTTGCTGAATCATAGAATGATTTTATAAATCATTTTAAGGTCATTTCAGTTATGAATTACGGGAAGGAAATATTAATGTCTTTTGACTGTCAAAATGAATTAACAAAGCAGTTAATACAGTACCATTGTCCTCTTGTACATGCCACTTTATATGTAATGATTAAACTAGCTGCAGGACATGCCCTTTTTAAGAGTTAAAAATTGAACTCGTTGAAATTCACTGTCTGTAAACTAGAACAGTGCCTCTGGTTCAGGATGCCACAGTGTATGTATGTGACTGTTTCTAGTCTGCATCCTCTTAAAACACAGGTCAGGTTTAGTATTTATTCTTTCAAAGCTTGTGGATGCAGAAGAAAAAATTGGAATGCTCTATTAAAAACCATTAGAGATTCCCAGCCACTAACTGGGTTCTGTACGTGTATTTATGTCAAATCATATTTGATATTTATAGAAATCTCTTAGATTATTATGTTTTGATGTAAGTTTTCTTTGTTTTCTGAAGCGCTTGAGATTACTAGTATCTCAGCAGTGGCTTTGGCTGCATTCTGTACATAGTTCTACATTTTCAGGCTAGCAGAGTGCTCATTAGCATGCTAAGAATAACTGTGTAGATGCTGTTCTTTATCTCTCTTCCCCCACCGGTCTTGAGCTACCACATTTCACAACTATTGTATAGCATGCTAGTGAGAGCTCTGCTAGCCCTGCAGACTTAGGCAAGGTGCTCACATACAATGCAGCATGGCCATACCCTAAGGTGGCCTTTGGGCTCTACACCACCTGCTCTCCTCCATAAACAGCTTGTCCCTGTTAAGGACCCCATAGCTCCACGGAGAGGCAAAAACTAGTACAATAGACTCAGTCCGCCACAGTTCCAGGAGCCCAAACTTCTAATTAGTTTCACCTTTAACAAGCACTGCTAGCACAGAATGGCATTTTACATTAGTACATCACAGAAAATTCTACCTTTCTAAGTCAGAGTTCATCAGTCCTTGGTTTGCCAGACTTGAGTTGATGCTAGTCTTCTGTCACATGCTTAGTGTTAGCTTTTTTAATCTGATGGCTTTCCGTGGGGTTCTAAATATACTCAGGTAAACTTAGTTTGCAATTTCCCCCCTTCCCCATCCCTTCTTGGCTGACAATCTGACTGGCAAGAAAAAATATCTAAAATCTGAGCATTTCTATTCAGCTTTTCGGTGTCAATTTTAAGACCTGTGCTGCAAGACCTATGAAATCTGCACGTTCTAAAGCCATGTAGAGACAAGCACATGTCGTTGCTTTGGTTTTACTTGTGACTTGTGTGATAGCTGGAGAATGGAATGAATGACAGTATATAACATTGTTACAGATTCCCTCAAAAAAACAGACCTCGCTCCTGGGAGAACCACCAAAAGAAATCCGTCTTAGTACCAATCCCTACTTGAATTTGGCAAGCGTGTTACGTGGTGTGTGTCTTTCGGGTAAGCAAAGCTTGTCTAACAGCTTGTGATTCAATTTAAAGCTTTCTGGAGCAGAGTGTGGTTCAGTTGTTTCTCTGCTTACTAAATGATCCCAACAATCAGAGCATCTGTCATTAATAAATCCTGGGATTCTCTCTTTCAAAGAACTTGAACTCAATACAAAAGTAAATTGATATAAGCAACTCTCATAATTTTCTAGTTGAAAAATACAGTTTATATGAGTACTTATCTGTAAAGAAATATTCTGTACTGCAGTAATTCTAATACAAATGTTCAGAATTATCATAATTGTCAAAATTCATGTATATTCTAGAAAGGCAATGGGCAACCTAAACTAGTGAGTGGGCCACATGAGTGGCCCTCCTCAATCTCAGTGTGCCGCAAGATTGTTGTAACCAACCTACTCTTCTGGGACAGAGTAGTTTTTCTAGCTGCACTTAGAATTAACTGAGTGTGCCAACTGAACCGTAGCAACGCTTTGATGGGATGCAAAGGGCCTGCATGGCTCTCTCAGTCAAGATTGTGTGCCATCAGCATGCACCTCACTTCATGTGCCCTTGCTTTATGTGCATGTCACTTGAGTAATACTGGTAGGAAAAAAAACCCTATGCAAAGTTCAGCAGAATCTGGCAATCCTGCACATGGGCAATGGTAAACAAAATGTCTCACAGGCCTAACATAGAACCCTGATGGCCTCATCAAATGTAAGACCTTTTATATTTTGGACTAGATTTTGATGGCAGTTTAAATGTGTAATGTGTTAAATGTATAAGTCTGGAAGAAACAGTTACTCAACTTTCAGAGGGGTAGTCGTGTTAGTCTGGATCTGCAAAAGCGACAAGGAGTCCTGTGGCACCTTATAGACTAACATATGTATTGGAGCATAAGCTTTCGTGCATCTGACGAAGTGGGCCTTTGCCCATGAAAGTTTATGCTGCAATACATCTGTTAGTCCAGTGTTTCCCAATTTTATTTGGCCGAGGAACCCTTTTCAGCTTTTCAGAATTTCAAGGAACCCCTAGGTTTGTCAAGCAAAAAAAGGGGGCGGGGAGGAGAGAGGGACCCACCAATTCATGAAAATCACATTCCTTCCCCGAGACACCCTCCCCCATCTCCCTTCCGTGAGGCCTCATCCGCTCTGTTCCTCCTCTCCATCACTTGCTATCCCCAGCCCTTATACCTGTCTCAACCTAGTGAGAGTGAGGTGTGGGTGGGAATGAGGGATTTGGGTGTGGGAAGGGGTAAGAAGTACAAGCTCTGGGAGGGAATTTGGATGCAGGAGAAGGGGCTGTTGGCTCGGGAGGGGCTCTAGGCTGGGGAGTGTTGGGCTCAGGTGGAAGGTTGGTGCTGAGCAAGCCAGGGCTTGTGGATGTGAGGGTGCAGGAGTTTGGGCTGGATATGTGAGGGACTCAGGGCAAGAAGGTTGTGAGTATGATGGGCTCAGGACACAGATTTGTGATGTGTGGATGGTGGAGGAATGTTGTGGCAGAAGACTGAGGATGTGGGGATGCAGGAGTTTGGGGATGTAAGAGGCTCAGGACAGGGGTTCCAGTGTATGATAGGCTCAGATTTGGGGTCAGGTGGTGCAGGAGTGTTATGACGCTGCAGTGAAATGGGGTTTGGTCCCAATTGGGGGCTTGTTGGCCAGGCTTCATTTTTAAATAAAATATTATGTCAAACTCAAAAGGTTTTAGCATTGTCTTTATATATGAGAGGGGTGAGGAACCTGTTTTGAGTCAAAGGTCACTGACCCACAGAAAAGTCAGTTGGGGCCACACAAGTGAGATGCAAAAACACACAAAAAAACCTCCTCCAAAAACCCCCAAGCCTCACTAATGTGGTCCCAAATGTGCTGGTGGGGGTAGGGGACAGAGTGCTAGTGGGTGCTGGGGCTGGGGAGAGGGTGCTGGCTCAGGTGGCAGGGTGCTGGGGCAAGCAGGTGGCAGGGTGCTGGGGTCAGGGACATGGTCCTGCTGGGCACTAGGGTGACTGGCAGGGTGCTGGGACAAGGAACAGGGTGCTGCTGGGTGCTAGCGTGGATGACAGGGTGCTGGGGCCCAGGCCAGGGTGGTGCTGAGTCCTGGGGTGTGAGGCAAGATGCTGGGGCCAGGGCGGTGCTAGGGTGGATGGCAGGGCTGCCAAGGAGCGGGATAGGGATGGGGTGCAGGATCTGGGAGGGAGCTGGGGGGCAGAAGGGGACAAGGTCTGGGTGGTAGGTAGGGTGCAGAAGCAGGCTGGATGTAGGGTGTCTGGCTATGAGGGAGGGTGCAAGGAGGGGACTTGGGTAGGAGTTGGACCTCCCTGATCTGGCACCCTCTAGACCTGACTGGTCCCAGATGAGGAATTTTTGGACCAGGGGAGGTCATTTCAGGGCTCCTGGTTCCCCTTCCCACTAGGCTTCTTTGCACCTCTATCCCCTGCAACTGAACTAAGCTGCCCACCCCTGCTGGTTCCCTGCACTTCCCCCAAAACCATCCTCACAATCCAAGGAGTGCAGCACCAGTTCCCTGCAGCCCTCACAGCCCAGCTGAGCTGCCCGCCTGTTCTGCCCTCCCCATCCACCTCAGCCCAGCTGAGCCCTGCACTGGTTCCCTGCATGCCTCCCCCACAGCACAGCTGAGCCCTGTTTCCCTGCACCTCCTCCAAGCCCCACAAAACTGCTGAGCCAAGAGCCGATTCCCTGCCCCTCCCTCCCCTTGAGTCTAGCCCCGGTTCCCGGCACCTCCCTCCTCCTGCAGTCAAACTGAGCTCTGAGCTCCACACACACACACACACCCCACCCCACAGCCCAGCCTAGCTCCCCAGACCTCCCCACTCTGCAACCCAGCTGAGCTCAATTTCCCTGCACCTTCCCCCAAACCATGTAGATATGCTGAGCCAGTGCCGATTCCCTGCCCCTGCCTTCCTCCCTCCCTCCCCTTGGCTGTGTCTACACTGGCACGATCTCGCACCAAAGCGGCCGCTCTTGCGCAAAAATTTGCTGCCTGTCTACACTGGCCGTGTGTTCTTGCGCAAGTACACTAACGTTCTCATGTATGAAATCAGGGCTTCTTCCGCAAGAACTACGATGCTCCTGCTCAGGAATAAGCCCTTTTGAGCAACTATTCTTGCGCAAGAAGCCAGTGTAGATAGGCAACATGAATTTCTTGAGCAAGAAAGCCCTATGGCTAAAATGGCCATCGGCACTTTCTTGGGCAAGAGAGTGTCCACACTGCCATAGATGCTCTTGTGCAAAAGCACAGCTCACACATGGCAGTGTGGATGTGTTCTTGCACAAGAACACTTGCGCAAGATGTTCTTGCGCAAGAAACAATCAGTGTAGACATAGCCTAAGAGTTTCCTCACATGAGCAAAATGAATTTTGTGTTGTGCACCAGTATTGAGTTCATGTGGCTTGTTTGGATGTGCCACCCAAGTTATTAATAAATATTTTTAAACCTCTACCTTTTCCCTCTGCTGCCATGTCTCCTCCTTGCTCCATCAGCTCCCTGGTGCCTGCTGCCCCCACTCCTCACCCTCCTCTGCTGTCCTGACTCCTGCTCTTCTCACTGTCCTCAGCCCTCCTGCAACCTGTCCCCCTCCACCAGCCCTCCCTGTGCCCACTTCTCCAGTAGCCTCACTCTGATCATGTGAGCTACCCCTCCTCATCCCCTCTTCTAACACCTCCCTCTACAAACCTGCCCTTCATCTCTCCTCTGATGGTGGTCCCTCCACTGCAGGTGTCTGCCCTTCTGCTTCACCCCAGAATCCCTTGGCACCTGCACCTTCTCTTACCCCTGCACCTCCTGGTGCCTCCCCTTCCCTCACTTCCCCTGCCCCCTTTGCTCCATTTTTCCCTGATGCCCACCCCTCACCACCCTCTGCCCCCATTCCCCTCATGCCCCTGTGCCCTCACATGACTTGCTCCATCCCAGCCTTCCTCATGCCCACCCCTTCTTTCAAGCCTTCTCCCAGCACCTCCCTCACCCTCTAGCCCCCAATGCCCTTACCTTCTCCCCTCCCAGCATCACCCTGTCCTCCCACTGACACCTCTCCCTCCTGCCCTTTTCCTCATTGTCTGCACTTGGCCCCTGCCATTTGTCTCTCCTCCACCCCTGTCCTTTGGTGCCTTCCCTTCCCCTCCGCCTCCGCACAAGCACCTTCCTCTCCCAGCCCTTCCCCTTTCCCTCTGCACAAGCCCCTTCCCTTCCCTCCCTCTCCCTTTCCCGTACCTTCTGCCTTCCACTTCTTGGGGCCGGAGTCTGTGCTCTGTCCCCGGACTCCGAACCCGCAACTCAGCCATGCGGTGCAACACAGCGCCCAGCAAGTTTAAAATCCCAGGCCGTGACATTACATCATGTCCAGGCGTCTCCCCACCCACTGGTTTGAGCGCGCTGCGCAGGGCAGCAGCAGCCAGCAAGGGGGAGCTTAGAGAAGGTTGCGCATGGCAGGGACGGGGACGGGGGAGAGATGCTCTGGGGACGGGGTGGGAGGACTCGCGGGAGGTGCGGGGTCGGGACCTGCTCCAGCTGCAAATATTGCTGGAGCATGGGCACCACGAGCCCACACAACTCGCCGCCCATGCCTCTGCTGGCTAGCCGGCTCTCTCTCTCTCTTTTTCAGAGGGGGCCGGGGAGCGCCCGCTCCTCGCGGAACCCCTCGTTTTGCTCCACGGAACCCCAGGGTTCCGCAGAGCACCAATTGGGAAACACTGTGTTAGTCTATAAGGTGCCACAGGACTCCTTGTCGCTTTTACTGAACTTTGTAACTCTTGTTCTTCAACATGTGTTGCTCATATCTATTCCACTTAGGTGTGAATGCATCATGTGCACGGCTTCCAGAAAGTTTTACCCTAGCTGCTACCTGTGGGGTCAACTGTGGAACCCCCTAGTGGTGCCAGGGTGATGCACTAAATATGACCCTGCCAACCCAACTGCCCCTCAGTTCCTTTTGCCAACTACTCTGACACTGGGGAAGGAGAGTGGGTATGGAATAAATATGAGCAACATATCTCAAACAATAGTTACAAAGATAAGTAACTGGTTTTTTTTCTGCAAGTGCTTTCTCATATGTATTCCAGTTGGGTGAGTCACAAGCCTTACCCAGAAGAAGGGGTCAGAGTCGGAGCGTGGCTGACTGAAGGCCGCGTTCGGTTAGGATTGTTACACGATGGCATAGTGTGATGTGCGGGTATGTACCAAAGACCAAGTTGCTGCTCTACAGATTTCCTGGAGTGGTACATGAGCCAGAAACACCACCGACCTGCGCTTGCATGGAATGCACTGTGGGAGGTGGTGGAGAGACATTGGCCAGATCATAACATGCACAAATACATGCCTTGATCCAGGAAGAGATGCATGGCAATGATAGAAGTAGTCTCTTTACACAATCTTCCACTGCCACAAACAGCTGCAAGGACTTGTGAAAGAGCTAGGTCTGGTTGATGTAGAAGACGAGTATGTGCCTCACATCAGGGGAATGCAGATGTTGTTGCCATAAGCTCTTGTGGAGCTTAGGGTATAACACGGAGGGAAAAAGCTGGAGACCACTTTCAGAAAAAAAGCTGGGTGAGGGTGATTCTGGACGTTGTACTTATGAAAGATGGTGTACAGGGGTTCTGACATCAGAGAGACGGTAAAGCAGGGAGCATGTGGCCAGGGGCTCAAAGGACGGACCCATGAGCTCTGAGAGGACCAGGTTGAGGTCCTAAGCAAGGACAGGGCACCAAGCTGGAAGGTGAAATCTGTCCATACCCTTGAGGAAGAACCCTACCAAGGGGCTCGAGAAGACAGAATGACTCACCTCCCCTGGTTGAAAAGCCAACATGGCCACCAGGTGCATCTTAAGTGATGAAGTCGCTAAGCCTTGCTGCTTCAGGGACACCAAGTACTACAGTAGCTGAGGAATGGAGGTGGTCAAAGGATCCAGGTTATGCCGCAGACACCAATACGAGAAATGCTTCCATGTGGCCAAGTATGTGTGCCTGGTAGAGGGCTTTCTGCTACTAAGGAGGACTTGTCAGACCTGTTCCAAGCAGGCCAGCTTGGCTGGGTTTAAACACAAATTTGCCATGTCGTGAGGTAAAGGGAGCAGAGGTCTGTGTGGCAAAGAAATCCATAGTCCTGCAAAATGAGGTCTGGGATATGCACCTCATATCAAGGGAGGTATTTGTTCCCATAAGCTTTGGGAGAAAAATGTTCTGCCCGGTGTGAAAGTGGGATGGGTGGTTGTACCGACAGCTCCAAGAGAGTGGGGTATCAGTGCTGACAGGCCCACGCTGGAGCCATCAGGTTAACATTCATCCTGTCTCTGTGGAGCTTGAGGAGCACCTTGTGAACCAACAGGAATAGGGGAAAGGTATACATCAGGCCAGTATGCCAGGTGATCAACAACACATCTGCTATGAACCCCAGACTGAGGTTTCAGAACAAGCAGAAGTGAAAGCACTTCCACTTAGCCCGAGTGCTGAAGAGGTCGAGCTGGGGAAACCCCCACTTCTGGAAAATGGTGTGGAGGATATCTAGATGGATCAACCATTCATGAGCGAAGAAGCAGCAGCTGAGGTGATCCACCAGCTGGCTCTGGACCTTCAGGAGGTACAACACCTCAAGGTGAATAGAATGGGCTATGCGCAATTCCCACAGATGCAGGGCTTCCAGGCAGAGAGGGGATGATGGGCTTCATATTGTCTGTTATGACCGCCACACACCACCCCAGAAGTTGTGGTAGAAAAGCTAGGAGGGCTGAGAGCTTGCAGACGATATGGAGTGACAGTTCATCCATCGGTCACATAGCTCGGGTGATGAGGTCCCTGAGGTGAGTGCCCCAACCCAAAGCAGAAGCGTCTGTGACAAGAGAGACTGGTTGTGGAGTGTGAAATGGAATGTCGATCATCACAAGGATACAGCCACCACTGGAGAGTGTGAATCATGTGGTAAGGCACCATGACCACCACGTTGATGCTGTCATGCCCTGGTTGATACGTTAACACAAGCCAAGTCTGGAGAGATCACATGCAGAGCCTGGTAAACAGAACTACATATGTACATGCCACCATGTCTCCCGTGAGCTTGAGACATGTCCTGGCTGCAGTAACCAGAAAGTCAGCAAGTAACTGCAACAGCTGGATTAGCACCATGAGTCATTCTGGCAGAAAAGTTCATACCTTGATGGAACTCAATCCTTTGCATGGGCACAAGAGTTGACTTGTCAGGGTTGAAGAGCAGGCTCAGTGTTTGCAGAGTAGCCTAAGTGAAGGCAACATGCATCTCCAGCTGTTGGTAGGAATGGCCCTGTAAGAGCCAGTTGTCCTGGTTGGGGTAGACTTGAATTCCATGGTGCCTGAGGAAGACTGCCACCACTGCAATGCATTTAGAAGACCAAAGGAAAGGGCAGTAAACTGAAAATGGTTGTTGCTTGCCAGAAAAATGGAGGTAGCACCTATGTGATAGTTTGATTTCTACATGGAAGTAGGCATCCTTTAAATTGAGGGCAGCATACCAAACCTCCAAATTCAGGAAAGGGAAAATGGAGCTCAAGGAAACCATCCAAAATTTGTGGGTGGCTATAAACTTGTTGAATTCTCTGAGGGTCAGGATGGACCGGAGGACCCTCCCTTTGCCTTGGGAAGGAAGTAGCAGGAGCAAAAACTCCTGCCCCTGAGGTCTGGAGCCCCAAGTTTCAGGAGCTTGTGCACCTCCTGAAGGAGGAGTTGCTCATGAGAGGGGTCCCTGAAGAGGGACAGGCAAGGCGTCTGGGATGGTGGGAGGGAGCAGAATAGGATAGAATAGTCCATTTCCACTGTCCAAAGGACCCAGTGGTCTGAGGTGATGCTGGCCCAGGCTGAGTGGAAACAGGAAAGTCGATCCAGGAAGGGATAAGGATCTGTTAGATTCGGTACTCTGTCCACAGATGTACCTTCAAAAGGCCTACTTAGAACCCGAGGAGGGCTTGTGCTGTCCCTGGTTTTTCGCAGAGCAACGCCTGGACAGCTTGCAATGGGGATATCA
This sequence comes from Rafetus swinhoei, assembly GCA_019425775.1. NCBI lineage: Eukaryota > Metazoa > Chordata > Testudines > Trionychidae > Rafetus > Rafetus swinhoei. The sequence continues at coordinate 49,166,558 of CM033430.1, read as the reverse complement.
AGACCACCAATGCAAGAAATCAGTCCTGGGATGAGGATGGAAAGGCCTTTGCAAGGACTGTGGTTTAAAGGCCTTACGCTGCATAGAGGGTGTCTGCATGACCAGGGACTTCATGGTGTACAAATCTTGAGTTGAGTTGGTTTGCTTTGCAAAAAGGCCCACCCCATCAAAGGGATGGTCCTGCAGGGTTTGTTGGACCTCAGGAGGAAGGCCTGATCGTTGGAGCCAGACAACCTGGTGCATGGCCATGCCAGAGGAGATAACGCATGCTGCTGAGTCTCCAGCTTCCAGAGAAGCCTGGAGGCAGGTTTGGGAAAATATTTTACCATCCTGGCCCAGGGCAACAAACTCATCTCAAGATTCCTGGGGCAGCAAGTACTTCAACTTCAGCAAAGAGTCCCAGAAATGATGATAACTCAGAGGAAAGACCCACAAAGGGGCCTGTTGGTTCGCTATCTGGAGTAGCAGTCCCCCTGTAGAGTGAACCTTCAGACCAAATAAGTTGAGGCGCTTGGCATCCTTCAACTCAAGCAAGAGCTGCAGGGTTTGAATCCATGGGATCTTAGCATGCCCCAGGTTCCAGAGGGAACACAGGCAAGAAGGGAAAGCTCTGCTGCTATAAATGCTAACTAACTGCTAACCAAGAATTTTTATGAAACAAACTCTAAATGCTAGGGACGTGTGGCGCTTGCAATTGCAAAAAAGCCACAGTTCCAACAGCCGCCACTGGCGGTAAGCAGGAACTGAGGGGCAGTTGGGTCGGGAGGGTCATATATATAGGCAAAACACAGGCACCACTCCAAGGGGCTCCACAGCAAATCCAAAGGGTAGCAGCTAGGGTAAAACTTTCCGGCAGCCATATACACAACACACGCACACCTAATTGGAATAGATATGAGCAAGCCCTCGAGGAAGAATAAAAAATTCAGGTCTGTAACACTATTCTGGGTTGACACAAATGTATCCAAGATCAATGTGTGGCCCTTAATGGTTGCACAGCATGTGAAAACTGAATGTATTAATTTTGTTTTGAGCAGCAGTTGGCAGCAAAGCAGCTAGTACTCAGCAGCAGATTGGGCTTTCAAGCAACATGGTGGATGCTGCAGTCTCTCAGGTAACAACACAACATGTAATGGAAAACTATTTTAATTATTCTCAACAGTATGGGGATTACACACCGGTATGTTAGCAAATAGTACTTTTCTTCCTGTAATGGGGGGCTTGGCATATTTTTATTGCTTTATTACTTCCAGATAACTGGTTACACCAAAGTTCCATGTGGTGATTGTGTGTTCTTCTTAGAGTAGGGCCTGTGATAAAGATATCCCAAGACATCTGTGAAGAAGGTGGTTACTTGACTCAATGGTACTATAAATTATAGTGCATTTAGACCACTTTTTATGTCATTAGGAAACAGGATATTCTCACTCGGATCCTGGTGTCAATTTAGAGGACAAGTGGAGAATGAAGTCTTTTCACATGCTGTAAAAAAATAAATCCAAACCAATAAATCAAGTTTCTTAATGTGTAGTGGGCATCACAAACATATGCCATACTAGTTGAGGTTCAGTGATGTAATTATTATGTATCTTTGGGTGAGTAGAAGATTTTACTGTGGTCAATCTGACATCTGTCACAAAACCACTTAAAACATATTTTAAGTTTTCTCTTTAATGTTTATTATTGGTTTTAAATGTGTGAGCTTTATTTTTAATTAAATCTAGGGCCCTGTGCAGGTCATGGGAAATTGCTATGAAGTAAAAGTACCGTTGCAAGCAGATGAAGTGAAGATTTTTTTTCATTTATAGGAGGCTGTCCAGCAGTGGTATCAGCATTATGTGCAGTCATACAATGCTACTGAAGCAAGAGCAGGTGAATGCATCAATGAAGCTTCTCAGGTAAAAGTAAAATGATTTTCCTTCACGTCTCTATTGTCTGCTCCTCTCCTTTAGCATTAGGATGCTACATACGTTTCGGCACTACAGTAAACAGAAAGAACCAGATTGGGTGGGCAAAATGGTGCTGTCCCAAACACAGTCTTTGGCATTCCCTAAGTTTTCCTGTACCTAGGTTCTGCAACCTAAAGTTTTCACCGGATGCTGTAAAATACAACAGGGGTGCATTACAAATGCTCACCCTTTGCAGCCATAGCTCAAGATACGTGAACAAGAAATTATCGAGTTTCTTAGAAACTTGGACTCAAGTTAGTTCCATCTGTGTTCACTTAATAGCTACTGTAGTCAAGTAAATGTAATTACTTAAAAATAAATAATTTTGTTTTGGCCTTTGGTTTATCATGGATCCTCTTCTCCATTTAGGAACCTGTTATATCATATGCAGACTACAATACTTATTTGCCGGTTATGCCTTCGTATTACACTGGAGCCCAGGGATCATACCAGCCAGGCAGCTTTCAGCTTACTTCACAGATTCCACTAAACAAGGTGAGAGGAGTGATTTTAGACACTGCTGAATCTTGATTTAGGTGATGGCACATCTTGTCTCTTGCTGCCACCAAGTGGCTAAAAGATAAATAGGACTTGTGAAGATCTAAATATTGTGCCACCTGTAAAAAATTTTGGTAAACTGGGATAAACCTGAACTTTGTGGCTCCTAGCAAGCCAATTCCAAAGCTTTTCCATTTACAACTTGATTGGAAAAGTCTCAGGGTAACCCTAGCTTTGTGTAGGATCAAATCTAGATGCTGTGTTAATATAGCAAGCCCTATCTTAGATTACCTTGTAACAAATCTGGCCAAGGATTATGTATTTTGTGTGTTGTTTGCATAGCAAATGATTTCACTTTTAAGTTTCCAAACATAGGGCTGGAAACTTTGTCATTAGGTTCCATCCAGATAGTTATAATAGCAGAGGGGGGAAAGAGCTGCTCTTCAATATTCTGTTTTCTAGTTAAAGCAGGAAAACTCCTACATGGAGCTAATGTTAGACAACTTGCTCCCAAGCTTGTATTAATGCCACATTCCATAGAAGGCACTTGAGGAGCATTTCCTTGGCATGGACTAAACAAATATACAGTGTGCTGGGCACTCATACTTGTCTGAATCCTGGTACTAGATGATGACTCCATCCCTTGAAATAAAGAAAGCTCTTTATTTCTACATGCAAGCCCTGCACTATTTTTTTTCCAGCATTTTAAAATCATGTTTCAAGCCAGAATTTCAGAGACACACACAGCTCAGGATGTGGTATGTAAAAATAAATCAGGATAATGCTCTTAGTGACAATTATTAGAATTTCTATACTAAATATCTAATGGCATTTATGTATAACATAGAACACCTCATCTTCTAAGGAAGGCTTTGGGTAGTATAGGATCACAACAAATCCTGTATATTCTTCTCATACATGGAAAGATTTTCTTTGTTAATTTTACTTTACAGTAAAGAAAACAAGAATAAAGAGAGGATCTTATGGTCATCATTGTCATTGAGTTATGTCTCATTACCACTAAAGGAAAACTTTTGTCAATTAAAAAAAAATAAAGTAGTTTCAAGTATTGAGTGCTCTGTAATATTACAATATATTCCTGTTTTTCTGTCTCCTCTTGCAGCGTGAAAGACCCACACAAACAGGAAAATCTGTTCCTCCCCCAAGTCAGTCAATGAAACTATGTATGTAGTGTTGCTTAAATATACATACTGAAAAAATTACTTTCTGGGTGTTCTCTCTGTATCAAGAGTTGGTAGAATTTTTCAGACAGAAGTGAACTTTTTAAGTTGGCAAGGCCTCTTGAAGTTAAGATGGGTTGGGTTTGCCGTCATGTTTGTAGCTCAAGGTTTATTTTTAGTAAGGGAGCCTTCCTCTGGTGGGTGTAATTTACACTGCAGTTGAATTTCACAGGGTATGTCTAAACTGCAGAGTTTTTCCAGGATACCATTTCCCGGAAAAACTCTGCTGCATCTAGGAAATGTGTCCGCTTTTTTGGAACAGTTTCCAAAAAAGCAGGCATGTTCATTTTATGAGGAATAAGGGATCTTCCGAAAGAGGAGGTTTTTCCCACATTTGGCCCCGTGTAGGGCCAAATGTTGGAAAAGCCTCTTCCAAAAAATAAAGCAGAAGAAGGTACATAAATTGTGGCTCTCAATTTGCATATCTTTTTCTGGAAAAAGAACACAGTGTAGACATAGCTACAGCACTGAATACTTCTGTGCATCTTTAATTAAAATACCCCATTGCAGGCATGAGTCAGGTATCTAGATTTCTGCCAGCAGTTCACTTTGAAGAAGCAACTTACCTTCCCAGTAAAAAAAGCTGAGTGAAAAGCTACACCTTCAAATCACATTTTAAATAGCAGTAATAATTCAATTTAATCACCTTTCCAAGACAGAAGACAAAATTAAACAGTGCTGTAGATATTTTCATTAAAATGACTTTTGGAGCTGTTAGTGTACTGTGACAATACATTAAGTATAGGAGAACAGTGCAGTATATTGCAGCAAGATTTGTCCAATTATATATATAAAAAAAGAAATATTTAGTTTAAACTACTGAGTGCAACTACTTCCATGAACCTTTCATACACTTGCCTGAATCCCAGCACTAGATGATGATGGCTCTGTTGCCCAAAATAAAATTGTGAATGCACACGAACAGGTATATCACTGCACATGTAGTTGGACTTTCTGAAAATGGTTCAAACTCTCAAGTGTCTCAGTAGCTACATATGCCTGTACATTAAGCCAAGAGGAATTAGGGGAAATTGAGTTAAAAAAAGACTCATAAGTGAATGGAGGACAGGCTATTAGCGAAGACAATCAGGGATGCACAACCCCATGGTCTGGGACAGGGACAGGTGGTAAAACAGTGGTGATTTCGAGTATTAGCCCCCTGGCAGGCCAGCACCACTACATGTATCTGAATCTCCACAGCCGATCACAGTTCTCATTGGCCATGGATCTCCATTCCCAGCCAATGGGAGCTGCGGGAAGCAGTGCAGACTGGGACACTGCTTCCCACAGCTCCCATTGACTGGGAACAGCGATCCGAGGCCATCAGGAGCTGCGATCCCCCCATACCTGCAGAGGTGCAGGTAAATATAGTTTTGCTGGTCCACTTGGGACTAACCCTGCCAAACCGCATCCGGCTCGTTGGCTGATATTTGCCCACCCCTGGTCTGTGGTCTGAAGCCTCTGACTGCCAGAAATTGGAACTGCTGGACAAGGGAGGGTTAACTCATCATTGCTCTGTTCCCTTCATTCCTTCTGAAGTATCTGGCACTATTGATTTAGTTGGACCATTGATACAGGAAACTAAAGTCAGTGTAAGTGCATCTGTTTATAGCACACCTAAAACATAAGCCACCATCTTCAGTTTGAAACTCTAAAAATACAAATAATGCTGTTTTCTCTGGCCACTTGGTTAGGGTTGTTACTTATTTTCTTTTTTGCACAGGTGGCACCAGTAAAGAGTGAAAAGCAAAGTTCTTCACACTTCACTTCTTCCTTGGAAGCTGGCTCAGTTGAATATATTGACCAGTACTCTCAGGGTACAGCATCAAATTAAGCAAAATCCTATCTAAAAAAACAAACTGTGTTTACTGAGATCCAATCAACAAAACCGGCCTTTAAAGTCAACAGGTGATTTTTTTTTGTACCTCAGTGTTTATTACTGCCTTAACTTCATCTTTATATAGGATGACAAAAAAACAATTCAGGCAAAATTTTCCAAATAAATGTAGCAATAAAGACAACTAGTTGGACATTTTTTTGCCCATATTTCTTGTTAAATAATACAGAGGTGTCTCCTTTAATTACATTGTCTTAGTGTAAATTGTTGAAATTGACAATGTTTATCTTAAGCTTGCAAAGAAGTTTCCTTTGGTGATTGATGTCAAAAGCAATGAAAATAGTGGCAAGGGAAACTTTTCACTTCTTCCTTAGATGAGGAAGTTGTGATTGAGTCCTAACTATAGTTTAAAAAAACAAAAACAACTCCCTGCATGTGCTTTTCAGTTGCAACTTTTTCAGCATTGAGCCATCTGCATTTACAGCCTTTACATTTTAAAAATTATTTCCCAAAACATTGGATACCAGATGTATTAACATGGAGTATTAACAAGTGTTTCAGTAAATGGTTTGTTATATTGTGAAACTACCAGCATCGATCAAGAATACATTGGTGCTTGTTGGAACAAAAGTGTAATCTTAGCTATTGATACTCTTTTTCAAGAGATGGTGGTCATTGTTATAAATAGTTTTACTCTTTGTGAATGAATTTGTTCCTGCCCTAATCTGTGAAAAATACTAGCTCTTGCTAAGCATTGGATTTGAACTGGGGTGAGTCTCCCAAGAACCAAAATTCAAAAGCCACCCTCTACTTACTGACAAAAATTCAAAGTGCAGCAACAGTAAAACTAACTAAAATAAATGCAACCATTTTGTAAGTGGAGCAGTATACAATTTGATCAAAAAGAAGCTATAAATTAAAGAGCCAATTTCTAATTTTTGGGTTGTTTAGGTAGAGGGGAAAATGCTGCCTAGCACTAAAACACCTATCCCAATTGGTTTTGTTAATCCATGCTCTCGCTACGTGTCAAATTTACTTTTGCTTCAGCCATCCCCACTGCTCTTTTGAGACCCAAAGTTCTGAGTGTTCTCAATTCCCATTGACTGCAGGAATAGGCCTTGATTGTGTATTCTTTTGCATCAGATAGTCTTTTTAGATAGGCCTAATCGCTATTCATTCAGTGTCACTGGCATTTATGAATATGGTGCATATGACATAGCATAGAGGCAGCTAGGTTTCTTATTTATACATAGGTGTATATATAAACAAACACGCCCATCCCTTAGAAGTTTTTCATTGTCGACTCCTTCTGTCACCACTTCCTCTTTCCCGCTAAGCCCCATTCTCTTATTTTTTTATACAGAGGTCATTTTCTCCAAGGAATTACCTCTCCTAGTATGGTAACTAGCACTCTACTTAATCTCTGTCAGCCAGAATTGAAATAGTCTTTTGCCTTTGCCTAGTGCTTTTCTTTGGTTTTTTTCCCCTCCCAGATTTGTGCACTGGGCTGAGAGGTTCATTCCTTGTCAAAGCTTTTCTTTTTCTCTCAGACTTTGTTTATATTAAATCTGATTTACCAGCTCCAAGTCTATCACCAAATTGCCTTAAATCAAATGCTATTTTTGCCTACAACTTTTGTAGATTCAGCGGTGGAAATCTATGTTTTCATTACTAATATTAATATGTTAAATTATGAATAAGATACTTGCACCTGACCATGTGAATTAACTTTCTTGAAATCCCTTTTTCATTTCACAGATGGGAAAATTGAGTTTCAATGGCAGTGTAATTCATGTAGTGCTGCAGCTATGTAATGGCTTAAATGTAATGTAATCTCTTTATAGAACTCTGAAGTTATCTTAAGTCATTTTTAAAGTTTAAAATGTCTCAAATCAGACGCAGAACTTTTTTAGAAAACACAGTTTGCTGTGTTATTAGTTGCTTTGCACACCTGCCTTAAGACAAAACAGCAATGCATTTGATGTGAGAATGATTGGCTTTGTTGAGATTATACATATATGTATTGATTGGTGTCAAATTCATCTGTAGTATTTTGTTAAACATTGCAGATACAGTAATTTAAAGAACATCACCCTTTTCAACAAAATAAATTACTGCTGAAATTGAAGTGGAATGTGTCTGAAAGGACATCATCCCTAGCCTACTTCCACTCAGTAGAAGTCATGGTAACCGATCATTTTACAGTAATGTGCTATTACAAAGTTTTAATTTTATCTTCCCTAAAAGAGTACCAGCTTTGCAGAGTAATTTATAATTAACACATACATGAAGGGGAAAAAAAACTTTATTAATTTGTATAAAGAGTAACAAAGTGCATATAGATTCTGCTGAGTTTAAGTAACACACAGAAATAAACAAATAATACTGTAAAAATGAATCCTACCTGTTTGGGGTTCAGTTAATTACATTTATACTTTAAAGACATTTTATCAGTTATTGCCAACACAATGTACCCTCTAAGAATTTTCAGAATCCAGGTTTGGGGGGAGATAATATTGTCTAAATTCAAACAAAAGGGTTCCAGTTTGAATAATCTCCCATCGATAAAAGTTTGCCAAGTTTACATAATATGACGCAGTTGAATCAAGGGCACTGAAAAAGATCTGTTTTGGTATATGTAACAAACAGTCTCAGACTGGCCCCACTGGTTAATTGTATATGTGGTAATTGCAAAAACGTGGTAGATGACTGCACAGCAAGTTGGGTTCCAAATGCTGTTTCTATTGCAGAAACTTGGGATAAGTGAATACTCTACATCCCTATTTAATTTCTGCCCCTTGTTTTTTTAAACAGATGTTAACAAATGCAAGGAAGTGCAGAACAGAAAATGTCTGGCCCAAAAAAAATGTAGCATCCAGGAAAATCCTCAGCATTACTCTTAACGCCTCTTGTGTCAAAGCTAACCCATACATCAGTGGAGAATGCTTCCCATGGCTCATCACAGTAATGGCCTAATGTACACATCTGGGGTGTTAGTTAAGAAAATAAGGTATTTAATTTCCCTTCGCCACTTCCCTATGGTGCAGCTCTCCTGCATATCCTAGAATAACTGTAAGTGAGTTTATAGGATGCTATAAAAATGGTGGAAGGTACTTATCTTAGGAGGTTTTGTTTTAGTTTAAAAAAAAAAGCAGCTATAAGAAGAAACTGGGCTTTCTGCACTGTAATGCAAACTCATAAAAGCTGGCAAATGCTTTTTTGGAATATTTACATGCATATGTTTTATTTAATTTTTAAAATACAAAAACTCAGGACTTCAAATTGTAGGTTACGACTGTGAGATTAGACACCATTGATGTAGATAGTGTCTGACCTGAATTTTATGTACCAGGAATTTTAAAAAATACTGGTGCATCTAAAGGAGAGGACCTTTTTTGCCCAGCGACCTCCCTCTCCCTACCCCCAATCTCCTTTCTACTCTCCTAAAAATTAATTCCGTATTTGAAAAGCAATTAAATTGCTATGGAAAGTTCTAATCAATGTGCTTCCAGCTGATTAGCAGAGCACCCACAGCATGTGTTTCTACTGGTGGTGCACATAAAATTTATTCTCCACCTTGCTAGAACAAATTAGAGGGAACATTGCCTATGGCCATCATAAATTCCCTTTCTTGACAGTTCTTTCTGATTTGTGTTAGTCCAGTAAAATCTGAGTGATAGATCAATGAATAAACCTTTTCTAATAAGTAAAACTCAAGCAGACTGCTTAAAGATTTTCTGCTGGAGGATTTAAATATGTTGATGCAAATGTTCATTATACCAAAAAATAAAACTGCTGGAAAAAGAAACCCTTAAATATAGATTAGCATAGCCAGAGTACAAACTATGGTAGTTAAAAGGACCTGGGCATTTCTATTTAAAGCACTGACAATACAAAAATGTTAGTTATAATTTATTTATAAGCGCCTCAAATCCTTGAATCAGATTTTGAAAGGTCGTCCGGTCACCTGGATTGTTTATCCAACATTTCCTCATCAGTTGGTCCACCTAGCAATGAGAAATGTTTTTTAAAAGGGTGAAGAATAGATTATTCATTTTCTCATTAAAGGACCAGCTCCTCAGCCGGTGTAAACTAGAGTAGTTCCACTCAAGACAACAAAGCCAGGAGGATTTACACTAGCTGAGGATCTGCACCAAAGTGAACTTTCATTACTTTTTCTCAACCCAGATGGGCAACTACCTTTAATTTTTTTTAAAAAAGTATCAGGTATATTATGTTATATGAGAAGAGGTAGAAAAACCACATCATCTTTAGCTAAGGGTCCTTATAGCATTGCAGGCTATATGCTGTACAGAACAAGTGAGCCATAAGGTATTGGAGTGTAACACTAGCTCTAGGGACTGGGGTCTAGTGACTAAAAGCTTGATCCACCTCTCTCTAAAATCAATAGGAAGCAGACAAAGAACTCCAGTGGGGAGTTGGCTCAGGGTATCTAGACTGCAGGGGTTTTCCAGAAAAACTCCACCACATCCAGGGAACGCATTTGCTCTTCCGCTTTTTTTTGCGGAAGAGCAAACGCGCTCTTTCGGGGAGCCCTGTATACTTCATTCTACGAGAAATAAGGGCTCCTCTGAAAGACAAGGCTTTTCCGCCATTTAGCCCCATCTAGACAAGGTGAAATGGGGGAAAAGCCTCTTCCAGAAAAAGCTACGCAAATTGCGGAGTGCAATTTGCATAGCTTTTTCCGAAAAAAGGCTATGGTGTAGACCTAGCCTCAGGCACTAATTGCTAGTTACTTAAAGGGGAAAAGAGTTATTCTTTAGCTCACATGGAAAAGGCCTTTGGTTAAGTTACTGATGGTCCCACTTTGACCTTCTGGTGAATGGGGTGTCTATATGAGCCTTAGTGCAATACACATGCATCAGTTCTATACTTCAGAAATCAAAGGAATATATAACAAATTATATGGGATTCAGATCTTAAAGAGGTTTCTGCTATCATGGAGTGTCAGACTTTGGAATTTCATTAGCAAAACAGTTTTAAAATAAAGCTTTAAAAACTTGAAGGAAAGTATATGTATATTTGATTAACAATCTAGTTTATACCTCTTCTGGGCAGTTTGGTGGACGTGGCAAGCGTTTTCCTTCTCCCAATACACGCACAAGCCTTGTTACTGTCATCTGGCCTTGAGTTGGGCCAATCATTTTCAAAAATTCCTGGAATAAGTAAAAGCCACATAGATCATTTATTTACAATTCTCGCCAAATGAATACAAGTTAAACTTGACATGAGAAATACTCACTCTCAAAATGAAGACCAATAATCAACCTGCATTCAGAGAGTAGCATGGAGTATTCTCATTACTTCACCATCCCATTGTGAGACTACAGAAAGTCCAATTTTTTAAACATGGCTTCCTTAATGTGGCACTTAATATCCACATGTAGACACGCACATTTGTTCTTAAACAAGAATGTTTAGTGATGGTTTGAGCATCCAGATGGGAGAGTTCATGGTTGAAAAGAGACATCTGGGCCTTTTGTTTTCCTAAGCTAGAGAAATTCATTCCACCTCTTGATTGATTTTGAATAAGCTATAACAATGACTTGGGTCCAGTCTTTTTAAACAAAGCTCAAGTTGCTTATTTTTCTAAAATCAATGAGGAGACCTGTAAGACCAACAGATTTTTTGGGGCATAAGCTTTCATGGGTTAAAACACTTCCTCAGATTCATCTGTTAGTCTTTAAGGTGCCAAAGGACACCTTGTTTTTACAGATACAGACTAACGTGGCTACCCCTCTGAGACTAATTTTTCTAAAGATATTCATGAGCAGAATTAGTGCTGAGTTAAAAATCAATCACTAAATGTTGAATTAACATTTCCTTTCACAATCACTCACCGCCATTGGACTGGACTCTGAATCACAGTAGGTCAGTAGTTCATATAGCGTCACTCCAAATGACCAGACATCTGAAGCAATATAAAACTTGCTCTGAAGCAGACATTCTGGAGCATACCTATAGATGTAATGTTGCTCTATTACATTTCAGTAAGTGCTGCACAAGTTCACTCAAATACATACATACACGCTGGCTGTAAAGGTAAAACTGATGGCTTAACCCACATGCATGTAAAATAATTTGCCTACGGTACCATTTGTGTGGAATTCAGGAACATGTGAGTATGTAAAAGGAACTATACACACCTAGTCGTCCTCACCACAAGGCTCAAGCTGTTGCACAAGCCACTAAAATATACCATCCAAGTAAAGCCCTTATGAAGCACATCATAAAAGTGGCCATACTGAGTCAGACCAAAAGGCTGTCTAGCCCAATATCCTGTCTTCTAACAGTGGCCAATGTTAGGTGTTTCAGGGGGAAATGAACAAAATAGGTAATCATCAAGTGATCCATCCTCAGCTTCTGGCATACAAGTCAAAGAAGAAATATAAAGTGTAATTGAAAATAAAGAAGTGTGGATGGCAATATGGAATTTGTGTGTTGTGCTTTACTTAACTTTGGAAAACACGACTTATCAAACCAGAAAGACAGATTGTGTTCATTGCCTGGAGCAGGTTAAATGACTACATTATATTGGAGTTTTTTCAGAGAAGGTTAGAAAAACACTTGTCAGGGATGGTCTAAATACTTAATCCTGCCCTGAGTGCAGGGGACTGAACTACATGACTTTCAAAATCCCTTCCAGTACTATGATTCTAGGATTACACAGGCTATTTAATGAAATTAAGTTGTTGTATCCCATTACCAAAACACAGGACTGTCAAGATCATCTTTGACCGTGTAGTACTCCTTATTGGTTTCAATTACTTTGGTGAGGCCAAAGTCCCCAATCTTCACTCGGTTCTCACTTTCAACTAGGACATTTCTTGCTGCTAAATCCCGGTGAACATACTGACGAGAGCCCAAATAATCCATTCCCTGAAGAAGGAAAAAAAAACCAGTTACACTAACCTCCAGGTGCTCAGAGCCATGTTTTCCCCACCTCCTTTCATACATCAGCTCACCAGCTTCTCTGCTACCTCACTCACTGCTCATGCCTTCATCATGTCTACTGGTGAGCTCTTTTCTCCTCCCCCTCCTCCACTGTGTAAGTCTGTCTTCAGCTGCTCCTCCTTCTAAACCAGGGGTGGGGAACCTTTTTGGGTTGGGGGGCTCCTGACCCACAGAAAAATCAGTTGGGGGCAGCACCCAAGTGAGAAGCAAAAAAAAAAAAAACCAAAACAAAACAAAAAAACCCCACCCCAAAACCCTCACACTGATGTGACCCCTGACTGAGAAGGAGAAAGACACTCCCCACATTCCCCAGAGCCTAGGGAGGCCCAGGCTAGTAGATTTTGTGTGCTCCAGCCCCACAGAGGGGGATAATGGGGAGTCTGGACTGCCAGTGCGGGCTCCACAATGCTGGGGGTGGGGAGAGCCCCAAGCCTCAGGGCTAGATCCAGGCAATCCATGGGCTGCATTCAGCCCCTGGGCCTTAGGTTCCCCTCCCCTGCTCTAAACTCTGCCTTTGGGTAGCCTGATCTGCTTTTCTGGCCTATGCTCAGTGTCGCACCTAGCTTCTTTCCAGCATCTATTCCCTAATGACCCATCTAAATGCATCTGAAACTGTATCTAATCCCACATCACCACTGCCTACTCTATCGTCCTCCCAAGCTCACGACCTGGCTGTCCCCTCCACTCCTCACTTGCCTAGCATACTCTTCCACTCCTGGAGTTGTGACCTCATCATTCCACTTACTCCCTCATTTTCTGCCTCAAGTGCACAATCCTTGTCCTCACTTCTGAAAGCCCGCACAGCTTGCCTCTTGCCTACTGCTTAGCTCTTGTTTCAGCTCCTCTGTGCACCTCCCATGGTCTCCCTCTTGAATGCTACTTCTTGTCCTGCCACATCTCTGCTTAGCAACTTGACCCTCCAACCCTCTTTGCTGGAACTGCCACCAGCTTTTCACATGCCAAGTGCCCTTCCTTCCGTCTTCAAAACCACTCATTTTCCAGCAGCTTGCTCTGCAGCGGTATCTCCATTATGTTTCAGCTGCTGGATATTTGATAAGAAACACTAGCTACTAGAAGCAGGGAACTTGTTCATTTACAGAGCCCTCCCATTCCTCCCCAATCCCAGCCCATGCTTTCTAAATACGTACAAATTAAACAGACACAGTGCACTGAAAGACTATTTCCAGGCTTACCTTGCAGATCTGAACTGCATAACGAAGCTGATGTTTCAGAGTGATTTTGCTCTTATTTCGTGGGAGATATTCCTTTAGGCTTCCAGAAGGAAGAAACTCCATTATGAGTTTAATTCCACTTCCCCCTGAAAACACAGTAAGAATGCTCATTTCCCAAAACTTCAGCTCAAATACTGATCCTACCAGGCTTGCTCTATAGTTGGCATCTTAGTGGTATCGAAGGCCTTGTCTACACTAAACCCCACAGCCGATCTACTTCAGCTATGCAAATAGCATAGCTGAAGTCGATATACTCACTGCAGCATCTTGCATGCGGTAAGGTAGGTGTGGGCTGCTCTCCCATCGATGTCAGCTACTCTTCTCGTCTTGATGAACTACCAGTGTCGACGGGAGAGTAATAACAGATTGATTTATCACGTCTAAGTAGATGTACTATATCGAGGGCTGGTGGATCAATCGCTGCAGCGTTGATCCCTGGCATAATGTAGACAAGTCCTAAGGTACCAGGGAGGTTCCTATACTTGGAATTAACATTTATATTCCTGGCTGTATTATCCAAAGGCTCCAATCAGCATTGTCAGCACACGTGATGCTGGATGCTGTACACAATTATAGGAAGATAACTAGTTTGTTGCCAAATGCTGACTTTTTAAACTAGCGATCATTGTGACAGCTGAAAAATTCAGAAATGTTTAATATGACAAAGCCAAGTGAAGGACTCGATGTAAATGAGATCTCAGGAACAGCAGGGCAACACAATTGCTTTGGATATGAGGTACAGTTATCATTATGTCTGTGTTTTCATAATAAATGCCCTATTTTTCATGGGATTGTAATTGAGACAGTTAATTGTCTGCACATTTCCTTTTTGCAAATGCTTATCAGATAGTCGACACACTCGTCAACTAGTCACTCTCCCCTCCCTCCCTGCCCCTTGCTGCCTCTATCAGAAAGGGGCAGCGAGGGGGGAGAGAAGGGAGTGCTTCAAAGCAGCAGTGCCACATAGAGCCCGGGGTCAGCAGGAGAGTCCACAGCTGAGCCTGGGCTCCATGTGGCACTGCCGCTTTGAAACGCCGCAGGGAGATGGGGCCAGCGGAGGACTGCTTGAGTCCCCCGCTGGCCCCATGCTCCCAGCAGTGCTTTTGCCTTTGAAGTGTAGCAACAGCCATAGGGCTGTTGCTACACTTCAAAGGCAGAGGAGTCCTTATCTACTAATCAAATAGTTGATGCAAATTGGATTGTTTATTTGATTAGCCAATTAATCTAAATTTAACATTCCTAGTGTGGGCACTTTACAGTTTTTAAAGAGTATAAGAACTGAAGAGGAGAAACTTCAGAGGGATTTTAACTTCTGTACCCAGAAGTTAAAAATCTTATATTTTTAATCTTCTACTTGAAAACTTACCATCTTCTATGCAAATTCCTTTGTATTTGACAATGTTTTCGTGATAAAGATTCCTCAAGATTTCAATTTCTTTCTTCAGATCAGCGATATGATTTCCACCACTCTCAGGTTTCAGGGACTTGACAGCCACCTGCTCTCCTGTATTATCACCTTCTGGATCATACCTGCAGAGTTCAACTTTGCCAAAGTGACCCTGATTTTAAAAGAAAAAAGGAAACCATTTTGGACTGTGATCACAAGCCAGATAATGGTCAGTGCAGTACTTCAGGCATTTACAATTCAGGTTCTCTCATCATGCTACAGAAAGGGTACATCAAAAGATGCAGAAGGGAGATGTTGCTCCTCTGGTAAACTGACAGTGAATTTTGATCTCCCTGGGCTAGATTTTGCCCCAAATCTGAATGTGGAGTGCACCATGCTTGGCTCTGTCCTTGATTATTGAACTTACGCTATCCCAGCTCCTGTGCAATGCAGGCGCCTGCAAATCATTCCTTTCTCCACCCCTCCAACAATCTGCTTAAAAGGGCAGACCACCTCTTCTTCCACAAAGACTTCTCTGCCCTGGGACAATTCCTTGGTTGGCAGGCAATGCTGCTAGGGAGCAGTGTCAGTGAGAGACAAGGCTCAGTTATATCCCTGCTTCTTGATGTCATGGCCTGAATACGCCACTTTACTTACCTCTCCCAAATCTCGGATTCTTTTCAAAAACCGTTTTTCAAAGAGAGTGGGATCAACTTCAGCAAATGGCGTCTTCTCAGAGACAATATCAGGATCTGACATGGAAAACAGCATCAACACACTCCAAGTTAGACAAGGTCCTACACAGTCCCCTTATTTCTCAGATTTTAGGACCATCTTTACTCATATCCAAATCTCCCAGTAAAAACTCTTGATTCACGTCTATTCCCTACTTCAAGTGGCCACTTCTTCCCTGGAGCCCTCACTGATAACATCCTATTGTTTGCCCATCTTCTTTTCTGCTACTTGTCTCCACCCCTAGCTCTGCTAAACTGCTGGCTCCTTGTGGGTTCTTCTCCAAGATTCAGATTTAGATTCCCAGTTTCCCCACCTACAGAAGGGGAAGATTATTTTAGGTAGTCCCAACACCCTTTCCAGTGATGATATGAGGACTATTTTTTTTAGTGTTAGAGCACGCTAAACAGAACATTTAACAGACTAATGTTAAGGCTACACAAACAAGTTTCCTTTGAATAATGCCCTTTAGTAACTTCCATGCAAACTGCATCAGATCCACAGTTTTCTGTACCAACATCTGTGCAATGTTGCAAAGACTCCCAGATTATTCCAGTCTCAAAACTGGAATATGACATAGCTGGACATACACAACATCAAAACTGGCTGCAATCTTTCAACTGACTTAACCCACATGCAACATAAAAATTGCACCGTCTTTGCACATATTCACAGACATGTTTTACTCCAATTGTTTCAACAGTATAAAACTCCCTCCCCACATCGAGTTTCTGCTACCAGTACATGTTGTCACAGTGAATTAGTATAACTTCATGCACTGAAGCATCCAACTTAGCCAAATAAATCAACCTTCCTTTAATATCACACTAACAGGCAAAATCATTTCTTACTTTGTTCTTCCACTTTATTGATGTCTCTCATAATGGCTCTGAAAAATGGCCTCTGATTGGGGTCATAGTTCATGCACTGCTTCATCAGATCAGCTAGTTCCTTACAGGATGGTGTTACCAACATGAAATGCCCTTCATAGAATCTCTCCTTCTGTAAGGCAAGACAGAAACTCCTCTATGTATTGTAGACCTTAAATTACAGAACCATAATTTAACTACACACCTATCATAAGACACTTTCCAGGATAAATCTGATTTTGATCTCTCTCAAAATCTTTTTCTGGGACAGATAAGGATGCAGGAGCCCCAGGCTGGTGAGAGAAGAGGAGCAGGGCAGAGGGAGCAACCAGTCCTAACATATGGCTGGGAGGAATGGGGAAAGGAAATAGGAGTGGGTCACCAGGCATTAAGGGAGGGTGGAAGAAAGAAAGGAGAAATCCCAGCATGAAAGAGAACTATGACAAATGAAGAGAGCCCAGCATGGTATTGTTGGGAAGGGGAGGGAACCCTGTCTACTGCAGTGAATTGTTTCAGATAGGAATGATAGAACAGTTAACTGACTGAAAGAAAGCGCTTAACTGATTTAACCTAGGTCCCATTACCGCACCATAGCCTTGGGGCCCAGTCCATTGGGCCCCTTTGCAGCTGGGGCTGCTCCAACTCGGCACAGCTGGCAGCCCTTGCTAACAAGGGCTAGTTAACAAGTTTGCATACTGGTAAGCCTCATACTTCCGGTATGCCTACTGGTTAACAGTTTAACATCCCTAGTTTCAGACTATAGGAAACCAGTGTTACTGGAAGAGCTCTGATTGAAGGGATAAATGGTTGGGAGTAAGGAGGGGGCTGTGTGTTAATTAACATGGGAGAGTCAGTGATTCTAAGACCAAAGAACTGCAATCAACTATTCAAAAAAGAAGCTGTGTTATTTAAATTAAATCCAGACACAGAGGTGACTACTGATCATATGGGCTTCTGTATGAATCTTGGGAGTGGCTTTAAAAAACAGTTAACAAATCAATGAAACCTGTGAAAGACAAAATGGAGGGTGAGCTTTCCATCTGGCAGTACCAGTGAATGCTATGCTCTGCTCTGCTGCTGGCTGGATGCCCTTCTCTCTCTCACATGCAGTGTGCTGGCTGGATCTTGCCCTCGTCCCCAGAGCTAACTAAACTTAATTGAATCTTTGTGTCTTACTTGTCCAGTGCTTTGGGATAAACTGATTTAAGAAATCCCACCTTCAAAAAGCTGATTCAGGGTCAGTAGTTAGGCATTAGTTATTTATTTTTGTTGTCAGGCAAAGCCCAATTCCTACTTTAACACTTGAAATATTCTAAGCATCCTCCTCCTCCTTAGCAAACCCTCCTATACTGAATTTCCACATGGGATTTAAATAGTTGGATGAACAGAAAATACTCAGCTACTGTCAACTCTAGTATGGAAACAGTAAGGCTATGTCTACACTCACGGCTTCTTGCGCAAGTAATACGCAAATGAGGCTAAGCGTGGAATATCGCCGAGCATCATTTGCATACCTAATGAGCCACCATTTTTTTCAGAAGAGGCTCTTGCGCAAGAAGGAGCGTCTACACTAACCCTCTTGTGCAATGCCGTTCTTCCTCTCAAGTAATAGGTGTAACGGCATTGCGCAAGAGGGTTTTTCTTGCGCAAGAAGGGGCAGTGTAGACGCTCCTTCTTGCGCAAGAGCCTCTTCTGAAAAAAATGGTGGCTCATTAGGTATGCAAATGAGGCTCAGCGATATTCCACGCTTAGCCTCATTTGCATATTACTTCCGCAAGAAGCCACGAGTGTAGACATAGCCTACGTGTGCAAAAGAAGATGCATTTCACACATCAAGGTCAGACTTAGGAAACAGACTTTTACCTCTGCTAACGTCTTATCTTTCAGGGGTGCTTCTCCATTATAGCAGATTTCCCACAGTGTTGTGCCAAAACTCCACTTGTCTGCTGCAACACTTAAATTTTTTGAATCTTCAACACATTCAGGTGCAATCCAAGGGATTCGTTCAACACATTCTTAGATAAAAGATAGAGTTTACGTGAGCTGGAGTTCAGTTTAACTATGGGCTAGAAAAATTGCCAATTTATTCAGCACAGTAGTGCACTACAGCCATTTAATAAATCAATAGTTTTCACAAAAAGTCACTGCTACCCTCCTGGAGTAGAAACCTGGTTTTGGAGAATTATTTAATCTGAAATCCTTCTTTTCCCCTCCGCCCACACACAATTCACAGTATATCCCTGTGATTTTGACAAGTTTTGGATGTGCCCTAAGAACGTCTCAAAACTGGGATGCCTCTTTCACTAGCTCATTAAACTCAGTGTTGCTTGTTACACATTGTATGTGCATGCAGAATGCAAAGCTAGCAAAATATAGCATGCACACAACATAGGCAACAGTTCACATTACTACATGTATCCACAAAACTGTAACTTAAAACTGTACACAATGGAAGAGAGAGATACCGGGCTCTGAACTAAAGATGTTAAAGACTAGTCGACTATCCAATAAGCATTTGCTTATCGGATAGTCTTTTGACTAGTCAACATCCTCCCCACCCCTTTGCTGCCTCTGTAAAATAGAGGCAGCAAAGGGGGGGAAGGGGTACTTCAAAGTTCCAGCACTGCACAGCAGCGCTGCCACTTTGAAACCTCAAAGCGGCCGCTGCACCGCTGATCCATGGATCAGCTGTACAGCAGGCTGCCCCTTTAAAACGCCGCCTCCACATGATTCAAAAGGGCAGCCATGGAGTCCCCAGCTGATCCTGGGCTCCACACAGCATTTCCCAGGAACGCAAGATCAGGTGGTGAGTCCCCCGCTGACCCTCGGCTCCATGGCTTTGAAATGCACAAGAGCCTCCACTGGGGATTCTTGTGCATTTCAAAGCAGGCATGCTGCGTGCAGCCCGGAGTCAGCGGGACTTCCCGCTGGCCCCTGCTGGGGCTCTTGTACATTTCAAAGGAGGAATGTGGAAGTGCCTATCGACTAGTCGATGGAAATTCCGTTGACTAGTCAATTAACCGTATTTTAACATCCTTACTCTGAACTGGAAGGAACTATCTGGTAAATTAATGTTTTCTCTCTTCCTTCCCAAATATAGTAAAATGAGTAATCTGGTTTTATATAGTACCTTGTCTGGACAGCACAGTTATTGGAATTCCTGGGTCACTCAGTTTAATGAAAGGACCATATTCATGGTCAATTCCCTCTCTTGCCAACAGTATATTTTTCGTGCAAACGTTGCCATGTACCAACTCTTTATCCTCCTATATTCAAAAGAAGGATACAGTAAATACAACGGTTCAACCAGGTTATGCAAGTACGTGTGCTTACATAGTTCAAGAGTGAGATGTAAAGTATCCAAAGTTGCAGGCCAAGCTCCAAAATATAGCTTGGGAGAAATGCTCCTGAAGCATGAGAAAGGGGTATACTTCACACTTACATGGCACTTTCACCCACATATCTTAATGCACTTTGTAAAAATCATCTCTTTTATGAGGAATGTAAATGAGGGACAGGGCATTAAGTGATTTGGCCAAGTCAGAGTGAATTCCACTGGCAGCTGTTGCACACTAGTTTTGCAATTTAGAACCTCCCCCCAAAAAATACAGGAGTACTTTTCCCTAACTAGCATGCTACCTACTTACCAAGTAGCTTAATGCACTTGCCAGCTGTTTGGCTACTATGAATTTCCAAGGAGTTGTAAGAACATCACTTTTCCGGTGCATAAAGAGATCCAGTGGTCCAAATTCAACAAACTCTTCAACCATGATATCTACAAAAATAGAGTCATGTGTTCAGTATGTAGCAACAACAGTACTATGTCTGAAATAAGCCACAGGGCAAAACTGGATCTTTCATGAGAGCTACATGTTTGGAGCATCAGCACCACACCAGCGTGTCTGTATTAATGCATCTTAAACAAAATCACTGCTTGTGAAGGATCTGAATTAACAAAGTGTTCCACTGGCTACATAATAGTTTCAACATTCTATATCCCCCTCATCCCTGACTTGGGAGGTAACCCAGCCAATGAATGGGAAGGCAGTGCCTTGTCTGGTCTCCAAGGAAACCATTCTTATAAACAGGGTCTGAAGATAGGTGCCATTAGGAGGAAATTCTCTGCTATGATACAAAGCTGAGGAAAAGGCTCCTCTCGTTCCAATTCTGCCACCACTTTTATGTATTGCAGTAGTGCCTCAGGCTTCCAGTCATGGACTAGGACCCTGTTGTGCTAAGCACTGACCAAAAAGTCCAGCCTTTCCTACAGTGGCTTATGTTTTCACATCACAAGAGCAACTGATAGATGCTAAATGAACTCACTTTCTACGTCACGGACACAGACCCCATGAAGGAAGACGATGTGTTTGTGGCAAATTTGCCTCATCATGCTTGCTGTCTCAAAAAACGCCTGTTAGAAAATGAAACATTAAAAGTGAATACCAGCATTTCAGGGCTATCCTAAAGCAAGGCATGTATGGAAACAAATGAATGTGATAAAATTCAGGAAAGACCAATAAGTCCCTACTAACATGCAGAATCAACATAGAGTAAGAGTGCTACATAAATACCATTGCAGCAAAGGTGCTATCATTTAAACGGAATGTACTGTCCCAACTCTTTAGCCAAGGTTTTTAAAATGTCTTATCAATATTAAGCCTCACCACCCTCCTATAAAACAGTGGTTCCTCTTCACAAGCAATAAACTGAGGCACAAAGAGGTTAATTGATTTCCTGGGGCTACATAGGGAATCAGTGTCAAGAGGTAGTGATAGATCCTACCATTCTGACTCCCAGCCTACTGCATACAGGACCAGGGCCTAATACAGTGGTTACAAAAAAATATGTATCCCTGTGCAGTTCAGTGGGACTACATAAGAATAGCCATATGGGTCAGACCAAAGGTCCACCGAGTCCAATATCCTGTCTTCTAACAGTGGCCAATGCCAAGTGCCTTGAGGGAATAAACAAAACAGATAATCAACAAGTGATACACCCCCTGTCACTCATTCCCAGACCTGACAAACTGAGGCTAGGGACACAATCCCTGCCCATCCTGGCTAATAGCCATTGATGGACCTAACCTCCTTGAATATATTTAGTTCTTTTTTATTGTCTTTGCCTTCACAACATCCTCTGGCAGGGAGTTCCATGGGCTGACTATAAGTTGTGTGAAGAAATACTTCCTTTTGTTTTAGACCTGCTGCCTATTAATTTCATTTGGTGACCCCTAGTTCTTGTGTTCTGGGAGGGAATAAATAACTTTTCCTTATTTATTTTCTCCACAGCAGTTATGATTTTATAGACTTCTATCATATCCCCTTTTAGTCATCTCTTTTCCAAGATGAAGAGCCCCGCTCTTATCAATCTCTCCTTATATGGAAGCTGCTTCATAACCCTAATCATTTTTGTTGTTCTTTTCTTTTCCAACTCCAATATATCTTTGAGATGAGGCAACCACGTCTGCACACAGTGGGCAAGATGCCATGGATTTATAGAGGCAATATGATATTTTCTGTCTTATTCTCTATCCCTTTCTTAATGATTCCCAACATTGTTTGTTTGTTTTTTAACTACTATTGCACATTGAATTGGCTTTTCCAGAGAACTATCTATAGTGACTCCAAGATCTCTCTCTTGATTGGTAACAGCCAATTTAGACTATCATTTTGTATGTATACTTGGGATTGTGTTTTCCAATACACATTACTTTGCATTTATCAACACTGAATTTTGTCTGTCATTTTGTTGCCCACTCACCCAATTTTGTAAGCCTTTTGAAACTTTTTGCAGTCTGCTGTGGACTTAACTATCTTGAGCAATTTTGTATCATCTTCACACAATTAGTTATCTCTCTCCATTTTGAAAATTGACCATTTATTCCAACCCCTTGTTTCCTAACTTTTAAACAAACAGTTACCAATCCAAAACAGGATCTGCTCATGCATCCCAGCTTACTTTGCTCAAGAACTTTTGATGAGGGACCTTGTCAAAGGCTTTCTGAAATCAAAGAAGAGCTAAAATTTAGACTGCTATTTTGAGAAATTACTTGTTTATGGGAACAGGGCCTGGATTTCTGACTCATCTGAAAAAACTGACTTCTGATTGAGTTATGTTGATCTTGTCAGGTGCATGAGTATTGCCAGGGAATGTTATAGGTAGTATTTTGCATGCAAAATGGTAGCCTTAACTTTTCAATTCCCTCAGTTTTGTATGCAAACTAATATTACTTAAATAGTGAAATCTGAGAATGAATAATGTGGCATTAGCTATTTGTCTATATACTATAAACTGAAAGAGGAAGTACTTGCCAAAGAAATGTCTCTGTGACTGGGGTCCAAGACTTTGAGGAGGACTTTTTTCTCTTTTTCATCCTGGTACCCGTCATTCTCATCTGCCTTATAATTGAGAATCCCAGAGTAAATTTGTGTTCTTGTTCCTCTTCCAAGGTGTTCATCCTAAGATGTAATGCATAACCAGAACTGTCAAACCAAGACATCAAGCAAACAGGCACAGAGCTACAAAAATACTGAAAACCAGTCCTTGCAACCCCTCAAAATTTCCTATTTCATTTGCGTTAATATATGCAGATTTCACCACTGGCAATCTGTCACCAAAGAGAAGCTAGTAACATTTTACAGTAAGTCCCAAATCATTATTCCTCCTTTTGGTATTCTCTGAAAAGGGTATTTTTATCATGCTGAACTAGTTTACCATTAATGAGCTGTCAGATATTAGATCTATATTAATACCAAACAAGTCCCCCATGATTTGTTATTAGAATGAATATCAAATGAATTAATGATGACTAGCCTCTTGTTTAAGAACAGGATGACATTTATGTGTAACTTTAAAATGTTACCAAGAAAAAGTAATATTTGGGTGGAAGTAATATTTGGAAGTCATTCTCAGGGATATTAGAAAAAACAGATGACATGTTCCCTCAAATTTACAGAGGATTCACCTTAGTTCTTCAGTGGAAAGTAGGCATGTGCTGATATCTCTCCTCCTCCTCCTCCCCCCCCCCAAATTACAGTCTACCACTATCTTCTGTGGTCCCTGAGACCACCTGAAAATTTCATTTAAAAAAAAAGCATCTTTAATAAAATTTTCCAGAGCAGCCATGTGACACTGAAAAAAAAAAACAACAACCACCTCTAAAGCAGTGAGTCTTGGAGGTCAGGTCTATAGATTTGGGCTCATGGTGTTTGTGTTCTGTGGCTACAAAATAACGGGGCTGATGTTTCTTCTCTGGTTAGAGCTCTGGCAGGAACAACGATACTGCTATTTGTTGATCTGAGCTGGACACTATGTCACTTTGTATTTTTTTGGTGGCTTGGGTGTGGGGGTTTTTTTTTGGCAGCACAGACATACTCCTTTAGTCAAATAAATCCCATTGACTTTCCAACAAACTTACACTCCTAGACCCGATCTCTATGTCACTTCTACTCCTGAATCACTTAAATGCTCCGCTTATTTCTTATTGGGGAAGATCTTGAGTCTTGGATCCGGAATTCTCTACGGAATCAGGCCTTTAAAAATATAGGGCCTTTACAAAATGTCAAGGGTTAGAGTGTACAGGTGATAAAATTAAGTTTTCTTCCCAAAAATCAGTCCAGGAAATGTGTTTTTCTTTCCTGATTGAAAAACATGTACATAGGGTATTTCCCTCCTGCTATGCTAGTACATATAGCACATCACTGATAAAATAATTGAGTTCACAGCAGGTGGCTTAATATACCTTTCAAACTAATAATATTTTTAAAAAGTCTCTTTTGGGGAAGAGAAAACTCTGTCATTGTTGAAATTTCATGTTATTTCTCTAGCAACGAAGGCCCATCTTTCTTGTTTGATTATACTCGGCAACTGAAAGGATCAGCTAAGCAAACTGATATTCAGCAGCTACTTACCTGCAGAATTTCTTCTTTGAGGATTCGATGGAAACTCAGTTGACCTAGAGGGCAAACAGGATGCCATTCCTGGCCTTTCTTTGTTGCCACTAACAAGTTTGAGATTTCTGGAGAGTGGACAGGAAAAGGAGAAAACATTCTTTGATGTAGTTTACTTTTTTTAAATCTTAAATTTGTAATTCCTTACTTCTAATATTCATCCAATAATGGAGTTTTTATCTTCCATATGCAATCTGCAAGCCAATATTCCTAGATAGTTTTAGGGAAAAAAATCTTAAAATGTGATTATTTGGTCAGGTGACTTATCCCTAGCATCTATCACTTGGAAGAGAATCCAATAAAAAACACCCTTTTTTAAATTTCTCCATCACAACATTAGGCAGTGTTGCTCTGTATAGCACTGCACTGAAAAAATATACAGGACACAAATGTGCCTGTTAAGCACTGACTTACATTGGGGTTACAACTCGACAATAGCTCAAGCAGAGCTCTGGAAAGCAAGTACAGGTTGAACTTCTCTAGTCCAGCACCCACGGGACCAGACCAGCCCTGAGCCAGAGAATTTTCTGGACCAAAGGAGATCAATACTGCCTAGCAGCATTACCAACACTTCTACTGCTTACTGAACTGTTAGAGGATATTTATGGGAAAATTAGAGCTAAATAACAGCACAGAACACTGAAGACTAGGTCTGGTGGTTATAAACAAACTTAATGGGACCACGGGGAAACTTGGCTACACTAAGGATATTAAGTATCGTGTAATTGACTAATCGAATAGTTGACGCATTTCTGCATCAAGTATTTGATTAGTCGATAGGGCGCCTCTGCCTTTGAAGTGTAGCAATAGCCCTTGGGCTATTGCTACACTTCAAAAGCAAAAAGCGCTGAAGCCCAGGATCAGCTGGGGACTACCCCACTAACTCTGGGCTCCATGCAGCACTGCCACTTTGAAGTACCCACCTCTTCCCCTCTCCTCCACCTTGCTGCCTCTATCTAAGTTGACCTCTATCCTGTTGACCAGTCCTTAACTTCCCTAAGCCACACCCATGAAAAGTGGACATCCAGCAAACTAAAACCATTCTGGACAATGGATGTTTCCGGACCAGAGAGTTCAACCTGTACAAAATGTTTCCTGGTATTTTCTTTGTGCCCTCTGGCCACCCATCAAGTGGATACAACCTGCACTCCATTCTGAAGGCAGCCAGATTTGCTGGCCTATACCTAGATGGCGAGATAAAGCCAGGGCTGCTCCTTCCCCTCACCAATCAGAATGTCTTGCATTGTAGGGAATGCTAGCAGTCCCAATACCCAGACTGCAAAAATGTGACTTGGCCTTGAAAGGAGGGGAGAAATCAAGGCTCAGTGCACCCTCTTTCTCCCTCATGCATCTGTACACAAAAAGGCTACAATCTGATTCATAAAATGTATCTACATATGTGGTCGTCTTAAAAGTATGGAAGTACAAAACACCAGGATGTGGGTGTCAGATGCATGTCCCCCCTTTTTCACTGAATTACAAGGAGTAGTCTCGAGACCATAATGACTCTGCATTCTTACAGTACTTTAGGAGAGTTCTACAGATGGAAGACTGAAAAATTCTTTTAATTTCACACCAACATTTCTTTATCAACCTAAGTTTTTTATTTTTAAAAAGGCAATAATGTGGTAGAGAGAGAACAGTGAACCTAAGGGATCTTGCCTCATTGTGCAACCAGATTCCTATTAAGGTCAAAATACAAATTTACATTTGTGTAAACCAAGGCAATTCTGATTATGTCAGTGGAAATCTCGGATGAGCATGAGAGAAGTTGACCCTCATATTAGAATTATTACAACTGCAGGAAGTACCTTAAGGATTTAACTGTTAAACATGTAATTATTTTAATCTCTCAGTGCTCCAGACAATTATTGTTACTTTAGTTTATGAAGCATTGTCAATGTTACATAAGCAGTGCAACATGCTGCTTATATGTACCAATTATGCTTCTCTCAACTTTTCACAGACTAAACACGTAGCTACTTTATCTTAGTTATTCCCCTTATTCTAACAGGAAACCATTATCTGATCAACAGGACTTTACCACGTCCTTCCTCTTTCATAAAGTTTAGCTACAAGTAATTTGTATGCTTTTTATAAAATGATTTTAATGAAATTCACAACAATACTTCACAAACTGCTGTTCTACTCCCACAACCAATCTGAAAGCAAAGTCTGAAATCCTTGTAAGACAAATTCCCACTGACTTCAAAGTGCGTTCTATCTGAGTAATGACTTCAGGGTTTGCCCCTCTGTTTCTCTCAATTATTATTACTAACAGTAGGTCTCAAGAGCAAGTGATATTTAAACAAAAAGGTCATAATATTACCATAATATTTCACCCAGCACTCTTTCTTTGACAAAACAAAGATCACAGTGGATGCAGCACCTTTACTTGATGCATGTGTCTTTCGGGGGGCAGAGGGAAGCCCCTAAATGATTACTGCTTACATTTTACAATATAAGAGGTATTTAAACACATAACTCAATGAGTCAGTCGTGACTTTTTAAACCTCAAGGAGCTATATTAAAATTAGTCATCTACTGTTGATACTACAGGGCTGGTTATTTACATGCTGAAGGCAATGTGCTACTTAGTTTTAAAACTCTGCACAAATTATACTAGTAATTAGCAACAGCTCTTGAGCATCCTGTGCTGAGATAACAGTTCTCAAAAATAATTTGTTCATAGTACCTGCAATATTATGCAATACATAAAGTCTTTTTTATTAAAAGGGTTTTTTTCCCCTGAAACAAATAGGATTTTTTTTATATTTGTCTGTCAAATATTAATTTAACAACACAGAACAAAATGCAAAATCCCCCTGTGGTCACAAATGCCTTCACCTTCTCCAAAACTAAGGCTGACGCGAGAGTCGTTACCTTTTGGTTTTGGCTGGCAGCATCTCTTCAGCGTAAAGCTTATGTTATCCGTTCTAAGGGTCTGTCCCTTCAAGTGATCCATCAGTTCTTTTAAAGATGGGAAAAACTTATTTGGACCATGAAGGAAGCAACCATCTTTTGTCACCTCAATCTGGAAGTTCTTGTACTGGACTGACTCATTTAGTCTTTGCTATTTTAGGGGGAAAAAAAGCGAAATGTTAATCACAAAAATGAAATAATAGTACATAGAGCTGCTAAGCACATCTGAAGCCAAATTCATCCCTGATGAGAGTTCAAAGAAGCCAATGAAATTAAACAAGGGAATTAAACCAATTTAGTATCATAAATCTACCAATGCGAAATTAAAGCCCCTGCTTTTAAAGTTACATTTAGTAAAAACATTTCCCCAGTCCTTAATGGAGGAAAATTCCTAATGAAGTCAATTAAGGGCTGCAGAATTTGGACTTATGTCTCAAAATATAAATCTCTCCTAAAATAACATTAAATCCACAAAAGATTATACAATTTGCTATTGTGCAGGATAGACTGTTCGATATGCTGAGTAAAAAACCCTTTTAGATCTCAAACCTGAGTAAGTTCTCCAGTTGCAGTCCATCCCCATGGAGTACATTCTCAAATGTATGTATCTACCATCTGTGTCTCTGAAATTTTACCTTATCTTTTAGCTTGAACTACTACATACTAGAACTGTGGGTGTATTTCTTCAAGTCTCTACACTGTTTGTACATTTGCCATGAGGTTCTCACAGCCTTAGTTTCCAAGACAAACCTCAGAGCGCCTCAATTTCCCCACCTGCACAAGGAAAATTATCATGATCACCCACTGCTGGGAAATGTGATCTGCAAATGTCATGTGTAGCGTTGTAGCTGCGTTGGTCGCAGGATAGTAGAGACACAAAGTTTATCTTTTTCTGTTGGAGAGACAGACAAACTTTTGAGCTTACACACAGTTCTTCTTCAGGTCTGGGATAACTTCTTGGAGAGAAACAGCAAAATACAGAGTGGAACAGATTGTTTAGCATAGTTATCCCTACAGCCCATTCAACCCAGTTAATACCGCTCCAGTTACAGGGATTGAAAGGGTTGCCACAATACGTGGTTATAGACTTGTAATGAGCATAAATCCAGTGTTTCTATTCAGTACCTGATTTTTAGTAACTAGAAAGTTATGAATTTGAGCTCCCAGCCTCATCTTTTTAAAGTGTTTCACAGGTTTCATCTGAGGATGAGGACTGATAGGTCAGATCCACAGTAACCGCATTGTAATAAGTGCTCACCCACAGGTGATTTCGTGTTTGTGTCTTATTTTTCTCTAAAAGTTCATTTGAGAGGGTCGTTATGGTCTGATTTCACCAATGTAGTAGTAGCTGGCATATTTCGTGCACTGGATGAGGTACACCACGTGACTGGTGCACACAAGATCATAAATCTTGAAAGGTGTGTTGTGGAGAGAGTTCAACATTGTAGCACAAGGCACACATCTGTAGATTTTGCATTTGTTCTGGCAAAGTCTAGTGCTACTTTGAGTTGATGTGACCTGGTCTGTGGGGACCCTGCTTGATGAACTTGCAGAGGTTGGAGGGCTGTTTGAAGGCCAAAAGAGAGGGGTCAGGAAAGATTTATTTTCAGATGCTTTCCCCACTTATTACGGGTTGTAATTATTTGATGATACCCTGTATGGATTTTGGCGAGGGATGATAGATGAGGAGGAGGAAAGTTTGGTTGAAGGGGATTTTATTTTTGCATCAAGGAAGGTTCTGTAGGAGTATTTGGAATGTTCATGATGTGACTTTTGGGGGTGGGGGGGTCTCTTTGGTGAAGGCAGTTTAAAGTGGGTTAAAGTGTATATCCCAGACTCTCTCTTCAGCAGGTATTAGGGATGTTAAATATCAGTTAATTGAATAGTCAACTAAACTCATGAATTCTTATTGGTTAGTTGACTATTCTATAGTCCCTGGAAGTGGGGCTGACACTCAGTGAGTTTCAGCCACACTCCCAAGGAACCCCCTGCCACTCCACACTGCTGCCCCTGTATCAGAGGTAGCAGTGTAGGGTGCCAGGTGGGAGCTGGTCTGCAAGGGGAGCCAGTTTAAAAACCTGCTTTCCTCGTGGCGTGGCCACCTCTCAGAGGCAGCAATGTGGGGTGGCAGCAACCCCTGTCTGGGGGGAAGGGAGTCTGAACTCTCGGACTCAGCATGAGTCGAAACTGAGTCAGGCTGCCTGCCCGCCCAGCTCCTAATACACTTTAAAATGCAGAGCCATAGCAGAGGTAGGTCCCAGACCCGGTGTGAGCCAGGACTGAGCCAGGCTGCCTGCCCGCCCACCTCCTATTACACTTTAAAATGCAGAGCCACAGAAGAGGTAGATTCTGGACCCTTAACAAGCCAGGACTGAGCCGGACCGCTGGCCAGCCTGCTAAGAAATTTACTGGCAAGACGGGGGAGGAGTGGGGAAATGCATGTAGTCTATAGCACTAACCTATAAGCTTTTGCTTATCGGTTAATTGACTACACTATTACATCCCTAGCCGGTTATTCCCATATATATGTAATATATCTGATATAGTTAAAAGCCAGGCTGCATATAACAGACTTTTTGGAGTGTCTGAGATGGTTACTAGCTCTGTGAAAGTAGGTATGATGATCTCTGGGTTTCTTATATATTACTTGCCTGTAGGGTTCTATTCTTGAAGCTGATCATGGTGTTCAAGAAGCTGCTGCTAGTATAACAGTGTTTTAGAAAGAATGTAATGGATGGTTGGTGATTGTTGAAGTTGTGGTGGAAATCTCAGGGAGTTTATGTCATCTGTCCAGAGGACATAAATATCAATGTATCTCAGGTATAAAGTGATTTCATGATGCATGTGTCCAGAAATACTTCTTCAAGATAGCCCATGATGTGGTTGGATTATTGGGAAGTGATCCTTATACCGATGGCTGTTCATAGACAAAAGTGTTTCTTACGGAATGTAAAACTGCTATGGGAATTATCAATAATTTTACCATCCTTGCAGCTGTTACATCCTCCATTTCTATTTTCAAGTATTACTCACTGATGTCCTTACTTCTCCTACCATTAGTTTTGGCTATTTTTGTTACTTAAGGATATGCCCTCCACTGCAGCATTGCTTACTCCCATCTGAAGATAAACCCTGCAGAAGAGGTTACTGTATGAACATTTGCTTGCCCCATTCAATCTCCTGTATGTACCAGACTTAAGTTATTTTATATTGTGGAATTCCATTTGCCATTTTCCTCCCAATTTCCTAGATAGCTCATATTCTTGAGTGGTTTTGGACAACACTTCCTAGTTCAGTTCTTTTAAGTGTTCCATCCATCCACTTACTTACATAGTTACCCACCACTGCAGCATTTTAGCACCATTATCTCCTGCATACAGTACCGTTCCTTTCTGTAGTTAAATTAACAATTCTGGACCAATTCTGTTTTGAGATTCATCCACACAATTATTACTGAAGTCAGAGGGAGTTGTACATGCATAGCTTTGGGCTCAAGTTTAACTTCCAAGTCCTATTTCTCTCTCAGATAATTTTTAAATGTTACAAAAATGAGCTGAGCAATAACTCTTGGAGGACCCACGTAATAAGTGATTGCCTGTCTTTCCAACATCAGTCTACAACCAATTTTCTATACAGTTTATCACACTGTTAACTTCTTCCAAAATACTGTATGGTGTTAACTTCCTGTGCAATGCCATGTCCAATGTCTCATCTATAGTTACAGGCAAAATACCCCCATTTAATGTCCCCATCTCTTGTCCAGAAATCCACCTAAAGAAACCTTTTCAATAAAGTGAGGAACATTGATAGTCACTCTACTGTCTACAGACCTTTGACACATATTTAATCCAACAAAAGCATCATTTGGATCTGACACACACATACCTTTCTGCTTGGAGTCCCAGTGGGAATTCCGTATCAATGGGACCAATCTCATAAAGATACCATAGGTACTCCTGGAGATTTTACCTGTGAGTAAGTAGGCTGTCATGGCTACTGGGGCTAGTTGTTAGTCACATAGGACCACATGCACTAAGCTACCAAATTACATGTATATGGATCCTCGGGAGTTTATAGCCTTTACTTGACTCCAACATCATGTGTGAGGCTGGTAACTTCATTACTGATGTGTCCCAACATACCTGAGAGATTTCAGAACACGTCACTGTCATGAGGATGTGATTAAAGTCTGTACAGCTCCACCTCAGCACATACATCCCCTCCTCATTCCCTTCTTGTCTCAATTTGTTGATGGCATACTCTGTGCTGAAACAGTGAATACAAGAATGAGAATAATGGGCAAATGAGTAGTTACATTCCAAATGTCCTCTTAAAAGCTACTTTGTCTTTGGAACAAGAATGAGCAACTGCATTATACGAACAGTTGTACTAATAAAACATACTTTATACCCATGGTGTTCAACACAGTAGCCACATGTGACTATTTGGCTGGTTGAGTGTGGCTAATTTGCTACAGCAGTAGCCACTATAATGGCTACTCAGCAGTAGCCACTATAATGGCTACTGCTTCAGAACTGGTTGGATGCCACGGCTTTATACTGCATACATGTGTATACAGCAGGGGTGGAGAACCGTTTGTGTTGGGGGCTGCTGACCCACAGAAAAATCAGTTGGGGGTCGCAGACAAGTGAGAAGCAAAGTGAAAAGCTCCAGCCTGAGAAGGAGAAACACACTCCCCACATTCACCTAGGGATCCCAGGCTAACAGATTTTGTGTGCTCCAGCCCTGCGGGTGGGTGGGCTACAACGCCAGTGCAGGCTCCCCAATTCTGAACCTCAGGGTCCGGATTCAGGCAAGCCAGGGGCCACATCCGGCCCCCGGGCCTGAGGTTCTCCAACTCTGGTATACAGCTTAATTTGTTAACAAGCTTCCAGAACTGTATGCAGGTAATACCTTTGTTGTCTGTTTGTTGCACCTTCAAATCTCAAAGGACTACACCTGACTGCAGACACAGCTTCCGTTATATTTTCATATGTAGTTGTAGCTTACTACAAGTGATGTGCATGTATTATAGGCTCTTATTGACACTTTTAAATCTAAAATAAAAGTATGCTTTGTGACTGGGAACATAAGAGGAAAAAACAATAGGATGGCAAAAACCAGAAGGAAGAAGTGTGATAATTCCTGCAACTACAATAAAAGTGAAAAAAATACAACCTTGCATTTGCATACAAGGATTTCCTGGCTGAGGTGGACTGACTCACTTCACAATTTGTTAAACTAGGGCAGTTCAATTAGTAATAGTTCTGCTCTACTGCAGACACTGCTGAAGTGCTCTGCAAACATTAATGAATTAAGCCTTAACCTGCTCCTGTGAAATGGATAAACATTTTCATTTTACAGATGAGTAAAATGAGGTTCAGATAATCAGTTCCTAGTTACCCCATGCAGTCAGTGGCAAAGCAAGAAGTAGAACCCCGGAAGAAGTGTTAGTTTGGACAGGAAGTCAGGATTCCTGGGTTTATAGTTTAAAAAAATATTTTAGATTAAGAAAATAGCACAAAATGAAAGTACAATCTACATAAAAGAACAATATGTGCATGTCACCTGTAATGGCCTGCGGAACTATGAAAATAAAATGGCTGCCATCTCTGCAGACAAGAAGGGCTCTATGCAGATGACAAAGGCACTGTGAGCAAGATACTTACAAGCACTCTGCAGTGGCCTTACTCTGCTCCACTTGAGGTGTTGGGAGTACTGCCATTTTATTGTTCCTTTCGATTACAGAAGAGTTAGGCTAACAGTAAATGCTTCTGTAAATCCTACCCTATCATTTCAAATGATGTACACCAGATGCTGTTTTCCGTCTCTCCCATCTCATCAACATTTTAACAAAAAAAATCTCAAACTCAACACGCAAGGAAACAGTCTGGCAACTGGAAAAATAAATGCTGTTTCCAGCAGTCTTGTTGATTATCAATTAAGTCATCCTAAAATCCTTTCCAAGCAAATCCCTGCTACTCAAGAACAACTCCTAAACTTCTCAGAATTTCTCACTTAAATTAGGATGAGGCTTTGGTTTTAAGGGGGCTAAATATCTACAAAAATCAAGATAAAAGCACTTAAACTAACCAAATGGGCCCATGACAGCCATTTCTTATGTTGTGCACTATCAAAGGTGGAGCTACATCAGTGCAGAGATAGAGGTGGGCATCTGCAGTAAGTCTGAAGTATCCATCTACTAAAGATGCAAATGACAAGGCCTCCTCGTGTGAAGAAAGTTTTATTTCCTAGAACAAAAAAGATATTTTAGTAAAGAATTACTACAATTTGGTTAAAAAAATTAATAAAGGAGGGAAGGAGAGGGGTAAAGTCTGGGAAAACATATGCTACTGTTTTTACCCAGGATTTTTCAGTGGGATGGGCACAAAGCTATCCAAGTAACCACAGCATAAGGACATATTTAGGAGGACAACAGTGATCATTATATATCCCCAGAAGTTACCATGGGTGAGCAGAGTCTGGCACCCATGTGGGTCCCTCTGAGTCAAAAGGATGAGAATGTGGAAAGGCCAAATTGGATTTAGAGTAACGCACGTTTTAATAATTCCTTTTTAAATTCTGGCATCCACACCAGGAAAAAGTCATGCACTCCCACTAAGGAGTGCCATTATTTCTAAGCTTACTGATGCTCTTCTCCTGCCTTTCCCTACGTGATCTTTCTCTTGACCTCCTCTCCCTCCATGCTCATTGCTGTTTCTCTTCTTTCTTCACGCTGCTTTTACTGTGCCAAGATTCAGACAATGTCACATACAATTAACTAGAAGTGTGGTGGGCACATACTGGGAGCTTGGATGGGGATAACAAGTATGATGTGGAGAGTGACACATACATGGCTACATCGCTTTGGGGGAGCAAGCTGTTGTTGATCAATTTGTTCTGCAAAACAGTGCACTCATCTTTTTTTAAGGCACAAACTGATGATATGCCAATGTTTGTTACCCATTAGATAATTATCAGGAGTGATGGTTTAATGACACCATGTCTGCCCAGCAATACTAGTACTGTCTCACAAGCTCATGCTTTCACAGGAAAAGAGCTCACCACAGCTAAGCCCTTACCATCTTTTCATGATTCTGCTTGTTAATATTGATTGTGGACTCCTTTATGACAAGTAGTGTGATTTCAGGAAAATATGAAAAACTGTTCCACTCCTCTCGGCTTTTGTTTTTTTCTTCACCTTTCCTGTTTTTGCTGTCCAATTTTTTCCTCTTCAACTTATTATGTTTCTCTCTTTCAGGCTGTATAACCTGCAAACATTTTGGAATGAAAGTACCAGATGAATATACATTTCATGACAAATTAATCGTAGGTGGATTTCTCAAACCCTAGATCCAGTGCTTTTTTTGTGATGGCACTGCCCGGTACACAGTACCGGCACCTCTAGTCAGAGCTCAACACCTTTTCGTCTGGAGTACCGGCATCTTTTTTTTTTTTTTAAACACAAAAAAAGCACTGCCTAGATCAGTCATGTCTTTTATGTATACATCATAAAGACATTACTTCTCAAAGAGGTTATTTAGTGAAACATGGGCAAATAAGAGCAAATAATTCATACATTCTGTGTCTGAGGAATCGCTTGCTTCTAACTGGAAGAGGGAGCACATATGGGTACAAGAACCTCAAGTCTGATATTTACATCGAAGTTCATCAAAGAGTGTCATATGTCTCTTAAAAGCCCCTGACACTCTGGGTATCAAAATCACTGTGAAATGTATGTAAAGATGCTATGCAAAGGAGTAATGCATTAATGTTGGAAATTATGTTTTTAAGATTTGTATCAAAGGACTGGCCAACAGCAAAGATGAAAAACAGATTTTCTGACAGACAGAATATGTTTATCTAGCTGGCTGTTTACATGTAAATACTGTATTTTGTATTTCAATCTGAACCAAATGCTAATATAGGGTTATTAAAACTTCAGAGAAAAAAAAGTAACAGGAGGAAGTAAGCTACTTGACTGAAAATGCTGGAGTAAACTTTGGGTGAGATATGCTTCTTTACACAAGAGATTAACCTGTTAGGTTAGCCTCTCAAAAACCATGTTATGATTTTGTGTTACATGTAAACATTTGTTCCCATATCTTACACTGTTTTTATTTGAATCTCTATTCTTTCTTATATAAACTTTGTTTTATTATTGCACTCACGTACTATGTTCAATACAGGGGCAAGTGGTCTAAGATAAAACTGATAAATTGAGGTACACTGTTCCTTTGAGAACAGGGGATCTGGGATCCTATGACCGGGGTTGGATACTACAGGGGGTTAACTCAGAAAGGACTCAGGGCCTAGGTCCTTCTGTTGTCAACCTGCAAGGCAAAGATAGGCCTGTGTAGTCCAGAACAGAGTGCTTAAGTGGCTGACTGGCTGGTTGTGTTAGGACAGGCCTGGGCAAAATACGGCCTGCGGGCTGGATCTGGCCTGCCAAGCCACTGGATCTAGCCCACAGAGGCAGCAGGGAGCCCCAGGCAGGCTCCCCAGCTTGCCTCACAGTCCACTGCGCCCTGCAGAAAAGCAGCTGCAGGGCTCCATTTCTGTTTTGAAACTGGAGGGGAGGAAGGAAGTTTTAGGAGCTGCCCCGCCTCCAGCACGTTCCCATTGGCCGGTTATTGGCAGAAACCAGCCAATGTGAGCTGCTTGTTAGAATAATAGGCAGCTAAGAAGAATCATGCCCCCCTTCTGTGCTCAGTTATTCATCAAGCACATGGCCAGCCAGGCAGGCAGGCTGGCTGGGAAACATTGTAAGCTCTGCAGGCAGGCAGGTTTGGCAGCTGACAGGTAAGTCTCTTGGCCACAGCCTGCTTCTGGCACCCCAGCCCTTTCCTGCCCCAACTCTGCGCCCCCCCCCCCACCATAGCCAAACCCTCTGTCCCCCTCTCCCAGATCTGGCACCCCAGTCTCCTGCCCCAGTGCCCCAGATCACAATCCCCTCCTACCCTAGGTGACATCCCAAACCCCTGCACTCCAGTCCCCTGCCCTAGGTCACAACCACCTGCTTCATCCCAACTCCCTCCCAGGCTCCAGGCTCCCTCCTGCACCCCAGTCCCTTACCCCAAACTCCCCTTCTGCACCCAACCTCCATTAATATCATGAAGGAGTACAGCCCTCAACCACTTTCCAAAGTCT
The DNA here is from genome assembly GCA_019425775.1 of Rafetus swinhoei. Lineage (NCBI taxonomy): Eukaryota > Metazoa > Chordata > Testudines > Trionychidae > Rafetus > Rafetus swinhoei. Next base: position 49,129,817 of record CM033430.1, on the reverse strand, counting down.
TGGAGTGGCCCCCCATCAAAAATTATTGCCCACCCCTGTGTTAGGGACTTAAATATCCAGCTGTACAGGCAAGACTCCCTTGCTGTGGAGACAAGTGGAAAGAAAGTGATTCACAGCTCGGATTCCAGGAGGTGTGTCACACATTCTAACTAGTTTTGCCCACAATTAATTGTGCAACATTTGGCATGTCAACCTCTCTTTCTCCATCAGTATGGCAGAAATAATGCTATCTAAGGGCAACAAAGGTTAGCTAATGCCTGAAAAGTAATTAAACATTACAAAAACTCAGTTCAAAACTCAAGAGCCACTCTCTCCTCTCGAAGCAGAAGGTCTTCATTGTTATCTATTGCAATTCTGTGTGGGAGTTACACATAACATACATGCAGACAATATTATAAAAATCATTTTAAAGACCATTACTAACCCACCGTGTTTTTATGCCATCAGGCGATAGGTTTTTCATGGTTCACTTGCCAAGATGAAGGAGCACATTCCCTGTCCTCTGCACTCCTGCACATGTATCTTCCCACTTAGTTATATTTTATGTAACTTTTTTCAATTATTATTATTGAGGTTGTAGTTCCCAGAATGTGCCAAGTACTTTCTAAACCCAGAGGACAGGCCAAAAATGCAGACCTACAAGGCAGTTTGCCATAGCCCTTTGCTCTCCATTGGACCCCTTTTTTAACTGTGAAGCTGTGTGAGGTTATAGGACAGATTAAGGATGTTAAATATCAATTAATTTACTAGTCAAGTAGCCAATGGAATTTCCATCGACTACTCAACTAATCGATAGGCACTTCCACATTCTTCCTTTGAAATGTACAAGAGGCACAGTAGGGGCTTTTGTGCATTTCAGAGTTGGGAACTTCGCATGTTGCCTGGGGCCAATAGGAAGTCCCGCTGACTCCAGGCTCCACGGGGGTGCGTCCCCTTTGAAATGCACAAGGGCTCTTGTGCCCTTGTGAAAATGTACAAGGGCTCTGAGGCATTTCAAAGGGGCAGCGTTGTATGGAGCCCAGGGTCAGCTATGAAGCGCTGCGGCGTTTCAAAGCAGCAGCGCCACACGGAGCCCGTACCCCAGGCTGAGAGAGGCAGCGGGGGGGAAGGGTGGGGCAGGGAGTGGGGGCGACTAGTTAACTAGTCCTTAATATCCTTAGGACAGATGTGATTTTCCTAGGGGGGCCTATTTAGGAATACTGAATTTGAGAGCAGCATTTAAATAGAACTAATTTCAGGAACACAATTTACAGTTTGAATTGTTTCCATACACGTCAGCATACACATCTTTCATCACTTGCATTAGGGATGTTAAATTTAAATTAACTGACTAATCAAATAGTCGATGCAATTTATATTGACTATTCGATTAGTCAATAGGGCGCCTCCATCTTTGAAATGCAGCAACAACCCTTTTAAAGGTGAAAGCGTTGCGGGGAGCACAGAGCCAGTGGGCCCCGTGCTCCCCATGGCATTTCAAAGCGGCAGCACCACGGGGAGCCCAGGGTCAGCTGGGGACTCCTGTGCTGATCCTGCACTCAGTGCGGAACTGCTGCTTTGAAACACTGCGGGGAGCTTGGCGTCAGGCTGCACGCAGCGTTTCAAAGTGGCAGCACCGCGGGGAGCCTGGAGTCAGCTGGTGACTCCCCTGCTGACACCGGACTCCATGCAGCGCTGCCGCTTTGAAATGTGCGCTGCCTGGGGACACACCAACTGGCCCTGGGTTGCGCGTGGCGTAACAAAGCAGCAGCGCAGGCTCCACACAGGCTCCACACAGCACTGCCGCTTTGAAGCACCCTTTCCACATCCCCCCCCACTCCCCTTTTGCTGCTTCTTTTTGAGAGGCAGCAAGGGGTGGGGAAGCGATTAGTTGACTAACCTGTTGACTATCTGATACGCATTTGTTTATTGGACAGTCGACTAGTCATTCACATCCCTAACTTGGATAAGCCCAGAATATCTATACAAATCCCACTTTTGAAATCCTAGAGAGCAATACCTGGCTTGGCTGATTTGGTGCAAGTATTAATTTTCATTGTGACTTTTATCACTCACAAAAGCAAAGAACTAGTGCTGACCAAAAGCAGGCTGTCAGTTTCCTAATGCAATTCTGCCACCAACCTACCACACCCTTCCTTTCCAAATTAGTAATGATATCATCTTGTCCAAAAACTACTAATTGCTCAAACCACAAAGAGGTTTTATTACACAGAAAAATGTTTTGGTGACCACTGCGCTTTTTATTATTATTATGATCTAAACAAAAGTTTATGACAAGGTTTTCCTAGAAGTAAAAGCTAGTGCAGCCATCTGCAAAGGACTACAGAGTTCTGTTAACCTTATAAAAACAATGTCAAGAATCCTACTAAACAAAGAGTCTGAAGTTGAAACTTCTCAACTAACTAATTTTCTAAATAAGGTTCAAGTTTTTGCAGCCTATAATTTTTATGTCCCAAATTAATCCTCAGTCTTTCTGTCCATGAATGGACACTCACATTTGGTTTGCGCCTCCACTGTATTCCATTGTTTCCTGTCACCATCACTTCATATTGTGGCATGATCCCATTGTCTCCCAAATTAAATCCATGTTTTTCATTCTCTGTTGAAATCTGCAATGATGAAGTCTCAAAAATTTCTGCTCCATAATGCTTAGTTAAAGTCTCCATTGTTGATAAGTATTTAACCTTCAGATCATGTGGAGAGACACTGCTGTCACAAATGGTTTTATTATTGAACTCCTTAAGGAAATCCTTGAAAACATTATTTATCCGAATTCTCGTTAAGATATTCCTTTGTCTGATGGTCTTATTCAAAGTTTCAGGAATGTAGCGTTTGTAACTGGAAAAAAAACCCCAATGGAATGTTAATATTGTTACTTCAATTTCGTGTTACAAGACTGCAGCTGGTGTACTGTAAAAACAACTTAGTGAAAATATACGCAGAGTTTCATAGTACATTTAATACTAATGCCACAAAAACAGTTTCATAACATACATGACAACTGTCAATTTTATACTTGATATAGATAACGTGTAAACTTAGCTGAATACCTCATTCAGATGTAGTAAGTTGTAGGGATCAAGCTCATTAAGACACACAATAATAAAGCATTTATGGGACAGTTAATTAAAATACATTGTAAGAAAGCATTTAAGCTGAAGTTATTTTTGTCATTACTTTAGACAAAAAATTCTGACCTGTGTGTCCTAAGTCACTAAATCAAATCAAGAAGAATCATGGGTACTCACTATGTTTAGGTGCCTATATATGGCCTTATGCTTTTGAGAATTTTGTCCTTAACTTTTGCTATAGCCTTTGAGAAATGTATATTTACTTGGGCAATAAGCTAATAAAGTTGTAATCATAATCAATTATCAATCATAATCATAATCAATTAAATGTATTTAATTATACTGCAAACTGAAATTAAAACCATAATATACCATTAATTAACAAGCAGTGGTGAGAAAAGCAAATTTTATTTTTACTACAGTACATGAAACTTAAATGTTACTAGGGAGGCTGTGGAATCTCCATCTATGGAGATATATAAAAGCAGGTTAGATAAACATCTATCAGGGATGGTCTAGATGATATGGGTCCTGCCATGAGGGCAAGGGACTGGACTCGATAACCTCTCGAGGTACCTTCCAGTTCTAGTGTTCTATGATTCTAAACTAGATTTAAAAGGTTGATTTAAAAGGTTATTTTGTTCAATTTACCAATGGCAGACTAACAAGAACAGGTGTTACTAGTTAATCAAGTTGACACTTCTAAATCGTCTATTGCTATAACAAACTGACACACTGAAGTTATATGAATTCCATCAATATTCAAGGCTTCATGGTTGTCAATTTTGCTGTAGCTTCCTAAAAGTCACTGTAACCAGTAGGTAACAGAACTCAAGAATATTTTCCTACTGCATATCCTTACCACAAGAGCTAAAAGAGAATTGCTGAGCAGTAGTAACAGCAGGGCTTATATCCACTGACAGATCAGCTGGGAGAGAGCATCATGTCCACACACATTCAACAGGACTAGTATTCTACCTAGAAGAGGGCAGAAGCATATACAGTACTAAGTGTAGAGTTACCCTGACTAACCTGATATCCTTGGGAAGCTCTGGTAGCTTCATATTTTTCTTGATGGCATAGTGCGAGATTGCAAGGACAGCCATTCCCAGACATTCGTTTTCAATTTCATGAACCTCCTGATCATTTTTAGGGTCTCGAACTGGTGCCAGGCACTTCACCAAATCATACTGTCCCTTAATGGGAAGTGAAGAAAAGTTGCTTTAAAAAATGATTGCAATAGTCTATCTTTTGCATACCAACAGGTGCAACAAAATCATAGCCCTACACAAGCAGCAGCAGAGCCTTCCAAAACAGGAAGTGCTGCCTTCTCCTTCACACAGACACATACAATGGAACAAATAAAAATGCATCCAGACCAACCTCACACTACAGCCTGACAAAAAAACGTTTTTTCAGTGGCAGTTTCTGTAGCACAGAGAAGAGATCATGTCCACTGTGACATGTGCCAGTGCCCCAGTGACTTCAGTGACACTCACTGATGTTATTTCAATAACTTTGTCCTTCCTCGTCCCATTCCTGTTTGCTACTCTTTTAGTCACATCTTAAAGATCAGACTGAACTCTTCAGGGCAGTGATACTTTTTCTGACTTATGGGAGTTGGGATTTTTAGACTCTACTTTTTTAAAAAATGGTAGTCCCCCAAAACACAATTTTTGTTAACACAGTAACACTGTCAGATAAGGTTCCGTAGGGTGACGACCGATCCTATAGTTTAATGCACATCCCCCTTCTCCTTCCCCCCCCCACAATGACCAAATAAAGTGTCATTAAAAAAAAACTAATCATCAAGGTTTTCAAGCAATAGTTACACAGACTATGATACACTAGGATATATATATATGATTATTTAATGAACAAAACATTTTGGGGTAATGCCCCCTCCTTTAAAAAAAATCTCTGCCCCATATATTTTATGCAGTTCTCTTACTTCCTTGAAAAGTGATTTCTCAAATGTTCATATTCTGCTGTCGTTAATGTTACATTTTTCTTTATTGTGGTTTCACAACAAAGCAACACTCTGTCACCTTAACATCTCTCTTCAGACTTATCTTGCTTCTAAAAAGGGACAGTTAACTGTGTGAAAGTCACACTTCTGTGTGAAAATTTTGTAGCCACTATAGTTACAATTAACGCCTAAGATTACCATAAAGATGTAAGCAACAAAAACATTCTTTGTCTCCTCCCCTCCCCCGGTTTGTTTACTTTGTGCATTCCACAGCACTCCACAAATTCACAGTTTATACGAATGGTCTATTTCCCCCCCCACCCCCCACCCCTTTCCTCTGTGTATTCAATTTCTCCCCACCAACACTCTGTATTCTTTTCTAGCAACACCTGAAATTCATTAGGTAATGTAAGGAAGCAAGATCCCTCACTCAAAATGCTTAGTTATTCTTTTACACACACACGCACACGCACACAGATAGGGAAAAGGGAACTACAAGTGAAGAAAGCCAACAGGAAATTGAGCAATTTTGTAATCGAGACTCAACCAAAGTTTAAACTCTACACAATTTTTTAGAATTAAGATATACAGGCTTTTCCAAATTACCCTGATGTAATCTGTTGGCAAGCAGAGGTTGCACATTTAGACTGAGGTTTTCAAGAAAAAAAAAATGTGGACATTTTGAAGACAGACTGGACAGAGCACCTGAAAATACACCATAAGTTTTATTCATACACTGACAGATAAGGCAGACCTTTCATTTCTATGGGCAGACTGTTCTTTAAAAGCGAGAAAGGGACAATTTTATCCAAGCACATATAAAGAATACAACTATTCCAACCCCAGAAGAAATGGCTTAAGGTTTTGAGTTTTTAAAATATAATATCTTACCTGTGCAAAGAGATATTCTAATGAATTTGCATCAAGGATAGGGGTTCCATCTGGCACTAGTTTCTTCTCATAAGAATTCTTTTGTTTCTTTGGAGATGTGTCAAGGATAGGAGCTCCATGCGGCACTAATTTCTTCTCATAGGAATTCTTTGGTTTTTTTGGAGAATGCCTCCAGACTGATGGCTCGTTTTCACTTGTCCCATGCCAGTTTGTAAAATAAAACCTTAAGAAAAAGAGTGATGAATCTTAAAAACTATGGGGAGCCTCAGTATATTTTGGGTATCTATTCTGAACTGTTTAAAATAAAAGTCTAGCAGTAAGTTAACATTCTTCACCTTTCTACTCTTATGTAAAAAGATACATTGGCCCCAAATCCTGGACCATTGCCAAAAACAGGATTCCAGTCTAATGGTCCAATGAAAAGTGATATTATTAAACTCTAGTAGTTTCGACTTTCATATAGTATTCATGCTATGCCTGGGTAGGTATTACAGCCATCACAATAGCCTGAGTCACTATTCTGTATCCTCCTTGTGCAGCTCGCCATATGAACACAGGCCAATTTTAACATTGTTTAATGTATTATCTCAAGATTTGCTTGAACAAGGACTAGTTTTGTTTATCACATATCTTGGCATTTCTGAGGATTCCAACCACTAAAACTCCAGCTCTTCGCATTCATGAAAATATGGCTACTAAAAATAAGGCCAGAATTGAAGGAGCAAGACAAATCTGAATAATTCATTTTTAAAGGGATGCAGTCAATTTACAAAATATATTTGAAATAAACTTCATAGCATGCTGAAATATTACTAATAATAATTACCTTCAAGCTGAAATTTTCAAAGAAGCTGAAAAGAATGAGGTATTTAAATCCCGCTGTACCTGAACGAGAGTGGGGTACCTCCCTCTCTTTGCCTTTCCCTCAATCTCAAGCTCCTCTAAAACCATCTCAGTTTATATGATCATTTTAAAAATCCATATTAACTTTTTCAGTTAAGTAGAACTTCTGCAAACCCTTCACAACCTTTAGAATCTTAAACAGCATTTGTCTGTCTAAACCTGTGTGATAAGTGACCTCAGAATGCTATTTTGTGGTTGAAATGAGGTAAGATTAGATACCTTAATGTATTTAAAGGTCAAATGAACATGGAAAACTACAATAGCTACTGCACGTACTGAAGAGAAGGCCATATGCATAAAGCTACATTAAAATAAAGGTAAGCGTTTCTTTTGGTGAAAAAAGCTAGTGCACATTCTCAGTAAATCAGGCAGTGGAACAAAGCTAAGAACTATTCACAAAAATACTCAAAGGAACTACTTATTATGGATTATTAATTTAAAATGTTCAAAATGTGCAAAGTACCTTCAAGTGGGAAAAAAAACAGGAATGGTGGAACAATTTTGGCTGAAATTAAAAACAGCCTGAGGTACACGTTTGGCATGGAAAATTTCAGCACAAATACCTTAAAGTCTGGCAAAGCTACAAGCAACTTAAAACAGGGTCTTCCAATGGGAGCTTCCAAGCAACCTCAATTCTATATAACAGGAATAATTCTGGGAATTTTCACCACTGACTTACTAAAGTAGAAACATACACATATAATCTGATTATGTGATGAAGTTTTTTTTAAGAATTAGGAAGAGACTTGTGTAATGTGGTTAGTTAAAAATATTATACTTTGACTCAGTGATTAAAATTCCCACAATTGCGTTTTTTCTATCTGTTATATGGAATATGATACAAATAAATATAAATTAAGCACTTCTTTAAAAAGAAGAAACAACTACCCAGAAGTATAACAGAACACTATTGGGAGAAACTGCCCTGAGTTCCTATTTCCCAAGAAAACATCAAGGTTTTTCTGGAATGCTCTCATTTAAGTTGATGGGAATCCAATGGGAGCCAAACTAAGCCAATGCTGAACAATTCTGGAAATCCCACCCTGGGGAGGGGGGAGACACAAAATTTGGCTCTTCACTGTTCAGTGCCTCAGTTCCCCAGTGTGTACAATAGGAATAAACAACAGGATTTGCCTATCTCGCAGGGATATTTTGTGAAGTTAAATTCACTAATGGTTGCACACACGGAAACTGCTAAAGAAATAGAGACTATTATGATTAGACAATGGTTCTCAGCCATTTGCACTGTGACTCTTTAGTTAGTCCAGTTAGTTACAGCTTTTGTGGTTTGGGGTTGTTTTAAGGTTATATAGCAAATGCATATATTCTGAAGACCTTTTCACCTTTCCTGTTAATAATCTCTCTACTTTGCACTGAAGGGTTTTTGCTCCTTTAAACTGAGTTTAGCTCTCAGTGTTACACTAGCCACACAATTCTTGAAAAAAATACACACTGGATTCTAGAAATAATCCATCTTTCGGTTGTACCCAACATACCTCATGCGATAATAGAGCCGGAGGGCTGTCTTGTCATCTATTTTGAAAACATGGTTCGGTGCATACCAGAGTTTTCTACTCTCCTCAAATAGCGCAAAGAGGTTGTGGCACAATGGAGATACAGCTATTAAAAAGAAAAAAAAATAATGAACTCACAAACTGAAACCTGAGCTGCCCTTTTCACAGCTCACAGGAGAGATATGTACCACTAAAACTGTCAAAATTCTGTGATTTGATTCTTAGGTTTGTTTTGCTAAAAGCAAAAAATCCCCTTCTCCTTCAGTTAAAATAGGAAAACAAATGATGTCACTGTCCCATTTGAGTTTACTAATCCACAACAGACTTTTCCAACAAAACACTACAGGTGATTTATTTTGAATGACAACAAAACCCCACCTTAAAATACAACAAAACAGATTACAGTTGTCTCCATATGGATGAAGCCATCTAATTTCTCTTTTAGGTTTCCTTGTCAATAAAAGGAGAGCACTATCCACAGCATGTACCTCACAGGGGCCCTCTGTACATGAGGAAAGCATCTCTATTTTGGACACACTCCTGAATTGGGGCCAAACCCTCAGCTTCTCACTCAGTTTTTACTGAATCCATTCTCAAATAAATGCGTTCTTAACTCCAAAAATATTGAGGAAAATAAATGCTGTATTAACTGTACAGTGATATAATGCAGGGCAGGATACTTGCTGTTCTCTCAATCTAGCGGCACAGGACAGGTATACATGGCATATCACCATTAGAAAGTCATTTATAACAGAGACTAACTTCAGGGCCTTCGTGAAAATCTAGCATTTCACAGAATGACAAGCTGACAGCAGCAACAAGGAATTAAAACATACAGGATTTTTGGACCTATCAATCAGGTGTCTCGTATAAGCCTAGCTCCATCAGTCACGCTTTGAAGAGTTGCAAAATCTAATCATCTAACTAGATGTGGTTAGAAATTAGACATCAGAACTTACTGGCAATGGACAGTGTGTGTGTGAGTGTAAATACAGAGATAGGCATTTGACAATTTTTAAACTGTTAACATAAATAATAGATGCATTTAATATCTGCTGCAATTTATCATAAATGGTTTTCATTAGCAGCCAACTTGAATATGTATTTGATGAAATTTGACCACGAGATTTCCCCTACTTCACACTGAAGAAAGGGTAGGGTAACTGGGTGGTCACTTGATGTCGCAACCCATTGAGGGAGTAGAAAACCAAACCTTTTTTTATTTTAAATCTTCAGTACATACTCATAAATAAACACCTGATCAAAAGATCTGCATCTCCCCTCCTATCAAGAATGTTAAGAGGCAGGTAATTCACTAATCGTGTAGTAGATAGAATTTTTATTGACAACCTAATTAGTCAATAAGGGAAGAAGTGCTCAGTCCCAGCTTATGCTGGGTCCAGGAACTACCCCCACTGCAACTCAGCAGTTTAAGTGTGCCAAGAGCCAGGATCCTCTGCAGACAGGGCCCACAGCAAGCCTGGGCCCGCCTTGGGCAGAGGCTGCTTCACGGCAGCCCCCACGCACTGCTGCCCCTGATAGAGGAAGGAGGGCGGGTAGGCAGCACCACAGAAACCATGCTGGGGGGGAAACTGGCTTTTAAGCCAGCTCGCCACTCCCTTGCTGCCTCTGATACTGAGGCAGCAATGGGGGAGGGGGTGCAAGTAGTTGATTCGGCTAACCAATAAGCCTTGGCTTGTCAGTTGGTCAACTACTCCCTTACATCCCTACCTCATATCAAAATACATCAGAAGTAACTGAGCTGAAGATAGAGTTTAAAACCAGTGTAAGCAAAAAAGATAATCAGGCCCTAGTTACATAGGAAAGCACTAAAACTTGGGCTTAAATTTCATTGACTTCTGTGGCTTACTCGTGTGTTTCAGTATTTTGCTGAACTGAACAAATGGATGTCGCTGATGCACTTTTGTTCTAAATTTCTATACAACTTGAATTGTGCTTAATTCTCATCTCACTTTACAATATACTAGTACTGTACACACCAGTGACAATATAATGGAAGCAAGAAATGAGAGTGGGAAAAACGAGTAGCAAGATTAGATAAGTATCAAGGAGAGTAGGGAATCATTATTTTGCCAGGTAGCCCAATTGCCATCTTCTGAATCTATCTCCTATGGTCCTGCAGAAAGGGTTTCTTAATACGTTTGCCAACTGGTATGTTGCAGTGAAAACAGCTTCATTTAACTATAGACTAAGACATCTTGAAAGACAGCCTAATCCTGCTCACATAAAAGTCAATGGAAAAAATGAAGTGTCAGTGCTGGAGTGGAGGCTCATGGCTTTTTGCAATTGTAGGGAGAGAAGGAGAAGTTCTTCTGCAGAGGAAAGTCTCATTCCCCCTTCTCCGCATGAAATAATATAGAAAGAATTCTCCAAGAGGACTCTTACAGTTTTCTAGCCCAGAACCTACCCCATCAGCATTTTGCATGACCAGAAAGGGATGGATTTATTTAGGATACATTTTGTCTTAGTAATTCAGAACATAGCTGACTACTGCAACACTCACCGCACTTCTGGGCAGCTTCAATACACAGGTCTTCTGCTGTGTACTCGCCACTGGTATACCGAATGGGAGGCTTCTCTTGCAAATAGAATACGATTTCCAATCCCTGCTCTCGTGCTTCTGTGGTCACTTCACTTTTTTTTGAGTTTCTCAGTTTTGCACAGAAAGCCATGGCTTTGCAATCCTCTTTTACATTTAGATACTGCATTCAGAGAGGAAACAAATTCACAGAAAAAAAAAATGTGATGACAAGTTTGATATTTCACTTAAAGCCAAAGCCACATTCAGGTCTCAAGCCAGGGTGCTAAGATCAAGGTTTTTGTTCAGGTCCATCAAGTGAAAATGATTTCAGTAACTCTTCACTTAAGTAGGCTTCTGAATATAATTATGGTTTCTCGGGCTCTCTCAGTCTGATGATCCCTTATTAAAATGCAAGTAATAGTAAAATAATGTGTCAATGGTAGCAATGCTCCTGCCCCACACAACCCTGTTCCCCACATTTAAGTTTTGGCCACCACAAAATTATTCTGGAATTTTATTTTCTTTGCTTTAGAACTGTAATAAAATTTTCAATGTCTTGCAATGCCTCCATTCCCAATTACCTTTGATAATACACCATGAGATGACAACCCACAAGCTAAAAAAACCCCTCCGTAGATTAATTTTTAGATGTGTTAAAAGAAATTCACTAATTTGCTTTTTCAGCCAAGTATATTAAAAGCATCTAGAGCAGGGCTCGGCAAGATGTGGGCTGGGGGCCCAATCTGGCCCGCCTAAAACTTTGATCCAGCCCACGGACGGCATCCGACTGCTTTCTATTAATACCCTGCTGCCTGTGCCACTGAATTTCCAGGCAGTGGCTCAGACAGCAGGATTCCATTTAAATGGCTCACGGCTCCCAGTCACAATGTTACCCTGAGAAGGGCCAGAGCCATGAGCCCTTTAAATAGCTGCAGCAACCCCAGATGGCTGCCAATTACAGCACTGTCAGGTAGCAACGGGGCTGATATTTAAAGGGCTTGAAGCTCACAGTCCTGCCACTACCGCATTGATCACTGCTGCCCAGGGTTGCTGCAGCTATTTAAAGGGCCCCAGGCTTCACCCCTTTCAGACGGGGTGAAGCTGGCCCATGACTATGTACCAAAATTAAGTGGCCCCTCTCTTATAATTATTGCTCATCCCAGAGCTAGAACTAAATCGTTGAACACACTTTTCTTCTTCTCATACTTGATGTGCCATACCAAGACAAGCATTTGCTTTTATTCACTCCTCAAAACATATCCTTAGCACTATACAGTTTTAATGCAATGTCCTTAAGACTGAAATGTGCTACATATGTGAACTGGATACAAGGTGCTACTCCTTATTGTATTATAAACACTCTTTGGAAGGAAACATGAATAGTGGAGTCAGGCGGACACAGAATCCAAGTTTTGTTGCATAGGGGGGTTTCTAAATGAAAGCTTCTCCTGACGTCTAATTCCATTACAAATGAAAACCAAAGAATATAGCTTCCATAAGTATTTCATTAAAAAAAAAAAAAAACAAAAAAAAAAACAAACAAAAAAACCACACACCTGCATTTATCTGAATGTCTCGTCTTCCAAAACAGTAGAATGAATTGTCCTCAAACTTTCCAGAAGCGATTCAACCTTGTCTGTGAACAACAAGAAAAAAAATGTCAACTCAAAAGGGAGCTGTGTTGAGGTTTTCTAAGCCATATAATATACAGACATATAACCAACTGCAGTCAATAGGAATCTTTCCACTGACTTCACTGTACTTTGCATCAAGCCTTTAGAATGGCAGAGTCTGATCTCAAATACAACTACTGGAGGAAAGGAAAGGAAAAAAAAAAACCCACACCTAGGAGCACATGTTGCGAATTTGGCACTCCCACAGAGTGCCCATGGAAGTTCTGGGTACACTCACTGCCTACTTACAAAACCAAAAAGCGGGGGACACAGCCTCATTTCTTATTTTTTATTTGTATTTTAGTAGCACCCAAAATGTTCTTAGTGCACTCCATTCACAGAGGAAGTCACATTCTTTGCTATGAAGACTCTAATATGCAAGTAGCATTTTCTCCTATGCTCCACCTCAGTGCATGTAAGAGTTTTCTGTTTTTGATCTCTACACAGCAGGTTTCAACTCCATTCTTATCTCTCTTTTCCTTCTTTAGGGTGTTTGGATTTTGTCATTTCTTGCCTTTGTTTTTTAAACATTACCTTCCACTCAAACCTCCTCTCCCTTTAACCAAATACTGACCCAAAAAGATTTGGAAACATTTCCCGATTCATTTTTCTCCCATTCCTCCAAATTTGGCCTTCTTTCTATCCACTTTTAGTTCTTATCCACTTCTCCTGTTTTCCTTCTCTCCAGTCCCTGCAGTTTTCCTCCCCCCATTCTCCTTTCCTTCTTATCAAGTTATGCTTTTCATGAAAATGCTGGACTCCTGACACCCTTTCTTCCAATGGAATCTGGAATCCTCTCCCCTAATGTGAACAGTCCTATAGATCACTGAGCTGCTCTTTCCCGTGCCAATCTCCAAAGGCAACTTCAGCATTTTGGGGGTGACCAACAAAACAACTCCCCTCCTCAAAGAAACCGACTTCTGTTTCCCATCTCACACCAATAACCAGAGTGCTGGCCATAAGCGGATCCTCCCACTTGTGTCCTGCATTTCCTCTAAATGTGCGCTTGAGCTAAAAGATCATTATTTTCGCTGCAGGAGTATTAGAGCTCAAGCCTACACCACAGACTTTAAATGTAGTTTGGAATTCCTTTCAGCTTAGTTCCAATGCACATCTGAGAGCAAGTCAGACATTCTATCTCTTCCTTTGTTTTAGAAATGGCTAGCAAATTGTGAATACTACCAAATACAGTATAAATATACAAGATGGCAATTTAGTACACATGCACCGCACCTTCCACTCACAAACCCTGATAATTCCTAATTAGAGTTTCCAGACAAATCCCTGACTAACAACAAGGTTTTGATAAGGAAAATAAATAGAGAAGATTACTAGACATGCAAAGAAACCAATAATTATTTCTGTGTGGTAAAATAGAATTTAAATACAAGGATTTTAATATGGCAAATTAACAAATGAAAAAGACTCCCTTTATGGTAAGAGTCCTTCATAACCATGGCATACTTTATTTTAACATGTTTACGAAGCCATAACATTAAAAGTTCTGACAAGCATATATATAATGAATCATAAAAATTATACTGCAGTTTTAAAATGCGAAAGGAAAATAAAAAGCCTAGTCTGGCTTCTTGTAAATCTCATAATAAGTCAGAACTATTGCTTTTCAACACACTGCTCTTCTGCTACACTTAACTCATAACCCTTGTTTCCAATTATAGTAACAATTCCAGGAATAACAAAGAACAGTAAGTGCTGTTTCATTTACAATAAACTTCTGGGGACAATCAATGTCTATTCAATAACTCAGCATTTATTACCCAGTCTTCTTAATAGTATTTCATTCAGTACCAAAATTCATTTTTAAAATGAGTGTTGTGAAATAAGAATGGAATAAAATCACCTAAAATTCACATTGTGTACATCAAGCTTCTTTTGTACGTCTTTGTTAAGAATATTTACCATCGTTGCTACAACATTTATGTTATGTACATTAATATAATGCAAGGATTAACACACTTTTGGGGTCCATTTCAGATTAATGAAATGCCTCCCCTAACACACAGTGCTAGATCACTAGGGATATGACTAGAGGCCCAATACTTTCTCCAGCCAACAGCGCACACTTTTTGTTAATGGTTGTTGCTACCGGTAATTGTAGACCTAGGACTAGCTAATAGCCAGCCCTGTAATTATGACTATCTGCTGGTAGTGGCAGTCCTCTTCCATTCCATCTTCTGCCTTACAGCTGCGTAGATGTGACTGTTCTAGTTACAGTACACCATAATTGGTAGAGCTCTGAGTAAAGACCCAAGTTGAACTGTCACTACTCCATTTTACTTTCAGTCTGACTGAAGAAACTTTCAATATAATCCTTTGACTGGAGAAGCACCTCCAAAGCATCTGAGTTCTAAAGGATAAAAAACACGTTTTATAACCCCATTCCCAGAACTTTCCCATGATAAGCATCTTCCGTTTAAGCTAAAAAAACAACAAAAAAACCCAAACCTCCATTAGCCAAAAGGTATAGTAAATTCTAGACTCTTTATGTAGACCCACCACTAGAGGGGTGTGACAGCTTGCAGTCACAGATGACCCTTGAGATTGTTCTCCATTGTGCTGATTATGCCACTGACACTTGCTTTCTTGCTCTCTGGGGCGCCTTACCACCCTGTCCTGCTGATTCTCTGGTTTCCCCCCCCCGCCGCCCAGATAGGGCACAGAACTGGCATAACCGCCCATGCGGACAAGCAATACAGATACTGAACCACTTCAACTCTGGGAGAATACAGTTCTAGGGCACAGCACCCAGGAAACCAACCCCCAAATTGGATCAAAACCCCAAATAAATCCATCTCTCTGTGTGTAAGAGTTTTACACAATGAAAGCTAATTCAGGCAAACTCCCTTTATCAGGAGGAAGGATATGCACACTATTCCCCCCAGGTAACAATTATCTACACTGGAGTTGATAGGAAACAAATGTATTTTTATTAAGTACAAAGAGTAGGATTTAAGCGTTTGCAGGTGAAAACAGTCAGATCAAAGTAAGTTACAGAATTAAAATGAAAAGAAAATGCCTAGCCAGGTCTAATATGTTAATATATTTTTCAAATAGTCTCTTACCCTAAAACTGTTCTTATTTCAGGCAAACCTTCAAGTCAAAGATGATCTGTTCTGACTTGGGTCTCCAGTTGTCTTTGTTCCCCAGCCAGCCGAGGACAAAGGGACTGATAGCTTTCCATTGCTTAAATAGACTTTTTCCTGGGCAGAAATCCTTTATTCTACATCCCCCTTTCCATGGAAAATTACCTGGCCAAAACGGAATCCAGTACCAAGTGGGATGGTCACATGTCTTACCAATCAAATCACCCTTAGACTTACAGGACAATCAGGGCTGTTTATAAGTCATTAAGTTGATCGCTCAGTCATTATGGATTCGGGACCACCACTGATGCTCTCATTGTTTATATTTTTAAATATGCTCATCTCATACTTTACATTTCTAACTTTACATACAAGAATGATACGTGCCCAAAAATAAGATCTACAGATCCAGCAGATTGTAACATTAAAATTGATTGGTAGGGATGTAAGCAACTAGTCGACTATCTGATAAGCCTGTGTGCATCGGAGAGTCAACTCAACTAATCCCCTCCACTGCCCCGACCTGCTGCCTCTATCAAAGAGAGGCAGCAAGGCAGGGAGCAGGAGCCAGTCCTGGAGGGAGCTGGCTTAAAAGCCAGTTCCCCCCAGCACTGTCTCCGAGGGGGACGGAGAGAGGCAGGGGCTCAGTGGGGAACTGACAGCGCTTCCGCCTTTGAAATGTAGCAAGAGCTCTGCTCTTGCTACATTTCAAAAGCAGAAGCACTGTGGGAGAAGAGGGTGAGTAGGGGACTCAAGCAGTCCCCCGCTGGCCCCTTCTCCCTGCTTTTGAAATGTACAGGCACCCCCCGGGGCTCTTGTACCTTTAAAAAGCTAAGCACAAGTGGTGAGCACAGGGTGAGAGGGGAACTTAAGCAGTCTCCCACTGGCCCTGTGCACCTTGCTTTTTAAATGTCCAAGACCCCCAGGCTTTTGTACATTTCAAAAGCAGGGAGCGTGGGGCCAGCGGGGGCTCTTGGACATTTCAAAAGCAGGGAGCGCTGGGCCAGTGGGGGACTGCTTGGGGGACTCTCTGTGCACTCTTTGCTTTCGAACTGTAGCAAGAGCTGGCAGGGCTCTTGCTACATTTCAAAGGCAGAGGTGCCCTTTTCGACTAATTGAATAGCCAATGCAAATGGCATCCACTATTCAATTAGCTGGTTAATCTAACTTTAACATCCTTATCACATGAGATGTTTTGTCCAAAGCATCTTCGTGCTATGCGTATTTACATTCATAAGCCAATTTCAAAAAGCATGGGGAGGAACCATCACAAGGGGGGGCAAAGACTAACATTATTAATGATCTGTACAATCACAGACCAAGACCCTATTGTGCAAAGTGCAGTGTAAACCAAAAAACAATCAAGCTTCAGCCCTAAAGATCTTATAATCCAATGCAGTTTACAATAATATATATGCACATGCACAACTGTTGTGCTTCTGTGACTTGCAGATTCTAGATTAATTCTTTTGAACCAAGGAAATGGCATTAAACAGCTCTGAGGCCCATAGCAAGTGTAGTAGGATGCAATTGTCCCCTCCAGACTGGACTACTACTAGGTTGGCCCCTGAAAGGTTCCTCGCAAGCTGCAACCAGGGCAGCATGCAGAGGCCCACCTTTTAAACAGTACAGACTAAGAAAAACAAATCACACACGTAGTGCCCGTCAAACTCAAGGTCTACTCCAAAGTCCTCCTCTCAACCTTTTAAACACTAAACTGACTATGGCCCAGCTATTTTAATGACTGCCTCAGTCTGCTCCCCCCAACACATGCTATGCCTAGTGACTGTAATGTGATGTTCACATCAGACATTTGTGATGTTCAGTGATAGGGTATTTTCATTGACAAGTCTCAAGTTAACAGAGCAATCATGTTTATTGAGAAAGGCTGACAAAGTAGCAGCTGCTAAGAGAGTTTCAAAGATTAAATGGGGCATGGCCACCGGAAACAGTGGTTTTGCCTGGAGATCCAGATGTACTTGTAATACAACCTACTGGTATTTTGTTTTTAATTAGACTGGTTGTTTGGAGCCATTCCTCAAACCATATGCTCCACTTGCTTTGCTTTTCACAGCTTGTCTGAACCAAAACAGGGCTTGAGTCAGCCAAAGACCGGCTCAAAGTCCAACCTTTTCAACTATTTATATCCAAAGAGTAGATTGCTATCATTATAAACAGAAGCCAGCCACGGTGTCAGTGTAAATTTCCCGAATATTTTTAGAGTTTTGTGGTTTTTAAAATATTAGCCTCATGAAGGCTTCACAATTTTATATTCAGATTTCTTCTATGGTATTTCTACCATCTCTTAAAAATCTTTATTAAATATCTGAAATAAGTCCTGCCATATTAAAAACCTAAAGCCAAGGAAACACAAAGTAATATTTGAGAAACAACAATAAGAGTTATAATCCTGACTACCAGCAACACATGCAGGAGGAGTGCATACCAGCCTGGTAGTAAGCCTTGAGATTTCTGCAGAATAGAACCTTAAGGAGTAGAAAAAATATATAGCCTTTCAACCAGATCCATTAATGTCTGCTGGAAAAGTCCAAGAAACATTCCATTTAGAATCAAAATCTGACTGTCAAACTTTTCTGCACTTCTGATTCCCAATTTTTTATTACTACAAAAACTTCTATGAAAATTGTTTCTCAAGAATTCATTGGCTCGTGCTCATCATTTTGTCCCTATCTGAAAAGTCTTATTTCTTCTGTGATCTCATCATCATTTTCACAGACTAGCTGTTTGTTAAGTCACAAACAGTAGATAATTGTCTATATTCTACTCAGCTGCAGTTACATATCTGTAAAGCTATTGACTCCAATGGATTCCATAGGTGTAACAGAGCAAAATCTGACTACAAGACTACAGGTGTGCAATAAGCACGAGAAGCAGAAATATTTTGAAAAACAGAAGTAATTTCTTTGTGCAACAGTACAATCAGTGAAAAAGAAATACAGAGAACTTAACTATTTATGTAATATTTTTAGCAGTGTTGTTCGACAGTTTTTTGATGAAAAGGAGTGACAAAGTAGAACTGGTGGTAAAATGGGTTTCCCTGCCAAAAGTTTAACCTTTTTTGTTAAACATTTTTTTTAATATAGAAGTCAAATTTTTTCCATGAAGAGACTCTACTGTGGAAAACTATTTAATCAAAAACTGAAATTTCCTTCAAAAGGAATTTTTGATGGAAAATGTTCAACAAGTCCTATAACCTGACCACTCAATTCCAGCCTAACATATAGCCATTACATTTTGGGTTATCTTGAAGAATTTTAATGACAATATTCTGATTACCACATGCATTCTATAAAGTTTAAATATATTCATAATTTCTTACAGAATTTACTGTTTCCTGCAACTATGTTGCTTGCTCCTAAATTAGAAATTGCAAGAAGTAGTTACTTCAACAAAGGTTAATCTAAATATGTGCTCATTACTTTGTTAAAACACACACACCCCTTCAGTTGGTCTACATGAGCAGACTGCACCAGTTTAACCACATCTGTTTAGTCTACTCATGCAACTTTTCTTGTATAGACAAGGCCCTAGTGAAATGATGACATCCAAGAGATGGAAAGCAGAGGAACAAAAGGAATTCAAAATGCCAGACTGTTAAAACTTCTTTGTTTGTGGTTTTTGAACTTCATAGGAGTTTTGCCCTAAGGTCCATGGGGTCCTTACTTAACTCTAATGCTTAATGAACACAGTCTACTAGTTAAAGATTTAACCCCTCCCACATCTTCAATTGCGTTGTGAGAGCTCCCATCAAGAAGTCCATCACCAAACCTAGGGAAGATCAGACTGGACATATTTCTAAGGTAAAAAATAACATCCACCATACTGCCCATTGGTTTTTGAAAAGCCTTTCAAGCCTTCTGTATACCAAAAGGACAAAACACCAATGCATTTAAAGTTCTTTGCAGATCTCTCTTTGTATCAGAAACAAGCTGGAAATGAATGGAAAGCTTAAGCCTTGCCTATGTTATACACTAGCATAGCTGCGTTGATCAGGAGTACAAAGTGACGTGATCCCTGACTGATACAGCTGTCCCAGCAGAAGTCCCTACTGTAAGTTCAGTTATACCAGCAAAATTGCCCTTTATCGGTATTAGGGATTGTGACGTAGTGGGGGTATCTGGCTAGTTTCTATGCTGGCTCTGTGGTAACCCCCACTGGCTGACCCTAACCACGGCCCAGCGGCCCATTATGCAAAGAGGGTCTCTCAACCTGTCTGACCAGCGACCCCCCAAGGAGCGAAACAAAGGAAGGTGGAATGCTGCCCGGGCTGGGGGGCAGGGCTGGAAGAGAGTTAGTTAGTTTCTGTCTGGGATCATGGAGGAACCTGCTTAAGCTAGGGGCTGGGATTTAGGGGCCCAGTCTCCCCCATCTCAAGGGGGGCTGAGGCATCCTAGGCCTGCCCTGTAACCAGATTACATCTGTGCTGTATCCTGGAGAAGCAATAAACTCCCTCTATTCTACGGGCTGGTGGAGTCTGTTCGTGCCATTACGGGGGTGCAGGAGACGGGGGAACCCCAACGCGTCACACTGGTGTCAGGAGTGGATGCACTGCACCCGTGGATGGAGCATCCAGCGCGAGCGACTAGGCGCAGTAGAAGCAAGAGCCGTGGAACCAGGCGTGCTGGAAACAGAGCGAAGCGGTTCCTGAGAATCGTGGGGCGCAGCAGCACTAGACTGGTGAGTCTGCACCGAGGGACCAGCGGGAGATGGCCTATAACTAACTCCTGAAGGCAGAGCTGGTGAAGCTGTGCAGAGAGAGGCTTGCCTGTGCGGAGCGCAACCAAGGCCCAGCTGATTGCCCGGCTGGAAGAGAATGACCAGCCACAGGGCTGGGATCCTGTCCCTGGGGAGCAGCCAGACCCCACTGGGAGCGTGTCAGGCTCGGAGAGGGGCGGAGCGCTGGAGGCCGCCGAAGAGACCGGACTGCCTCCCAGGGGAGCACTGCAAGCCGTAGTCCGCCCAGGGGAGGGTCCAACCTCGCGGAGCTGCGGCGGCTAGAAATCCAGCTGCAGATGAAGGAATTGGAAATCCAGGACCGTAGAGAGCAGTGACAGCATGAGCTGGCCATGGCAGAGCGGAGAAGCGGCAGGGCCCCAGCTGCGCCGAGCACGGATGAGCCCCAAAGGCCCGGGGCGGCCAGATGCTTGGAGAAGCTCGTGGTGGCCCAATTGAAGGACATGGGCGACATAGACGGGTTCCTCAGCTCCTTTGAGAGGGCCTGTGGACTGCAACGGGTCCCCCCAGCTGACTGGCTGCAGGAGCTCATCCCCGCACTGACCCAGGAGGCCACCGGGGTGCTCAATCAGCTGGAGGACCTACAGCCAGGGGATTACAACCGAGTCAAGGACGCCCTGCTGCACAAGTTCGGGCTGACCCCCGAGATGTACAGGAAGAAGTTCCGGGAGGTGCAGAAGGGGCCACGGGAGACCTATGTGGACCTGGCCTCCCGCCTGGCGCAATACTGCCGCAAGTGGGTGTCTGGAGTCGGAGCCCAGACTGCAGAGGGGCTGCTCAAGCTGTTCATGATGGAGCAGTTCTATGAAGCATGCCCACCCAGACTGAGGCTGTGGCTCAAGGACCGAAGACCAGAGACCCCCCAGGAGGCCGGGAGTCTGGCAGATGAGTCCACGGAGAGCCGGTCCGGGTGTGAATGGGAGTCCCGGAGAGAAAGGGAATCGCACAGAGACCGGATGTCGGCTGAGCGACGGAGGGAGTCAACTACGAGGCGAGCCCAAGGAACAGGTCGTTTGTGCCCCAGAGAACCAGCCAGGGCCTGGACAGAGACAGCCCAAAGCCTAACTTGCCATCGCTGTGGGCAAAAAGGCCACAAGAGGGCTCAGTGCACCAGGTCCCATGACCTGGGACTTTCCAGGGTTAACTGGCTGGGGGAAGGGCAGGCTGCCCCAGAGGCAGGGGCTGGCAGGCAAACCTCAGCTCAGAGTGGGGGGAAGGATGCTCAGTGCACCCCCCCTGGGAGGTCTGACCCTCGGGAGGCGGATTTCTCTGTGTACCGGGTGGGGGCAGGACGGCCCCTGCGGAGCAAGTGCCTCATACCCCTGGAGGTGGATGGTAGGAAGGTGACGGGTTTCTGGGACACGGGGGCGGAGGTGACGCTGGCCCGATCTGACATAGTGGCCCCAGACCGGATACTACCCCACACGCAGCTGACCCTGAAGGGCATAGACGGGTCCCCGTTTAAGGTGCCTGTAGCCAGGGTGCATCTGAAATGGGGGGCCAAGGAAGGTCTCAAGGAAGTAGGGGTGCACCCACACTTGCCCACCAAGGTGCTGATGGGGAATGACCTAGAGGAGTGGCCCCAGGAAACCCAGCGAGCTCTAGTCACTGCCCAGAGCCAGAGCCAGAGCCAGCGAGGGGCTGGCAACCTGGATCCAGGGAAGGACTCCTGGCAGGGTCCTCAGGGTCCCATCACCGTGGACACGGGGTCCAGCCAAACTGGGACCCCGGACCTAGGCAAAGGTGGGGAACAGGTCCCGATCCCTGCCCCAGCGGCTGAATTCCAGGCTGAGGTGCAGGCAGACCCTCCTTGCAGAGGCTGAGGACAAGGCTGACCTCCACAGCTCAGCCCCTGGGGAGAGGAGGCCAGGAGAGATTCCTGTGGGAGCGGGATTCCTGTTCCGGGAATGGCTTCCCCAGGAAGGTGAGGGCATGGGGATCCAGCAGCAGCTGGTCGCCCCAAAAGTATCACCTCAAGCTGCTGTATTTGGCCCATAACGTCCCCTTTGCGGGCCACCGGGGGATCCGGAGCACCCGGCTGAGGCTGCTCCAACACTTCTACTGGCCGGGAATATTTGCAGCCGTGCAGCGGTACTGCCGGTCCTGCGACTCTTGCCAGAGGGGTGGGAAGGCCCAAGACAGGAGGAAAGCTGCTCAGGAGCCCCTACCCTGTATAGAGGAGCCTCTGGGCTTGCTGAGAGAGTTATGGGAGGGGAAGACCTCCCGGGATGGAGCGTCGGGGGTGGAGGCCGCCTGGCTGTCCAGAGAAGGTTCGCTGGGCTCATGGCCCTGCTCGAGACACCCTGGCCAGAGATCAAGGCCAGCGGAAGGGTGGGTGCGACCACAGAGGACAGGCCTGTGCCAGTCGCCTGGAGTGGTGCAGCGAGTGGACAGAGGAAGCCAATTCATGTGGGGCCTCGCCGCGCCGGCCCGAGTCAAGGGAGCACCCATGTCCCCAGGGTGGGTTCCCATGCAGAGGACCCGAACTTCCCTAGGTCACGAGCGGAGTGACCCTGCTCAGTTCGCTCTCGGAGGGGGGAGAACTGTGACGTAGTGGGGGTATCTGGCTAGTTTCTATGCTGGCTCTGTGGTAACCCCCACTGGCTGACCCTAACCACAGCCCAGCGGCCCATTATGCAAAGAGGGTCTCTCAACCTGTCTGACCAGCTACCCCCCAGGGAGAGAAACAAAGGAAGGTGGAATGCTGCCCGGGCTGGGGGGCAGGGCTGGAAGAGAGTTAGTTAGTTTCTGTCTGGGATCATGGAGGAACCAGCTTAAGCTAGGGGCTGGGATTTAGGGGCCCAGTCTCCCCCATCTCAAGGGGGGCTGGGGCATCCTAGGCCTGCCCTGTAACCAGAATACATCTGTGCTGTGCTGTATCCTGGAGAAGCAATAAACTCCCTCTATTCTACGGGCTGGTGGAGTCTGTTCGTGCCATTACGGGGGTGCAGGAGACGGGGGAACCCCAACACGTCGTCACAGGGATATAAAATCCCATTTAATTGATTAACCGGTTAAACACAATGTTTAACTAGGTAACTGATTAAAGGGAAGGCAGGCGGGGAGGCTGGTTAACCACTTTAAAGCTGCAGGGCCAGAGTGGACCCACTCCACCAACTGCCAACGGCTGAAGGCACTCCAGACCTGCAGGCTGGAACAGGCCCTGCCTGCAGCTCCCCTCTCCTGGGCCCACCGCAGAAAGGGGCTGCACTGGGTGGCCGATTAAGGGTGACACTTGCTGGTTAAGCGGTTATTTTTCATATCCCTAATGCATATGTGTTTTTTGCTTAGGAAATGATGGAATAAGGGAATGATGGAATATGCTATACTTATAAAAGTCACCATAAAAACAATAAAAATCATACTAGGAGCTCTTTGCCAGAATATTATACTAGCATTCCTAGTCCAATAAAGAGCTTCTCTTATAGCCATGGTCTTAGACTAGGGATGGTCAATCATTTTCACCGGGGTTGGGGGCGCACTTTATGACTTTCGGTATGTGGTCACAAGCTGGCTCTGCCCTCCCCTCACCACTCCAGAAGGGGCAGGCCGCAGGCAGAAGAGGTGGAGTTGGGGGCTACAGAGAGAAAGGAAAAAAAAGTGTGAGTGTGAGACACACACTGTGTGTAAGAGACAGACTTTGTGACACAGAGTGAGTGTGGCATAGAGATGGAAGGGTGTGTTTGGCAGTGTGTGGGTGACAATGACACAAAGAGTGTGCGCGCTGGCTGCTGCTGGGTAAGTTTCTAAGACAAGCCACGCTCTGTCTCTAAGACAGGAAAGCTTCCTGATCTGTTATAAGAAAGTGGTACCCCCATCCCTCACACTGCAGACATTACTGTAATTTTAGAAACAGTGCACTGACTCTTAAGATAGCCACTAGGGTTGTAAGCGAGTAGTTGACTAGTCGACTTATCAAGCAGTCAACTACTCACATTCCCCCTTCCTCTGTATCAGAGGCAGCAAGTGGGGGACAGGAGCTGATGTTTGGGGGAGCCAGCTTAAAAGCCGGTTCTCCACGGTGCCGCCTGCTCCCCCCTATAGGCAGGAGCGTGAGGAGTGGGCAGAGGAGGCTGCCACGAAGCAGTCTCTGCCCACAGCGGGCCCAAGATGGCCACGGGCAGAGGCTGCTCCGGCAGCAGCCCCTGTCCACGGGGGTGGTCCCAACTTCGCACTGGGAGCCCCTGCAGACAGGAGGTGCTGCCACAAAGCAGCCTCTGCCCTCAGCCAGCTCAGTCTGCCACTGACAGGGGCTGCTCCAGCCAGGCTGGAAGCCCGGCTCAGTCCCAACTCATGCCAGGTCTGGGACCTGCCCCTGCTGCACCTTTGCCTGCGCACCTGGCTCCGACTATATTTAAACTGCAGAGTCACAGTGGGAGTAGCTCCTGGACCCAGCACAAGCCAGGACTGAGCATCTTCCCTTATCGACTAATCACGTAGTCAATACATATTCTATTGACTACACAATTAGCCAGTTACACACCTCTTAACAGCCACTCCTCTCACTCACTTTCCATCCAGGCTTCTGACTGAAGCAGCTCTGCTGTGTCTCCACCTCTCCCTGACCCAGGCTCTACAGAGATGGAGTGCAGGGGTAGGGTGACACCCTGACTTCAGCACTACCCTCTCCCCTCGACCTCCCTCCCTTGCCCGTTCTGCACAGCTGGCAGGAGAATCGTGGGAGCAGGTTGGCTACAGGATGGAGCAAGGTGTGGGGAGAGAGCTAAACACACGTTGCCAGCTGTAAGTTTGCACACACTGCTCATCAGCCGGGCAGGCCAAATGTGGCCCCCCAGACCTGATTTTGCCCACCCTGTTTTAGATACCTCCTTCAGGGGGGAAAAAAGACAAACATCTGCAGGCTGATCCTACAATCCTTACCAAGGCAAAATTCCCATAAAGTTCAAAAAGTATTTTATCTAATTAAGGAAATACAGATCAGAGATGTATCTGGGAAACAGGAAAAAAGATTTTGGGAGAGATTTTCAATATTTTGGAAGTCAATGGGACCTGTTCCCTAACTCCCTTAAGCACTAATGAAATTCCCAGTTTATGGCTCAAACATAAATACGGAAATTAGGCCATCTAGACAAAGCTCTGGATCTACTGCTAATTTTCTGTGTGATGCAGGATAAGCTGCTTAACCTCTCTATACCTCAGGTTTCCCATCTTTAGAGGTGTGATACATTACAACCTCTGACCATTTAGTTCTTAGCTCAACCACACACCTCACTTGGAACCAGACGTACACAATCATATAGGAGAGACCCAAAAAAACCAAAAAACAAACACCACCACCACCACCACCACCACCACACACACCAGCACAGTACAGTGTTAAATGTAAACTACTTAAAAATTAAGGGGAAGTTTAAAAAAAGATTTGACATAAGGAAGCTGTTTTGGTACTTGCTTCATTTAAACTGTGATGGTTACAAGTAACATTTGTCTTCTGGATAGTAATGATTCAAAGCCCTTTAAGTCAATGTTCAGTTGTAAACTTTTGAAAGAAACACCAGACTGTTTTGTTCAGAGTTATAGAAAATACCAGGGAGGGTGCATAACTTCATATGGGCCTCCTCACATATTGCCTCGGGAAGAAGGGACATGAGGTAACAGGAGAGGTTGGTCTGTCCTGGAGCCCATCCAAGCATAGAGCGGAGAGCAGCAGGCAGGGAGGATTGGGTTGGTTGATCACACCCCCTATGCGAGAGAGAGAGTTTATGTCATCGCAATATTTCTTTTTTAACTTGGGTACAGTGAATTTGATTTTAATTTGAGTGTTTGTACTGCATAGTTCAGATTACTTGCCACTGAACTTGCTTAAATATAGGGATGTAAAAAAGTGTTTAAAAAATAACCATGTAACCATTAAAAATCTTAGCGGTTACACGCACTGCAGACTCTGCAGTATAAGGCTTATACTGCAGAGCCCACAGTGCAACCAGCTCTCTGAGAGTGTGGCCAGAAGCCGGTGTGTGCCAGGAGCCAGCTTACATACACTGGCTTCGGGCTCCGCTCCCGGGGAGCCAGCTGCTACCTCGCACTGCAAGCTCCAATACTGCAGAGTCTGCCATGCCAGACAGCAGCCAATTCCTGGGAGTGGGGTCAGCAGCCAGGAGCCAGCACACACCCTCGGAAGAGTTTAACCACAACCAGAACTGATAAGTTGATGCTTAATGATTAACCAGTTAAACTCTTACATCCCTACTTGAATATGAGTAGTTTTACCAGGTATCCCATAGACAGAGTGGAAAAATGGTCACCTTAGCTTGACTCTACTGTTTATGGGATGTGGATCAGTCCACTGTGATCCCACTGGAAATGACTACAGTGCTTTATATTGTGTTGTGATTTTTGTTGTGAATTCTGCTTCCCTTGTTTTATCACTAAAGGCAATGGCATGAAAATAAGTAGTAGTATTTTTATACAAACAATCAAATGATCCTGCTAATGACTCCTTACCTAATGTTCTGATCAGCTGGTTGCAGGGAATGTTACTATACAATCAAACAGAACCAAGTACAAATGGAGAATTAAGCAGTAAGAAATTCTTCAGAAACAAAGAGCACTAAAATGAAGGGAGAAATAACATCCCAGATAATATTTGACAGAGATAGTCTTGTTTCTAAGGAGGTATTTAAAATTTTCCTCCTATCTTTTTTTTTAACCTAAGGGCAATAGGGCATGTTTGTGTTTGGTTACCAGCCACTGTAATGGTGGAGGTGGTGGTAACATGGTAATTTACTTGTATAAATGTCATTTACCATTTTTGTAACTTAATGCTAATTATCTGTAAGGAAACTGATTTCCAAGATACCAAAAGGAGTATTTGTTTTGGATGCTATAGCTGTGTTGGTCCTAGGATCTAGAGAGAGACAAAGTGGCTTTTTTGGACCAACTTTTGTTGGTATAAGAGACAAGCTTTCATGCTACATAGAGCTGTTCTTCTGGTTTTTGACTGTCTCAGAAAATACACATTGGACTCAGAGTTTGTGAACCAATTAATGCATAAAACAGGGAGATAAACAAGCTAACTAAGCACAACCTCCCGTAAGTAGTTACAGTGTTATGAATTGTACATTCAAAGCAGGTCAAGGAATTCTACTTATTAAACTCTACTTTTCTCTTTTTTTTTTTTTTTTTTAAACAATATAGAACTCATTGCAATCAACTGCTATCGGGGAAACTCACTGAAGTCCCAAACAAACACAATGTAGCTCAATAGACTTTCATATCACTAAGTGGA
Source organism: Rafetus swinhoei (assembly GCA_019425775.1). Lineage (NCBI taxonomy): Eukaryota > Metazoa > Chordata > Testudines > Trionychidae > Rafetus > Rafetus swinhoei. Next base: position 49,102,146 of record CM033430.1, on the reverse strand, counting down.
TTCCACACTACTAATCCTCTGGGCTATATATGAATATCCCCAAAGACCACAACTAAACAAGGGACATTTTTTAAAAACAAAAATTCATGGTATTAAGAGCACATCCATGTCTAAAAGTCCACAGACTTGTCCAACTAGGCCCCAAACTCTGAGATTACAGAAAAGAGAAAAGTATTAGTTCAGAGTCCCTCTCCCCACCCAGATGGTCCAAATCCTTTTCTGAAACCTTAGCAGGGGCACTTGTGTAACAGTTTCAGCCTCCATGTCTCAGGCTCACTATTAGCTTTGCTGGTCTATCAGATTCAGTAGCTGAATAATTTGAAATAGCCTGTTTGACTCAGCCATGGGGTAATTCATATTTGTACATTAGGGGGGATGTTTCTTTTAACAACATCCCCAAAATAGCATTTAAAATACACTGATGTTGCCAAATACACACCCAAAGGTTAGGAAATGGCAGCCTTAATTCAGCCCTCTTGTGCGTATGTGTTAGGGATGTGAACAATTGGTCGCTTCCCCCCCGCCTTGCTGTCTCAGAAAGAGGCAGCAAAAGGGGGGGGGGGGGGAGAGAAGTGGGGGTGCTTCAAAGCAGCAGTGCCATGTGGCACTTGGGGACTCCCCAGCTGATCCCGGGCTCCACGCAGCGCTGCCACTTTGAAATGCTGTGAGAAACCTGATACTGGCACAAGGCCGGGGGTGACTGCTTGAGTCCCCTGCTGGCCCCGTGCTCCCCCCAAGCACTTTCACCTCTGAAGTGTAGCAACGGCTGTTGCTACACTTCAAAGGTGGAAGCGCCCTTATCGACTAATCAAATAGTCGATGTAAATTGCATTGACTATTTAATTAGCCAAAATTGAAATTTTACATCTCTAGTATGTGTTATATACAGCCTTTAATTACATAATCACATTGTAGTTTCCCCCAAGACCTCGGCCTCATTTATTGCCCAAGATGGACTGTGCTCTTTGAGCAGTTATTCAATAGTCTGTTGTATATTAATTGTTCATTTACACCCTCATATCTTATTTCCTGCACAATATTCAAACCCTACTCTGAATGCATAATTATAATTTCATCTGGGCCTTTCTATGGCTCTCACACGGAGATACAGCTGACCCTTGTTTGCGGAAATTTTCCAACACAAACCAGCCTGAGGCAGACACCCTGGAAAATTTAGCTTAAATTGTTAAAGTGAGGCAAAGATCTAAACAACTGAATACAGGATTTTATGATGAGATACGCCTGTCAGCCTTGCCTACACATAGAGCCATCCCATTCATAGGATGGTTCAGTGCAACCACCAAGGCCCTGTGCTTTGGGAGCCCCATGCTTTAGTGGGAGCAGAAGTGCAGGGCCAAGGACAGCCCAAGGATTAGTGGGGGGCCCACCCCTGCACTCACCCGAGACAGCAGGAAGTGGAGACACCTGGCCCAAGCCCTCTCCACTCTGCCAGCTCCCACTGTTGTCCCACTGGCCAGACATCCTCCTGGGCCTTGAACCACAGTCCTACCTACACTCCCAACCATGGGGCTGGAGTGCCAGGAGAGTGAAGTGTCTCAGTTGGGGCTACATCAGTGAAGGCTGGGGTTTTTTGGAGGGGTAGGTGGTGGGTATCTGGTCAGGGGACAGGAGCAGCTTGGCCAGTACCTGGGAGTTTCCAGGAATGAGAATCTCTAGGGCAGGATCTGCAGGCAACACTGGAAGAAGCACACAGGCCACTCCTTTAAGAAATCCAGCTGCTCAAAGTCCAGATCCTCCACCACCAAGTCAAGTCCTGATGTCCCTTCCACCTCCCCTCCCCACATCAACAACAGGGCAGCATGTGCACACTTCCTAACAAGCTGGATCTGGCACAGAGCCTCAGGACTTTCCCCACCCTGTGCAGGAAGACAGCGCTGGCTCCAATTCTGCGAGGGACGGGAGGCTGTAGTGCCAGCATGCAGGCGCCTCGTTGCGCGTAGAGGGGGGAAGGGAACACTGACTGCATTGAGATCACCAGTGCCTCCATGGTCGACCAGTTGATTGTGATCAACTGGTTGTGACCACTGTCTTAGAAATACCATAGATCAGTGGTCCCCAACCTTTTGGGGCTGCTGGGCACCCAGGGGTGGGGCCGCTCACGTGCTGGGAGCCCGGGGCCAGCACCACGCATGCGCCGTGTACCCGGGGCAGAGGCTGCCCATGAGCCGTGTGCCCGGGGCAGGGGCTGCCCATGCGCCGCGCGCCCGGGGCCAGCACCGCGTATGCGCCGCGTGCCCAGGGGCGGGGTCGTCCCAGATCATTCCGTGGGCGCACACAAATGCCCCAGCGGGCGCCATGGTGCCCGCGGGCACCGCATTGGGGACCACTGCTATACATATTTGTACACTTGAATTCTCACCAAGAAGCCAATGCACCAAAACACCATCCAGGGAACAAGTGGCCAGCCAACTCTTTTTAAATCATCAGCCCTAGCTAGAGAGAAAACAGGTGTGATCCAAGTTAAGGACTGAGCTAGCTCAGTAGCAGAAGATCTGCAGGAGGGAGGAGGTTGGCTACTATGACTAGCCCTGGAGCAGAGAGACATACAGAATGAAAAAACTTTGGGCCCTTCCTACTATGCAGATCAGGGAAATAGCTTTGTTTTTTTACTTTGTGTAGTGTTTTCATATGAATTAATAAACTGTACCCTGAGGGAAGGGCTTGAAAGAGACCTGAGCATGGTATCATCTCTCTGGAAAAGAATTAAATTCAGTCTTTCACAAATCAAACATTTTAAACAGAGATTACTGTACTTGCTATATGCTAATAATATTGAAGGGGGATTCCAGACCAAAAAGGTTTGCAGGTACAAAGATTAAGAAGTTTTCAGCCTGTATGGGATGGAGCCATTGGTTCATTTCCCTCTGCATCTTAGTCTCTTTCCTTCCCTTCAACCTAGGTCACCTTTCCCCCTCTATTCTTCTCCTTCCTCACTGTTTTTTCTCCTTTCTAACAAGTTACGGAATGACAGTGGCAACAAGCCATGTCACTTTCCCAGCAATGAAGCAGCTGTTTAGGAAACCCAGGCTCTCCCTAGTGGCAGACTGCTGTTTTAAGGGTCTTCCTCAAGTTTCCTTCAGAAGCAGGGAAGGTGAGAACATAAGTATTTCATCTCTACAGAGATCATTAGGAAGTAGGAGAATTATCTGTTATGGTAAATACATCAGAATCCATGCTTTATTGGACAATTATCTAAGAAAGGCCCCTGTATGAGCACTGGCTAGAGCTGTGGTGTCCAACAAGCTAGCCACATGCTATTTGGCCAGTTCGCTATAGCAGAACTACAGGGTTAAAGCATGGTTCAGTACCTTTAAAGGAAGCAGAAAGCTGGAGGAGGATAAATGGAAGTTAGAGAGTGCTATGGAAACAGATCTATTAAAATCTATTCCCAAACCCTCCTTCTCCCCACTCCTCCAAGAAACAACTAAAGATGATCTTAGCCAAAAGGCTGAGCAGCTATTTTGCTTCCCACAAAGCAGTGAGAGGTCTGGGAATTGTGCTGAAGCAGTGAGACTTGATGGGCCAGGTCCAGGGCAATCAGTGGGCACCTGAATGCCTGGTATGAACACGCTCTTCCCTCCTTCAAGCTCTCTCTCAAAACACACCTGGTTCAGGGATGCCAATTAGCCTTAGCTCACCCACTTCTACCCGGTCAACTAACTTCATTTACGGAGTAGAAAGCAAGTGTGTGTATAAAAGGGAGTATTATAATTCCAAGTTGTATGCATTACTTTTAAATTGCACTGCTTTTTACTGCTCCTTCTTCTCTTCCTTTGTATGTTTATTTACACTGTAAGCTTTCTGGGGCAGGGATCTGTTTGTATTCTCTTTGGGCACATCTACACAGCAGGGCAAAAGTCGAATTAGCTCAACTTCAGCTACGGCAACTGTGTAGTTGAAGTCAAAATAGCTTAATTCGCCTTTTGGCGCTGTTTACATAGCAGGAAGTTGAAGGAAAAACACTCTTCCTTTGACTTTCCTGTAACCTTCATTTCACAAGGCATAAGGAATCGGAGTAAGAAGTCCCCCATCCTGAAATTATTCCGAAATAACACTGCTGCGTAGATGTACCCTCTCTGTAAAGCAACCCCAAAGCCCTCAATACTTTGCAAACAGTAGCCCTTTTCCCATCGACTGTTATGATATTGGGTACATATCAGCCAAAATGTTGTGAAAAACAAAGCTCTTCTCACCTCGCTTATCTGCAATGAAGGGAATCTCAAATGTTAGTCTTCAAAAAAAGAGAGATTGTTATTTTAAGAAAAGCTGAATTTATTATTTGGAATGCTGTAATAGCATGAGGCCCCAATCAAGAATGGGGAGGGGGTGTCCATTACAGTGACATAGCCTGCCCCCAAAGAACTTAAAATTTAAAAAGACAAGATAGTAGTTGAAAAGGTAGAGAAACAGTATTAGCATTTTACTAAAGGGTAACTGAGGTACAGAGATTAAATGATTTATCCAAGGTCACAGGAAAACTATGACAGAACTGGGAACTAAAAATCAGGTCTAAAGGTTAGATGAGTGCTCACAAAACCACGGCTTTCTACTTGGATTTAAATAAATCCACCCTGCTACTGCACAACTCTCAGATAACTAGATCAGTCCAGAGTCTTCATAAACTCTGCAATGCAGTTAGACACTCAATTAGTCAAGGTGATAAAAGATACCAATTTCCATCCATGGCTGACAAAAAGATTATGCCTGATACTTCAAACACTGATCTGAACATAGAAATCCACATTTTGTAATTTCTAGCTTCATCTCTAGGTTCTTATACAAAGGAATAAAGCATGACATCCCGAGGAAGCTACAGCTAGTCCAGAATACAGCAGCTCATCTACATACCAGAGTATTAGTAGTGACACTTCTATTCACTTCTCACATATTGGCAGTTTGCTTAACAGAGTCAAGATCAAGATCACCGTACTGACTTTTTCAACGCTGTATATGGTGTTGGTCCTAGCTACCTAAGAGATCATCTTTCATTTTGTGGTGATAACTTCATCCAGCAGCTCTCCACTAGAAAGGAGGGAGAGACCTGTATCTGCAGAAGACAAATTTTACAGGGCTCAAAACAAGACCATGGAACTTGCTGCCAGTAAGAATGGACACCACCTTCAGCACATTCAGAACTTAATGCAAAACCCTTCTCTTCGGTTTTCTGCAATAACCCTCCTAAGTACATCAGCACCCACTGACTTTTTATTTTTAACAACAATAACTTTGAGCTTTTTCCTGACAGCAGGGAAAAGAGTGATTTTTAGTCTCTTCTCACAGTAGGTACTTAGCTAAAAATCTTATACAAACCTAGGTTGATAGATTAGACCAGTGTTTCTCAAACTGTGTTCCGCGAGACATCTCCAGGGGCTCCACGAGGTTGACAAACTGGAAACATCGATAGGTACAACACATACAATCAGTGGACCGCTGGGGCTCCACATAAGTTTTTACGCATATAAAGGGCTCCAGAGCGCAAAAAGTTTAAGAACCGCTGGATTAGACTTTCTAAAGAGAGGGGAGGAAGGATATTCAGGTAACCAGCCCATCTGCTAGACACCAGTTCTAAAGAAGTTTTATGTTTCCATGAGGAGCAATCAGCGTCCACATGAGTATAACATACTGGTATCACTATGCCTGCAAAATGCTCCTAGGGCAAGCCTGACCTGAGTTTCATAGGCAAGGCCCAGCTCTTGTGAAAGTTCCAGGTCCTGCACTAGCAGCCCTCCCCTTGTAGACTGGTAGATTCACTGTTCCAATGGAATATAAGCTGCTGTAATAGATTGTGGCCATGAAGGGGGAACTGATGTCAAGTAGCTAGGCTCAATTCTAGGCTAGAGGGGTGATTTTTGTATTTGTGTCCATGTCCAGCAGCCAATTTAAAGGGGGTCCACAAAAAGAACATTTAAGAATTTCTCACTACTAATAATATATTTAAAGCTCTCTTGGTGTTAACATCACCAAGCTTTAGTGTGGATCCTCTTGAGCATATTGAGTCTCATTAACTTGAAAGAAGGGTATGTTACTCCCAGAATGGGGGAGAGAAAGACACACACAAAAGGAGTTTTGCTGCCCAGAAAGCCAGAGAACTCGGTCAGATGCTTGCAAGGCAATGAACACAACAGGGAAATTTATCAAGAGATTCATCCTCTGTAATGCAGTCCCAGCATCTAGCAGTCAGAAGCTTAGGGACACACAGTGCATGGGGTTGCATCCCTGACCAACAGGACTAGCAGCATCTGATGGACCTATCTTCATGCTGTTGGGCTACTCACCCCACCTTTTGTGGTCAGAGGCCACACTACTTTTTCAGCAGAAAGTATTCAGGAATCCATAGCACTATTTATGAGAGAAGACCAGGTCCCTGTCAAAATGTGAGGGTTTTCGGCTGTGGGTTTCATAGGTCTCAAAGGCCAGTCATGGTTGCGTGTGAGGGACGTAGGAGGCGGCAGGAAGGGGGAAATGATGCATAAACTGTGACCTTTACAGAAATCAGTAAGCTAATGTTCAGTTTATTTTTACTTTGCAAAGAGTCTGAAAGGAATAGAAAGTTATCTTTTCTTTAGTCAAATGAAAGCACAGTTACCCACATTTTTATTTGTTCTCCAAAACCAGAGGCTGACACAGAATGCAGCTGCACGGTATGGATCTGTACTAATTTTGATTACAGGTAAATAATGATTGGTTTTGTTTGGAAAGGGGGGCACAGTTCCAACTCACTTTCCAAATAAAGGGGAAGAGAGAGGGGCAGTTTCTGGATTAGAAATATTTCAGTTCTCAACTAATTAATTCCTGAGATTCTAAATGAATCCTTACATTGCTCGACTTAACTAAAAAATGGGGCAAAGAAAATGTAAAAGCCAGTTCCCCCCAGAACCGTCGCCACAGGGGGCAGGGAAGGCAGAGGGGTAGTGAGGACCAGGCACGAGCCAAGAATCAACTGATTCCCAGCTCGCGCCCAGTCTCAAATGCTTCACCTCTGCTTCTTAAATATATTAAGAACCTGCCGAAAAGTATGAAAAATTGAGACAGGGTGTTGGGGGGAACCTGCGCGAGTCGGGAATCAGCTGTCCCCAGCACTGTACACCAGCTTTTTAAATGTACTTAGAATCTGCTGGCTCTTAATACATTTAAAAGGCTGAGTGGCAGCAGGGTTAGCTCCCAGGGCCGGGAGCGAACCCTGCTGTGGCTCCCCCGCTTATTGACTAATCGATTAGTCAATGGAAATTCCATCAACTAGTCAATTAGTTGATTAAACTAAATGTAACATCCCTAAACCGAATTCCAATAAATACTGTGAAGTATCTTGAGATAGTCTAACAATACTATACAGAATAGTCAAGGAATCCAAGTTCACTACTAGTTGTAATGATTTTTCTATTTTTTCCTTTTAACAAAGCACACTAAGGGTACGTCTACACTAGCTCCCTAGTTCAAACTAGGGAGGCTAATGAGGGTGACCGAAATTGCAAATGAAGCGCAGGATTTAAATATGCCCAGGGAGGTTGTGGAATCCCCATCTCTGGAGATATTTAAGAGTAGGTTAGATAAATGTCTATCAGGGATAGTCTAGACAGTATTTGGTCCTGCCATGGGGGCAGGGGACTGGACTCGATGACCTCTCGAGGTCCCTTCCAGTCCTAGTATTCCATGATTCTGTGATTCATTAGCATGTTCCCAGGCGGTCACCATTTTGGAAACTGACTAGCCCAAAATAACTGCCCGCGTCTACACGCAGCAGTAAAACGGGAGTTCAAAGTAAACCCCTAACTCAAATTAGCTGTTACTCCTCGTGGAATGAGGTTTAACAGCTAATTCGAGTTAAGGGGTTTACTTTGAACTCCCATTTCACTGCTGCGTGTAGACGCAGGCAGTTATTTCGGGCTAGTCAGTTTCCAAAATGGTGACTGCCCGGGACCATGCTAATGAAACATGGGATATTTAAATCCCGCGCTTCATTTGCAATTTCGGTCGCCCTCATTAGCCTCCCTAGTTCGAACTAGGGGGCTAGTGTAGACGTACCCTAAGAGCTTCGCATGCTAGAACGGATATATCCAAGCTAATTAGTGACACAAGCCACTTGTGAATTATGAAGCATCTACTATTGTTTCATATGGTAGCCCGTGTCAAAAGAACTAAGATTTACAATCTGTTATATGGTTTCTCAATGTGCTGAGCAAATAAAGATAATTGTCTATTAAAGTGTAATCTTTCTTGTTCCTTTCAAAGCAATTTGTGCTGAAGGTGACCAGATGGCCTGATTTTATAGGGCAATCCCAATATTTGGAGCTTTTTCTTATAATAGGCACCTATTTACCCCTCAAACACCCTGTCCCAATTTTTCATACTTTTTATCCGGCCACTCGATTTGTGCCAACCTTGATCCAAAGATTACCAGGAATCACATTTATTTTCAGTGGCACTTTTGCATTCACCTTCCTATATTTATTGAGGTTTCACACTTCACTTCTGATGGCAATGCTCAAGTCTGAACAAAGAAAAACATCATCATCATGTAAAACAATTTCACCTCAGACATCCCAATGCATTTTTATTCCTGGTAGTGCCACCGATTTTTCTGTTAGCCATTCATCTTTACTCTCATTTTTATAAGGTTGGAAACAATGTGTTTTTCATTTCAACTTATACATTTTTAGGTAATGCACATTATTTGAGACATGTTCTGGGTACTTCAAACTTATTGGTTGGTGCTCTTGAAAGCATGTCCACTATGAGAAGCGAAACCTGTATTTCACATTCAATTAGTACTTCTGCATTTTTATGTTCATTTTCTAAATTCTAGACAAAGCTTTCCATCAGGGCTTCTGTAATTTTACTTCCACAGGTTTACAATCTATTTCTACATCTCAGTTTACACCATATATTTATGAAGCTGCTTTCGGCCAAAACCAGCTATCAACACTTGTGTTTCCTTCTGAACACAGTTCTGGTTTTAGTCCCTCTGGAAGCATACACACCTAGACAATTAACACGGGAGTGCTGGTAAGGGATGGATCTCTATACCTACTTCCTTGCTACTCTTACAGTAAGATCTTGGTTTATCCAAACTACCCCACTCTTCTGTAGTTAAAGTCCCAAAAGTATTTTCCCACCAATGATGATTCATGGGATATTTCTGTGTACACAGACGACCAGCCCGTTCTCATTATGGTCAATGACAAAAGCCCTAGTGACTTCAACTTGACTCTGTTCATTCAGTCAAGCCAAAAGTCTTCTGGCATGAATCATTTTGGCCCCAATTCTGGCACTAGCATATAGCTCAAGTGGTTGGGCTATGTGCTGGGGAATTCTCAAGCAACTGGAGGAAGGAATCCCGATTCCTCATTGCCATAAAAGCCTGCTGTTCAGCCAACACTCCAGAATCATCTTGAGGTTAGGTGGTTGTCTATAGGAGACTGTCTCCCATAGGTCTGTCTCCCATAGTCCCATAGTCTCCTATAGACAACCACCTAACCTCAAGATGATTCTTACCAACAACCACAGGACATACCACACTAATACCAACCCTGGTACCTTCCCTTGCAACAAACCCCGTTGCCAGCTTTGTCCACATATCCACTCTGCTGATACCATTATTGGACCTAACCAAGTGAGTTATAAGATCAAGAATACATATTCCTGTGCATCCAGAAATATAATTTATACTATCATGTGCCGAAAGTGTCCGTCTGCTTTGTACATTGGATAAACGTCTCAGACACTTCGCCAAAGGATCAATGCCCACAAAACAGATATTAGACAGGATCACGAAGAAAAAACAGTTTCTTGCCATTTCAACCAGAAAGGACACTGTCTCAACGACTTAATTACCTGCATCCTGCTTCAGAAGACTTTTAAATCTGCACTTGAAAGGGAATCCTCTGAACTGTCATTCATGCTAAAATTCGACACTCTACGCCGGTCTCAACAAAGACGCTAACTATCTTACCCATTACAAAGATAGCTTCCCAATTATCACCTCTAATACCATTAGCTCACAGACATTTACCTTCCCCGCATCCCCTTCTGTTCTGAATGTGATTTGTCCTTTTCATATATGTTCATTTTTTTTAATTGTATCCTTTGGTATATATGGTTGTGACTATTTTCTTCCACTATTTGATCTGAGGAAGTGGGTCTGGCCCACGAAAGCTCATCATCTAATAAACCATCTTGTTAGTCTTTAAAGTGCTACATAGTCCTGTATTTAATAAAATAACAAATTCCTAAAAAAAAGGCCTCTGATCAACTGGGTGACTGCAGATGTTTTTCAATAAGACAATGTAGAGCCATCATGGACCTTTTTACCCCACATACCAGTGTTACTTCAAAACTTATTGCAGAAGGGGAAAGGAAAAACTGCTAGTCAGCAAGGAGAAGGGAGAGAGGGAGAAAACATTTACAACCTCCCTTCTCCCCATAGCCTATCTAGATAGAGACTGGAAAGAGCAGTGAACCGTCTCATTAATTTGTAGATGAAGTAAGTGGCAATGACATCCCTTGTTGTTAAAGTGTATAAAAAGGTAAACTCCTGAAGGGATCATTGCTAATATCGGTCTTACCAAGTTGGAACCAACCAATATTGGCCTAAACTATGGATGCCAACATATAGACGACTACATGATTAACCGATAAGCCTACACTTATTGGTTAATCCTGTCGTCTACACGCATTCCCGGCTCTCCTTTGCTGCCTCCATCAGAGATGGAAAAGGTGGAGGAGGCAGGAACCAGTGCCCCCACCCCCCCTTGCTGCCTCCAATAGAGGCAGTGGGTGCTGGTGCTGGGGGAGGCCAGCTTAAAAACTTGGTTCTGCCGGCTTCCACTACTTCATTCCACCAGCTTGGTAAAGCTGCCTCCCTCTCCTCTCCCCCATCAGAAGCAGCTGCATAGGATGGGGGGAGGGGGGAAGAGAAGGCTGCCACAAAACAGTCTCTGTCCACAGCAGCAGCCCCTGTCCATGGGGGGGGGGGGTCCAAGCTCTCCAAGGACAAAGGCTGCTCCTCTGTCTGGGGGGGAGCTTGCATGCATTTTGTGCGGTTACAAAATTATTCAACTACACACTAACATCCCTTGCCTAAACACCCTTATGTATTGCCCATTTGTAACTATCTTGATCAAATGTTTATACAGGTTTTGTTATGGTTTGAATGTAGGCTTTTTCGGCATATTTAGAGCAATTATATAAATATAAGATGGCCTTTGGATTTAATAAAAGAATTTATGCTTAGCTCAATATAATGGTAACACCTTGCATAAATAATAATTCCAACATTCTGGGGATCAGGCCAAGACAAATGACACTAAATTTCAGTTGTTCTAGACCCTCAGAGTTAAGAGGCAGCAACCTATCCTCTGGGGCCCACGCAGAATTCTCTCCTAAAGAGAATAACAGGGAATAGAAGGAGGTACTTTGGTTTCTGTAGAACACTGTAAAGCAATGCTCGGCAGAGCATGGCAGAGGTCAGTTGAATGCCACTGAAATTTAAACTAATAATATCCCTGAGAGACAATGGAGAGAACAGTAATTAAAGCTAAAGAATGAGTCCAAAAAAATATAAAGCCAAGAGCTGCAGAGACCCATATAAATGTGTCGCTTTGGGAGATAAGCAAATGATTTAAGGAAAGGAAGCTAGAAGTTAAAGGAAGATGTTACACAAATTAATACTGTAGATTAATACTGTAGTACCACTCCTAAAATTTAATCTCTCTTCAGAAAACATCTTCTTGTCCCCTTTTCCGAGCTGCTAACATGGTGTGGGCAATAATTTTTGAAAGGGGGCCACTTCACAAATTTCTGAAGTGGTCGTGGGCCACCTTGAAGGGGCGCTTTCGGCAGGGCCAGGAGACTTCCCATGATCACCCATTCACAGACCCTGATTGGCCTGGGGGTGAGGGGAATCATGTCAAGTCTTTGCTTCCGCTCTGCTCCCCACCCCTGTGCCTACAGAAAACCACCAGCTCCCCCCGTCCCCAGGTCTCGACTGGCTTGGGGGTGGGGGAGTGGCAGGGTGGATCAACCAGCTTAGTGGGCTGGATCCAGCCCACAGAGGCTGTCTTGCCCACCCCTGGGGTAAGGGATTCGGGTGCAAGAGGGCCTGTGAGGTCTGGGAGGGTGTTTGGGTAAAGGAGGCAGTTGTGACCTAGGGCATGGGATTGGGGTACAGGGGTTTGGGTTGTGACCTAGGGCAGAAGGGGACTGTGATCGGGGAACTTGGATGCAGGGTCTGGGAGGGGGTATGGGCTCAGGAGGAGGCAGAGGGTTTGGCTTATGTGGGATAGGGGGGAAGAAGTGCAGAGGGAGAGGGCTGGGAGGGAGGGGCATGTGGGATGCCAGAGACAGGCTCTGGCAGGGAGACTTACCAGGGAGACTTACCAGTGAGACTCGGGGCCAGCAGTCCTGCTCATTTCCCAGGCAGTAACCTGACCCACCCCCACACAGGCTGCAGGGCCATGTGCTCTGTGAATAAGAGCCTGAGGGGAGAGGGGAGTGGTGCTTCGCGTGCTGCCTGTTTTTCGAATAGGCAGCTTCCATTGGCCAGAAACTGCCTAATGGGATCGTGCCTGGGGCGAGAACAGCTATGAATAGGGATGTTAAATTTCGAGTAATTGACTAATCGAATAGTCGATGTAATTTGCATCGACTATTCAATTAGCTGATAAGGCACCACTGCCCTGCAGCTGTGTAGCCCTATGGCTGTTGCTACACTTCAAAGGTGAAAGTGCTGTGGAGAGCACGGGACCGGGGGGCAGTCCCCGTGCTCTCCATGACATTTCAAAGCGGCAGCGCGGTGTGGAGCCCGGGATCAGCTGGGGACTCCGCCGCTGACCCCTGGCTCCAGGCGGCACTGCCACTTTGAAACACGGAGGGGAGCCCAGCATCAGGCTCCATGCGGCATTTCAAAGCAGCAGCGCCGTACAGAGGCCAGGGCCAGCTGATCCCAGCGCCACACGGCGCTGCTGCTTTGAAACGCCATGTGCAGCCTGAGGACCCCATTTGCATTTGCTTATCAGATAGTCAACTAGTCGCTCACATCCCTAGCCAGGAAGCACCACTCTTCCCCCGTCCGAGCTCAGAGTTTATGTTCCACAAATGGCCCAGCGGATGCTTTTCTGAGCAGCGTGCAGGGGCAGGGCAAGCAGGGAAATCTGCCTGAAACTCCCTGCTGAGTCCACGGGCTGGATCTGGTGACTTGGCAGGCCAGAACCAGCCTACGGAGGGTGTTTTGCCTAAGCCTGCTCTAGGAGTATCACCTTTCTAGAATTCTTGTGTATGTTATGTAACATCTAGGATTTCTAGATAAACTCCATAGTTGTTCACTTAAATCATATTGCTAAAATGTGCTGATGTGAGATTAAGTTAAGGGGGGGGGGGGAAAAAGGGAAATCCCTTCTTGGGAAATGATTTTGGTCACTTCAGTTTACAGGAAGTAGCAGTCAGATTCAGGGAATTTCTATATGGTCAATTTTATAAAATACATCTAAACTTAAAAAGTAATTACTAAATTTATTAAATTCCTGATGATTATATTGTATACCTAATGTGGATTAAGACATTACTCTTATCTTTTTCATAAATCCAAAATAATCTAAAATCAGTTACACACTGTTAATTAATATAAAAGCTATTAAATACAAGTGGAAATAAAACTACTGTTCCAATTACAGGCAATTAAACTCCCCGAGTCATGTCTACACTGGCAGATGTAAAGCGCTGGCAGTTACAGCCCTGCTCAGAGAACAGCAGTGATAACGCTACTGGGTGTCCACACTGGACACCACCAGCGCCTTAGTGTGAACACAGTCATAGCACCTTTAGGAGCAATGCATTTTGAGCAGCTATCCCATAGAGCACCTCTTCCTCTTCTGCTGCAGAGATTTATGGAGAGGTGCACAGCATTCTGGGTCCTGTCCCAATTCCCTATGATGCACTGCTTCACATACCAGCAACCCCTGTGCTTCTGTCCACACTTGGTGCCATCTTTCAACAGCTTCCATGCTGTGAGCTCTGCTTCTAGTGTGTAGGAACGGATCCCCAGCTGTGGTCAAAAACATTGATAGGTCTCACTAGCACATCACACATGGCAGTTAAGCTATTCCTGAAGCTGCAAAGTGATCAGGAGGAGTCTGAGTAGCGTTCATATGACCTGAGATTTCTTCTGGCATTTGTCAAGGTGCTCACCATCGTGGAACACTGCTTTTGGGCTTGAAACACAAGCACTGAGTGGTGGGATCACATCCTCATGCAAGTCTGGGACGATGAGCAATGACTGCAGAACTTTTGGATGAGGACAGGCACTTTCCTGGGAATGCATGCTGAGCTCGCCCATACTCGGTAGCACAAGGACACGTGAATGAGAGCTGCCCTGCCAGTGGAGAAGCACATGGTGATAGCACCATGGAAGCTGGCTAATCTAGACAGCTTTCACTTGGTCACCAATCATTTCGGAGTGAGAAAGTCAACCATTGGACTTCTGCTGATGGAAGCGTGCAGGACCATCAATCACATCCTGCTCCCAAAGACCGTGACTCTGGGCAACATGCATGAAATCCACAGATGGCTTTGCACAGATGGGTTTCCCAAACTGTGGAAGAGTGATAGCTGGCATGCACATCCCAATTCTGGCACCAGACCACATTGCTTCCGAATACGTTAACTGCAAGTGATTTTTCTCTGTGGTTCTGCAGATGTGTGTGGATCACTACAGGCATTTCACAGACATTAACACAGGTTAGTGCAGAAAGGTGACATGCATCTTTTGAAACCCTGGTCTGTTCAGAAAGCTGTAAGTAGGGACTTTCTTCTTGGACCAGAAGATCACCATGGGGGGAAACAAATGCCCATTGTGCTTCTGGGAGACCCTGCCTACCCCTTAATGCCATGGCTCATGAAACCATATACGGGGAGCCTCGACAGCAGCAAGTAGCAGGTGCCAAATTACTGTGGAGTGTGCTTTTGGCCATCTGAAACCCTGCTGGCATTGTTTACACAGGAAGGTCCAGTTAGACCTGGCCAAGTATAACTTCCTTATTGTTATCACCACATGCTGTACCCTCCATGATATTTGCAAAGGAAAGTGTGAAAGCTTTACTCAGGTTTGACTGAGAAACTGAGCCAGGAGGCTGAGTTTGAACAGAGCAAGACCAGGTCTATTAGAGGAGCACAAAATGGGACTATAAGGATCAGGGATGCTTTGAAGCAGCAATTTGATGCTGAAAGTCAGTAAAACTGATTGCTTTGCATGGGAGTGCAGTGGCAACAATGCTAGGGGGCTAATCTCAGTGGACCATACACTGGACTTAGCTCTACACTGACCTCAGCTGTGCTGGGATACGCTTTCTTGCTTGCTTTCATATAATGAAATAAAGATTTCTTTGAAACACATGAATTTCATTTATTAAACACAAAGTAAATGTAGGAAGCACAAAACAAACATCTGCATTGTGAGATAAATGGAAGAAGGGTGGGGAGGCAGGAGGTGAGACATGGCCTGAGAATGTTGCAGGTTTGCATGTCCACGGTTCATATGCAGCCCCACTTTCTGATGTGCTGTGGAAAGGGGGCTGTAGTTCCTCAGGGCTAAACTGCAACTGGATTGGCTTCAAGTGCATCAGCAGCCTGCAGGAGTCTGCATGGGTGGAGTCTAGGCAGGCAGGCAAGTGTGGAATGCAGTCGGAGGTCCTGGGGACAAAACAGTGCCCAAATTGTGTTGGCAGGGATGATGGGTGTATTGGAAAAAGTTGAGATACACGGGCTGCAGGGGGAGGCAGTCAAGTGGCTGCTCCATCTGCAGTGCTAGTAGCATCTTGACGCTCCATAATGCTTAATAGCTGCTGCATGCTCTCCGTCCACTCCCTCCTGTTGCTGTGCCCTCTACTCCTTGAAATCCTTGTGTTTGGCGTCAGCATGGCCCAGGACATTTCACAAAAACTGCTCTCTAGTCTTTCTTGGGTACTTCTGTACCCATCTCAGAAGAAAATCTTTTCATAAAACACCTTAAAGACCAACTGTAGGGCAAAAACTAGTAACATAAAACAGATTTCTTTGTGCAATATCATATTACCAAGATGGGTTGGTCAGAGAGTGTACACCACAGGAACAATTTTTTTTTTTTTTAGTTCTTTATAAACTCCATTCATGGTTTCACTGAGGATCTGTCAGGGTGCTTCATTCTTTCAGAAATAGCTTCAATAAGCAAGGCATCACCACAAGGATTTCATTGATGGCAAGGGCAGCCATAATTTTCTGAACCATTCAAAATTGTGTGTTAAGCATGCTCCACGATCTACAAATCCGTGCTCATCTTGTCTCATGTTTATGCTTTAGAGTTCACCTTTAAGCTGATGAGTAAGAGTTTAATTTTAAAAATGATTGGCTGCACATGCATTGAAGTTTCAGAATAGTAAGAAGATAATTTTTTTCAGCAATGTGGTCCGCATGCACATGCAATGGTTAAATCTAGCCTGCAAGTTCGCACGCCCAACCAGAAAAAAAAAATCTCTAACTAAATTTCTCTATACAATACTACTCTGACTACGTGTAAAACAGTTTTATTCTCTTTTTAAAAAAAGGAATTCACAAAGTTTACACCCAGCATTGTAGTATGCTATAGACGTGTATGCACTGATGCTGGAGTTAGCAGTTCTCTTTCAGCCCCATCTCCTCACACTACAATGATGTTAACAGCACACATTCTTAGTGGGCACTAGAACTGTTAACTAACATATCTGTGTAAACATTGGGATTTTTAGCAGTTGCATGTTTACACATGGGGAGGGCCAGGACAGAGCTGATGCTTGCAGGGATCTGGCTTTTAAGCCAGCTCCCCCTGAGCACTGACTCCTGTCTGCTCCACCCTTCATCCCAGGGAGGAGGGGGGGGAGAAAAGGCAGCTCAGTGGGAGCGAACAGGCTCCTGCCAAGCTCCCCACACACATGTGTGGGGGGAGCTGGCTGCCCCCTCCCTTGCCCCTCTCTTTGATAGACTCTGAGGCAAGAGCGTGGGGGCAAGGGAGGAGAAGCGGGCAGGTGGGAGATGGTATATTCAGGAAGCTGCCTTTCAAGCCAACTCCCTACGTGTATTGGCTCTGGCCAAGCTGCCTTCTTCACCTCTCCTGCTGCCTCCCACAGAGCCAATGGGGAAGAGGGGCATGTGGGAGCCAGTGCTTGCAGGGAATAGTTGTATCAGAGGCAGCAGCATGGGGGGGGAGGAGGAGGAAGAGAGAGGCAGCTTCACGGGAGCTGAGCTAGTACACACAGGGAGCGAGCTTGAAAGCCAGCTTCCCATATGTACCAGCTCCCACATGCCCCTCCTTACTCGCCTGTGCTGCTGCCTCCCTAAGGGTACGTCTACACAGCAGCGTTATTTCAGAATAACTGACGTTATTCCAAAATAACATAGTGCGCATCTACACAGCAAGCCATTATTTTGGAATAATGTCGAGATGGAGGACTTCTTACTCCGACTCCTGGTAACCCTCATTTCACAAGGAGTAAGGGAAGTCAAAGGAAGAGTGTTCTTTCTTCGACTTCCTGCTGTGTAGACAGTGCCAAAACTAACTAATTAACGTAGCTGAAGTTGCATAGCTTAATTCAACTCTTAAATTGATATTTAAAAACAGGTTGGATAGACCTCTATCAGGAACGGTCTAGATGGTACTGGGTCCTGCCGTGAGGGCAGGGAACTGGACTTGATGACCTCTCAAGGTCCCTTCCAGTTCTAGTGTTCTATGATTCTATGACTTTAGCCCTGCTGTGTAGATGTGCTCTAAGAGAGACAGCTATGTGGTGGGGGCAGGCAGCTCCATGAGAGCCAGTGCTAGTGGGGAGCCATGAGCATTGGCTTTTAAATTGGTTCCCCCTCTGTGGGAGGCAGCAGGAGGAAGGGAGGCAGATGGCTCCGCAGGAGCTGGCACACACAGGTAGCTCCCCATGGGCACACCGAGGCAGCAAGGGGTGTGTGTGCATGTAGTCATTAGGATTAACCAATAAGCCCAGATTTATCAATTAATCCTGTAGACGACTACACTCTAACATCCCTAGCAGGCACCAAAACCCCGCAATGAAATTTTGTAGAGCCTCTCAAAAAAGAGGCACAACTCATAATGCTGGGGCAGGAGTGGGGGTTCCAATGTCATTTTAAGCTACTTTGCATCCTGATCCTGGACTGCTCATGGGACTAGAGATCCCATATGTAACTTAACCAGCACTGAGGGCCTCTCTAAATTAAGACAGCTTTCCGGGTTGCCCTGTGGGCTGCAGCACTGCCCAGAATCCAGGCACTGCTGATGCCCACTCCCAACAAATAGCTCCTCTTCTAGCCCTAGTGCATCCCAGAACATTCCTTAACATAGAATTAGGAGTGGTTCTGTGAGGTCAACATAGCGCTGTCATTCACAGCTTCTGTGCCAATGGGATCCTCCCCAGCTGGAATCAGAATATTTAGGGCCTCTTCTACAGCTCCAACCTTCTTCTCTGAATAAAGAATCCAAAGCTAAGGTAAAGATCTCATTCAAGACTTTTCTTTCAAAGAAGTACGGGACAGATTTTCAAGTGCCCAACACCTATGATTGTGGCCAGATTTTCAAGAGTCCAGTATACAGCTTAATCTACATATTTGGAAGATCTGGCCCTAAGAGTTTAGAGGAGAAAGCCAGGGGATCCGATCTTACAAAATAAGACATTTTTAAAAAAGCATTTAAAGGGATAAAAAAAAAAAAAAATACTCAGACTTGAGAAAAATGCAAAACTTTTCCCACAATAACACACAGAGCCCAGTCACTGAAAGCTGAAGGGAACAGACACAATTTTATCTTTATGCACACACTTTATTTTGTGACATCCTTAAATACCACTGTGGTTAATGCTGTACAAGAACCTAGATATATACATTCAAAGATTTAAGATGACATTCAAATGAAAAATACTCTGCACTCCTTTGCTTCTCTAAAATGTATTTAAAACTCTATCTTGTTTTGTTTTAAACTCATGAAAAAGTAGGGGGTTTGGGGTTTTTTTGTCTTAAGATCTCAAATTAATGGATTGTGACATCAAGACGTTGAAACTGGCAAATGAAACTGGAACAGAGTTTAGCTGAACTGTTTCAAACATTGGATTTTTATTTTTTGTTAACATCTAATTAACTCAGACACATAGGAGAGAAAATTTATTTCGGTGAAAAACTCAGCTCCCTCTCTGTTCACTGAAGGACTAAAACTCCCACTGAATTTCTCTAGCTCTTCCAGGAGCACTTCAACAACAACAAAGCAGGGGAAACAAAGCAACTTCTTTTAGCCAGACTGAAGAAAAAAATATTAGAAATAGTTCTATCCTTTATAGATATATAGATAAATTCCAACCCCAATCCCACAGCCTCCACTGGCCACAGTTCTCCATTATGTCTGACTAAAGAGCAGAAAGAGATAAAGAGATTTAAAGAAATTAAAGAGATTTGTGGCGTTCTCCAGAATGTTACTCTTTTGGCTTACATACTGAAAAGTTAAAACAAATAGTATCTAAAGTTCCACTTTTGTTGTGCTTTAACTACTTCTATATCAAATTTGCTTAGTATACACAGTTGACATTTTATTTCTAGTTATCCTCTGTAGAAACGCTACCCTGTGATCAGAGAGTCAAGCTAGAGTCTCTCCTCCTTTCACATCATCACCTATTAAAAAAAAAAGTTCTGGGAGTCAAGTTATGCTTTCATTTACAATTGGATAGTGCTATTGGCGTTTAAAGAGATTGTATACCTATAACAGAACATAATTTGAAAATCCTAGCACAGCACAGGTATAACTGAGAACTTTATCTGGCTCTGCCACTTTTTTTTTTTTATTACTAACTAGCAGATTGACCCAGTGTTGCTCAAGTCCTTAACTCAATTAATATTTTTTTCAATAAAAGGAAAATGGACATGCTTTATTTAAAAGATTGTATTTTTCAAAAATACAGTGCTATTTTTAAGCTATTTTTTATTTCTAATTTTTTAAACGGGTTAATTTTTCTGGGGTTTTTTAGTAAATTTTTTTAAATGGGAATTCCATCAGGTGTATTTTTTTCTTCTTCTCTATAACTCTTATGATTTGCTATGTTTTGATAAAAAAGGAGCTATAGTTAATTTGGTTTCCAACATTTTATTCTAGTTTTCAAACCTTAAGCATGGATTTAGCTGTGCCAAAACAGAGCACTACTGTAAATTACTCTTTTCTGTAAGATTTATTGAGAAGCAATCGTATTCCAGGTTCATCCTATTTTTGGGGGGAGCTCTTCTTGATTCAGGCCTTGTCTACATTGGCATGTTTTGTTGCCAAAAACTGTCTTTTGTTGACAAAACCATAAGAGCATACACACTACAACGCAGCTTTTGGGGGGGCACCCAGTTTTGGAGACAAAAAACTTCCACCTCTGGGAGAGGCTTGTGTCTTTTCCCCTCTCTTTATTGTGGAGAAAGAGACAGTGCAGACTCTGTGTTTTGTTTTGTCAGGAGAACTCCCACAATACCTGCCCTGATGGCTGTGCTCTCAGTGTTTTCTGATTTCTTCTGAGTGGTTTTTGATCTCTGCTGCCCTCCAGGCATACGCCCCTCCCCTTTCAAAGCTCAGGGAAATAACCTACAGCTGAGTGAGCTGCTCAGTTTGGAGAACAAACAAAAAGCAAAACATTGGAATGCTCCCATTCTGCCCTGCTAGAAACACAGTAGCAAGCAGACTGCTGCTGCAGGCGGAAAGCTAGAGAGACTGCTGTTTTGACATTCCTCAACACAAGAGAACTCACATACTCATGATGCTGCTGCCAGCAACTGAGAATGCTGTAGGAGAACTCAGAGAGAATCCCAAGAAGCAAAGGGATCAGCTCTGCCTTCCCACAACACTGCACTGTGGAATGCTTTGCTCAATCTGTCAACAGAGGAGCTAGCAATGTGGCCTTGAAATGTCGACAATGGGAGGCAGAAAAACCAGTTTGACCAGTTTTCCCTTTTGAATGGCGACAGCACTTTAGTCGCCAAACTTTTCCAGTGAAGACAGCCTCAGTCTCTTTCAACATTCACTCAGTTATATCAATTTTGAAACGTACTTGATTTGGTGATTGCCTCTTTTATGTTTGGTTTTATGAGAAATAATCACATGTTAATGTGCCTACATGTTAATGTCTCTACAAGTACTTCCAATCAGGCCAAATTCAAATAAAATGTTTCACTATACAGAAGCCCTTAAAAGTCTTCTTGCAACTACTCCCCAATTATGAGACAGATTAAGAGAGCTTTAAGAGTAGACACAGTCATCTACTCTGCCTGATCCCTAATTAGCATTACAAAAATTACATGTCCTCTCCAACTCACATACAAAACAACTACAAACTTCCATAACAAGATGGTTTTCCCATACTTTATTCCACAGATGTGCACTCCAACATAAACAGTCTAAGTAAGATAAGTCTCTAAAATTAAGTCCTATTAGTGCTTAGCTTTTTTCTGTGAATATGTACTCAATGATTAGTTCCACTGAAATCAACATGAGCCAAGTTAATCAAATGCATGTTTACAGGATGGGGCCATAGCCTGAACTCTCTCATTTTAATTAAGCAAACCCTTGATTTTTCACTATGAGTGAGGACTTGCATAACTTTGGCCATCCATAATTTTGTCCTAACTGGCTGATTTATGTTAAAAAATGCAAAACCCTCAGTCTTTCAAACTTACAACAAAGTATCAGTGTGTAAATTTTTCAGTATGCTCAACAGCCAGTTAGGGATCATTCAGAGCTGCCCCAAGCCAGGTAGCATGGGGTTTGCACCTTGAGTTTGCAAAGTTACATCCAAATCCTTTCAGATCCCTGCAAACAAACTGCCATGGATTTACTGGCCCTCAACAGCTCAAGTATATATTCTGAAAAGAAACTACTGCGTATAGTTGTGCCATCTTGATAATTTTTTTAAGTCTTGTTTAAAAAAAAAAAAGGGCCAAATCCTGAAAGTTTCTTTAAATTATATCTAGTTAAACAATTCAACAATGATCTTCTGTACATGCTTCACACTATATGGACAATTAATAGTTGTAAGTGGAGAGAGAAGCTTACTAGTTAGTTTAGTAACATGGTGGGTTATGCTTTAGACCAGGGCTACTCATCACGCGGCACCTTGACCCACTTCCTGGGCCGCCTGCCTGCCTCATTGCTACTGGCTGGCGGGGGGGTAGGAGGGGAGAGGCAGCGAAGCCGCCCCGCAAGCAGAGCCGTGGGGGCAGTTTCCCCGGGAACCATGCATGGGGGGCACCAGGCTGAGGTGAGAGCAGCACGCACAGCCCACGTATTGTGGCGAGCCAGGAGCACCTGGCAGGCCACGTGCAAACTGCAATCAAGTCACCAAGGCAGCCAGGCCAGGCGGTGGGAGAGGCCACTTTAAAGGTAGGGTTACCCGCCATATCTCCAGTGCCTGGCTCTGGAAGAGGGGGATTTGGTTGGGAGGGACTGGAGGTGCCTGGCTCTGGGGGAGGGCTAGGTACATTGAGATAAAGCAGTGGGATGGAGTGCCTAACTCTGGGGAAGGAGAGGAGCTATTTCAGTAAATATTGTATTGGCAGTTTTTGTTTGATTTGTTAAAATTGTGAAGCCAAAACAAAAAGTAGTCAATATAATGGTCTTCTGTTGATATGTGTTTTAGTAGTTAAATTGCTGAACTGTCATTGCTCACTAAAAGTGCTATCATATGGGTGGAAATTCGGTAAACATTGAATTTTATTAATATCAGCAGAACTGACTTAAATGGGGCCTGCATGTTGTGTAGTCTTACCTTCTTTCATACTGACGGGCATGAATACAAAGATTAAGGTATTTGCATAAATATTTGCATATATTTGCAGCCACGCTTAAGTTGCGGCCCTCGGCATGTGCTGTGGGTATCATTTGTGGACCCCAGGGTCTTCCAAAGTTGAGTAGCCCTGCTTTAGACTCTATAGTTTTCTAAAAATAAGATCATACTATCAAAACTGATAATGTTGCTAACAAATTACATGTGGACTACAAAATGAATCCAGGCTAACAGACCCATTTTCAAAAGTAAATTAGGCAGTTAGGCACCTATGCCTCATTAAAAGCCCATGTCACATAAGCCCAAAAAAGGTTGTATCTTTTGAAAATGGGACTCCAATTGCTCACTTGTGCCTGGCAATGATGAGCAACATCTAAATATCTTTTAAAAATTGGGTCCAAGTGCCTAGCAAACCTATTTAATCTTAATTCTTTTCCCAGAAGAGAACAAAAATATTGAAAATCTTTTTTTAAATCCCTTTTCTAAAACACATTAGTCACCTTCAATTCAATGTCAGAAAAAAGTTTCGTCCCTTTGATAGGTATTTCTACCTCAGACATTTTACAAAAGCTTAAGATGCTTGACAGGTGTTTTATGGAACAATCTAATGTTATTAAGAAATATTAGTCAACTTTTAGAACAGATTTTAGTATTCATATTGGTCTGGTACACCGATAACTAACTTAGCTGGGGACTTAATAAAACATGAAGTTCATGTCCACTTGTATCTATACAGATGCAAGTATCACATTATAGGTTAATTCTAAATATTGCATATATGTCTTACAAATCATGTTATAGAAGAAGTTGTCAATGTTATGCATAAGAGATTAAATGGTCCTAACAGTCTGCCTGTATATATTATATTTACCAAAGAAAATTTAAGATTTCTATTTAATGCTATCACTATTAATGGAGATCTGTCAACAGGTTGGCAGGGAAGGGATTAACACACCATTTTGTTGGAGGGAAGACCACAAGTGCTGGCTTGGTGTGAAGAGTTTTACAAACTAGGAGGACTGGGTTAGTTTTGTGGAACCAGTTCTGCCTAAACAAACAGAGGTACAGAGTTGCAGTCTTATCTATACATAGAAATGCTAGATTAATTAAGTCATGGTTTTGCAGCTATTTTGTTAAACACTCTGCAACTTTGTGTCCACATGTACATCTGTTTATATGTTGCATACATCACTTCAATTTGACCTTGTTATGAAAACTATGTGTATATGATACATGTAAATCAAGTTTGCATAGAGTTAGCTAAGTAGTGCAACACATCACCTTCAGCCAAACCAGTGCAACTTCTGTGTTTAGCCCAGAACCAACTGTAAAAATGAGAGAAGGATCTTTAGGAGGAGGACTGAAGCTGATGGAAACTAAAAGAATTCCTCCACTTAGGAACTTACCTAAAGCAAGACACACTTTACATGAGCAAAGCCCTTTTGCAGTTGTTTGGTCACTGAAGAGACAGGTAAATAGTGAGCATGTCCTATTTCACAGTAAAGTTCACTGCAAAGGAGTATAAACTTCATCTTGCTTTCTTGCTCTAGCCACCCCATCATACATGGTGTGTATTTATTGTCATATAAATATGAAAACTATTTTAAATGCACAAATAGTGCCAGATGTCTTACAGACAAGCAGGAAGGCAAAAGATAACTGAACAAGAAAGCTTACAAGCTATAGCATGGCATTGTATAATTTATTCCTCTCAAAGGACATCTAGTTCAAATTTGCTTTGTCAAGAGATTTTTTTTCAAATTGCTAAAACTAAAGATATCAAGTTATGTTCTGCTGTCTCCTGGAATATAACCAAAAACAGATTCAGTAACGGGAATATAGAGGAACATTTTGTTGATCTATAAACCAAAACAGATTTTTCCTCCAAAGTGTATTGGCTCAGCAGTACTAACAGGGGCAAAAATTCCTTTTGGTCAACAAACAAATATGACCCGAAGTCAAACAGGGATCAGAAAGATGCTGAATAGGAATATGTTTTATAGTAATTTCTCTGACTATAGCTGCACTTTCTGGAAGACATATGAACTTTGAGTATCTTCTAACTAAAGCCATTTTTAGATATTAGGACTTTAAAAAAAATCAATATTTTCAAAAGTCAAAAAAAGCAATTAAGCTATCCTCTGTCTGGAGGAGTCAGTGATTTTTGTCTGAGACACACACAGACAGACTTAGGAAGGCCATAAAGTAATAAAAAATCACATCAGAAAAATCTGAGTCCATTAGGAATGTAAACCACTCCAATAGAACTTATCATACCAAAGGATGAGAGAAAGTGTCATGCTATATTTCTAGACCCATGGGTATATTTTTAACAAATTCAAATGCTTCTACTTGTGCTACTCCATCTACAGTCCTTAGGCCACCATATCAGGACAAAAAATTCCATGGACAAAGTAAAAGGGTTGGGAAGGATTATGTGTATCGTGAGAGTTGGAAAATAAGTTGCTGTCAGTGGGAATGATCATGGAACAAGTGTGTCTAGTGGGGTTCTACAGAGATCAGTATTAGGTCTGATACTATTAAACACTTTCACCAGAGACTGGGAAGTAAATATAGAAACTGCTGATAAAATTTGCAGATGTCAGAACCTGATAGAATGGTAAGTGAGGACAGGGTAATCATATGGAGTGATCTGACTTGCTTGGTAAGTTAGAGTGAAGCAAAACATGCATTTTAATACAACCATGTACCAGGAACACAGGCAATACCTACAGAATACTGAAATAGCCTCTCATTCCTGGCATGGTTCTGTATTTCTAACACTTCTTAAGTCAACATGACAAGAAGCATGTGCAAAATTTATAACATGGATTGAACAAATGCCTGCCTATAATCATGGGTGATTCAAATATATTGAAGGAGTTTTCCTTTTTCCTCACTGTGTAGGAGGCAATCCACTTGGGTATAAACATATACCGGAAAAATTATTATAGTGCTAGTGGCTCCATGACACTTCTGTGGCTTGGCAACACTGCAGCAACAAACAAACGAACAAACAAACAAGCAAACCACAATGTGAAGCAATGCAGCCTCACATAAAGGTTACAAATCTAGCTTGAGTACCTGAGTATCCCTGTAATCAAATATGACTTTGTCCAAACAACCATTTTCAGTATAATCTTCAACTCTGCTGAAAGGGGAAACTGGTCAGAAGTGGTTGTAGATGACAAGCAACAGTAAGTTGTTAGAATCATGCAGGTGCCCAAGTTCTTGAGTTGCTATTTTATTTTTAATGTGTTTCTATGTGCTGCAAAATGTCTAAAAATGTGAGACTAATCCAGCTAGTCCCTAGAGTTTCACCTCCAGACAAACTCTGCAGAGTGTCTAGGTTTGAAGGACATGCTAACAAGCAGAAAAAAAAAGTTAAATTGAAATGATTATTTGTCTCTCCTGACTTTTCCAGTCAGAGCCATTTGTTCCACGTTAACAAAACTGGAAATGCATTTTCAAAAGTTTCATGTGGGAGGATGTACCAATCCACGGTCAATATTTCCTTGAAGGATACTTAAAATTAAAATAACTAGCATTGAGGAAACAGAAGCAGCAAATGGAATCTCAATTATGAAACAATCTTGAGATTCCATTAATTCTCATTTATGGTCCCCATATGTCTTTCTAGAAAGTGAGTAACAATACATAACCATGGTATGTTAAGCAACAAGCTGCAGAACTAAATTTTTTTTTTCAATCACTTGTGGAGATTAGTTAAAGGAAAGATTTGGATCCTTACTCCTCTAGTAAGTAAAGACAGAAAAAATAATTTTCCTGGACAGTACTTGAGCACACAACCAAATTTTATAAACAGATTATTATTATAACATGGTAAGTGGCAGTGACTAACCATTTAAAGATAACAAGCAAACGGGGATAAAATAAAGCCTTGACACATCCTGGCCCTAGTAACACTAGATGATTTTGCTAAAGTTTTCCCCAAATAGTCATGATGTCACAGTTCAGGGTAGGGATGTGAAAGGTTAACCAGTAAGCATCATTAAGGGTGATGCTTAGGGGCTAGAGCAGCTCCCTGCCTGCCACCGGCAGGGTCACAGAATCATAGAACCATAGAGCTGGAAGAGACCTCAGAAGGTCATCAAGTCCAGCCCCCTGCTCTAGGCAGGACCAGTCCCAACTAAATCAACCCAGCCAGGGCTTGGTCAAGCCAAGACTTAAACACCTCTAGGGTCCACTGTGGACAGGAGCACTCCAGCCCAGCCAGAGCAACCCCTAAACACAGAAGGCCCCCAGTGGGAGGAGGAAGGGCACAGGCAGGGGCTGATCCGGCTGGGCTGAAGCAGCCATGCATAGGGAAGGGCTGCTACTGCCTGCCACGGAGGGTGGGGATGAGCACTTCAGCCCAGCTGTGGCAGGCAGCGTTGCTCCAGCCCAGCTAGGCTGAAGCAGCTCCCTCACCTGTCTCCCTTTAATCAGTTAGCCAGTTAAACACTACATTTAACTGGTTAACCAATTACATGGGATT
This sequence comes from Rafetus swinhoei, assembly GCA_019425775.1. Taxonomy (NCBI): domain Eukaryota; kingdom Metazoa; phylum Chordata; order Testudines; family Trionychidae; genus Rafetus; species Rafetus swinhoei. The sequence goes on along the minus strand of CM033430.1, from coordinate 49,074,822 downwards.
TTATATCCCTAGTTCAGGGCAACTGCACCTGTATTTCCCCTCAGTGGTCCAAAAGGCACCCAACTCTTGGGCTTTCAGCTCCTCCGTTACTGCCATTGTGGGTCAAGACCCTGTCTCACTCCCGTTCTGACTTAAGTATGTCCAGGCTGCACAGTTCCCTGCATTTACTGTACATTTCCCATAGCCAGGTTGCCCAAAAACACTCGCATGCTTTCTCTACAAAGACTGTTCATAGGTATAACTACTACAGTTACAAGATACCACATGGCGTTTCCTATGCAAGACTATATTTAATCTAAATTTTAAAATAATTAGACAAAACAAAATCTTACATGCATGCTAATAAGCTTACCAGAGTTAACCACAACCCTATAGTGGATTTTGGCAGGATGCCTCGTTCACACCCCCCACCCAGAAGGCATTCCCTTGTGGTTATCACTTCATCAGAGCTTCAGCTCAGAAGAAGCACACTTGTCTTATCAGGTCTCAATAGGCCCAGTCCTCCAACTTCTCTAAGGACTGGGGGCCTACTATGGAGGAGGAGGAAGAAGGCCATGAACCAATGTAAACCCAGCTTTATTTACCCCAAAATATCCTTACTATGTTAACTGTATAAGCAAATTCTTGGGGGAGTTGGGGGGCTGGCTTCAATGGATTGATATTAGAGAAAGTACATTAGCACTCCTCCTCCTCCTCCCCCCCGCCCAGAGAAGTTACACAATTGCTTTTTTTAATTCAGCGTATCAAATTAGGGTTAGGGTTAATAACTAAATAAACTAAGTTAAATTTTATCCTAATTCTACATGGCTTGCTCAAAATAATACAAGATACTTGATACAGCAGGCAGCAAAGCGGGGAAGGGGGAGCTGGTGCTGGGGGCAGCCAGCTACCAAAGCAGCCTCTGCCCACAGCCAGCTTAGGCTGCCACAAACAGGGACTGTTGGACCCGGCACAAGCTGGGAAAGAGCAGTCCCAGCTCGCACCGGTACGGGACCTCTGTGGCTCTGCATTTTAAATATAGTAAGAGCTGTCTGGTTCTTACTACATTTAAAATGCAGAGCTGCAGCAGTCCTGGACCCAGTGCAAGTCCCTGCTTACGCCAGGTCCATGAGCTACCCCCACTGCAGTTCTGCATTTTAAACATACATGTAGCCTGGCTCCTTCTCTATTTAAAATGCAGAGCTGCAGCAGTCCCAGCTTACGCTCGTCTAGGACCTACCCCTTCTGGGGCTCTGCAGTTTAAATGTAGTAGGAGCCAGGCTGCCTGCGCACTCGGCTCCTGTTACATTTAAACTGCAGAGCGGCAGCAAGGTTAGCTCCTGGACCAGCGTGAGCCAGGACAGAGCCCCTTCCCTTATCAGCTAATCGTGTAGTTGATACAAATTGCATCAACTATACAATTAGTCAATTACCTGCCTCTTAACATTCTTAATGAGAAGCATAACCTATTATTCTGGATCACTATGACTTCTCTGCTATAATAATTTTTAGTAAAAGTGAATTTCTCTTCTATCAATATGGAAAAACTAATCCATTTAGATCCATGGTGTCCAACACACTAGTCACATGTGGTTATTTGGCCGGTTGAGTGTGGCTAGTTTGCTACAGCAGTAGTCTCTATAGTGGCTACTGCTTCAGAACTGGTTGGACACCATGGGTTTAGATGAAAGAAAATATATTTGTATTATTCTTAAGAGTCACCAGATTGCGCATAAACATTGCCTTTGGATCTAAGGACCAGTTTCAAATATGTTCCTATCAAGCAAAATCTGTACTCTCTACCCCTCATTTGTTTTCTCACTTGGCCTAGCCTCTGCTTCCCTTAGTTTAGAATAACTTTAATTTTGTCTACTAATGCAATCCTGTAAGTTCCCACTTTTTCCTTCCATTTTATCTGCTTTTACTTCTTGCAGAAAAATGAACAGTCCAACAGATACATTTATTTTAAAAAAATCCACAAGTGTTAACAGATTACTTGGAACTCATATGAACAAAGAGACATGATTTGTGTCAATGTTGACATCAGAAATATCCAGACAAATGCCAACTGTGGCAAGAACACAGGTTGAACTGCTCTAGTCGGGAACCCTCGGGACCTGACCGGGTTTCAAACCAGAGAATTTTCTGGACCACGGGAGGTCAATATTGTCTAGCAGCACTACCAACACTTCCACTGCTTACTGGGCTCTTAGAGAACATTTAGGGATAAATTAGAGTTAAACAACAGCACAGAACACTAAAAGCTAGGTCTGGTGGCTGTAAACAAACTTTATGGGACCACGGGAAACTTGGGCACACCCATGAAAAGTGGACATCCAGCTAATTAAAATCATTCTGGACGATGGATGTTTCCGGACCAGAAAGTCCTGGACTAGTTAATTAATCTAAATTTAACATCCCTAATCAAATAATCAATGGGAAGCCCCACACGGATCACAGGACTAGAGGGGGACTCCCACTGGCCCAGTGCTCCCTGCAGGGCTCTGCTTTTGAAATGTACAAGAGCCCTGCTGGCACTCTTGTACATTTCAAAAGCAGAACTGCAGCAGAACCAGTGGGAATGGAGACTGCTGCAGTCCCCGCTCATGCCGTTTCCTGCTGTGCCTCTATCTCCCCTGCCCACCAGGGAGACAGTGCTGGGGAGAACTGGCTTTTAAGCCAGCTCCCCCCAGCACCGGCTTCTGCTCCCCCCACTTGCTGCCTCTTTCTGATAGAGGCAGCAAGGAGGGAGAAGCGACTAGTCACATCACTAGTCAACTATCCAATAAACTTATGCTTACTGGATAGTCAACTAGTCATTTACATCCCTATTCTGGACTAGACAGGTTCAACCTGTATGAGGATGACAATAGCAAAGTGTGAAATGGGACATTTTTCTTATCACTCTAAAAAATTTATTCTTCCTGTTCACCAATTTTTTCCGTTAGTTATTTGGTTAACTAGGGTAGTAAGTTACCTAATAATCAGAGAAAGTAAGTGATGTTTCACATAGCATGCTGTTTGGTGAACCTCTGTAAAGCACACAGGTACTGTGATGAGAAGCAAGGAAAAAATATCGATAGAGTCCTTAGAGATACAACTGGCATCTGAGGGACACAGCACACTTGAAACCCAGTAATTCCCTCCTACAAATCTGCCTATGAAACACAGTCAATCTGATTTTCTGTCACTTTCCTAGTTATTCTTTAAAAAAAAAACCCACACACCTCTTCTGTGAAAGACTCATAGAAATAGACAAACAGAAGGAAATGTTGACAGTGACCATACACAAACTACTGTCAAAAACATAATTTAATAGAATAATTTTTCCTCTAATTTTTAATTTCTAAACTGTTGGTACTGTAAAAGCAAATTTAAAGGTCTGAATTTTTTTTAAATATTTTGTGTCTATCACTACTTTACTCCTGAGTTCTCAAATCCTACCTCCTGATGTTAAATTATCACTTCTTTAGTTTGTTCCATTGTCCTATTCTTCAGCACTTAAAAAAAAAAAAAAAAAAAAAAAGTATTGTAGAGAGCAAGCAGAAAACATTTCTACTGTCTGAACCCTATGTTCCAAACATTAAAAGCAATTTGCTATAAATGCAGCAAGTGTTTGTTTTCTATTACCCAGATAGGAAAAAATCTAACTGCATCTTGAGTGCTCTACAGATTTTATGGTTGTGTTACATATTGAATACCCCAAGGATTTTATTATTACCTTATATCTTACATCATTCCTGTAAGGAGCTGCGACTTTTGGAGAAGGGGAAGAAAAGCACAAATGCTGCCAATGTATCATTCAAAGGACTGTCTTCTCCTCCACATACATATAGCTCCTTAATACTGAATGACAAATATACTTCCTACTGTTCATTAACTACTAATATATGAGATATGGGCCAGAAACCAAAACTATGGTCCAAACTCCTCCTGAAGTCAGCATCTAAGTTTTGCTGCTCCAGCTCCTCTGTATAAACTAACATTTTTAGTTTGTTAACCTGCTTTTTTAGCTCACTGGTATTCTTCATGAAGTGTAAGGCCTATTTGTCATATTTTTCCGTCTAAATTTATAAGTAAACATCAAACTCTGGTCTTTACTTTCACAGTTAAATTTCCTGTCCCTCTGAGGAATGTCGTCCATGGACTCTCTTGTAGATTTTCACCACGTTTCTGTGGAAGGAGTGGGGAAATAGTCCTATCTCCATTAAGCTGGAGGGCCCACCCTCAAAGCTGGCAGATCCCCAAAAACTTGCATGGATTTTAAAGATTTGGTTCCACATTAGTTCTGACCCATGGCATCCTTCATGCATCGCCACCCAACTGTGGCAGCATGGTAATCAAGGAATCCCTTAGGAGAGCTCTTCGGAAAAAAATAATACAGCTTAAAGTCTTAGAACCATGGTGTCCATCCAGTTCGCTATCACAGTAGCCACTAGTGGCTACTGCGATAGCGAACTAGCCACACCCAACTGGCCAAATAGCCACATGTGGCTAGCATGTTGGATACCATGGTCTTAGAAGATGGGAGGGTATGTCTATCCCTTCTACCCTTCCCTTTGTGTAGACTGCAGCCTTCATAATAAAGCCTAGAAGAGTATTGTGGTAGCAGTTTATACTTCCACAGAGAAAGAGGGAAGCCTGCACATGGATTTCAGAGAGATCCAAGCTCTCTGCAGCACTATACAATATGCACTAACATTTATATAGCTTTAGCAAATTACATTTGATCACAAACACACACATTCTTTGTGAAAGTATCCTGCCCACTAAGCATCTTCCACTCATCCAATAAAAGAACCAGCCTTTTGTATCTAAGTTTCATTCACCCTAGATATGTAAAAAAACATTTCCAATGGTAAAAGTGCAAGAGTATTAGAAAATATATTGTGGATTTCATCTTTTTTAAATAAATGACACTAATAAAACAAGGACTGGTTTGACTTCAAAGTTGTAACCTCTTTTCAGAGCATGTCAAGAAAATTCTCAATAAATGCTTTGTTTTTCATTTTGCAATTTAGACACCTTTTGTTTTCCTATTATACACCTGATGTGTTTTTACTTCCTTCATTTCAACACTATTTTTAGTAAAGATCATAAACAGGTTAATTTAGAAATATTATCAGATTTTTTGATCAGAGAATTATTTCCAATTTCAGAATCAGATTTTCTTTTAAGCCATATTTTAATATCATATCGATTACTGCGACTTCTTGAATTTAATGAAATTAGCAATTCCTTCCAGTTTTAAAGTTACTGAAGAATGTAAACAAGTTATTTAAACATTTAACATTTTGATTGTTTAAGCAAAGTACAGTTTTTTCTAACCCCTCCCAAAAAAAATCCTGATGTTTGTGAACTTGCTCTGTACAATAGCAAACTCTTCTCACAGGAATCAGATGAAATGCCTTGCAAATACTGTTAATCTCAACTGGAAATTAGATGGCATTTGCAAAATAGAAAGTGCAAGAATAAGTGTGTGTGTGCAAATTATATTAAAATGCCATGTCTAGATTAGAAAACAGCAAAATGTTCCACATTTGATTCTAGTTAATCTAATTTATGACACTAGAACCATAAATTCTCTATTCTGATCTTCCAAAATTATTTGAATGCATGTGCTGCTCAAGTCTAGGTAATCTGCTTTGTATTTACAGAGGCTATGTAAAGTCTGAGCTCAAGGTGCAATTTCCTGCAATCTTACAAGTACCAGTAGGAAGTGCCTACCACTCCCCATATATGGCCATAATAGAACTTAGAATAGAACACATTATATACTAGTGATTAAGCCGCATCTAAGATATGCCATGGCACTCAACCAGTCAAGAGTACTTACACTTTGATTTTGCCCCAAAATAGAGGAGCCTGTATGAAGTCTCTGGTACAAAAAATGTAACTTATCAAAGCACACCTCTGGAGTTTTTTTTTTTTTTTTTTTAAATGAAAAACCTCAGTCAAAATACTTTGTCAAATGTAACAAATAGCTTATTGTAAAGCCAACTGCCTGACTTTAGGTTGTAGATTAGTGATAACCTCCATGTTTTCAGTGCCTGAAGTACTATTTCCATGGTACCTATACAGGACTGAATCTCCTTATTACCCAAACTCTCAATTTTCAAACAAAGGATACTAATTTATACTGAAACCTTCATAAGATCGATGCTATCTGTAAACCAGACTGAGTTTAAGCATTTTCATATTGAAAGACTGAGGTGTAGTTTCTGTTCTAGACCTCCATATACTTAAGCATGGGGATTGACATATTTTAATAAATATTTTACAATTAATCATTTTCTATATCTATAGTCTATCACTAGTCTACTAGTACATGTGTTTTTAAAATAGCCTCCTCCTAACTTGACTGTAGTGTTGATACTGCCAACACTAATACAGTACTTAAATCTGAGAGATGTTTGGGGTGCAGGTAATTGCATTGGGCTGAAGATCAGATGTGACATGCCAGTTGAGCAACTCATCTATTCTAGCTCAATGCTTGCTTTCTTTAAAATGCACACTGAACTTGAGATTATGAAACATACCAAGAGAGAACATCTCATCTTTTTAACCAGAAAAGAGGTACAACACTGGCAGTGTCTATTGTAACTATGGCCCAATCCTGCAAACATTTTTTAAGACCATTTGCCAGACCCAGCACCTAGTCCAGAGGTACTGGAACAATTTTTATAGTGGGGGTGTCATGCAGCACCCCTGGTTCCAACATCTATGCCCTAGACTGCACAAGTAAAAGCAAAACTAAAAGTAATTATGTTTCAAAGTACTAGGCTTACTTTATTTAAACTAAGCCAAAAAATAAGATGGTATGGAAGACCTGTGATACTGAAATTTAGTTAATGTAGGTCTTTTCTGGCTTCTATATCTCTACCAAGAAATTATTGCATTTGGTAACGTTCTATTCCAGCTCACATCTACAAATATTTTTATCTTCTTTTTCATAGCTATGTTTCAGCTAATAAGTTCTTTTAGAAATAATTTTTAAATTCATCCTACCTTAATGTGAATTAAATCAACTATAGATAAGCCCAGAGTATCCCAAGAAACAGATTTTGTGAGCATAAAGATGCCATTTTACACAACTTTCCTAACCATACCACTACTTTTAGTACTAATGAGCATTTATCAGAATTGCACTATTTTGTAGCTTCCAAGGACAATAAATGATGCTGATACTTTTGTGGGATATAAATTTGCTCTCTAAACATATGATTTGATTGTTTCTATGCATAAAGAAAATAAACTGTTTTCTTAAATGGAATTTCAACAGTTAAAAAAAACTATCATAAGCTGTGACATGAACCAGCAAATTTACCAGATTTTTCCAACATCACTATAATATGGATCAAACAAAAAATTAACTGAGTGCAAGGGGTGTAACGAGAAGATGTATGTAGCCTCAACTCTCTTTCGTAGCCAAAAAAGTGTAAATATAGAAACCTTAACAGGTTGCATTTTTTAACCTAACTTATAAACTAAATGTAAAAAGGTCATGTTTTAGGGTGCATTTACAGTCAGCCAAGTGTTGAGTATAAGCTTCCACCTGAACCATCTACTCCTTACTGAGAAAAACAGTTCCTTTTTCATACTGCATGCCTAACGTGACAACTTGTATACCTCCTTGTTTTGAGGCATCTAGCCTTTATTAGGAAGGCTTGTCTTTCAACTCCATCTTTCCCACGATTTACACCTTACTTGCCTTCTACCCACCCACGCAAAATGTACCCTCTGTACACATCTGCCAGATAAAACAGTCGACCTGGACTGGATGTCTAAGAATAAATGCAGTAAGTACTTAACATCCAGCACTCATTACTCCCGTGTGTATTTAACTTGACTGAACAGCCCTGGGAGAAAGGCGAAATTCGATCCTTCTAACTGGTTCCTGGGATGTGTGAAAACTTAGCCCAACTAGTCGGAAAGGGGGAGGAGGGAAGCTTGTCTCAAATACAACCGCCTGGAGAACACAGGATGTTCTCGCATGATATAAACAGGATGTCAGCAGATCGCTTCTGGCTGGGCTGTGAAAATCCAAATTGCGAAGGCAGCTTTTTTTTGGGGGGGGGGGGGACCCTTGATCTCACGTTTTAAAATCTAGGCTACACCAAACCCCCTTACCCGCCCCAGCGCAGCCCCGCTGCGGCCCCTACAACGCCCGGGCTGGGCTTCAAGGCGCAGCAGCGGCCGTGGGGCAGCGAGCGGGGCCTACGGGGGGGAGGGGGGGACGCTCATCGCACCCGGCCTCAGCCGCGCTCCGAGCCCCGGGCTCACTCACCGCTTCCGCGTGCGGCTCCTCGGCGGCGACGGGAAAGTGCGTGGGGCAGCCCGGCCGCCCCGCTTCGCTCACTCGCTGCCCCGCATGGCCCCGGCACGGCGAGGCTCCCTGGGCGCTGGAAGCGAGTCGGGCGGGAGCGGGCGCGGCGAAAGAGCGAACAGCGCTGGCTCCGCGGCGCCCGTGGCTGCTCCTGGCGTAGACAACTGTCCTCAGGCCCGCGGCGCATGCGCATGCGCACGGCCCGTTCCCCGCCGCCTTAAGGTGGACTGGTCCATCCCGCCTCTTCAGGCGGGGGAACGGCCCTGAGCCCCCAAGCTCCCTACACACACCTTAGCCGCAGCCGGGACACTCCGCCAGGTGGTCCCCGGGCCTGTCCGCCTCTAGGGCCGAGGCGCTAGTGGTGTTTGCCGAGTGGGGACAGGGTGCTGTGTGCTGAGCGATGTCCTTGTGACACCCTTACCCAGGGGGGCTGGATCTAGGGCGGGGGCTACAGCAGCACCCCCTGGCTTGAAGTGGTTTTCATTATATACAGCAATGGTGGGCAACCTGTGGCCCATCAGAGTTCTAGGTGTGGCCCATGAGACATTGCTCAGGAGCCAGATTTCACTGATTTCCATCCATGCAGGGGTTTTTTCCCTGCTGGTATTTCTAGAGTGAGGCACACACAAAGCAAGGGCCTGTGAAGTGGTGTCTACTGAACACAGTATTGACCATGAGAGCCATGCACGCCCTCTGCATTCAGTCAAATGGCTCAGTCGGCACACCCCGCAAATTCTAGGTACGCCAGCAGTGTGAGCAAAACTACCCTATCCCGGGAGACTGTCTCGGTTACAACAATCTTGTGGCCCCCCGAGAGGAAGGAGGGTCACTCATCTGGGCCCATTTACTAGCCTAGGTTGCTCACCGCTGATGTACAAGGTGTATAGCTGGTCCAATGGTTCTCAGCACCCCCACTATGCAACTTGTTCCAGCTCACTGGCCCTACTTCAAGAAGGAAAGATGGGAAGGGGGAAATGAGGCTCAGTAAAGGTCTGATTGTAATAGGACAAGAAGATCTGATGTTGTTCAAAATAGCTTATTACAAGATAGCCTTAACTAATAACAATTACTAAAGTGGGTCTGGAAGGGACCCACAGAGGTCATCTAGTTCAGCCATCTGCAGTGAGATAGAACCAAATAAACCCATACCATCCCTGACAGGTGTTTGTCCAAGCTGTCCTTTAAAACCTCCAGCCATAGGGATTCCATAACTTCCCTTAGAAGCCTGTTCCGCATTAGTTATGTCTGTTATCTCGCAGCTTATGCTGAGTAATATGTAAATGAGGCTGCTGGAATATCGCTGAGCCTCATTTGCATACCTAATGAGCCACCATTTTTTCAGAAGAGGCTCTTGCGCAAGAAGAAGGAGGGTCTACACTGCCCCTTCTTGCAAGAAAACCTCTGCGCAATGCCATTACACCTATTACTTTTCAGGAAGAACAGCATTGTGCAAGAGGGTTTTTCTTGTGCAAGAAGGGGCAGTGTAGACGCTCCTTCTTGCGCAAGAGCCTCTTCTGAAAAAAATGGTGGCTCATTAGGTATGCAAATGAGGCTCGGCGATATTCCACGCTTAGCCTCTTTTGCATATTACTCACTCAAGAAGCCGCGAGTGTAGACATAGCCTTACAGTTTTCCCTTACATCTAACCCATTACTTTACCTTCAGTGGACACAGCAAACCACTGACCACCATCCTTTTAATAACCATCTTTAGCATATTTTGATCATTTTTGTTTCTTTCCTCTGGACTCTTTCTAGTTTATTCACATCTTTCCTAAAAGTGTAGTACCCAATACTGGACACAATAATTTAACTGAAGTCTCACCAGTGTTAAGTAGAGCACACAGGAAAATTACATTCCAAACACAACACTCCAAAATATGACTCATAAAATACAATGAAAAGGTGTTCAATTTAATCGAGCTGTGTTCCAGAGAGGTGGGTGTGATGTAAAGACTGAGACTGATAAGTTATGATCCTACAAATCATTCTGTGCAGACAAATTAGTTAGGTCTCTGTGCAGATAAATGGGTGCACCCACATGCAACACCTCACATTATATGGACCATAGCAAGAATTTGTTCAAGACAGTGTTATTTTTTAAATGTGAATACAGCCAAACGGCATTAATAGGATATAAGACAAACTCTGCCAAGTAAGATGGAGAATAAAAGTAACAGTTAAAAAAATCAATATGCAAAGAGTAAAAAACAAGACAGTCATAAACAAGTCTGTGCATCTGCTACACCAGATGACATAGAAGACAACTGGGATTATAGAGAAATTTCAGACAGTTGCATATGTCTTTACTACAGCCAAAAATCAGTAGTACTTAAGTATAGACACTAGTAGCAAGAGATTTATCAAGGAGTTCAAAGAGCATATTAGGCCATTTAATTTCTCACAACACCCAGGCTAGATGGATTGATCCAAAAGTCCTTGAAGGAACTGAAGAAAGTAACATCACCGCTTTTAAAAAAAAAATACCCTATCATTAGAGACCAGGACTGGGAATCCCTAACAACCTCCAAAACCTGAAAACTAAGCTATTAAAGAAAATCAGAACAAATTCAACAAGCACAAAGTGTGACTTATTTTACAGTAGGGATTTGAACCAGAGGCAAAGAATGCTGCAGACACAGCATGCTGTTGGAGTGTCTGAGGGGTTGTGGGAGAGAGTTGCTGACTTTAAAGACTATCCTCTTGCCTTTCATTTTGAAGAGAGAGAGAGGATTAGTCTGGGTGAGGTTGACATGCCTTTTACTCTCACCTCACAGAAACTGGGGCAATTATTATATCTTCCGACTTCACTGGGGTGGGATCCCAAAGATCAGCCAGCAAGAAGTCCTTAGTTAGGTTGGGGAGAGAGGATGAGATTAGCCTACAAGAGGACACCTACATTTTGCTCCCTCAATTGGACAAAATATGCCTCTAAGAACACTGGAGGGATCAGGGCAGATGGCAATTCTCGGGAAAATGCATAGGGCTGGGGAAGATACTGACGGGCAAAGTGAACATCTCAGAAATGGGCATGGAAAGCTTATGCATGGAGAAGGTAGAGTTGGATGGGAGAAAAGGTGACTATATTTGGAGGGAAAACTCATGGAGCTGGAATACTCAAATTTCTAAATGGAAGAAAAGATCTCCATGATTTTCCTTTTCCCAAAGGAGAATGGTCATTGGTAGTCCCCTTTTATATATTCCCCACAAAGTAGAGATTGATAGTGCATGCCTCTTTTGGTGTACCTTATTTATAAGTAGCTGAAAGCAGTTCTTCAGTTCTAATAACCTTACTGACAGTGAAATAGTCACTCAATTAACATGATTTTTACAACTCCAAATCAAGTGTATTTTAGCATACACAAGAGCATTATTTCATCTTTCATTACAAAAGTTAGACACATAGGTTTAATTAACATTAGTGGGAGTTGTATGTTGATTTGTGTGCCAAAGAGAGAATTTAATATCCCTCTTACTTTTAATTTAGTTAATCTCTTCACTGGAGGTTCAGACTCTCTCAGACCCAGGTGAAACAGCATGAATAGAAGTAATACACTGAATCAGGAAGAGTTTGAAGCCGCAGTTTAATCAAATTATTATTTTTTTTTTTTTTTGCTCATCCTGCATAAAGCCACAAACTGCTGTTTATTTGTGTGTTGGTTTCTTTGGTTCAGACACCTGACATTTTGAAAATCTGCCCAGAGCAGATGCTATAATATGACTGATTTCTTTCAAGTGTGCTGGATCTTCACGGCAGGGGACAAACTCCCTTTACCCTGTACCCCACTATATCTCTCTCCTGGCTAAGCAGGAATGACATTTCCCATTAGCTATGTGCATTGCTAGGCAACTGAAAAAGTCTTAATTCTGAACAAAGAAGCAGATGAGCTCTGTTTGGGAGTGGGGCAAAGAGCTGGAGAGAAGCTCCAGGAACTATGGACAGAGCTGCATGGGGAATGGGCTGCAACTGCTGGACATCACAGATGGGTGCAGATCTGTGTGGGATTTATGAAGGAACATCAATAGATAGAGAGGGGGCCAGTGCTTTGGGGCTCCAATGAGAGCCACTAACTGAGCCTGGACTGGAAACTTGCAAATGCTCATTTTCTAGACTGTACAGGAGAGAAAATCTGAGGTACTAAGATTGAAGAACCTTGGCTCTCAATTGGACTGCTCCAGAGACCCAAACATAACCACTTTTGCTCACTTGAACTATAACTGAGCCTCTCTGCTTAGGGCATTTGCAACTTTTCCTCTTTCCTGTCAGCCCTAGTGAAAAAAAATCTTTTCCTTTGCCATGTATCTGAGTGGATATTGGGATCCACCAATATCCTGCAAGCGCTACCTGCTGAAACATCTATTGTGCTTGCTTCCACAATTCAGTACACTGGGCACACACTGAAACTCCAACAATTAAACAAATTTGGTGGTAATTTGATGTAACTTATTTCAGTTTAATCAGACTGTAGTGATAAAATATCTTTCTCAAGGTCCTCTCATGATAAAGCATTTTTATGTACCAGTATTTCAACAAAACATGCTTTAGTGACAAAGATTCACTATGCTAAATGGGATGACAAATATATCTGATTTATAATACATGTAACTTATCTTTCTCATGCCTTAGCTTTCTCTCCTTGATTCTTGATTTGTTACTTTTGTAAATGACCCAAAGCTCTTCATCTACCAAACGGAATACTCCATGGAATAGTCTTCTTTTATATAAACGTATTGCAGAAGAATTACTGGAAGATTACTCAATATAAGGGAAACATCACTAGTCTGCACTGTCATTGGAGCAGTCATATTTTATACTCCAGAAATCAATATACTTTTTAATTAGAACCACACTGTTCATGAACTCAGAAGCACTTAATTCTGACATCATTCTTCTGCTGCAATCTTAAAAAAAAAAAAAAAATCAAATAAATTAATTTTGACTGTGTTTTCAATCCCCAAGTTAGAGGAATTTGTATCTGGATCAGGGGTATATGTACATTTGTCCTCAATATTGAATCAGTTATGCTAAATAAATTTAATTACAATTCTTCTCCTAACATTTTTGTTTATTTCACAACAAAAGGGGGGAAAGCTTTAGCATATGACTGACATAAATTTAAGGTGGATTCAGAATCTACCCCATTTAAACCTTTTTCTAATCTCAAATATTATTGACTGACTTACTTGCATGTATGTTTTCTTCTCTGCAAATATTCTGAATGTTGAGTGCATTGAAGAATGGTGGATAACTTTGACAATGTAGGTCTAGATTCCCACATATTATAGATCCTTTCTGTAAAGAAAATTGTGCTGTGTTATAACTTTGACAAACACTTGTTACTCTCAGTAAACTTAGTCACCCTGGTTTACCTTTCAGATATCCCTAATTCTGCTGGATGTTACTACACAAATTCTGTTAAATAAACCCTCATGAAATTGACTTTCCAGGAGAGCTGTTTGCACTACAATACATTATTCTACAGCGTTTGAAGTTTCCTGCAGGAATATTTATTTTTGTGCCTCCTACATTGAGCCTTAGCATGGAGAGAGGAATGTACCTGGGGTGCCCACCTCCCGATGTCGGTTTTATTGGATCCAGATTCGCGGAAATGCACCCTCTTTCGGCTAACCAGCAAATGCTGGTCCGGAGGTATAAAAATCCCAGCTCCAGGAGTGAACACAATGAACAGTAGGACCCAGCGGAGGCAGCCGCCCAATCACTAGGCGGTTCCCGGCTGTCTTGAGCAGTAGTCTGTATTACAAGGCTACGTAACTGCCAGAAAGTGTGCGGGGGCAGCTACAGGGAAGGAAGGGCTTTACCGAAAGTGGAATGCTGCTGGCTGTGCTCTGACCTAAGAGCTTGGAATTCCCATCAAGTATCGATTTGGTACCGAATGAATAGATCAGGTTTCATCCATGCCACTGTCTTCATTCTTTGCTCGATGTTTTGCGTGCTGATAAAAGGACAATTTAGGACTAAACTTCGGCCACACATCCTCTCCATCCCCCCCCCCCCCCCCAAGTTCCAGCAGCGTTTAGCAGTGTCTGCGATCACTGGGGTGCTTAAAGAGGATAGCCTCAAAACTAAGACGATAAAGCATTCTTCCCAGGATAATTAATTTGAGCTAGATAGAAAATACGGTTGTTTTGGGGAAGAAAGGAGGGGGAGAGAATCTGGGAACGTCAATAAATCTGGAAGCACTTATCTCGTTTTGGTTTGCAATGGTCTAGGTTTCATTTTCTGCATTTTGACCACTGGATTTGTCAACTTAAAATGCTTTAATTTTAAATGAACGATCCATTTAAAAGAAAGAAAGAAAGAAAGAAAGAAAAACCCTGTAGCTAAACTGATTTGTCAGATATTATAAGGTAGCAATACAGTGAAGCAGAAAATAATTCTTAGAACTACCAACAGGTTACTTTTTTCTTCTTTAAAAAATTTCAGTGGACAAATTTAACAACTGAAATTTTTGAAAAACATTTTTTTTGGTAAAAGTTGGCTTTTGGAAAAATGCCAAATTTTGATCTGACAGTACTCAAAAATTCTGACAAGGCCTGGAAATAATCCAATTACAGAAAATGTATATTTTAAAATAAATTATTCCCACTCTGACTTCGTACATCTTTGTTCCATATTTCATCACTTTATAACTTGTACTGGCCACTGAAAAATACAAAATAGAAATTGACGCTAATACTCCAAATATACACCCCACCTTCGCTATTACATTTACTATGTGTATGTCTTGTGCTGCAAACAGCAGTCACCTCTCAATATCTATCGAAGTAATGTTTTCACTCTGGCATTTTGACTGCAAAAGGAATTATATTGGTTTCCGTATAAGCTTGCATGTGCAAGACCAGGAATGCAAGAATGGGCCTAAACATTCACTGCCAGAGTACAAAATAGAAATATGTATGCTCTTATCCAATACTCCCCCATCTGTATGAGCTGAGAAAACTTAAATCAGTTAGTGAGATTAGCATGTCCACAACTTTTGGTGTGACTGTTGTGGTTTTGTTTTTGTCAGTGATCAGCCCTCTGCCAAGTATTCACAGAACCCACTCCTCCATTCTTCCTTGAGCTTCTTTTTTTGCCCCTGTGCAACTAAATCTTCACTGTCCCCCAGGCCCTGAACTAGAAGGTGGAGGAAGGTGAGTGATTGCTGGCACAGTTAAGATTATATAAATTGCACTTTACAAGCCACATGTAAGTGTTTACTTTCTGCAGTGCTTATTTATTCTTACAAAAATAATGAATACCTTTCCTCTCACCAGTGAGAATGAGCCAGAAAATGTCACTTTTGCACATTTAAAAATATTATTCGTATTTTCCGTAGCTAAATAGCATTATTGTAGTTTGATCATAAACTTTTTAATTTCTGTGTTGTAACTGTACAACTGATAAATTAATCTCTCCCAGAGTCAAGGAACAAATAGGGGGAAAGGGTGAGTGGAATATTCTCAACACATGCACACCTTACTAAACACAACCTCGCAGAGTGTGCTGCCCAAAGATTGCAGTCTTTTGGTATCTAATAAAAAAGGCCCAGACAGTGAAACTGACTAGTTTCTAAGTTGATAAAATACAAAGTATGGCAAATGGTATAAATAATAATTAATATTTGTGCAGGGTTTTTCATGTTGGAAGCACTTTCCAAGTGTTATCTAATTAATGCTCACAGCAACCCTGTAAAGCAGATCCTAGACATTATTCAGATTTTAATGGGAAATTGAGGCAGAGACACAAACAAATTCACAGCTGTGCTGTAAACAGATTAGGACTCAGAAGTTCCCGTTTCCAGTTAAGGCCATCAGACCACATCTCTTTAGCTCTCTTCCTGTATTCAGACTCACCCCTGTATTATCTGGCTGCACTGTAGTTGTTTTCACTGCTAATTCTGTTGTTCCTACCAATCTTTCCCATTACATTTCACGTTGGTAATGAGACCAGTCTTCCTATGTGCTCATTAACATTTGGATTTATTATTCACACTTTGCAGTCAGTGGTTGTTCCCAGTACACAGAAATATTTCCAGGTTAATTTTCTATCTGCCCCTGAATGTTGAAGGAACAAAAAAAGGAGCATTGAATGCCAAATGGTTGGTGAAAATCTGACAAAACAGAATACTATTCCAATGGAAAGAGTGCATAATGGACCTCAACTAGAATTTATTTTTATAATGCCCAAGCAAGACCAGGTATAACAGTGCCTTAGAGTTCTAGAGTGAAATTATCAAAAGCTTCTAAGTGATGTAGGATCTTAACTCCTATTTTAAAGAGTCATTTAGGGCTTCGAGACTTTCACTTAAATTTAGGCCCAGATCCTCAAAGCCATTTAAGAATGTAACTCCCATTGACTTTAGTGGGAGTTAGGCCCCCTGTATATTATTGAGAATCAGGGCTCAAGTTCCTGAATCATTTAGAAGCACAAGGCGTATTTTCTGAAATTACTTAGGCTGTGTCTAGATTACATCCCTTTTCTTGAAAAAAGGATGTAAATTAGACACTTCGAAATTGCAAATGACTCCAGGATTTAAATTTCCAATGCTTTATTTGCATAATGGCAGCCGTGGTTTTTTTCAAAACAGGGCTTTTCGAAAGAAAAACGGCAGTTTAGACGGGGCTAAACTGCCATTTTTCTTTCAAAAAGCCCCGTTTTGGAAAAAAACCCGTGGACGCCATTATGCAAATGAAGCATGGGAAATTTAAATCCTGGCTTCATTTGCAATTTCGAGAAAAGGGATGTAATCTAGACACAGCCATCAGTGCTATCAAGGCTGTTCCCCACTCTGGAACTTTGAGTACAGAAGGTGGGGGCTTGCAAGAGACTTTAAAATACCATGCCACTAAGGCTTCTGTTTAAAAACTCCAAGGTCACAGATTACCTCACCTTGGATGGTACACTGCCACCACCCAAATGCAAAAACTCCTCTGAGAGCCCAGGAAGACGGATTTGGGAATTCTTCCTGTGGGGTACCCTTACGCTTTTTAACCCTCCCTGTGGGGAGAGCTTGAACCCCCACCGTAATTCTCTTAATAGCTGACCTTGCAGTCTTAGGCACATGCACACAGAACCTCCTGCCTTTTAAGGCACAGAAATCAGATAATGATCTTAAAAAATAATTTTTATTAACTAAATAAAGAAGACATACTTGATAAAACATTACTTCGTTGCTAGGTGTTACAATGAAACTGAAAAAGAAAAGATTAACCCACAGCATTGCTTCCCTGGGATTCAGTTTAAAAGCTACAGTGGAAGGAGGGGAGAGGCTGTACATGTGCTTGGCACAGAGAAGTCCAACAAACCCAAAATAACTTGATTGCGTCTGACTAAACATTCCCTGTTCAACTCACATATCTGTTCTTTGAAGGTTTAGTCTTTCCTTGGGCATGGATATCGCTGAACCCTCCATGCCTGTTTTCCTGGCTCAGTTCGTGTCTCCCTGCTCTGCTATGGTCACACAAAGACTGGAACAAGAAGGTCACTGCTTCCAATTAAAAAAACGACACTCTATTTTCATTGGCTTTCCTGGCTTCCTGCCAACACTACCTGCTTCCCTAGCATTTCTGGAGACTCTCTAGGACCCATGGTCTATGGTTTTAACCCTTTCAGGCAACCAAATTAACTGAATAGCTGGAATGTCCAGAGAAGTGTAGTACCCCCTCCCATTCATCCCATCTGAAAATGTTATCCATAGTCTCTCTCTCTCTCTACAGCCTGGTACAAAGTAAGACATTCTTATGTTCAGGGCTTTGGTGCTTTCTGGATTAGTGTCTTACTCTCTGGAATATAATTGGAATTAAATCAATAGGATTTTATAGACGTTATTCTAAAAACCTACAGAATTTAATAGAAAATGCTGTTCTTTCTATGTGTTTATCACCGTGTATAGAGTACCACAACATGTATTTGCAGCTAAGCATACTTTCACATCTGTAGTGCCCAATGGCCTTTAAACAGCTGAAAGAATAGTTCATTAGCTTAAAATACATTCTCCCTGCCCATTCACTGAAACACATTCTGTTTGCCCAATCCTAGTCTAGGAAAACCTCTGACAAAATAGCAAAAACTGCATTTGACATTCCTGATATTTTTAAGTTAAAAAACAAACAAGCAGACATTTTAAAGGAAATTAGTTTTCCACAGACTTCCTTAAAGAAGGAGAAACTGTACAAAGTCCATTCTCTACCCCCTTCCCCTTGCAGGCTGGTCAGAGCAATATAAAGGTTTAGAATGCTTCCTTTGATAGCACTGCAAATTAGGGTGAGTGGTCCTATGAGCTGTAAGTGCTCACTGATACCATCAGTTTAGAATTGATTGGGCTTTTACATAAATGTAATTTAACACTAGCTAAGTGGTTGCATCTGTAACCAATTAGATTTCTGGACCTGATTCTGATCTCTGGTATGAACTGGGAGTAACTCTAAAAGTCAATGGAGTTGCATCCTAATAAAATTGGGGGCAAATGAGAATAATACTGTGCGCTGTGATCTGCTTGTTCATGATGAAAATGTAATAAGTGGAAGGTTATTGGAGTGCTCTTAGAGAGGGTTCAGTGCTCTTCAAACCAGAGATTTTTCATGCAGTTTTTTTGAATGAAAAATGAGGGTTTGAGCAGAATAAAAATGTTCACAAAACGTTTTTGGTCAATATGATTTGTTTTAACAAGAAACACCCTTTTCTCCCGTTTGTTCTACTACAATAAAATGCGAGGCGGGGGGGCTTAAAAGTGAGAGAAAGGGATGTGTGAGGGGGTGATAGCACTCACTGGAACTTTTTGAGAAAAATAATTCTGAATGTTATTGCAAAAAAGTGAAATATTTAACCATCACCCCACTGCAGTCAGGTTGGTTTGCTTTTTCAAAATACATTAGTTTTGAACACCTCTGGGTTCAAATAAAGGAACTCTTTCCAATTGAGCTGTCCAGATCATAGGCAAACAGCCATGTAATGGGCCAAACCCATCTGTGATGTAACTTTCATTGCAGTGGCATTACACCACAGATGAATTTGGCCCAGTAAGTTTCTACAGGTGACCCTGTTCCTCCTGCCCTGTCTCTTTTCCTCAAAAATATTACAATTAAAGTGATATGCTGCCTCCTCCTGCATCCAGGGAAGCCACCAGCAGGTGATTTACTTGCTGCTCTGAGCCTGAAAGTGATTGTGGAAAAGGAACCAGATGAGGAAGAATTCAGTTAAACCCCTACAGCGGATTTAAGTTATAACCCAGTTCAGGGAGGAGAACTGTACTCCCTGAAAGCTGTGCATTTGTGCGGCTGCTCAGGAGAGATTCAAATGTGGCTCCACTAATCAGCAGAGTGCCCACAGCTAGGTTTTGTGCTTTTACTGATGGTGCACATTCAAATATGCCTTGGTGCACATAAAATTACTCTGGGTGGAAAAGATCCACACATGGATGCAAAAGATGAGAGGAAACCTTGGAGGAGAGCTGAGAACAGCTAACTATAGAGAGACAAACAGCCACGCTAAGTTACACCTATCAGCATTGGAGTAACTTAGGGAGAGCACTCCTGTGTTAAGAGAGAGCAGCTGTATAAACTATAACCTTGGCTCTAGGAAAGGAGCTCCTGAACAGCTGTCCAAGATTCTCATCTAGATCCAGAGTGGGGAGAACTGGGGCAACTAATGAAGTGAGTTATTTTCTGTAAAAAGTATTTACATCAGACTCCAGGGCTATGTCTACACTCGCGGCTTCTTGCGTGAGTAATATGCAAATGAGGCTAAGCGTGGAATATCGCCAAGCCTCATTTGCATACCTAATGAGCCACCATTTTTTTCAGAAGAGGCTCTTGCGCAAGAAGGAGCGTCTACACTGCCCCTTCTTGCGCAAGAAAAACCCTCTTGCGCAATGCCGTTACACCTATTACTTTTCAGGAAGAACGGCATTGCGCAAGAGGTTTTTCTTGCAAGAAGGCAGTGTAGACGCTCCTTCTTGCAAGAGCCTCTTCTGAAAAAATGGTGGCTCATTAAAGGTATGCAAATGAGTCTTGGCGATATTCCACGCTTAGCCTCATTTGCATATTACTCGAGCAAGAAGTCGCGAGTGTAGACATAGCCCAGGAGAGGTTTGTGTGTGTATTTTAAACCAGTCTAGTTTGTGTACTTGATACAACCCCAGGGGGATGGTGAGGGCAGACCCCCTGCTGGCCCATGAGAGGCCCCAACTTCTTCAAAGTTTCTCCAAATGTAAGTTCAATAGGGAGAAAGGAAACTAACTCTGCACTTTGGTCTAGTTCAAATAGTAATAAACTTTTCTTTTCTTTTTTGCTTATACGCTGTTCCACAGTGCCATATATGGCCACTGTTTTGTTATGACAGTCATTGAAGGTAAAGGCCAAGCTGGTGGATTAACTGTTGATCAAGACAGGAGTGCTGGCAGAACTGCATGTGGGGGAAATAAGTTATGTAGTTGCATTTCTTTTTTCTAAATTCCCTTGAGCCATGAGTATGGAAGTTTACCTATTTCAATCAGGCTTAGGGGCCCAGAGATGCTGTTGCACTGACTCGTTTCTGATCTGAAAGCATTACTCTGTGTTGCTGCTGCAGTTCCATGACTGATTTACACAAGTCAAGGATCTGGCCCACCACAAGAGAAAGCAATGTGTATGTTTCAGTGGAGAAAGTAAAAAATAGCTCATTGTACTTTCCAGGTTTGCAAAGAGAACAGTAAAAAGGCAGACAGCAAGAAGGCAATGTGGCACCACCTGAGGTGGACTGAGGAGCTGACTTCCAAATCTTTGCATTTATGGTAAGTCTATATAGATCCTGTTTCTCTTCTCCAGCATCTGCCATTCTGAACATTCTTCTAGGGCAGGGGTGGGCAATAATTTTTGACAGGGGACCACTCCAAGATTTTGGAAAGTAGTCGAGGGCCGCACTCTTCCATACTAATGGAGGAGATGTGGGTACTGGGATGGAGGTTGGATGCAGAAGGGAGCTTGGGGTAAGGGTTTGGGGTGCAGGAGGGAGACTGGAGTCTGGGAGGGAGTTGGGATGAAGCAGGTGGTTGTGACCTAGGGCAGGGGGACTGGAGTACAGGGGTTTGGGATGTGACTTAGGGTTGGAGGGGATTGTGGTCTGGGGCAGGAGATTGGGGTACAAGATCTGGGAGGGGGTATGGGTATAAGAGGGGGACAGAGGGTTTGGGTATGTTGAGTGGGGGGGGGCAGAAAATTGGAGCAGGAAAGGGCTGGGGTGCCAGAAGCAGGCTGTGGCCAAGAGACTTATTTGTCAGTTGCCAAACTAGCCTGCCTGCCTGCAGAGCTTAAAACGTTCCAGCCAGCCTGCTAGCCTAGCCATGTG
Organism: Rafetus swinhoei; assembly: GCA_019425775.1. NCBI lineage: Eukaryota > Metazoa > Chordata > Testudines > Trionychidae > Rafetus > Rafetus swinhoei. Next base: position 49,053,191 of record CM033430.1, on the reverse strand, counting down.
CTTCATGAGTAACTGAGCCAAGGAGAAGGGGCATGATTCTTCTTAGCTGCTTGTTATTCCAACAAGCAGCTCGCATTGGCCAATGGGAATGTGCTGGGGTGGGGTGGCTCCTAAAACTTCCCCCCTCCCTTCTAGTTTTAAAACAGAAAAGGAGCCCTGCAGCCACGTTTCTGCATGGCGCACAGGGCTGCAGGGCAAGCTGGGGAGCCTGCCTGGGGCTTCCCGTTACCTCCGCGGGCCGGATCTGGTGGCTTGGTGGTATGGCCAGGCTTATTCTAGGGTATTAACTAAGGCTTCATCTAGATTGCAGCGTTTTTTCCAGAGGTATCCCGGAAAAACAATGCCGGATCCAAGGAACGTGTCCACTTTTCTGAACATTTTTTTGAAAAAGCGGACGCGCTCTTTCTCCATCCCTGTAAACCTTGTTCTACGAGGCATAAGGGATGTGTCAAAAGAGCAGGTTTTTCTGGAATTTGGCACTGTGTAGATGTGCCAAATTTCGGAAAGCCTCTTTTGAAAGAAAATTGGAAAAAGATACGCAATTTGCGTACCACAAATTACATATCTTTTTTCTGATTTAACTCTGCAGTCTAGACATAGCCTAAGTAGTATGATATTTTTACAAGGGATGTTAAAATACATTTATTTATGTGTGTGCATGTAACCGTGAGGGTTAACCGATAAACCCAGGCTTATTGATTAACCATGTTCATGGTTTTAATAACTATTTTTATGTCCCATCCAAAGAATATCCACAGACTACTTCTGTCCTTGTTTTCTTGGATGTCTACATCAAGAGGCTTACCAAAATATCCTGCAGTGTATCACACTCTCCAAAGGTCTCAGAGGGATAGCCGTGTTAGTGCATAACTTAAAAAAAATTAAAAAAACAAGTGGTCTTGTAGCACCTGAGAGACTAACAAAAAATTTATATCGTATCATGAGCTCTCGTAGGCAAAACCCACTTCTTCAGATGAGTGGAGCAAGAGGCACAGAGTGAGGTTCAGAAATCCTACATTTCCTAATCCTAAATTAGGATTTCTGGACCTCTCTGTGCCTCTTGCTCCACTCATCTGAAGAAGTGGGTTGTGCCCATGATAGTTCATGATACAACGTCATTTTTTTGTTAGTCTCTAAGGTGCTACAGGACCACTCGTTTTTTAAATTTTTTTATGTTCTCCAGTACTTTCAGAGGTGTTCTTCCAACAGATTTGCTTTCCTGCAGGTGATGTGTTAGAAATTAGGTTACTATTTCTTCCTTATAATAGTTCCACAAGCCATCTATGTGTAGAATTCAACAATATGTTGAAAATCAACTTCCTCTACTGAGTGGGGGAAAACATATTGGTGTCTGTGCCAACTAGTGTACACAGTGAGATCAGCCAGCTGGCAAGTACAGATCAAACAGGTGAGGTTGGTATTTCCTCTTTAATGCTGTTTCACTTACCATTGGGTACTTTCCAAGCTTAGCAGCTCCCTCATGATGTTGTGAAAACTTGTTCTACCACTGCACAAATCTGCAAACTAGGCACAGGGCTCTCTTAGGGTATGTCCACACTTGCACCCTCTCTCGAAAGAGGGTGCAAGTGTAGACATACCCTTACTGAATACATTTTAGAGGGGTATGTACTGATATTGCCTAGCTCACTGTCAAGGGTGGTACAAGGGTGATGAGGAATTTAATGATTGAGTGGTCTTTGTTGGGGTTACTTCTCAGATCTGTCAACCCCAAAACACTGAAAGGAACAGCTCAGCTTCAAGTAAGTAGAGATAGCAGGCACTGAACAATTATTGGCTGATTAAAAATAAAACCAGGAAGGATCACATGGGAGTAAATCCTGCTTGCCTCCAGTTAGGCAATGAAACCAACCAAAGAGACACAGGATGTGGGCAATCTTCCTCTTCCACAGACTGTCATGGGGATGAATAACAACAGAATTGATAAATGAGGAGGCCCTTGGTTTAAAATCAGGCCATTTGGATCATCTCATTGCTTCCCCTCTCTTCACCTGCAGTCAGCTGACAAACTCAACGGGACCCTGGGCAAGCAGGAAAGGGCCTGGCTTTGGGCTCCTGGAAGGGGCAGAGCCTCTGGTGGATGAGATGGGAAACTGCCCCTCCCCCCCCCAGTGCAGTATGGACTGTGCCAGTTGGGGCTCCAGCAGCAATTTAAAGGCCGCTGCTGCTGATGCAGTGGTGGCTGGGAGCCTCAGGCTCTTTTGAATCACCAGTCTCCAGGCCAGTAACGAACCCCAGCATTATAGTACTGCATAGCTTTAGATTCATATTTGAAACCTCAGGGGATGTGTTGTGAGATGGTGTAGAAAATTGAAAGAGCTGCTAAAGCTAGAACCAATGAAGTGGGAAGTGACATGTGCATTGCATGGAAAGCCATAAGGGCTACAAATATCTGTGGTGTGTCACTGGAAGTCTAGGATTCCCAATAATGAAGGAATGAATTTACAGTACTGGTTACTCATGAAGAAATGATTAGTGGTCTTACTGGTGACTCATGAAGAAATGATTAGTGGTCTCTCAGAGCAGGCAAAAATCTTCAAGTTATTAGCAATTGGGATGTCAACCTTTGTTTTGGACAAATTCACAAAGTGTGGAGTTCATTGTCTTTGCTGTGGTGTTCCTATCAAAAGGCAGTCTGCCTAAGTGGACCTTCTTGCTTTGTCTTCAGAGGCCAATCAGTTACCATAAATCACTTTCTATGCATGCCTATTTATCCTTAGGTATGAGTTTTTACAGAGAAAACATTAATTATCTTATCAGAGACTGCCCCTTCCCTCAGCTGTCTCAACCCTGGATTCTGACAGGGACACCTTCGGATCCCCAAAGCTCTCTTTCTTGTGTTCACAAATTCATAGCAGCCTCAGCTCAGAACTAGCATCCTCATGACTATTCATGAACCCTTTATACACTCAGGGCTCTTGATCTGAAGTGTTCAGGAACTGGTAATTAGTAGATAGTGGAGCCCCTTCCCAGGGTGTTGCTTCAAAAGATTGGCTTTCGAGGGGAGAATTACTTCAGACATCATGTCCCCCATGCAAGTACTCCCATTGATTTCATTACTGTCCCTCACATCTGTAAAGTCCTTTGATGTTCCTAATGCTTTCTTGGATACTGACTAATGTAGTCTCTACGGGTGTAGCTACCCAGCACCCTAAACTCGAAATAAGATGCACAATTTGCCCTAAGCAAATTGTGTATCTTATTTCAATTGAATTTTGAAATAACGTATTTCGAAATTTGGCACGTATACCCAGTGCCAGATTTTGAAACAGTGGCGCTATTTCGAGACATCCCTGAACCCTCATAGAACGAGGGTTACACATCCGCTATTTCAAAACCTATCTCGAAATAGCAGGCATGTTCAAAAGACACAGGGTAGCTAATTTGGGATACTTCTGGTATCCTGAAATAGCCCTGTTGTATAGACATACCCTAGAGGAAGTTACATACAGTTCCACAATAACACATACAAAATTGCATTTCTATACAATCTACCCCAAGGGTATTAGTTCAATAACTTCTCTTTAATTCCCTAAGGTTTGTCAATCTTTCACAAACTCTATTCTGATAAGGTAGGTAACAATCCAGGACCACCCCAAAGGATGGTGCTATGATCTCTAGAATTTAATGGTTAAGAAGGAAAAGTGAATGGATTCCAGTTGATACTATATATCTTGATCCATTTTTATATGTCACTTAAATTGGGTTAATGACATCCAGGTAACAGTCCAAATTCCTATGGATATAGGCAACCTTGTTGTTTTTATTCCACCAAATGTTTAAAAGACAAAGCAAATTCTTGGATTCTTCAGTTAATGCAAAATATAAAAAAAATCCTTCTATTAATGTCTGGTGAATGGAAGAGCCTTCCATACTCCACCCACTTATTTGAAAAGATGGTGGTGCATTCCACTTGCTTTCCCCTGGAGCAAGGAGTCAGTTCTGCTGTGAAAGAGATCCTGAAAGTTCCTTTGTACTAAGGAAAAAACTATGTAGAAAATATGATCCTCTACCCTTTGTCTTGAGTGGAATGTCAGTTATGGACTGTAATTAAGCTGGGCTTTCATCCTCTTGTTGCAGGATGCAACTGGCACAGCAGCAATGTGTCAATTTTGCATCAAAATATGAATTTGGATAAGATGAGGTCTCCTTACTAATTGGCCTGTGGAGAGTTCTGATTTCTAAATCAAGTTCCTCAGAGCATTGTGCTTTCTATTAGAACTCAGCAGGTCTAAAAGGACTGGAGTGCAGGAGGAGTATGGCACCTCCAGAGTAAAGCTTGCACATCATGTAAATTCTGCCAGCAAATGTGTTCTGCATTACTTTTGGGAAAGTGAAGCCATTAAGGCTAAGGGAAGTGACTACTGTGGCAGGGTCAGTCTCTCTCCTGAGACCCTGACCACTGTCCCACACTTTGAGGGCTGCAGCAGAGCCCTCACCTGCAGGCTGTGTCTACATTGGCGCGATCTTACGCAAAAGCAGCTGCTTTTGCGCAAAAACTTGCTGCCTGTCTACACTGGCCACGAGTTCTTGCGCAAGTACACTGACGTTCTAATGTATGAAATCAGTGCTGCTTGCGCAAGAACTCTGATGCGCCCGCTCAGGAATAAGCCCTTTTGCGCAACTGTTCTTGTGCAAGAGGCCAGTGTAGACAGGCAACTGAGCACAGCAGGCTGCTGGTCTGGGCTTGTTGTGCTTTTTCCTCCCCTGCACCCCTCCCCTCCCCTCCCCTTTTTGGGAGGGGTGTGTGGGGGGGCTACTGAGGTTGTGGCAGGCAGGCCCTGGCTACATTCTGGGCCAGGTCCCCTTTTTTCTCTGCCTGCTCTGTTTGCAGGCAGCCTTTCCCCACCTCCCCACCCCTCAGCTGGCTGCAGGAGCTGCTGGAGGTGTGGAGGTGGATGGGGGGGTCTTTGCTGCCCTCACCCTGGTGGGGGGAGCGGGACCCCCATTTTCCATCTTTTTGGGGACTGCCTGGCCCCTTTCTTCACTGCTGCAGGCCTGGACTTCACCGTTCCTGCAGCTGCTGCACCCTCTGGAGTAGAGAAGGTAAGGGGGCTGCTTTACAGCAGCTCCTGGGGTTCTTCCTTCCCCTCCACAAGTTTGTGGGGAGAGGAGGAGTGTTTGTGAGGGGCCTCCTGCCATCTGGGCCCCTAAGTAGCAGCTGGTATAGTTTTTGTGGGGTGCTGAGGCTGAGGGGTGGCTCCCTCTGTTCCCCGCTATCTCCCCTGCATCTCTGCTGCTGTTGCAGCTCCCTCCCCAGCCCCAGGTGCTGCAGGGGCCATCTCTATCCTTGGCCCCACTGCTTGCCTCCCCGCCCCTCCCTTGCTCTGGTGGGTCCTGCAGCAGGTGCTGTGAACCTGCCACTCAGGCACCCGTGGACACACTAGTTTCCTCCCCACCCCCAGCAGTGTCTTGCTGCCCCCCTGATTTCTTGAGCAGGCCCCTCCTCACAGCCTGCATTCCCCTCCCCTCTTCTCATGTGCCCATGCCCCTCTCTGTCACCTCGTTTGGCTCCTGAGCCTCCCACTCTTCTTTAGTAACCCTCCCCTCACGCACCGTTTCACATCCCACATGTCTTTCAAATAATTGACCCTCTCACATTCCCAGTGCAGCCGGAGGAGCCGCTCTTACCATCCTGTGCTGGGAGCTGTATTCCTTACTCCTTTTCCTTTTCCCCTTTCTGAATTGTCACCCTCCATCCCACTTCCAGCCTAGTGGGGGGGAGCGGTGAACCTCTTTCCTCCCCTCCCTCTCTCTCCTTGTTCCTTCCCCTGGTGTTTTTGGTTCTCCCCTAATTGTTTGTTTTTTTGTCTTTCCTTCCCACCTATGACCACAATAGAGGGGTTGTCCAGCAACACCCCTGCCAAACCTTCCCTACCCCTCCCTAAAAACAACAACCCCTCTGAGGCTGCCGGGCCCCCCGTCACTACGGTAAAGGGGGCGGACATGGGCGAGGACCCCGGGGCCTCTGCCGCGGAACCTCCAGTTACCTCTGAAGAACCTCCCCTGAAGGCTAGGAAGGGCCGGGGGACCAAGAAGGGCAAGAGCACCGCCCGGAAGGCAAAACCTCCTGAGGCGAGGGCTCACTCCCCGGCTGCGACTCATCTGCTGGCCGTGGCCCCCCTCCTTCCCGCTCCTCTGTTCCTTCTACCAGCTCTGGGGGCAACGGTGTCCTGGGCCCCAGGGCGTACGCCCAGGTAGCCGCCACCCCCCCACCTGCCGCCTCCTAAGCTGCCTCCCAAGTTGTCTCCTGGTGGCGGCCTCGCCCCACATGGAGACCTACATGCGGGCGTTGGCACGCGTGGTGGGGCCTGCGGCCATGGTGGTGGCCTCTAAGATGTTTGGGAAGGTGGTATTCTTCCTGGCGTCTGAGGCCGCCACCCAGGAGGTGGTAGAAAAGGGTTTGGCAGTGGGAGGAGTCCACGTTCCCCTCGAGCCTTTGGAGGACCTGGGCGTATGGGTGGTTTTGTCCTCCGTTCCTCCCTTCCTCCCCAATGCCGCCCTACTGCCTTTCCTCTCCACCCTGGAGAGGCCTCTGTCAGTCCTGAGTCCCCTTCCTCTGGGCTGTAAAGATCCGACCCTCCGCCACGTCCTTTCCTTTTGCCAGCAGGTACAAATCCAACTACTGCTGGCGGGACGTGGCGGAGAAGCCCTCGACGGGTCATTTCTGGTGCCCATCAAGGGGCCTGGTACCGGGTGTACTACACCATGGGGGAGGCCTGGTGTTTCCTCTGTTGGGCGACGGGGCACGTCCTAAGGGACTGTCCCCTGGCCCGGTTTGGAGAGGCACCCGGGACCCTCGACGCCCGGGAGGGAACCGGCCCTACCATCGCCAGTGGCCCTGACGGTCTGGACCCTGGGGTCGCCCCTCCTCCAACCGTGACTGTCGTCAATCCCGCTTGGGTTCCGCAGGGCCCAGATGAGCGTGCGGGTGCTGTTGCTGCCACCGCCAAAAGTGGCAAGGCTGGGCCTGCGGAGGAGAGGGCGGCGGGGTCAGTGACGGGACTCGGGCAGGACCTACCTCAGGGGGAGGTATCCCTTTCCCCTGCTGCCCAGCCCTCATCTACCCTTGCCCTCCCACCACTGCCCTTGTCCCCGGCTCTTCCTCCATTCAGGCCCAGCCCTCTTCCTCTGAGGGATGGGAGCTTGCAATGGGGAGGTGCCGAAAGCGTGCTTGGCGTTCCACTCTGCCCAATGGGGCGGTTTTTGTTTCTCCTGCTCCCAGAACATCTGGGGCTGATCTCCCTCTGCCACTGTCCTCCCAGCAGGGACCTCAGATGCCCTGCATCCCGGTGTCGATGGGTCACGGGGCTCACTGAGGGGTCTGGCCCCAAGGCGTTCGAGGGCCCGAGGCTGAAGGGTGAGATGCGTGCTTTCTTGGAAGACATCCGTGGCTCCAAGAACAAAGTCGCTCTCGCCCTTCAGCGCTGGGGAGATTTTCATCTCATCCTACAAACAGTAAGGGCCCTCTTGGGGGAGGGTAAAGGGACCGGGCGGCGGGAGGCCACGGCTTACCAGTGGGTCTGCAGCTTCCGTGATGCCCTGCTCACTTTTGGGCACGGTCACGGTTTGCTGCAAGGCCCAATGGGGGCCGCTGGCACTCCTGCCGGCGAGGATCTTCCCCAGCCCTCTCGATGCCGCAGCTCATCTTTACCACTCTGAACACCTGGGGCTGCGGGTCGGGTCTCCGTAGGTGTCAGTACTCTCCTTCCTTTGGAAGGGGAGGTACTCTGTCGTATTCCTCCAGGAGACCCACACAGCTCCAGCTGCTGAGGCTAGCTGGCGGCTGGAGTGGGGGGACAGGGTTTATTTCAGCCACCTGTCGGCCCGACCTCAAGCCGGGATGGCTACCCTGTTCTCCCCGAACCTGCAGCCCGAGGTGCTAGGGACCGCCGAGGTCGTGCAGGGTCGCCTGCTGCATCTCCGGGTTCAGATGGAGTGGCTGACACTAAATCTTGTCAACATCTACGCCCCATCGTCCATCTCGGAGAGGCTCCGCTTCTATCAGCGGGCGTCTGCCTTCCTCGGCTCTCTGGATCCTCACGAGTGCCTGGTCCTAGGCGGGGACTTCAATTGCACCCTCGAGGACCGGGACCGCACGGGGCTCGAGCAGTGCCCGGCCGCCGCGGACGTCCTCAGAGAGATAATAGACCATCACTCCCTGGTGGACATCTGGCGAGACCTCCACCTGGGCAAGGAAACGGTGTTTACCTACGTCCAGGTGGTGAGTCATCGGTCTTTCCACTCCCGGTTGGACTGCATTTATCTGTCTCGTCATCATCTCTTCCGGGCCCACTCCTCCAGCATTCGGCCGGCCCCATTCTCGGACCACCATTTGGTGGCCGTGAAGGCCTCTCTTTCCTCAGAGAGGCCGGGGCCGGCCTACTGGCATTTCAATAACAGCCTGCTGGAGGACGTGGGCTTCGTAGCGTCCTTCCGGGAGTTCTGGCTGGCCTGGCGTGGGTGGCAGTGTGCCTTTCCCTCGGCACGGTGGTGGTGGGATGTGGGGAAGGTGCGCACGTGGCTCTTCTGCCGGGACTACACCCAGGGGGCCAGCCGGTGGAGGTATGCGGCGATAGAGCAGTTGGAACGGGAGGTTTTAGAACTAGAGAGGAGGCTGGCCACCGGCCCCGAGGATCCGCCCCTCTGCAGAGCGTACCGGGAGAAGCAGGAGGAACTCTGGGCCCTCGAGGACCTTCGAGCCCGGGGTGCCTTTGTTCATTCTCGCATCCATCTCCTTTGGGAGACGGATTGAGGCTCCCGCTTCTTCTATGCCCTGGAGAAAAAGGGGGGGGGCTAAAAGGCACATTGTCTGCCTTCTGGCAGAGGATGACACCCCCCTCACGGATCCGGTGGAGATGCACGAGAGGGCTCGTGCCTTCTACGCCTCTCTTTTCTCCCTGGATCCGACCGACACCGACGCCCACGGGGTTCTCTGGAATGAACTCCCGACGGTCAGCGTGGACGACCAGGCCCGGCTAGAGCTGCCTCTTTCCCTGGCCAAGTTCTCGGAAGCCCTCCGTCTCATGCCCACCAATAAATCCCCGGGCACGGACAGGCTGACCGTGGAGTTCTACCGTATGTTCTGGGACGTCCTCGGCCTGGACCTTGCTAGCGTCTGGGCCAAGTCCTTGGAGAGAGGGGTCCTCCCTTTATCGTGCAGGCGAGCTGTGCTTGCCTTGCTGCCCAAGAAGGGGGACCTCCACGATCTGAGGAACTGGCGTCCTGTCTCACTCCTCAGCATGGACTATAAAATCGTTGCCAAAGCCATCTCCCTAAGACTGAAGTCCGTGCTGGCGGACGTGGTTCATCCAGACCAGACCTACACCATCCCGGGCCAAACCATCTTCAACAACCTTTATTTGGTCCGGGATCTCTTGGAGCTTGGGTGTAGGGATGGTCTGTCGTTTGCACTCCTGTCCTTGGATCAGGAGAAGGCGTTCAACCGGATGGACCATGGGTACCTCCTGGGCAACCTGCGGGCCTTCGGCTTCGGGCCCCATTTTGTGGGGTTTCTCCAGGTGCTGTATGCCTCCACAGAGTGCTTGGTCAAGCTCAACTGGACCCTGACTGCACTGGTCAGCTTCGGGTGGGGAGTACGTCAAGGCTGTCTGCTGTCAGGCCAGCTCTATGCTCTAGCCACTAGAGCCCTTCCTCCGTCTCCTTCGCAATAGGTTGACGGGGTTGGTGCGCCGTGAGCTGGAGATGAGGCTGGTCCTGTCGGCGTATGCCGACGACGTGCTCCTCATGGTCCAGGACCCGGGAGACCTGGCGCGGGTGGAGGCTTGCCAAGCCGTTTACTCGGCGGCCTCCTCCGCCCGGGTCAACTGGATCAAGAGCTCTGGCCTGGTGGTAGGGGCCGGGTGGCAGGCGGGCTCCCTCCCACCTGCGCTTCAGGCCATCAGGTGGAACGCGGGTCCGCTGCTCTATCTCGGCGTTTTTCTTTCTGCCACGCATCCCTCTCCGCTGGAGAACTGGCAAGGTTTAGAGTCCAGGGTGGTTGAGCGGTTGCAGAGGTGGACGGGACTGCTCCGGTGCCTCTCCCTGCGTGGGAGGGCCCTGGTACTTAACCAATTGGTCCTGTCCATGCTCTGGCACTGTCTCAACACCCTGGTCCCGCCCCCGGGTTTCCTGGCCCGTATCCAGAAGCTAATGCTGCGGTTCTTCTGGCCAGGACTGCATTGGGTCTCTGCAGGGGTTCTCCATCTCCCCCTGGAGGAGGGAGGGCAGGGCCTGACGTGTTTGCGCACGCGGGTTCATGTCCTCTGCCTCCGGGCCCTGCAGAGACTCCTATTTGATGCAGGTAGTCTGGCGTGGAGCACGCTTGCGCACGCTTTCCTTCGCCGCTTCCGAGGGCTCCGATATGACTGGCAGCTCCTTTATTTGAGAGGTCTTCCGCGAGACCTCTCTGGGCTGCCGGCCTTCTACCAGGACCTCCTCTGGACCTGGAAGCTGCTTGCGGTGACCAGGTCCTTGGGAGCCACCTTGGGGGCAGACCACCTCGCGGAGCCCCTGCTACACAACCCCCATCTATGTGTGCAGGCGGCGGAGTCTCCCTTGGTGAGCCAGAGGTTGGTCCTGGCAGAAGCCACCAGAGTTGGAGACCTCCTGGACTACCACCGGGAGCTCTACCAGCTGGACTACCAGCTCATGGGGCTCCCCACCCTACGTACTCCCCAGCGCGTGCTTCAGGAGGTGAAGGACGCTTTGCCGCCCACCACTCGGGTTTATCTCGACAGGGTCCTGCGAGAGGGTGCACCCCACCTGCCCCTCACCCCCGGCCCGCCTGATCTATCCATCGGCCCTAAGCCCCGCGTAACTCCCCAACCGCCTCCCCCTCATCACCCAAGCCGGCTGCACGCGTTGCAGCCTGTCCCCTTCTGAACCACGCCAAAGAGTCACCTGTACACGCTCATGATTCACACGCTCCACTTCCTCACCCTCGTGTCCTGCCCAGACACCAAGTGGCGGGACCTCCTACCACCAATAGAGGGTGGGGAGCCCCGGTGGGCCAGTCTCTATTCCACCTTGGTTCCACGGCCCACTGGAGGCATCAGCTGGAGAATCCTACACGGAGCTGTGAGCACGGGCGTGTATTTCACGCGGTTCACCCCCATTCCTGACACTTGCCCCTTCTGTGGCGAAAGGGAGAACCTGGCGCACGTCTACCTCGAGTGTGCCAGGTTACAGCCCCTCTTTCGGCTCCTCCAGAACCTTTTGTTGAGGTTCTGGCTGCACTTCTCCCCTCACCTGTTCATTTACGCACACCCCATCCGTGGCCCCACAAAGTCGCGGGACCTCCTGGTCAACCTCCTCCTGGCTATCGACAAGATGATAATTTTTAAGACCAGGGAGCAGAGGTTGGCCGAAGGAGGGGCCTGCGACTGTGGGGCCTATTTCCGTTCCTGCATCCGCTCACGTATCCGGGCACAGTTCCACTGGGCGGCGTCCGCTGGCTCTCTCGATACCTTCAAGGAGCAGTGGGCACTGTCCGGGATTCTCTGCTCGGTGTCCCTATCCGGTTCCCTTGTTTTAGCCCTTTGACCCTCACACCCGTCCCTGTTTTCTTTTCATTTGTCCCAAGTAATTACTTGGTTTCCCGGGCTCAGTGGACCCTCCCCATAGGCTGGGGGGAGGTCCTTTAGATGTGGATAGGCTAACGCTCGCCCACCTCCCAGACTCCAATAGGCACACTACATAAAGCAATAACTATACAGAAATCTGAAGGCAGCGTGATGAGACCTGAGTGGGTAACAAAATACAGGTTGAACCTCTCTAGTCCAGAACATCCTGGTTCAGAAATATCCATTGTCCAGAATGATTTTAGTTAGCCAGATGTCCACTTTTCATGGATGTGGCCAAGTTTCTCATGGTCCCATAAAATTTGTTTACAGACACCAGTTCTCGCTCTCAGTGTTTGTACTGTTATTTAGATCTAACTTACCCATAAATGTCCCTCTAACAGTCCAGTAAGCAGTGGAAGAATTGGTAATGCTTCTAGACAATATTGATCTGCCGTGGTCTGGAAAATTCTCTGGTTCAGAACTGGTCAGGTCTTGAGGGTGCCAGACTAGAGAGGTTTAACCTGTAGTAATATGGAACCTTTCAGATCTTGTTTACTGGTCCACATCCAGTCTAGATCTTTAGAGCAGTTAGTCTGTAATACATGTGCAATACCCCCTTCTAGAGGTAATCTGCAAGGCCACTAACCTCTTTGTTCAAATTCCTCCTTAAGGATCAATTCTGTGGTCATCTTTTTGTAAGCATCACCCTAAAATGGTACTTGTCAAATGCACTGACATTATTTTTAATTTTAAAATGTTCACTGTTATCTCTTACTACGTAGCTTCATAGGGCCAGATCTTCAAGTGATGGTATGACTTCAACTGAGTTTTGCTGATTTATGTTCCCTGATGTTCTAGTGCATTACTTTACTGATCATGTCGTCCACCAACCCTCCTTTAATTTGTTATGCCAAGTCTGAAATTGGATTGTAAATTCCTTGGGACAAGGGGCGCTGTTGTATCTGCTATGATAGGTTACCCAAACCACATTAGGTACTTTAAGTGATGATGATGGAATATAGCTGGCATCTGATAACTGTTTGGATTAAGTGAAACAAATTGGTGGCTTCCATCCCATTTCTAATGCCATTGTCCTATAAAACAGCACCACAGTTGTTAGTTAGCCAAGGTACGCATGAGCCGTGGCTTATTTCTCTAAAGTGCCCTACCATTGTTGCCACCAGTTCCATCCTGCTGGTAGTAAGAGTGATGGGAATGTTGGTGTGGATAAGATCTGCTGCTTAGCATCTCAGCATTGTCAGGCAAACTGACAGGATTAGATATGATGCACAAATAGTTGGGCGGGGGTGTGCGTGTGGAGCTGGCACGTTGTCCACCCTAGCGCACTCACTCTTGCCACCACCAGTGACAGTGTCAGTGGGAACCCTTTGGGATAAAAAGCTTAATGTAGATATCTCGGCTGAGCTCCTCCCAGAGGTGGTGTCTGGTAGACCTCTTATGGATACATTGGACACTTGAGTTTCTCTTGCTGCTGTTGTCACAGTCTAAGCACTAACCTTGCTTTAAGCAGGTGACCTGAATGAATACAAATTCTTCAAAGCTCCCCTGTTTCTGAAGGCCAGGAAATATGCAAGGCAAGCTGTCATTAATCATTTATATTTGCGCTGACTTATTTTTAAATAGGAAGAATCTGAAGCTTGTGTAAATGTTTAAACATACATTCCTTTTGAATTATTCAGTATATTCTGCCTGCTTCTATAGTTAATTAAAACAGAGGGCATGAGCTTTCATCCTGGGGAAGGGATGAGTTGTAGGAAGAGAAACAACTGAAAATCATCTGACCTTTATTGTCCTTCTAGAAATGCTGTTAGCTTGATGGATTGTAATTGATGGGCTCTATTAGCAGAGCTGACAAGCAGCTACAAACCAGATCATAAGTAGCTTGTCTTAATGCAAGGAGACTACTCTGTGTACACTATAAAGAACTGACACATCCCATGTTGATTTTCCTCAGGAGGGTACATTTTGTAGTCTAAAAGATACACAAAGTCATTAGAAATACAAGATTTATTTCCCTGCTAAGTATATCAACAGGCACGGTGGCTGCCTTAAAAAGTCTACAATCTTTGGCCACTGGATGTTAGAAAAGTACGGGGACTCTACAAACATAATCAAACTAAGCACAAGAGTGTGACCTAATGGAAGAAGCCTGGGCCTAGAAGCAAAGAACTCCTGAATGTTAACCTTGCTCTGACCCGCTCTCTAAGAAGCCTCTTGAGCAAGTCACTTAAGATTCCTCCCTCTCCTCCCACCTGTCTCTTAAAACAAGAGAGATGTGAACACAGTCTGTTACAGGGCTGGGAAACCACAAATAGTGGATGGGATGTGGCCCTCTTTCATCTCAGTGGGCCACACCAGCCTGCAGCCCACTGGGGTTCTACCTGCAGCCCTGTGGCCTCCTTGTCTGACACACACACAGAGTTCTCGTGCACTGGTCCACTGGAGCCTCTCTCTTACTTGCTCCTCCCACTTCCTCCCAGCACTTTCGGAGTCCATGAGTCACTTGATTCTTGCTCCAACCCCCTCCTCCCCTATCCTCTCAAAGCTGCAATGCCGCAAACCAGCTGTTTGTAGTGTTCCAGTTCTGGGAGGAAGGAGGAGTGGGGCCCGAGCACACATCAGGTGATTTGCCCCTCCTCCAGTGCACTGCACACAGCCTACAGGCCGCGGGTTGCGCACCACTGATCTATTGAGTAATGTGCTATAGGGGATCTGTATTTTAGTCCCAGCTCTGTAACTAAGGGCTTGTCTTCACTGTCAGTCCACTGCTTAGTGACGACATGATAAATCGATTTTCCGAGTGCTCCCCCATTGAGTCTGGTACCCCACCAGGATGAGAAGAGTAGGTGAAGTCAACAGGAGAGCAGCCTCTGACCACTTTACTGCACAGAGGACACCTCAGTAAGTATATCGACTTCAGCTACACTATTTGCATAGCTTAAATTGATGGGGAGGTTAGCATAGACAAGCCCTAATTGTTGAACATCGGTCAAAGCTGCTTAACACTCTGCCTCCATTTTCTCATCTGTTAAATGGGGAAGGTGATGCCTTAAAAATTGAGGGGACCCAATGACAGGGTGAGATGTGGCACGTGCAGAACATTGTCTCTGAAGATGTATGTGGTGTGATATCTAGTAGAACTGACAAAGCTCCCTGTTGTGTCAAGGATACCACACAAGGTTCTTTCTTTCTTTCTTTCTTTCTTTCTTTCTTTCTTTCTTTCTTGGGAGTATCTTTGGTTTTCACAGATACAATCTTAGCAATATTCATAATATGCTGGTTTAGAAACTTGTGTCTAAAAATCAAAACACAATCAGAGTTAAAAAAAATAGATCTCTGGACAAAGTCCTGAGTGGTACATTTATCCAGGGTACGTACAAAATCCAGGGACCCAGGCCAAATTGCTGAGCTTGGGTGTTGTGAGAGTTTAGGGATAAAATCCTACCCCTCAGCATATGGAATGCTCTGTTAGCCAAAGGCTGAAATAGGGCTCTGCAACCATAGGGTACCTTCTCCAGATTTGGAGGACCAGGACACTGAAACAATAGCAGATTCTCTAATCCTTTCTACCCCTTTGCACTGTCATAGTGACAGCCACGATTCAGCAATGTCATTCATCTCCCCTTCTTTAATTCCTTGTGTACTAGAACTGGACCTGTACCAATACCACAGGGGCCTGGACCCACTTTATGCATTTGAAAATATTAGGTGAAATCCTGGTCCTATTGAAATCAATGGGAGTTTTGCCACTGAATGAAATGGTCCAGGAGTCTACCCTGCCCACAGTGTGAAAAAAGAGACAGAGTCTGATCCAAAGCCCATTCAAGTCAGTAAGAGTCTATTGGCTTCAATGGTCTTTGGAGCAGGCCTTGTATCAATAATCCCTCTTTTATAATGAATCAAGGGCATAATGTTATTAACTTGTACAGTAAACAAGCCTTTGGTAACATTAAACTCCCACCAGGTACCAGGATTTCACCTAATAAAATAAAATCTATTTCTGAGTTTTTAAAGTTCAGTGCTAACGAACAGTAAGCGTTCTAGCACAATAACCAGAAACGGGTCAGGTTGCACATAAGAGAAACTGCTCCCTCTGAAAGGATCATGATGTGAGTTAACCAACTAGGGAACTCATGATTCTGAAAGGTATAGTGGGGAGGAAGGTCCCAAATGTGGGGTGCGGGGTCTCTTGGTACAGAAAAAGGAGGACCTGGCAGGGGAAAAGGGCTGAGAACCACCCGAGTAGAGCAACATGGAATAGGAGCTTAGAACTACACCCAAACTGTGTCAGAAAGGCATGGTTAGGTCAGGGTCACGTTGAGGGCAATATTGGCAGTGCTGGAGAGCTTGTTTCCACATGGAAGATAAAGCAACATATCTGTGTGCATGTGGTGGGTTTTTTTTTTTTTGCTAAATGTAGCACACAGAAGGAAGGAAGTGTTTCTCTCCCTTCCCCCCCCCCAAAAAAAACAAGTGACTTGTGGTGTTTGTGTATGGCAGTACTTATGGCAATACAGCTTTATCAGAATACTATTAATTGTTATGTATGGGATCAGTATTCAGATAGGGGGAGGAGAAGGCAATCTGAAGGCTACTTCTAGTGAGCTAGAAGGAATATAACCCATGGGTTAGTTCTGACACTGAACAGTGCTTACAGGCTCATTGTGCTCTCAGTTCCTGCCCTGCACTGGTAGCCTCCTCTATCATCCTCTAAACAGGAAATGAAAACCAGTGTCTGTGGTGGTGCCCCCGCCTCTGAGTTTACACGGGCAGTTTTGCTGGGTCTTCATCACTCTGTGAAATGTGCCACATTACACGTCCTGAAGCTTTGATGACTAACTGTAGTTAGCAGGGTCTGATAGGCTATCTTAAAATGGATGCTTATGCAGTGATAGTGATATCCTCAGCTGACGCCTGATCTGAAGCCTCTTCAGGTCAGTGGGAGGCTTGTGCTGTGGATCAGGCCTCTAAGGCTATGTCTACACTGCAGACTTTTGCCAGCAGAGAGTATGCTAATGAAGCGCTCATTAGCATTTGTCATGCTGTCATTTGCATATTCTCTGCCAATGCTTTTTGCGCAAGAGGTTTTTGCGCAAAAACAAGCAATGTAAACGGGTCCGTTTTGCTCAAAAAACCCCCCTTTTGTGTAAGATCCTTATACCTCCTTTTCTGAGGAATGAGGATCTTGCGCAAAAAGGGGTTTTTTGCACAAAAAGAAAACGTCCACACTGCTTGTTTTCGTGCAAAAACCCCTTGCGCAAAAACAGATTGGAAGAGAGTATGCAAATGAAGCGCGAGAAAATGCGAATCCATGCTTCATTTGCATAGGCTCTTGCGGCAAAACTCGTAGTGTAGATGTAGCCTTAGTTTCTTCCCGTCTCCCAGCACCACCTCTGGTGCTGGCTTAATTTAGTAACAAAGGCTAATAAATACCATCTATGGTGATCCTTCCCTACTTGGAGTCAAAGTACTATAACACAATTTTAACACTTTAATTATCCTGTATAAAAATTGTATATATCTATACACATACACAAATATTAAATGACATCTATATCTACACCCACCAATGAGAAAAGGAAAGGTGACAGGTACTTTACTTATCTTTATTTAAAAAGTAAAATCTGGGGGGGAAACTGTCTCTTTATTCTATGCATGTACAGCACCTAGTATGATGGCATCCTGGTGCTGCTAAGGTGGTGTTACTTTAATAGTACTGCACCCCCTTCCTCTCCTGTAAGCAATAAAACCCAGCTAGATGTTCTGTAGTAGCTATCTAGTAGTAAGGTAAATGCAGGCTCAAATTTATGTCCGGCACCAGAAGCTGTGGTGGTGACTATATTAAAGAAAGGATTAGAGGAGTAAAACAAAACAGAAATTGCAATATTGGGTCAAAGCAGGGTCCATCTAGCCCACTGTCCTTTTTCCAACAAGGGGCAGTATCCAGTGCTTTGGATGGAAGGTGCCTATATAGAAATATTTTAACCCCTGTATCAGGTAACAACAGCAGCACAGAGAACAAAGGGACATCGCTGTTGATTATCACCTGTCCAATGAAACTTCATAGGTAATGGAAAGGGGTACTGTATCCCATGTCTGATTCCTTAGGAAGCATGCGGAGCTGGGAATGGACACCAAGGCTATGTCTACATGACAAGATTTTTGCACAAAAACCGGTGGAGGTATGCACATACCTCAAGCGTTTTTGTGCAAAAAACCCCCCAAAAAACCAAAACAGTAAATTGACAGGACAGAGGGCTTTTGCCAGTAGTTATTCCTCTCCATGAGGAATAACTCCTTTTTGCGCTACAGCTCTTGTGCAAAAAGGCACGTGTGGATGCTCCGCAGAGGTTTCTTGCACAAAAAGAGCCTGTGCTCTGATTGCCATTAACAGAATGGCAATCAGAGCTTTCTTGTGCAAGAGCATCCATGCCGTGAGGATGCTGTCTTGTGCAAAAGCACATTGCTTTTGCAATGCACTTTTGAGGTGTGGACATGCTTTTGCGCAAGAAGTTTTTGTGAAAGATCTCTTCCGCAGAAAGCTTCTTGCGCAAAAACCCTGCAGTGTAGACCAGAGTTGTTGACTCGAGTCCCAAGACTTGAACTCAAGTCCGACTTAAGTCGCCTAGGTGACTCAACTTGAGACTTGACTTGGGTTCATTGTTTGTGACTTGAGACTCAACTTGAGACTTGCTAATTTTGTTAAATCGACTTGGTGAAAAAATTGTCCGAAAATGCCGATATTGATGGCTTGTACAAAAGTGACTTGACATTTTTTAAAGTAAGACTTGAGACTCGACTTGGGACTTGGCTCGAAAGTGACTTTAGGGACTCGAACTGTAGTGACTTGAGACTCAACTTGGACTTGACAATGACGACTTGAAGACAACACTGGTGTAGACAAAGCCCAAGTGTGCAAGTGTCTGTTCATCTGTCAAAAAGTTACTTTGAAACTTCGCCACTTCCAAAAGAGAACTGGCCTAATAACCCCCTCTAGTGTTAAGTTTCCAGAATTGCAGCTTCATAATCTATAACATTTGGATAGGACACAGGCACCACACTAGAGTCTTTGCTGAGTAAAAACACCAAAAGATGAAAGTATTGAAAATCTCAGCTTTAAAAAAGCCCACATGTATTTTAATTTTAATGCTCATAAAAATAACAGACTGTGGCTTCAACCAAGAGCAGCTACTCCACCGCCTCTTCTATAGATCCTTTGTGGTCCTTTTATCAAATCACCTACCTGTGTGTAGTCTTTCAGTCTTAATCTCATTACAGTTTGAAGAGGCAAGTATGAAATAGTTGACTGAGCATGAGATAGGGCCAGGAGCTCCTGAGTTCTAATGCTAGCTTGGCCACCAGCTGGATTGGGGGTCCAGTACACACTCCTGTAGCATTATGGGCCAGTTCCAAATCTGAGAAATGAGGACCCTGGCCCACCACTTATTTATCTAAATAGAAAGATGCTGAGGCTGACTGAGTATTTTGAAAATGTAAATATTTATAAGAGCTAAGATATTGATTTTTTTTTTAACAGGGAAGATGATAGATCGACTAAGAAAGGAAGGGATTAATGTTCTAACCGCTACGTGCATTAATAACTTCTATTGTATTCTGTTGTTCCATCTGGGGCTACATTTAGACTGCAGGCTTCTTTCAGAAGAAACTTTTTTCGGAAGAGATCTTCCGAAAAAACAACTTCCAAAAGAGAGCATCTACGCAGCAAAAGCGCATCAAAAAAGCGTTCTGCTTTTTTGAAAGATAGCATCCAGTTAGTGTGGATGCTATCTCACATTTAAGCTGTGATTACTATGGATGGAGTGGCCACCAGGGCACCTGTGCTTTTTCCTCTTCTTTCGAAAGAACTCCCTCTTCCCTGTCCACACGTGCCTTTTTCCGAAAGAACTATTTCAGAAAAAGGCTTCTTCCCTGTAGAAATAGGTTTACTAATGTTGGAAAAACCCCTTTGTTCTTTTGATTTTTTTGTCGAAAGAACGTGATTGCAGTGTGGATGTAAGTGAAGTTTTTTTGGAAAAATGGCCGTTTTTCTGAAAAAAATTATGTAGTGTAGACATACCCTGGGTATGTACACAAGCACTTTCCTTTACTTAAAATGACAGTGTTTCTTTCCTCCTTCCTAGGAGAGGCGTGGTGTTTAATCCAAGAGAGGTGGACTTTTCGTTTGGCTCTGAATCCATTCTTAATTCTTGTGGCAATGAGTTCCATAATTGATAGGAACCTCGATCTACTCTTACTTTATTAATAATTCTTCAAACCCTAGAACACACTCCTTCAAAGTCTGTAGTACTCTTTCACAGGCTATAATTCTTGAAAGAACTTCTGAGTAGAAAATGTCAGTCAATTAACAGGCAAACTCAAAAATTATAAAATGTGACTTTTATTTCAGTAGAATGAGAGATCTTTTTTCTTCTTCAGATGAGTTAAGATGTACTCTTACCACAAGCATCTTTCTACTCTAGTCCCAGTCACATTTTACTTTCAACACAGCATATCCATAAAATAATGACATCTTCTTTGGTTTCTGCTCGTTGAGTTCTTGTGAAGCTAAGATGGCTGCCATCCTTCAGTTATCACAGTACTGTACCTTTAGAATAGACAGCATCAGCACTGTGATAACTGAGCCAGGGCAGCCTGTCAGTCATTATGTCTGTTAGTATCCTTAGAGAATAGTGCTTAATTTACTGTGTGCTTACATAGAGTTTCTTCTTGTGCGCGTTGCAAAAATAAATATCACATCAAATACTGACATCCAGCTCTTCAATGACACAACTGAGGGATTTAAGGCATATTTAATAAATTACAAGTGGAAAGTATTCTGAAATTTTAGTTAATTTATCCACTGTTTGAACATTACCTGGTTAAGTTGTATCATTACAGTTATATTCAATGCAGCTTTAAAGTATTTTTCAGAGCTGTACAATCTTTGACCAATAATAGTCTTAAAAATCCAAATCTATTGATCCTGTATTTAACAAAGGGAAAAGTAATTTACTCATTCTATGGGATATAATCACTGATGGAATGTGAGGGTATTTTCCCCTCACATTGGTTGTTTTGGTTGCACTCAGCATTTGGAGTGCTGTTCCCGTACATAAACTACTGGGCCAAATCCTCAATTAGTATAATTTAATGTAGTTCCACGTAAGACAATGAAGCTGCACAAATTTACACTGGTGGAGGATCTGGATCTGTTATCTAATAGTTTTGTTAATTATGTTGATATAATCCCTTTTAAGGTTCAAAGTATTATCTTCCACACGGAAAGTGCTAGTATCTTGAGAAAAAATAAGACAAGTTTTTTGTCTTGTGGGATTCACAGTATCATCTCAGGCCTCCATTTTGCAAACCCTGCTAAAACTCAAGGATTACACTGCAAATAATGACAGAAGTTTATCAAAATATTTTCTTGGGATTATGTTTGAGGTACTTCTGAAAAAGAGAGGGCACTTTCTCTTTGGATAAAGGCATGTAATCTAGTAAATCAATTCTGTAGTGATTAGCATACTAATATAAACATTTTCACCATGAAAAAAAATGAATACATTTTACATAGATGTTCTATTTAAGTATTTGATGGTGTCAATTGTGTAATTAGTACTTAAGATAGAGCAAGAACTTTGTGGATGGCTTCAATTGCTGCAATTAGTATTTAAATAAGCCAGAGCAAGAACTTTATGGATAACAACAAGCTAAACTGACATAACTTATTTCCTTAAGTTAAATAAAATGCTTTTAAAATTCAGAAATGCTTAACATTCAGCTGAGCACAAGTACTACCAAAATGGTCTCTTACATATTTTTAACACCAGAGGGCAATAAAGAGACAAATGTGAAACAAAGCTTCCTGGACAAAAATATTTGTGCATTTTAAAAACAAATTACAAACATGTGTTACATAAACAAGGACCAGTCAATATGTTATACATCATTGTTCTAGAATGCAAATATTAACAGGCAAATGCGTGCAAAATGTTAGGATATTTGCCATCAACTGCAAATCTATCAGCATCCTTAGAATAATCTGACATTTTCTGAAAAAGTAACCCTGAAGTAACCTAGGAACACATATTTATTAAGGATTTGTGTTTAAAAAAATGTTTCCTAAATTTCAAAATGTAAAAATAAAACAGTATAAAGGTACAAAAATGTCAGTAGAGCATTCTATTAACATTACAAAGGCTGGACACTTAAGTGATATTTACTCTGCCTTTTCACCTTTTAACACTCACCTGGGTTTCTAGAATAAAAAGAAATATTTTATCCGTGGTCAGATAAAATAGGTCCCAACCCTGAAAGAATACAGGAGTAGTTCCTCTAATCTTGCCGTGAAACACGTAAATTTTACTCAAGTGCATTATTCTGTGTATTTTTGTTTAGCTTATCTCTAAAGCACTGCAAATACTTCAATTTGATTTTAAATTCCATGTTCTATTTTTTTGCAGTCAAATTTTGCTTTTCAAAAAAAAAAATCTATTCATATTGTTTTTATTTTTGCTTGCCTTCCCATTTCTCCCTTCCACTGTTTTATTCTTTTGGGGCTGGTAACTTACCATGTCTCTTGAGCATTTTGAATTAAACACTCTTTTTTGATTAGTTTAAAGACTGAATTGGCTATTTGATCTCCCCCTGCAAGTGTAACTTTTCTTTCTTTCCTCCTAGCACATAATTAGGAATTATAGTTCTGATTTCTATAGGCCAACTCTTACACTAAACGTGAAGGTGTGTGTCTTATCAAAGCTATGAAAATGAAAAAAATCCAACTTTATTAATAATAGTTTTCTCAGTGTGTGTGATCCTAAGAGCAGAAAACAGCAATTATGGGGATATAATTGATTTTTAGGCTACTCAAGAAAGTTACTGGAATTTTAATATGGCAGGAGGTCCTGTCTACAGTGCCTAGACGTGAAAAGCTCTAGTTGGCTAGGACAATGAAAGCAATGCAATATTTTCTGTGGCTTTAAACTCCTCCTCTTTATTAGTTTTTAAAGACTTGCATCTTCATTTGAGACAATTACATTCAATAAGATGAGATTCTCCTATCAAGGAACCTCCAGTAATGGGTATTATAAAATCTTCTTTCTTTGTGTTCTGCTTGACTCCTCCCACCAATACTTACCCTTTTAGTTGTTTTGATTCCCCTCCCATCTTAAACATCTATTAGCGGTTGAGTTAACAGTCTAATAGATGAATTCTAACTGCTGTTGTTGGTGCACCAAAGGTATGAATAATTAAATAAATAAATCTCTAAAACATTATTAATCATTCATCAGCTACGGTCTGTGGGTAAGCATTCAGTCACTTTTCTGGAAACAAGAGCTCCCAGAGGCCCCTTCCTGAAAAAATACACAAAAATATTCAAACAAATATAACACCAGCCACCTGAGTGGCTCCCCCAGAATTCTTTTTCTCATTACCTCCCCCACCACCTTATTACAGAATGTCTCCTATGTAAGGGGAGCTCAGGATAATGGTGGTGGGGAGGGGGAAGGGATGCTCTTTGTTTTCAGCTCATGCTGCACTGAAACCATCTGCTAAAAATGAAAGATGCTGGCATGGCAGGAACCAGGGCCTTGGCCCTTGTCACTTATTAGCCACCAGGGAGAAAATGCCCCTATGCTCTGTTAAAGTATAACTTACTAGGTCAGGAAACAAGTGGGTGATCTAGGATCTGGCCCTAGACTTGCCCTATTTGTCCAGCTGCGCTTACCCTGCCAGGTCCTCTTTGCAATAAATAAGTATTGATGGCAGGAAAGTCAAAGCTAGAGGGGACTGTAGGTGTGGCCCCAAAACATGGGGAAGTGGATGAGCAGGAGGACACTAGAGAATCCTCTGCTGGCAGAGCCTAGGACTGTGCGAACCGATGCACCATCAAACAAGTGTTTGTCGCGGGTCTGGGAGGGGGGGGAGGGCTGCGCGGCCATGGCTTGGTACCCAGCCCCTAAGGGTGGCTGCTGCTGCGAAGCTCTGCCCGGGACCAGGGTGGGGGGGCGGATAGGAAACGGACAAGCGCACCTACCAGGCTGCTTGAGCGAGAGACTCCAGCCCCGTCTTGGCTCCTCCTCCCCGTTTGGGAAGCTCACCCCAGCCAGCCGTGGAGTCTCCTCCATCTTCCTCCTCCTCTTCCCAGGCTCCTCCCGCTGGATGCTTCATGTAAACAAGATCCAGGCTATATTTACAATCGCTGGACGGAAAGGAGCCAGTGCCAGGATCCTGAAGGAAAATAACAGTGCGCAACATGGAAACCCGCACGCACACACGCACATGCCCAAAGGCCAGCGGCTGGGAGACCTACCGGCTCCAGCCCCGCTCCCCAGCCCCATGCAGAACAATCCGGCAAAGGCAGTCGGCCGGTACCCCGTCCTCCGCAGCGAAATCTGCCCCCGGGCTGCGGGGCGGCTGTCAGCGTGCGAGGCGGAGCTGCTTACCACGCACCCAGCTGTGGGGCGCAGCGTGCGGACAAAAACAAGCCTCGCTCCAGGCAGCTGCCCGCGCTCCAGGGAGGGCTCTGTAAAGCGAACGCACCCCCCCCCCCAAACTCCTCTTCCTTTCTGCCCCCACCCCCCCAGCTAGAAGACTCCTGCTGTTCCCCCAGCCCGATCACCCCGGCTCCAAATAGGCCCCTCCCCCAAACATAAACAAACCACTGGCTTTCCTTCCCACCGCTGCCTAAAGGTAAATTAGGAGAGGGCAGCGCAGGACTCGTGATGCCAAAGATTGCAACGCCCTGTAATGCTCACACACCCCCTCCCCTCCCTGCTCTGCCCTCACCCACAGCCCGTGCACCCCTCTGCCCTGCCCCCTGCTCACCCTTCTCTGCGGCCCGGGGCTCCTTTCCCCCTCTTGTCTTTGTTCTTAGCGATCTTTGCATGAAGATTATCTAATGACGCAGCATAGACTCGCCACAACGTGACTGTCGCCATTTTTCTGTTTTTATTATATCTCTCTGCCATGTGATTAAAAAAAAAAAAAAACTTCCGGGTCTCATGACCAGAACAGAGCAAAACAAAAAGGGAGGCAAGAAAGACACAACTTCACACACACACGCACATGCAGGTGTCTGGTCTCTCCTTGGAGCCCGGAAGGCATCGCAGCTGTCAGCAATAGACTCCCAAGCAACCCGAGAGCACCGCTTCTAGCATTGTGGGATGACATGGTCTGGCAGGAAAAGTCACCCCCCACTCATATTCTGCCCCAGATTTATAATCGGGATGAGAAGCAGTTAAGATGAGACCACCCCTTGTTCTGCTTGATCGAATGCCTCCCATTTCCATGGAGCTTTCTGCTGCCCTATACCAACGTTGAGTTCTGGTCATGCTTCATAATAATAAAAAAGTTAGCGATGTACAAGCATTTTTAATCATTCTTAAAATGACTTGGCTGCTCCATATTGACAGCAAAGATTTGAACGAGTGAAACTGAAATCACACATACATAGGTTTGTTATAGTAGGTTATTCATAAACTACTGACAGAGGTTGCTATGACAGAGGTAAACAAGTTAAAGCATTTTTTAAAATAGTTTCATCTAGGAAGCATTATACAGACTGCAAATTAATCTATAAGAGCAAAGGTAGATAAAACCTTGGATCTACTAACCAGCCATGACAGTATCCCAAGGAGACATTTATAAACTAAAATTGGTAACACCATTTTGTCTTTTGTTTGGCACTGATATCAAGGAATCACATTATTAAAAAATCTGTTCCGTTTTTTACTAGCACCACTTTACTTTAGTAAAACCAGGATTTATAACAATAGGAAGAAGCAAATTCCAAATGGTGCCTCCTTCCCCGATTTGTCAAACATTGAATACCTTATTTTTATTGTATTTGTAGCCCATTTCATGACTTTGATGCACAATTTACATGCATGATTTATCCCTATCACATATGGCAATAAATTTTCACACTTGGATCTATAAATCTATATTTATTCATAATCAAATAAAAATTTTCTTTTTCACTTATCCTTAAGATTAAAATGGTTCTATAACTGAAATGCACCAGTTTCAGAAACTGAACTGCATGCACCAGTTTCTTGGGTGGACCAGTATTAAATAGTGTTTCTGTATGTAACAACCTTAGCATGTTAACCCTAGTCCTTTAGTTCAAAAGCATTTTCCCTTGCAACCTGAAACTCAGCATCAGAGAGATCCAAAGACTGGCCACTGGCATTTTGAACTGATCAAATGCCAAGCAATGGTCAGTCTCTTGTCAGCCATTGTTGATCAACTATATGTTTTAATGAGCCTGCTCATTAAAAGCTGTGCTCACCACTCATGACTGACCAGCAGCAGAATCTTCGAAGTTACTTACACATTAGGAAAAGTGTCCTGTATCATGAATTAAATGGAGAAGTTGGGGAGGAGAGTGCTTTCTGTGTTGCATATGTGACAGATGTTGTCCAGTTCCACAAAGAAGTGTTTATCATGTCCAAACATTCCCCCTGTATCAGCATCCAGTGAGAGTCTGCACAGTTGTCATACAAGAATATTTTCCTGTCTGCAGGCAACTTACTAAAGTCATTACCTGCCCTCCTCACCCTGTCTTTTCATGGTACTTCATTTGTCCAAACCTTTCTTCAGTGGACACTTGAGCAATGCCAAATTTTGAGCATTCAAAAACCCTCCCTCTTGAATTTTAATACTGAGCTTCCCATCACTGCATCTGTGCCCTTGTAACTAAACTGTCTCTTCTTCCAATGAATACAGGTCTTCTTGAAGACAGGCTCGATTTCTAAGTTTTTTGCTGTTTCTTTTGCAGCAGTGATAGCATCTTGAAATCCATTGTCACTGTAGGCCACAGCAAAATCAAGACAGCTTCTCGTCAAAGTAATACTGACCACTATGTCCACCAACTGTGTTTGTAATTCCTCACTTACAAGATTTATTTGGAAAAGGATAATTGTGCCAAACTACAACTGACACCAGAAATTTGAAGTCAGTGATCTGCTTTGCCAGGCTTTGCACTGTGTGTTGGTTTCTGGACTCAGCTTTATTCGTCTGTGCCAGTTCCATCAGGTGTTATAGACCTCAGTCTCTTGGGTACCTCCCAGGCCTTATGCTGTCAATGCATCTCTCCCAGTGAATGTCACTTAGCATCCTGGTCAGATTTGTAACAGTGTCCGTGAAGATCTTCTGTGTTCAACCTGATAGCTGATGCAGAAAACAGAATATACGTCCTTTGCAATGCTCCAAAAAGATACTCGATCTAAGGAAAATGACACTGCATCTGATACAGCCAGGTTCAGGGAATGGCAGTCACAAGAAAGCTCATGGATTCAATGCAAGGTTCTTTGCCTAGACCCTACTGTTTCTTCCCTTAATGTTTTCACTGTTGCCATAGCCTTGGCCATGGCAGTCCTGAAGCTTTATTTTATCTTCATTTACAACTTTTATAAACAAGTCTATTAGACCATTTCCAGGAGAGTTGTCTGCTGACCAGAAGAAGATAAAGTGTTCATTTTCCTGGTGTGGCAAGGGCCCCTCTTCCCCACACCACCACTGGGTAGGCCTCCTCCCCTTAGCCCCCAAGTTTGGGGTTTTGCAGCGGGTCTCAATGGTAGGGAGCCTGGCCAGGGGCCCACAGGCTCCTCCCTAGCTGCCTTTACCTAATGCTGGTCAAAATTGTTCTCTCCGATTTCTTCCTCTCCATCTCTCCACCGCCTTCCTTTCGTCCTCTCACTCTCCCCTCCAGCCTCCAACTGCTGAGGCTTTTAAAGGCCCTCAGACAGACAGCAGAGTAGTCAGCTGGCCCCAATTTACCTGAGCCAGCTCCCTCCCAGCTGCATCTAATTGGGCTGCAGTTCTCTGCTTCTTCTCACTGGGTTTTTTCCCTTTTGGGCTGCCTTTTCCCTTCTCTGCAGCAGCTCCCTGGCCTGACCCTGTCACACATCCTCCCGCTCAACCCCATGGGGTTGGATTACTTGGGTCGGACAACAATGCACCCTTGACAACCCGTCTGCATTCCCATGCTGGGTTCCTGATCTGTGTTGCACACGGAAGTGGAAGGGCTGCAGGGACAGGAAGCCACCGGGTAACCCTCGAATTTCTGTCCTTGTTTGGTGCATCCACTCCAGAGGTGCATGATCGGTGACCAGGGTAAACTTCCACCCAAGGAGGTAGTAGCAAAGGCTTTCCATGGCCCAATTACCGCGAGACATTCCCTTTCTACTACGGCGTAGTTTCGTTCCCTCAGCAGAAGCTTCCTGCTGAGGTACAGGATTGGGTGCTCCTCTTCTCCAACCATTTGAGACAATACAGCCCCCAGTCCTACCTCAGAGGCATCGGTCTGCAGGATAAACTCCTTCTTAAAATCAGGGGCTATGAGAACTGGATCGCCGCAGAGGGCATTCTTGAGATCTTTAAAAGCTTCTTCCGTCTCTGTGGTCCACTTTACAATGTCGGGACCACGAGCTCTAGTCAGGTTAGTCAGAGGGCAGGCCCTGGAGGCAAAGTTGGGGATGAATCTGCAGTAATATCCAACCAACCCTAAGAATGCCCTGACCTGCTTCTTTTGGGTTGGTCGGGGCCAATTCTGTATTGCATCCGCTTTGTTGATCTGGGGCCTCACTACATCCCTTCCCACAATATACCTGAGATATTTGGCCTCGGCCAGCCCAATCGTACACTTTGCAGGGTTCGCCGTAAGTCCTGCTCTCCTTAATGTCTCCAATACTGCCTCTACTTTTTCAAGGTGTGTCTCCCAGTCAGGACTGTGGACAACAACATCGTCCAAATAGGCAGCCGCGTACTTGGCATGGGGCCGCAACAGCTTGTCCATGAGCCTTTGAAACGTTGCAGGAGCCCCATGCAAACCAAAAGGGAGGACCGTGTATTGAAAGAGACCCTCCGGGAGTCGAAAAGGCTGTCTTTTCTTTGGCCCCTGGTGCTAGGGGGATCTGCCAGTAGCCCTTGGTCAAATCAAGGGTGGATAGAAATCAGGCCTTGCCCAGTTGGTCAATGAGTTCATCCACCCTTGGCATGGGATAGGCATTGAATTTGGATACTTCGTTTAACTTTCGAAAGTCATTGCAAATGCGAAGGCTTCCATCTGGCTTGGGCACCATAACAATAGGGCTAGACCACTGGCTATGGGACTCTTCAATGACTCCGAGCTTCAGCATTTTCTCAACTTCAGCTTGGACCTCTTTTCGTTTTGCCTCGGGTATCCGGTATGGCTTAACGTGCACCTTCACCCCGGGGTCTGTGATGATGTCATGGTAAACCTCCGTAGTTCTACCAGGTTCTGTCGAAAACACATCCTGATTCCGCTCAGTCATGTCAGCTGCTTCGGCCTGTTGGTCCGGAGTCAGCCCGGGAGATATTCCCACCTGCCTTGGTGGGTTTTCCCCTTGGGGTGGTGGCCCCAGCGCAACCAATGCCACCTCTCTGTCTCGCCAAGGTTTCAGCAGGTTAACATGATATATTTGCCCCCAGGCTTTCGCCGGCCAGGCTGGCGAACCTTATAGTTTACCTCTCCCACTGCTTCTATTATTTCATATGGCCCCGGCCACTGGGCTAGGAGCTTACTCTCCGCCGTCGGCACTAGCACCATCACCCGGTCTCCCACCTGGAACTTCCAGGAGGTCGCTCACCGGTTGTAATAGACCTGTTGGGCTTCCTGTGCCTTTTCTAGGTGCTCCCGCACTATGGGGGTGACTCTGGCTATCCTGTCCCTCATTTGGAGCACATGATCAACTACATTTCTCCCCAGGTTGGGTTGTTCCTCCCAGGCCTCTTTAGCAAGGTCTAGTATGCCCCGTGGGTTACGCCCATACAAAAGTTCAAATGGGGAGAAGCCAGTCAAAGCTTGGGGAACTTCCCTTACCGCGAACATGAGGTAGGGCAGTAGCATATCCCAATCTCTGCCATCCCGGCTTACCACTTTCTTAAGCATATTTTTTAGGGTCCTGTTAAACTGTTCAACTAGACCATCGGTTTGAGGATGGTATACCGAGGTCCTCAGGGCCTGCATGTGGAGCATGGTACACAAGTCTTTCATGAGCTTGGACACAAAGGGGGTCCCTTGGTCCGTTGGGATTTCTTTAGGAATCCCTACCCTAGAAAAAATTTGAATTAGTTCCTTAGCGATGGTCTTGGATAGGGTGTTGCATATGGGCACTGCCTCTGGGTATCGAGTAGCATAGTCCACTACAACTAGTATACTCTGATGGCCCCAGGCAGACTTCTCTAGTGGGCCAACTATGTCCATAGCAATCCGTTCAAAGGGGACTTCAATGATTGGTAGGGGTACTAGTGGGGCCCTCAGGTGTGGTCAGGGCCCATGTAATTGGCACTCCGGGCAGGAAGCACAATACCTCTGGACTTCTACATAGATCCCAGGCCAAAAGAACCTCCGAAGAATGCGGTCCAGGGTCTTATCCACCCCTAGATGCCCTCCAAATAAATGACTGTGTGCCAATTCCAGTACTGCCCTCTGGTGCTTTCGGGGTACCAAGAGTTGTTCCACCTCTTGGCCCTGGATATGGAGCTACCCTATATAGAAGATCCCCCTTGATTATATAGTAGGGCCCAGTGCCTGTGTTCCTCCCCTCCACTGGGACCCCATTAACTTCAACCACCTCCTGACGGATATTCTGATATATTAGATCATTGGCTTGATCCTGCCCAAAGGTCTCACTTGGGGATCTCACCTGCTCAGGCTCCAGGGAACCTAGCCCCCTTTCCTCCCCTGATGAGCTGGGTCCTGCTTCAGGCTCATCCTGTCTCGGGGCTTCTGTCCTAGTAGTTGGGTAGGCCTCCCCCTCTACCAGTGCCTGCTTCCGACCTTGGGCCAAGATCCTTGTCCCCAATTTTTTTGCGGCCCTCCTCTCCCGTCGGGTTTTCCGGGGTTCCCCAGGCACCGAGAACAGGTCCTGGGAGAACTCATGGAAGGCCAGGAGGGAGCGATCCTCCTCCACCCAGTCCTGTGGTAGCAGGTCACTAAACCCGGGGAAGTCTCGTCCAATGACCACCGGGTAGGGGAGCCTTGGGACCACCCCCACAGTTACCTCTGTGACCCGCCCTTGTACTTCTATTTCCACAGGGATGGTGGGGTAATAATTAGTATCCCGTGTACACAAGATACCCCAGTGTATTTGGCCCGAGTCAGCTGGTCCTGCCCCACTAGCTTCCCTGAGACCAACGTAACTGTGCTCCCGGAATCTACTAAGGCAGTGGTTTCCACCCCATTCATTTTCACGGGCTGGGTATACTGATGGGGGCCCACTGCTACCCCTGCAAGGTTGACTAGGACACTTTGTAGGTTCCCCAGGTCACATTACATAGGCTCGTCTATGTTGGGGCACTGAACTGCAATATGCCCTATCTCCACGCAGGCATAACACCTATAACCTGGGCGGGATGGCCCCTTTCGTTTTGGGCTGTTGGGTCTTGATCCCTGACCCTCTCCAGTCCAGCCCCCAAGGTCTTTTGCCTGTTCTGGTTGCTCTTCTGCCTCCTTTCTTCCTGTCTGGACTCGGTCAGAAACTTCAGGGGCACAGATCCTCGGGGTGAAGGTGGACCTTCTGCTCCGCTGCACCTCGACCCTGGGGCTGTGGGAAAGTCCCTTAGCAGTCAATCGTCTCTCGACAAGAGCCACTAGCTCATCAAATGTCGTGGGGTCATTCTGGCCCACCCATTCTGAAGGTCTGGGGGTAAACCCTTCATGTACCGGTCAAGGACGATCACCTCGATAATCTTTTTGGGGCTGTGGATGTCGGGCCGCAGCCACTTCCGGGCCAGATCAAACAACTGAGTTCTGGGGCCCTGGTCGTCTCGATATCTCCAGTCGTGAAATCTCTGGGCTCTCACTGCGACTGTGACCCCAGCCCGTGCCAGGATCTCAGCTTTCAGCTGGGGGTAGTCGGATGCAGCCTCCTCTGCTATGTCGAGGTATGCCTTCTGGGCTTCCCCGCTCAGAAAAGGGGCCAAAATGCTGGCCCACTGAGCTTGAGGCCAGGCCTTCCGTAAAGCTGTCCTTTCGAAGGCCAACAGATAGGCCTCAACCTCATCATCTTTTGTCATTTTGTGTAAGTAGAAATTGGCCCGTAAGGGTCGGGCCCCATCTTGATCACGTACCTGGACTGTCAGGGCTTTCAGCTGGTTCACCACCTCCTGCAGGGTGGCCCTGTCCTGGGCTACCTGGCTCATCAACAACTGGTTGGTTTCTTGTTGGATCTGCACTGACTCCTGCTGGGCGGCTGCTTGCACCCGAGTATCCTCCTGTTGGGCAGCCGTGGCCTGCACCAGTGCTTTTACCAGGTCCTCCATGGGTACTTTTCCTTTGAGAGGGGCCAACTTGGCTAGATTTAGGGTTGCTGTGAGGCCTCACAGCCATAGATCCCACTTCTGGCACCACGTGTGGCAAGGGCCCCTCTTCCCCCACGCCACCACTGGGTAGGCCTCCTCCCCTTAGCCCCCAAGTTTGGGGTTTTGCAGCAGGACTCAATGGTAGGGAGCCTGGCCAGGGGCCCACAGGCTCCTCCCTAGCTGCCTTTACTTAATGCTGGTCAAAATTGTTCTCTCCGATTTCTTCCCCTCTGTCTCTCCACCACCTTCCTTTCATCCTCTCACTCTCCGCTCCAGCCTCCAACTGCTGAGGCTTTTAAAGGCCCTCAGACAGACCGCAGAGAAGTCAGCTGGCCCCAATTTGCCTGAGCCAGCTCCCTCCCAGCTGCATCTAATTGGGCTGCAGTTCTCTGCTTCTTCTCACTGGGTTTTTTCCCTTTTGGGCTGCCTTTTCCCTTCTCTGCAGCAGCTCCCTGGCCTGACCCTGTCACACTGGATACAGCTATCCTCTTCATCAGCAAATCTTACTGTAAATTACATCTTTTCACCATGACTAATGTCAGGAAGGCAGTCTAATATTATGGTGTAGTGCAGCAGTTCTCAAACTTTAGTGGCCTGATTTGATTTAAAAATTTCCCGAGCCCCCAAGCCAGCTTCTAATTTCCCCCCAGGAGTGCTCAACTCCCACTCAGCCCCATGCCCTCCCTTGTTCCTTTTCCCCTGATGTCCCACCACTGCCTCATCTCTTCCTGTCTCTTCTCCATCCCTGCTCCTCCTCTTCCTTGCCTCTTTCCACCCCCTCCCTCAAGCATGTCCTGTCCCCCTCCTTCCCTGCCCTCCCAGTGCCACCTGTCCTTCCTCCCTGAACAGCTGTTCCAAGGCACTGTGAGGGAGGGGAAGGAGTTGATTAGCAGGGTCCTGACCCCAAACATGTCTCATGGACTGCCTTGAGTACCTCGCAGACCCCCAGGGGTCCACAGATCCCAGTTTGAGAACAGCTGGTGTAATATTTCACTTTTCCAAGCTCTATCGCTATGTTATCAATCACCTTCCTTACCATAAGGTCAATCAATTAATTTTGAATTGTTTTGCTGCAGTCATCATGGCTCATAGTTTCTTTATGAACTATTCAGCATAGGTGTTCACACATGACACTGTCATATTTCCCAAGGAACTCTACCAAACCAAGGAAATGATTGTTATGTTCAACGAACCACTTATCCGATGAACCCAGGAAAGCCAAATCATTCTTTGCAAGGAAGAGGGTAATTGAGATCAGATGCTTGAGCACAACCCTCTAATGCTGGATTTCTACATTAATAATGCACTGTTTTTCTGCAGCTACACATTTATTCAGCTTGAGCTTTGTGTGACAGGGTGCTCCCGCCCCGCACTCTGGAGAACCAGGGCAAGCTGCCCAGGAAAGGCGGAGAGGGTGCTGGGGTCTGCCGGTGAGGCCGAGCCGGGAGAGAGCGCACGTCTGGGGTGAGGCAGGATGACATCACTGGAGGTGCTGCTGGGATGCGAGCTGATGATGTCACCCACCAGGGCGGCGGGTTAATTCAAAAGCATCCAGCTGGTGCCGGAGAAGGGGGCAGCTGAATTGGATAAGGGGTGAGTGTGGGACCCTCCTTGGGAGGGAAGTGTCAAGGGGTGCCTAGGGGACGGAGTAGGAAGTGGCCCAGGGTGGGGCCGTGGAACCCGAGAGTGGGTGGGTTTAGGGGTTACTACCCCAGCTGCTGTGCAGGGATACGCTATCCCTGCCTTAGGGTCCTGGGCGGGGGCTCGGAAAGAGGGAGTGAATTACGGTTACGGCGTGTCTGGGGACCATAAAGCGTGGGTTCCCCATTACAAGGACTGAAGGGACTGCGTCGTGTTCGGGTTTGGATTGGTGTACGGGGATGAGGGGACAATCAATAAAAGGTGTTCACCTGGTGAGACACCCATGGGACTGGCCGATTACTTTACACGTGGTGGAGAATGTGGGTACGATTCTGACCCCGAGAGGAAGGGGTTGAGGAGGGGTTAGCGCCACTAAGATTACGGGTCATTAGATAACTGTTCTTTTGTCACAAGGGACAGGATGGAGGTTAAAAAGGTACTGGAGTGGCTAATGGACAGCCAAAAGCAGCAACAAAATCAAGTGTTGCAACAAATAATGACACAATTCCAAGAGCAACAACACCAGCTAATAAGGGAAATTTGGGAGGTGGGCCCACAGGCGGTGGGGACCCAGATCAGGGCAACCAGCAATCCGGGGACCGGAGAAGGAGGATTGAACCTGGGCGCTCAACTCCCCATACGCGTGGCCAAATTAGGACCCCAAGATGACCCAGAGGCGTTCTTGGTCACATTCGAGCGGGTAGCCACAGCGGCAAAGTGGCTGCAGGAACACTAGGCCACTCTCCTGGTGCCCTACTTAACCAGACCAGCACAGATGGCATACAGAGGCATGTCGAATAAGGACGCCCTATGTTAGTACAAGGTCAAAGAGGCAATCTTGGATCAGCTGGGTGTCTCGCCAGGGACTTATCGACAGAGATTTTGAGAAACCCTTTATGACCCAAAGGAATGGCCAAGGGTGATAAGGCAATGGGTGAAGGAGGCCGGCATGAGGTGGTTGGAGCCTGAAAACAAATCGGGGCTCCAAGTTGCGGAGCAGGTGATCCTGGAACAATATATAAGGATCCTATCCCCTGAAGGCCAGAAGTGGGTATGCCGCCACTTGCTGGACTCCCTAGATGAGGCGATCACACTAATGGAGCACTTTGTAACGGCTGAAGGGATAGAAGGGAAGGGCCCAGCCCCCACCCTGAGAGCCCCCCGGAAACTGACTCCTCCCACCCTTGGGACAGGACAGACAGTCTGCCTAGGACACAACCACAGGCTACATTCGAGACCACCAACAGAGCAAAAGCTGGCACCCGTATGGAACCAACCAGAAAACAGGGGAAGTCCGACATGGG
The DNA here is from genome assembly GCA_019425775.1 of Rafetus swinhoei. NCBI lineage: Eukaryota > Metazoa > Chordata > Testudines > Trionychidae > Rafetus > Rafetus swinhoei. The sequence goes on along the minus strand of CM033430.1, from coordinate 49,018,312 downwards.
CCGGGGGAGAAGCCCGGGAGCCGAACCCAAAGGTTGAAGCCGCCCCGAGGGGGGCCTGCTATCAATGTGGCCAGGAGGGGCATTTCAAGAAAGATTGTCCGATGATGGATTGCACCTTCGGACAAAGGAAGACGGAGTGGGTGTCCGGTGGAGAGCGGAGTCGAGCACAGGTAATGAGACAGATATATCTCAATGGGAGGCCGGTGATGGCGGTAGTAGATTCTGGGTGTGGACAGACAGTGGTGAGGACGGACACCCTCCCACCTGATCTGCCCCAGGGTCCCCAAATATGGACGAGATGCGTGCATGGAGACGTACATTCGTACCTCACGGCCCAGGTGTGGATCAATGATGGGCGGGAGGTAGCGACCTGCAAGGTGGTGGTTTCTCCCAAGCTCCCCTACCCTGCCCTATTGGGGAGAAACTGGCCTGGGCTGGCACATTTACTTCGGGAATGGGGGGGGAGGTAAATGAGACTGCAGGTCGAGGAGTACAGGGAAGTCCCACTGTAGTGGCGCAAGGAGAAGAAATCCCCCAACCAACGCATACCGAGGAAGAGATGCGAGATGCGCTCCAGGCCTCGGTCCACCTAGACCTAGACGAGGGAGACTTCCTGACACACCAACAGGAAGACCCGACACTGCAACAGGCATGGGCACAGCTGCAAGCGACAGCGGGAGAGTCAACAGACACCACAGGTTCTGGGCAGCAGGGGCTGCACTTCGAGGTACGAGGTGAGCGCCTCTATAGGGCCACGACGGGGACGGGGGAACAGGAGAATGCACAACTACTGATTCCCCGACCCTATAGATGGAAAGTCATGGAATTGGCCCACAACCACCCCTGGGCAGGACACCTAGGGAACGAAAAGACCCAACAACGCATTCTGCAGCGATTTTACTGGCCGGGGTTGTACCAAGAGGTTAAGAACTTCTGCACCTCTTGCCCTCAGTGCCAGAAAGTACCCCAGCGCCCTTAGTTCCTTTTCCCATAATGGGGGTCCTGTTCGAATGAATCACCATGGACTTAGTTGGACCCTTGGAGAAGTCGGGAAGGGGCCACATATATATACTGGTCATTTTAGATTATGCTACCCGGTACCCAGAGGCCATACCCCTGTGGATAGCAACCGCCCCCATGATAGCTGAAGAACTGGTAAAGGTGTTTTCGAGGGTGGGGTTGCCAAGGGAGTTATTAACAGACCAGGGGCCGAACTTAACCTCCCGGATAATGACAGATCTGTGTAAATTCTTACAAATCCGAAAGATCCAGACCTCTGTGTACCACCCGCAGACGGATGGTCTCGTCGAAAGATTTAACAGGACGCTGAAAGGTATGTTACGGAAATTTGTCCAGGAGGACACTCAGGACTGGGACAAATTATTGCCCACACTTATGTTTGCGGTCAGGAAGGTGCCCCAAGCTTTGGTGGGATACTCCCCCTTTGAGTTACTCTACGGGTGCTGGCCCAGAGGGATCCTAGACCTAGTCAAGGAAGGCTGGGAGGCTCAGGTGACCCCAGCCTTAGGCGCCACACAATATGTCGCGCAGCTTCAGAAAAGGCTGCGTTCCCTAGCAGAGTGGGCCCGGGAGAACCTACAGAAGGCCCAGTGTCACCAATATAACCAAAGGGCTAAAGTCAGAGAATTCACACCAGGGGGACCAAGTACTCCTACTGCTCCCAGCCGGGGAGTCAAAGTTGCTGGCCCGGTGGCAAGGCCCTTTCCGAGTGTTAAGGAGAGTGGGGGAGTTGGACTATGAAATACAGCTGAGTGGAACCCGAAGAGGCACCCAAATATACCATGTAAATCTCTTGAAGCGGTGGATTCCCTGCAAGACATTTCTTATAGAACCTCAAGCGACGGACGTGGAGTTTGGACCCTGGGGAGACCTGGAGGTACTGGCCAGGGAGGCCCCAATGGGGGACGAACTCACCGACACCCAGCGAGGGGAGCTGCCAAAGGCTGGAAAGGTGTCGGCAAGTATTGACCAACAGGCTGGGACAGACGCACCTGATTCAACATGAGATCGTGACGGAACCAGGGAAGCGGGTGCTAGATAACATCTGCCCCCTCCCCCGCAAGTTGTGGGACACGGTGAAAAAGGAGTTACAGGCCATGCTGGACTGGGGGGTAATAGAAGAATCGCACAGCGGGTGGTGGAGTCCCATCGTGTTGGTCCCGAAACCGGATGGATCACTGAGATTCTGCATCGACTTCCGTAAAGTGAACGCGATCTCCCAGTTCGACGCTTACCCCATGCCCCGCATCGACGAACTCCTGGGACGTCTCGGAAGAGCCCGGTACCTGTCCACGATTGATCTGACGAAGGGCTATTGGCAGATCCCCCTGGCGCGGGATTCCCGGGCAAAGACAGCCTTCGCCACGCCCTTCAGCCTCTATCAATTCTGGACCATGCTGTTCGGCCTACATGGAGCTGCCGCGACCTTCCAGCGCCTTATGAACCAGGCCCTGAGAGATCACCAAGAGTACGCTGCTGCCTATATAGATGACATTATAATCTTCAGTGAATCATGGGAACAACATCTGGAGCAGGTGACGGCGGTCTTAGAAGCCTTAAAACAAGCGGGCCTAACAGCCAATCCAAAGAAGCGTCACTTTGGCAAAACCAAGGTATCCTACCTGGGATATACGGTGGGGAAGGGGAAGGTGAGACCGCTGATAGATAAAATCCAGGCCGTCCGAGACTACCCCACCCCCACCACAAAAAGACAGGTAAGACAGTTTTTGGGCCTTGCGGGGTACTATCGGTGGTTCGTGGCGAACTTCGCCTCTTTAGCCGCCCCCTTTACTGACCTCACATGTAAAGGACAACCCCAAAAGGTGTGATGGACAAGACAATGTGCCCAGGCTTTTAAGAGATGAAGTAAAGTCTAGTCAGGGCTCCGGTGCTGAGTCAGCCCGACTTCTCTAAACCCTTTGTGCTACAGACTGATGCCTCAGAGGCGGGGCTAGGGGCCCTTTTAGCACAAGAAATGGAGGGAGCCGAACACCCGGTCTTATACTTGAGTCGTAGGCTCTTTCCCTGGGAAAGGGGATACACTACCACAGAAAAAGAGGCTTTAGCAATTAAGTGGGCCATAGACACTTTATGCTATTTTCTTGCAGGAGACCGCTTCACATTCGTAACTGACCGTGCCCCTCTCAAGTGGCTCAATACCATGAAGGACACCAACCCCAGGATACTCCGGTGGTACCTAAGGTTGCAGCCTTATCAATTTACGATCGTCCACCGACCAGGGACAAAACACCAGAATGTGCAGGGCTCGACAAACAATGTAATCTACTCGCCTGTGACAAGTAGATTACAACCTGGAAGAGCCGGCACAGAGCAATCTGCGCATGCGCAGAGCGCAGAACCACGCAGCTGGCGAGCAGGGCTCGCCGCATGGCGAACCCCGAGAATGCGGACTGCCTGTCAAGGATACCGGAACTTGACACTGGGGAGAGGGTGAGTAGGGTAGGGGACGAAGTGGGGGGGAGTGGTGTGACGGGGTGCTCCCACGCCGCACTCTGGAGAACCGGGGCGAGCTGCCCAGAAAAGGCGGAGAGGGTGTGGGGGCCGTGCCGGAGGCAGCGCGCCTGGCGTCTGCTGGCGCAGCTGAGACGGAGAGAGCGAACGTCCGGGGGCGAGGCGGGATGATGTCACCGGAGGCGCCGCCGGGACGTGGGCTGCTGGCGTCACACACTGGGCCGGCGGGTTAATTCAGTGCTGCCGGCTGGCGCCGGAGAAGGGGGCAGCCGGGTGGATGAGGGGTGAGTGTGGGACCCTCCTTCGGAGGGAAGAGTCAAGGGGTGCCTGGGGGACGGAGTAGGAAGTGGCTCAGGGTGGGGCCGTGGAACCCGAGAGTGGGTGGGTTTAGGGGTTACTACCCCAGCTGCTGTGCAGGGATACGCTATCCCTGCCTTAGGGCCCTGGGCCAGGGCTCAGAGAGAGGGTGGGCCCAAGCCCCCCTACTCCGCCACCTGGAGTGAATTATGGTTACGGCGTGTCTGGGGACCATAAAGCGTGGGTTTCCCATTACAAGGACTGAAGGGACTTTGTCGCGTTCTGGTTTGGATTGGTGTACGGGGACAAGGGGACATTCAATAAAAGGTGTTCGCCTGGTGAGACACCCATGGGACTAGCCAATTACTTTACACTTTGATTCAATCTCCATCCATTTGGAATAGGCCATAAAATGGTCAGGTGACTTTTCATGCTGATTTAGAACATTAGCTAAGTTATGCCAGTAATTGCACAAACAGCAATTTGGCATTCTTGTGAAATATTTTGCAACAAAAACCCAACACTTTGTCATTTGATTTGAGTAAACTACCCAATGCCAATTTAGTTTCTAACAATTTTTGAGCACTCTTTTGCAGTATGACCTTGAGACGTGTCAGTTCTGCTCATTTACAGGAAACGAAACATCATATCCTTGATTTTGCCTGGCCCATTCAATGTTGTACGATCAATATCCCTACCCCAGGTCACAACCCGCTCCTTCATCCAAACTCCCTCTCAAACCTCATATCTTCTTTTGCACCCCAATCATTTGTGGTCAAACAGAATTCAGGATGAGGCAGACAGAGTTCTATGCTCACATCAGGAATACCAAGGAGGTAGGAACAAACATTTTCTTATGTATAAGTATGATGACACCCCTTAGTTAAACTTTTAAAAGCCAGCTTGGGTGACCCACTAAAATTAGTCTTGCTTTGGTTGGGTGCCACTGAGTGCTTCTTATGTTCTTTAGTAAGGGAAGAAAGCAAAGCAGTACACTCTCTTGATAAAAGCCAAGCATTTTTATTCCTATGGATCCTGGGAATTGACAACTGAGTTCAACAGAGCTGAAGCCAGAATGCAGCAGCCCTGTATTATTGTGATTCCTTGTGTGATGAACTTTATATACACTTTCTTGCTTTGGACTCTAGTCACAAGTGGCTGAAAGAAGCAAACAAGGCTTCTTTCCCTGGAGTAGGCACTATCCAAGGACAATTAATCCTTTACCACTGCTATTTTATTTAGTCTGCACTCTTGGTTTGTTCCACAGACCAGAACATCTCCCATTCCTAACGTTTGCCATGAAATCTCACATTCGACCTTGTTAGCTGGGTGATTCGCTTTTATTATTCCCCATCTAATTAGCATTCAGTGCTGTTGTAGTGTTTCTGTAGTTCTAGTCTCCTTTTTATTGTTAGGTGACCTTTTAAATAAAGAGAACACATAAGCCAAGGATTCAGCAGTTTGTAGATTTCAATGCTTTCTGTTCCCTTTGCCCTGGAGATAGGCTCTTGGTGGGTAGATAGGAGCTTTAGTTTGGGCATCTTACCTGCTCTAGCTATGTGCTCTGAGAGATGGGATCATGACAAGTGTGGGGATTTCAGGCCTATGTCACTTTTCCACCTGTAGGCCTCCAAGCACTTTACAAAAGTAAGTGTTATTTTCCCAAAGTCCCAGGTCACAGAGCAAGTCCGTGACAAACCCAGGAATAGAAGCCAGACCCTGTGACTCCCAAGGAGGAGAGGACACTGAGAGAGCTAACGAGTTATGAACATTTTTAAAGTTGTGTTAGGATTTTTCCACACTTTTAACAACATTATTGGTGGCATTCATTAGAACCCAGTAACTATTTCCCTGATTTCTTGAGCCTGCAAAATAAATCCTCATCGGTATATATTAAAATCAAAACTGGTGTGTGCACCTCTGTTTGTACAGGTAAGTGGCTTGACCCCCATGCAGAAAGTATACCAGATATGCCACCTAAGCATTGACCAGTGCACTACAAGACAGCAGTGGGAAGACTATTTGTGTTCTTGGGGTTATTGCACTAATGCAGTGGTCCCCAACCTTTCGTGACTGCCGGGCGCCCAGGGGCGGGGCCACTCACGTGCTGGGTGTCCGGGGGTGGGGCCACTCATGCGCTGGGGCCACGCATGTGCCGTGCGCCCGGGGCAGGGGCCGCCCACGAGCCCGGGGCCGGCACTGCGCATGTGCCGCGCGCCGGGGGCAGGGGCCGCCCATGCACCCCGTGCCTGGGGCCGTCACCACGCATGTGCCGCGCGCCAGGGGCAGGGCCAGCCCAGATGTTTCGGCGGGCGCACATAAATGCCCCAGCGGGCGCCATGACGCCCGTGGGCACCACGTTGGGGACCACTGCAAATGATTCCTGTCTTTAGTGGCACTGGACTGGTGGAGATTGACAGAGTGGAGACTTGAACCAGATTGAGTCAGATTGAACCAGATGGTGGTTAGCCTGGCTTGAAGGAAGTTTACTACAGATATTTGTAAGAGTTCCACAATGTTGGGAACATTTCTCTGTGTGGACATGAAGCATGTTAGCAGATATTGTGGCATTATGCTAGTGCCTCAAACCAGAAATTCATCTGATGAGTCTGTTTTCATTGTCCAAGCAGGAGGGAGAATCAATAAGCAGAAAAGGTGGAGAGGAGGGAAGGTTATATAGGTTAAACCTCCATGGTCCAGCACCCTTGGGACCTGACAAGTCCCGAACCAGGGAATTTGCTGGATCAAGGGAGGTCAATGAGCCAGGGCTCCACTCTTCCTTCCGTCTGTCCTGCTGCTGCCAGGGACTCTGTTCTCCCCACAGCAGAGGGAGGCTCTGCTTTCTCCCCCTGTGGCTCTGCTGCCACCCATGGCTCAAAGCTCTCCCCACAGGTGGGGAGAAGGGCTCTACTTTCCCCCCGCGTGGCTCCATTTTCCCATCACCTTATGCCTGTGAGTGCTCCCACGGGGTCACCCTGACGATGCTTGAATAGGAAACTGGATTATGGAGTCTCAACCTGTATTTAAAAATATCCTTCAGTTTTAATCATACAGTAATTAGTAACACTAGTAAAGTATTTGCTTTAAACAAACAAACAAAAAAGTGTAATTATGGAACTTGTCCGTGTCCCTTTATAAGCAAGGAAATAGTTCTCCCAACTGAATGAGATCTGACAATACATTATAAATGTTTTGTGTGCATGCGCACTGGCACTCTATACACACAGTAACCACAGTCTGCAAAATCACTTTTATAAGAGCTATATTCATTATAGCCCCGCCAGTAACATGCCATACCAATATAGCATCTCTACAAGCTTTCAGTGATGAGTTGTATGAATGAATTCCCTCTTTCAAGTTTTGTACTTTAAGAGACATTCCCTAATGGTGCCTAATATCTCATGGCCTGGAGCTGATCAAAATAATTTGATCAAGAATAAAATTATGTTATGAAGCAGTAATCATGATAAAATTTCCATGTTGTAAAGCAAATGCATGATTCTGGGCCACTTACACAACATTATGGGAGTGGTAACCTTTAAAAACTGTCCCTTATTTTTTATCAGGCTGGCCTTTAATGTAGGTGCTCCTTCAGATTCCTCCCCTGAGATGATGCAGGCTAATGACTACCCCTCCCCCCCGATTAACAGTTATTAAATAGGCAGCAGGTTTAAAATAAACAGAAGGAAGCATTTCTTCACACAATGCACAAGCAACCGGTGTAACTCATTGCCGGAGGTGGTGTGAAGAGCAAAAGCGGGTTCAAAAAAGGAACAGTAAATTCATGGAAGTTAGGTCCATCAAGGGCTATTAACCAGGATGGTCAGGCACATCTCCCCATGTTCTGGGATCCCAAAGCCTCAGACTGCCAGAAGCTGGGACTGGACACCAGGAGCGGGATCACTCAATAAATTGCTCGGTTCTCTTCATTCGCAAAGAAGCATCTGGCACTGGCTGAAATGCCAGGGGACGCTGAGCTCGGGGAGCATTGGCCATTCTTGGGGGGATCTTACGTATTGCCCGCTACTACCAAGCCGTTCACACTGGGAGGGAAGCAGGCTGGCTGGGAGTTGTAGTCCTTGTGGGCGGTTCCTTTTGGGGAAGGGGAGCGGGCGTGGTTGAGACGCGCCAATAGGACTACAACCCCCATTGCGCCCAGCCCCCCCTTGGGGCGGGGTTGGGAATGTGACAGCTTTTGCAACTGGCTTTCCTCTTCCCCGCAGCTGCGAGGGCTGGAGCTAGACGAGCTGTCGAACGCGAGCGGGGGCGCTCCGAGCCAGCCAGCGAGCGCGCGGCTGCGCCCGCTCCCGGGACTTCCATTTGCAAAGGGACCAGCAGCAGCCGCCCCAGACGCTTTCTCTTAAAGGCGCAGGCGGCGATGCAGGGTCAGTAGCGTGCTCTGGGGGCATTTTTAAACGCCATATTGCAGGAGCTCCTCCCCCCCCCCACCGTCTCCCCTTCCCTAAGAAAGAGTGAGTTGAGTCCCCCCTCCCCTTTGGAAGCGCCGCGGGGGCAATCAGAGTAGGGGGACAAGGGGTGGGAAGGAGGCTCCCCCACCCCTTTGCAAACAGTCCCCACATCGGCGGGGGTCGAGGGAGCCCCGGGGGCTCAGTTTCTGGGCGCTCGAGCTCGGAGGCGGCTGGGGAGAATTGCCCGCGTGCAAAGACACCCACCCCCCCCCGGCCCAGTCCGCTTCCCGCATGAGTTGCAAGCGGCTCCGCTGTAACTTTGGGTCGCCCCTCTCTCCAGTGACCTGGCAGGGTGGGTACTATGAAGGGCCTGGCGGGTTCTCTGCCCCTGCCCGCTGGCCTTCCCGCCTCGGGCCGCTGGGCTCGGGAAGCGGTCGGGTAGCTTGCCCCCCTGCCCTGTAACTTGGCCGGGGTTGCTGTCGCTCCGCAGGGCTCAGCGGGGTGTTCTGATTGCGAGAGAGGCTGCGATGGCTTCCAAACTCCTGCGAGCCGTGGTGCTGGGTCCCCCCGGCTCTGGCAAAGGGACCGTGTGCCAGAGAATCGCCGAGAGCTTCGGGCTCCAGCATCTCTCCAGCGGGCACTTCCTACGGGAGAACATCAGGGTGAAGAGCGGTAAGTGGAAAGCGAGAGTGCCCCGCTGTGGGGAGATCTGCTGCTCGCTCAGGGGCGCGTACGTGTTTCCTTGCATGTAGGAGGCGCCCTGTGGGCAGAGGATCTGGGCTAGCAAGCTGCACGGCGAAATGGTTCTGGGATCAGTCGGGGCAGATGAGCCTAACCGCTGCTTGTCCCGAAAGAGGAATTACACTGTGCAATCGAGCCCTTTGCTAAACGTTCATCAGCTCCCCGCTGGCTAGCAACAGGGGCTGAAGGAGCCAGGAATTTGTGTGTGTGTGTTATATTGGGTGTGACGAGGCTGGTCAATCTTTAATCTATTTAGAACACCGTCTTCTACGACATTATGGATCTCGTTTTAAAAAAACTTTCAAAAGTTCTTAGCTAATGAAAACTACAACAGCGGATGCATGACAGGAGCAAAAATGTGCCTGTGCACAATTTGGAAGGCACAGAGGGGTTAAGTTTTACCCACTCGTTTTTCCTGCACTAGCAGGTACAGCTATGCAGCTTAAAGGGATGCTTTTCTTATCTGTTAAAAAGACAGGTATCCATGATTAGAATTAAAACAGAACTTTTAAAATTCACTATGTACACGGCCTGATTTGTTTTAATTGTGTGAAACATGGTAACGTTCTGGTTCTCCTGTCTAAATCCCCACAATTAATTTTTCACTGAAAACTGTTTTTTAAAAAACAAACAGTGATCCTTGCCTACATAGTAATTGTGGTTTGGAAGAAACCAGTATAAATAGCGTGGGTCCATTCATCCACAGTTAGCTGTGGTTTTGGGGTATGTTGCACTCTAACTTAATCAGAGTAAAAATATTACAAAATGGCATATGGTGTAAATATTTGTGTGTGTTGTGAATTTGTGATACCCTAAATATTGTGTATCCTTAATTAATCATAGAATGGTAACTCCCTACTTGTGCAGTGTTAGAAATATCAGTGCTGGGTTGTCTGTTTAGTTTTAAACACTAAAGCCTAAATCTCATCATCCACTCAATAGGTCCATATGGCAGTCGACCCAGTGTGGTTCTGTTGCATGGGGGCAGGTTATGGCACAACTGTGAAGTGAAGTATACTGTGGAGCTGTGCTGTAGAAAAGGGCTCCATCTGTGACAACAGAGACTTCTCTGGCTCTTTTTTTCAGGGTGGTGGGTGGACCACCGGCATGGCCATTAGCTGTGACTGTTGTCACCTACTCCCCTATGTAGTGGGGTGAATGTGTGCATACTAGTAGAAAAGCCTTGAGTGACATATGGACTGCTGGGCAACTCTTGGTCTGGGGGAGGATCTTGATAGTCCCATGACCCTCATAGTTCTCCCAGCTCTGGGCAAGGGAAATAATTTGGGCTACTTAGAGCTAGGCATTATGAAACTGGCTCCAACTTTGTTGCTTCTGGAACTGGCCATTTCTTCCTCTGATGTGTAAATAGTATACTGGCATCACAACTTATAAAAGAAATACAGTAATTACTCATTTAACACGTGCCTGCTTAACATGTTTTCGCAATAGCACGATTTTTTTTTAAGGAATGTTTTTCGAATAACACAACCGTCCCCGAAATAACACGAAAATAATCAAGTGGCGGACTACTTCGCGCAGCAGTATAAGTTGGTGAAAATGGTGGTAATACGCATGAGTGGATGAATACATGTGGTCACAGCACTCCTCCGCTCATTCACGTGTTTATCTTTGTGTTTTAACAAACCGTGGTGACTTGTGTTGCTAGATATTTTGTGTTGCTAGAGATCTAATGTTGACGTTGATGACCCACCACCAACAAAAAAATTGACTTTGCCACCACCACCTGAAACGCAACCCCCACCTTTTCCATTATTTTTAATGGGAAAATTGACCCCGCATAGCACATTTTTGCTTAGCACGAACATTTTCAGACACGCATCTATAATGTTAAATGAGGAATTACTGTAGTCCAATGTGAAACCTTTTATGTGCTAAGTTTCACCTTGGAGCCAGTGTTTATGGCCAAGTTGTAAACTTTTCAGAAATGGGCTTCATAATGATAAGGCTAACTGAGCAGGGGTTGAATTTCAGCAGTGTCTGTTTGGGGGAGTCCATTCCCCCTCACTGCTCACAAGCTAGAGGTTCATCTGTTTACTTATCACCCAGTATAGATTTTTCAGTGAAGATCCCAGAATCCATTTTCTTTGCATGTGTCAATTAGGGAAGTAATCGTGTAGTCCAGGGGTGGAGAACCTCAGGCCTGGGGGCCAGATGTGGCCCTTGGCTTGCCTGGATCCAGTTCCTGAGGCTCATCATTGGGGAGCCCGCGCTGGCCCACTTGCAGGGTTGGAGCACACAAAATCTATTAGCCTGCGCCACACTAGGCTCTGGTGTGCAAGGGGAATGTGGGGAATGTCTTTCTCCCTCTGTCAGGGGCTTCTCACTTGTGTGCAGCCCCTGACTGATTTTTTTTTCTGTGGGTCAGTAGCCCCCAACCCAAAAATGGTTCCCTATACCTGGTGTAGTCTATTAATCGATTAGCAAAAGCTTGGCAGTTAATGCTGTCAACTACACGCATTTCCCCACCCTCTATCCCCTCTGTCAATAAATTTTTTAGCGGGCTGGCCAGCAGCCCGGCTCAGTCCTTGCTCAAACTGCATCCTGGAGCTACCCTCACTGTGGCTCTGCATTTACAGCGTATCAGGAGCGGCTTGCACAGGGTCCGGGAGCTACCCGGTGTGGGGGTAGGTCCCAGACCCAGCGTGAGCTGGGACTGATCTGGGCTGCCTCCCTGCCCAGCTCCTAATACACTGTAAATGCAGAGCTGCAGCAGGAATAAGTCCCAGGCCCTGTGTGAGCCTGGACTGAGTGCTTTAACTGTTTTCCCTTATTGACTAGTCTTGTAGTCAATAAAAATTCGATTGATTACACGATTAGCAAATTACCGACTTCTTAATATCCCTAGTATCAATATTAACTCTCCACCTTCAGGCATGAAGGTGAGTAATTATGTAAATGCTCCTCGAATTAGCAATAGCACTCTCTTATTCCCCTCCTTTTCTCTCTCTTACTTCCTGCTGTCTCTACACTAGAATAGGTTTTCTGATATTTCTGTGGGCAAACCCTCCTAGCACTTACACTGCTTATATTGGCAAAAATGCTTTTGTTGATATGGCTTACTTGTACTGGCTTTCTGAGCATAATTAGCTGTACTGGCATAAGCATCTTCATGCAGTTATAATTCCATCTGCACTAGGGCTTTGGTGGTATAGAAACATTGCAGAAACCACTGCAGAACTGAAATTGAAAAACTTTTCTACTGCCTCGAGCTGTGTCTACACTGGAAAGGTTTGGCAATGAAAGTTTTGTTGACACGTATAAGTCTCCAAAACTGAAAACTCTTCAAACTCTTCAAATCACCCATTGTCGATATTTCATGGTCACATTGTTAGCTCCACTGTTGACAGAAAGTGCAAAGTACTGTGGGTAAGCATTCCACAATGCCTGGCATCACCTTCAGTCACTAAGCACTGTGGGAATGCACAACGTAGCGCTAGGCATTTTGGGAACATGAAAAATGTCCCATCAACCACCTCTTTGCTTCCCAGCCCCCCCGGGCTTCCGGCTTGCCTTCACACCGCTTGAATGACAGTCCTTGCTGTGAACTCCAGCATCTGCTGTGAGAAATCATGGATCCCATGTGGTGTTCAATGTGCTTCGGACATGACCCATTGCAGAAAAGCTACATATGCAATCAACGGCGGAGGCTGAAGATTCGGATGTGGACGACAATGTAAGTGACAGGGACAGCACCAAATTCGCATTGTATTGGGCTGTCACAGATCGGCTCCACGCAGTACTAGGGATGTTAACATTTCAATTAATAATTGAATAGTTGATAAGGACTATTCGATTAGTCAATAAGGACTAGTGCATTCTGTCTTTGAAATGTACAAGAGCCCCTACATTTCAAAGACTGAAATGCCACGTGGGGTCAGTGGGGGACTCATCGCTGGCCCTGGGCTCCATGTGATGTTCCAACTTTGAAATGTACAAGAGTCCCTGCTGGGGCTCTTTACATTTCAAAGCAGCAGCACTGCGTGGAACCTGGGTTCTGCCACGTTTGAAATGCTGTTAGACTTTGGACGTCTAACGGTTCAGATACCTGCCAGTAAAGAACCTGTAGTGCAAGGAGGTGGAGCTCAGCAGGAGCTATCCTGTGTTTTGAGGTATCTATAGAAAAAAGACAGACTGTTTTTAATATCTGTTATGTTTACTGGCCACTCTGTTAGGACTTTTGTTCTTAGTCATCTTTGAGGTCTTCATATCATCAATTCATCAATAAAGATCAGATCCCGCAAAGTGGTGATGATAACAAAAGCTGGGAGTGAAAAAGCATCTGTATAGAAGAGGACATTTTACAACAGCAAGGAGCTGAGGCAGTGGGGACATAGACTCTTAATTTCCAGAGGCGTTTACATCATCCTTCATTCCTCTTGACTTCAGATGGCATTTGACAAAGCAGGATTGAGCCCTTCCCATCAATGAAAGGCTTGAACAAGGTAATAGATACCCATCTATGGAAGAATGCAGAATCACGTGTCCTTAACAGGACTCACAGGTTATCTGTAGTGACAGGATTCCTTAAAACTCAAATTTAACTTTCTGCCAAAAGGCTGTGTGTTCCTGAATTTTTCTAGTTTGTATGAGTCAGATATCCTCCAAGGGAGTGGCTTGTCTATGGCTCTTGCTTTAGTTGCATCATTCACATCACTGCTTCTGCTTTTCTGATATGTCTGGCTATGCATGAACTCTTTAAAATGGTATCTGTCGTAAAAGGTTAACAAGCTTAACGAAAGCAGAATGAATTAACATGTTTCTGTCAGCTATCTCTGTACAGATGCTGGGTTAAGTATGGGTTCTGTGTCATAAATATAGATTACAAAGCTGCTGTTTCTTTTAAACAGTTCTGAATTAGCAGCATACTCCGACTTGTCATGTTATTCTGTTGTTTATGTTGGAGAACAATAAATCTTGACATAAAAGAGAGGTCTGAGTCATCCAGTTTGAGGCAATTTAGTAAGATTCCATTCCAGAGCTCACAGTTGAGGTTTATACCTGCTCTTCAGGTTTAGGACCCATCTCTAATTAGGGTGGGGAAAATACACTGAAATAGTTACTAATCTCTTTAGCCATCCACCCTCAAGTACAGGCTTCTGAACTCTTCATCAGTTAGGCACAGGTTTTCAGCTCAGGTTACTTAGCCCTTTCTCTTTCTATGCTTACTCCTTTCTACATTCCGGTGATGCAAATAGTGACTTGCCTTGAAACAGCTGTGATTAGAGTAGTAGTTCTTTATTCTCAATTCTATCCACTGGCACGCTTCCCTTCTGATGATGGAAGAAAGGCATTAGAAAGAAAGAAAGAAAGAAAAAAAGTAGCCATTGCCAAAACTCATAGTCTAGATGTCAACTCCATCTCTGTTTAACTGGGTAAACCAACGTAGGGATTTAAAACACAAACTTCAAGCAGGTCCGAGTCAATGTGTGACTTTGACCCATTTAGGGTGGGAACTTTGAGCTGCAAGCTCTCTGAGTCTGGAGCTAGACTTGTCTAGATGCTCCTCTAGAAGACACTGAAAGCAGTTAGCTGACGGTGTTTTGTCCTGTGTGACACAAATTGGTTTCAGCTCAGTATCTAATAAGTGTAGGTATCTACTTTACAAGCCCCTGATTCATGGTCTCATCAGAGGTTTGAATGAGCATGGATCCCAAAGTACTGTCTTGCATCTAGGGATGATTATAATCCTAGTGCTGAGTCATACTGGCATGGCTGTTCAGAGGAAACCTTGCACTACTGCTGCCCATTCTTCATTTAGTGGATTAAAAAAAGAGAATTGAATCCCCCAAGGAAGTCTGTATCTCTCATTTGTTTTGCTCTTTACAAACAACCCTTTGTTTGTAACCATCTGCTAATGCCTATCTGGCTCTTTTTTAATCTCCTCATAATTAACTTTACCTGTTCCGTGCTTGGATCCTGATGGACTATTGAAACTTCAGACAAATTCACCAGGGAAGTGAAATCAGGTGACTTGCCATGTCCTTTCTATTATTTAGGTAGCTAACAGCTTGATAATAAGGGCTGCCACACAAAGCAGAGATTGGCATGCATCCCTTCAGAAGAGTATATCTCTACCAATCTATTGTGATGACTGTTTTGTGTAGAGTGAGCAGAAATGTAAATCTGTTTACATTAATGTAAATCAGGAGTTGGGGACAGTGGCTCAGAGACCACTTGCTAAAATCTACCACCATACTGAGTAGAAGTTTGGGATGATTTTTTCCTGTCTCTTACGGAGCTTGTGTTCTGCTCTGGACACTTATGGATGAACTCTTCCAGTCGTGAGTTATTCTTCTTACCTACAGAAGATAGGGCCAGGTGTAGATGAAACTGGCAACATATAAGCAAGCCATCCTGACAGCCACAAGTCTTGAGGTCAGAGAATGGAATCTGGTAGCTTTGTTCTAACATTGCAAGTGTTGCAATGCCTAGACTCCTAGGCATTAAGGCCAGAAGGGACCATCATGATCATCTACCCTGCCTCTGGCACATTGCAGGTCACAGAACCTTTCCTACCCATTTCTGTAATAGACACACAACCTCTGGCTGAGTTACTCAAGTCTTTAAATCAGTGTGGAGCAACCTAGGATAATTAGGAGGCGCATAAGTGGCCTCCTTCATCTCATTGGGCCCAAGATGGTTTGCTAGGGTAGCGTAGTTTAACTGCGCATTCTTACCTAGAGTTTTCAGTGTATGCTGATTCAACTGTAGCAGTGCTTTGATTGGATGCAGAGGGAACACACAGCTCTCACAGTTAATGTGTGCAATCACCACACACCTCACTTCACGTGCCCTTGCTTTACGTATGTGTCACTAATAATGCCAGTTGGAAAAATACCTATGTGGACAGAAACCAGCAGAGTCTGGCAACCCTGCGGGTGGGCAAGTGGAACAAAATGTCTTGTGGGCCACACATAGAACCCCAATAGGTCACACATAGGGATGTAAAATATCCAGGGCTCGACAAATTATACAGTCTACTCGCCTGTGGCGAGTAGATTGTAACCTGGAAGAGCTGGGTTCGGGCAATCTGCGCATGCGCAGATCGCCGGACAGTGCAGCTGGCGAGCGGAGCTCGCTGCGGTTTGGCGAGCCCTGAAAATATCGATTAATTGGCTAATTGATAAGGGCGGCTCCGCCTTTGAAGTGTAGTAACAGTCTCAGGGCTGTTGCTACACTTCAAAGGCGAAAGTGCTGCGGGGAGAACGGGGCCAGTGGCGGACTCAAGCAGTCCCCACTGGTCCTGTGCTCCTGCAGTGTTTAAAAGCAGCAGCGCTGCATGGAGCCCAGGGTCAGCGGGGGTGTTCCCAGCTGACCCTGGGCTCCACGCAACACTGCCACCTTTAAAAAAAAAAAACAACAACCACCACCCACCTCTTCCCTCCTGCTGCCTCTTTCTGATAGAGGCAACGGGGGTGGGGTGCGGTGTGGGGGGTGAAGTGACTAATTGACCAGTGTGTTCACTATCGGATAAGCATTTGCAGGGGCTCTTGTGCATTTCAAAGATTGAAATGCTGCGTGGAGCCTGGGGCCAGCAGGGAGTTGAAACGCTGCATGGAGCCTGGGGTCAGCGGGGACTTCCCACTGGTCCCAGACTCCATGTGGCGCTTCCGCTTTGAAATGTACAAGAGGCTGGGGACCGACTGGCTAAATGTTACAGGCTGGGGACCGACTGGCTAAGTAGCTGTTCAGCATATGCATTTCGGGTAGTTAACCAGTCACTTCCATCCCTGGATCAGAGCCCTCCTCCCTATAGAAGAGGGGGGGCTTTGTGACAGGACATGGAGTTTACCTTCCCTGGTCTGAAATAGCTGGACCTTATTCATGACCTTATTCACATTCAGGGTGCTATACAAAGTCCCATCTGGTTGACCAGGATTTGGGGGAGGAAGGGTTAAGAGTTCAGGGGTGGGATTTGTTTTAGGAGTCTGAGAAGGGAAATCTTGAGTTGATCATGTAACTCCAGGCAGGAAAACCTGTCCTAGAGATGGGACTGTGCTACTAATGTAACTTTAACTTGTAGCAAGGACACCCAGGCTGGGGCATAGGCATTCCTTGATCTGTGTCATTTTAAAATATATGAATTGATACAATGTTGTACATGAGTCCAAATCACCATCTGGGAAGATGGCAAACAAATACCTTTATTCTGAGGATCTCTGGCTCAGGGATGAGGAGGATGTGGATTATGTAGCTTGGGGGTGTGTGTGTGTGTGTGTGTGTGTGTGTGTGTTTAAACTGGCATTAAAAAACAAACCAACAGTATCCAAGCTGTGTGACATGCCCAGTTCTGTATCCCAGCACCAAAGACAGCTCAAAGGCAGAAATATGAGCTAGAGCAGGGATCAGCAACCTTTCTGAAGTGGTGTGCCAAGATTTAACCCTCCTGCTCTGGGCCGTGCCATTCTCCTGGGAGGGGCTCTCTCCACCGTGTGCCCCGTGGACCACCCGGCTCAATGCAAACCTTTCCACGAACTGCCAGTTGCTGATGGAAACTCCCTGTTAATTACATAATTACACCTGAGCCATTTTGCTAGTGCTGCAGCTGCGGAGAACGATTTAATTTAAATTATTAAATAGATTAAGCATTTTAACTTTCTCATGTTAGTTGATCAAACTTCATTTTAAATAAAGTAAAACATTATGTCCAGCACTAAAGGTTTCAATGTTTCCTTTATTTATGGCAGGGGTGGGGAATCTTCTTTTGGGCTGGGGACCACTGACCCACAGAGAAATCAGTTGGGGACCACACAAGTGAGAAGCAAAAATCTCCTCCAAACCCCCCAACCCTCACTGATGTGGCCCCCAACTGAGACACCTCACTCCTCTGGCACTCCAGCCCCCACAGGGTGAGGGGATGGGACAGGGAGGATTGAGGTTCAGGGCTTCCCATAGGCCAGATTTACTTTTCTGGGGTTCCAGAGTTAGTGGATTTTGTGGACCCCCTTAGGTGCTAGGGTGGGAACAAAAATGAGGGGCTCAATGTGCGGGACAGGACTGCCAGTGAGTGGGATAGGGATGCAGGATGGGCTGAGGAGGGCAAGGTCTAGAAGGGAGTTTGGCGGCAGGAGAGGGTGTGGGGTGGGGGTATGAGAGAGAGTTTGGTGGTGGGAGGGGGTGAGAGGGAGTTTGGGGGAGTGACACAGAAAAGGCAAGAGGGTGAGGATGCAGCAAAATAGCTAGTTGGGGAGGGAGGCAAAGAAGTGGGGAGTAAAGGAAAGTGCAGCTTCTGCAAAGTAAAATTGTATCCCCCTCACATCTTCCCTCTGCTCCTAGCCTCACTCCCTTCAGCCCCAGGATCCCCTGCAGCCTGATCCCCTGCATTGCTCCATGCCCCTCAGTGCAATCTCTGCCCCCTCCCATCCTGCCCCCACATCTCTGTGCCCGCAGAGAGTCTCTTAGGGTTGCCAGATACTTTAAAAAAAATACCGAACATGGTGGGGAAAAAATTGATTTAGCAAAAAAAAAAAATAACCCTCTGCTCCCCCCCAGACGTGGTAGGGGAAGAATGTCCCCACCGGCCTTCCATCCATCCAGAGGCAGTGAAAACTGGACACCTGGCAACCCTAGAGTCTCTTCCCTTCCTGGACCAGCCCTTTGCCTGCAGGCTGCGGCTCTGGGGCTGGGGTAGGCAGAGCCTGGCGCTTCCCAGGGCTGGGGAAGGGGTTCCTTGGCCCTGCACACAGACCATGGGGAGCAGCACGTCACCCCATGTGTGCTGGCCGCCCAGCCCCAGCTCTGTAGAGCAGGCCCTCTCAAAGCAGGAAGCCCCCCCCAGCAAGAATCTGGAGCTAGTGTTCCAGCCTGCAGCTGCACAGCTGAGGCTGGAGCCACAACATGAGCTCACAGCTACATGGGAGGGGTGAAGTGGGGCTGAGCCCCTGCCCTATGTGCCATGGGAAATTGGTTCGCATGCTGGGGGTTGCCTAGGTTGGGGCAAGGTTGGCCGAGGTTGACGTGTACTTAGCACAAGACCTGGAGGGGGCGATGGACTCTGTACCACCTTTGTACTTAGCACAGGACCTGCAGGGGACGATGGGCTCTGTACCACCTTTCTTTTCCTGATCCCGGAGTGTCATAGGCCTCTTATTTAGGGAGCCAGGAACTGCAGCTGGTAAAAGCAGCCGAAGTAGGAACATTAGACATACACAGAACTTTGTGCAGTGTTGGCTGGGCTTTGGCTGTTTTACCCAACCCTCTCTCATCTTCCCTTACAGTTTCTTCATTTCGACTTCCCTCCACACCTGCCCCTCTTACCTTCTCCCCTGTCCCCATACACGAGTGGTGGGCAACCTGTGGCTGATTGGGGTTCTATGTGTGGCCCATGAGGCATTTTGTTTACTGCTGCCCATGTGCAGGGTTGCTAGATACTGCTAGTTTCTGTCTGTGTTGTTTTTTTCCTACTGATATTATTAAAGTGACATGCATATAAAGCAAGGGCACGGGAAGTGAGCTACATGCTCATTGCACACAGCACTGACTGTGGGAGCTGTGTGCTCCCTCTGCATACAATCAAAGCGCTGCTACGGTTCAGTCGGCACACCCCACACATTCTAGGTGTGCAAGTGCAGTTAGCAAAACTGCCCTATCCAGGGAGACAGTCTTGGTTATGACAGTCTTGCAGCCCACTGTGATGAAG
Source organism: Rafetus swinhoei (assembly GCA_019425775.1). NCBI lineage: Eukaryota > Metazoa > Chordata > Testudines > Trionychidae > Rafetus > Rafetus swinhoei. The sequence goes on along the minus strand of CM033430.1, from coordinate 48,998,710 downwards.
GTGGGTCACTTGTGCAGCCTGCTTACTAGCCTAGGTTGCCCATTGCTGCCATACACTCTTCCCTTTAATGTTCCTGCTCCCTTTGCTTTTCTTTCCATTTAGTGTATCCACCCTCCACACTAACCCCACCCAAAAAGAAATAACTGTGGTACTAACATGACATTTCCTGCCATTGCATGGTTAACTGTGTTTGTGTGTGCTACCCCTTCTCCCAGAGCAGTATCTCTGTTTGAACAGTAATCTCTTTGCAGTAGGGGCTGCCTGCTCTTATGTTAAGTGCCAAGCACAGTTGGGCCCCATTCTTCATTGGTCCTTAGGCACTGCTTCAATAAACATGACCGAGACTGCTTAGCAGATCAGCTGTGCGGTGCTTTCTAGGGGTTAAGAATCTGATAGGTTGCCCTGGCAATGGTTCCAGAACACACAAGTCTATGCTTTCCTCCATGTCTGTAGGACCCTTAGGGCAGATTACTTTAGGTGTCTTCAAAATCCTAAGCACAATTTCTGGCCCCAACAAGCTGGGGCCATGATTGTTGTATCTAATTATGTTAATACACAGTTAACTGTTGCTAATGTTGACCTAACTATCTTTTCTTCATTTAATGTTAGATAATTTAGATGAAGTATAAACAAGAAATCTTGTAAAAGGCTACTTTGTACAGGGGAAAGCACGAAGGGTTGGGTTTTGTTGTTTTTGTTTGAGAAATATGGCTATGGGAAGATGGCTGAAGGATTGTTGAAAAATAAAGCCTCTTCCCATTTGGCTTTTTCTTAAGGACATGTGTGCTGTGTGTGTGTAATTTTTTTTATTCATGCCAGTTTCCCAGCAGCTGGGCACTCCAGAACTTTGCAGCAGCTGTGCTGTGAAGATTGCACACGCTCAGAGTCCATGTGTTTGGAAATACATTTGCTGTCATCCAATACAGCACTAACTTCCTCAATCTCTTGACTTGTTTTTATTTAAACACCAGCAGCCTTGGCTGGAAACTCAAGATCTAATGGCAAGAAATGTAACAAACCTGTAATCACAGCCATGGCTTTGACAAGTGTGTGATCTGGTTGGGGTGGTGGTGGCTTGTGAATGGAGGAGGGAGATGGGGAGGTGACATTGAGAGCAGAATGTGAATTTGTATGCGCTGCTTAGGTTTTGTTAATTCTCATAATAAAGGACCATTCTCCAGGAAGATTAGCATGGTCAGGGACACGAGCATTATGCCACTGCTCTCTGCCCCTTCCCTTTTGAGGCAATCGGAGCAATGTTATAAGAACTCTTGGTTCTTTAGTGTGGCTAAAAAGGACCAGATGAAATGTATCCTAGAATATTAAAGGAGCTGATAGAGGAGGTATCTGAGCCTTTCGCTATCATTTTTGAAAAGTCATGGAAGTTGGGAGAGATTCCAGAAGACTGGAAAAGGGCAAATATGCCCATTTATAAAAAGGAAAATAAGAACAACATAGGAAACTACAGACCAGTCAGCTTAGCTTCTGTGCCAGGGAAGATAATGGCGGAAATAATTAAGGAATTCATCTGCAAACATCTGAAAGATAATAAAGTGATAGGTAACAGCCAGCATGGACTGGCTGGATAACCGTTCTCAGAGAGTGGTTATTAATGGTTCACAATCATGCTGGAAGGGCATTACACATGGGGTTTTGCAGGGGTCTGTTTTGGGATCAGTTTTGATCAATATCTTCATCAACAATTTAGATATTGCCATAGAGAGTGCACTTATTAAGTTTGCAGACACCACCAAGCTGGTAGGTGTTGCAAGTGCTTTGGGTCATAATTTAAAATGATTTGGATAGGGCCATAATTCAGAATGATCTGGACAAACTTGAGAAATGGTCTGAGTTAAATAGAATGAAGTTTAATAAGGACAAATGAAAAGTACTCCACTTAGGAAAGAACAATCTGTTTCACACGTACAGAATGGGAAGCGACTGTCTAGGAAGGAGTACTGCAGAAAGGAATCTAGGGGTCATAGTGATACTGTTGCAAAAAAAGTAAACATGATTCTGGGATGTATTAACGGGAGTGTTGTGAGCAAGACACGAGAAGTCATTCTTCTACTCTACTCTGCACTGATTAAGCCTCATTTGGAATATTGTGTCCAGTTCTGGGTACCTCGTTTCAAGAAAGATATTGAGAAATGCGAGAAGATCCAGAGAAGAGGAACAAAAACAATTTAAAAACCAGCTCCCCTTGGGGACCAGCTGCTTGTCACCCCGTGATGCTGCATCTGATACAGAGGCAGCAGTCCTTATCTGCAGGGGTTGGGGGGTGGGTCTGAGCTCCCAGACCCAGTGCGAACCAGAACTGAGCTGGACTGCCTGCCCACCCAGCTTCTAATACACTTTAAATGCAGAGCTGCAGCAGGGGTAGGTCCTGGACCTGGCGCAAGCTGGGACTGAGTCAGGATGCTGGCCAGCCTGCAAAAAAATTTACTGGGGAGGGAAATGCATGTAGTCTATAGCATTAACCAATAGGTATTTGCTTATCAGTTAATTGACTGTATTATTACATCCTTAGATTAATAGTCTAGAAAACATCACCTATGGGGGAAGACTGAAAGAACTGGGCTTGTTTAGTTTAGAAAAGAGAAGATTGAGAGGGGACATGATAGCGGCTTTCAAGTATCTAAAATGGTGTTACAAGGAGGAGGGAGAAAAATTGTTCTCCTTGGCCTCTGATGATAGAGCAAGAAGTAATGGGTTTGAATTGCAGCAAGGGAGGTTTAGGTTGGACACTAGGAAAAACTTCCTAACTGTCAGGGTGGTTAAACACTGGAATAAATTGCCTAGGGAGATTGTGGAATCTCTATCACTGGAGATATTTAAGAGCAAGTTGGATAGACAGCTATCAGGGATCATCGAGATGGTGCTTGGTCCTGCTGTGAGGGCAGGCGACTGGACTTGATGACCTCTCCCTTCCATTTCTAGTATTCTATGATTAATATTAAAAAAGTAGTGAGATGAAGTTTTCTACCTTTTCCTTCTGCAAACCAGGCAGGACTCCTTTTGGAAAACGAAATCTGCATTTCTGTATACTTGGTAAGAAGGAGTTGATTTATGAGGGCATTTCAAGAGCTTGAGTTTCGTCAATTAGCTATTGGGTAACTACATTGTTCTCCTGACACCTTAATAAGCTTTTGGAACACTGTTTTGGTTTTGGAATAGTACTAAACCATTAGATCAGTATTTGCCGTACCCATGTAGCCCATAGTGAAGTGACGATCTCTTAGTGTAAATGCTAGGGTCATCTCTTTGTTCTGTTTGCACAGCATCTACCATGTGGGGTCCTGCTCCCTTGATGCTCTGTTAATACAAATAACAACTTACGTTTTGAGAGATTTAGAGCAAGGGGAGGGTGATTTGAAGTTGGAAATTTTAACTTTCTCTGTGGGAGTATAAAGCTGACATTTAAGGCAATATATTCTATTGAAGGGCTGTATTTACACATATGGCTTCAATAACCAGAACTCTGTATGCTGTAATAATCCTAGAATCTCTCTGTTTAAGCTGGAAAGGGAGAGAAAGTTCTTGGCTCCTTTCAGGAATCTGTCCTGGAAGGTGGAGTTCATTATAGATGCATGTGAGATGTGGTTTTGTAATTCATTGGGGATTGGGGGTGGGGAGGAGGTGGGGGGAGAAAAGAGCGGTTCAGGCACTGGACTAGGACTCTGAATGCCTGACTTTAGTTCCTAGTTCTGCTACAGAGTCTTTGTGTGACCTGGCTAAGTCACTTAATTACTGTGCTTCAGTTTTCTGCATCCATAAAATGGGGTAGTAAAGCTCCTTTTTTTCAGTCATTGTCTGCATAGGTTGTAAACCAGTGGTGGGCAAGAGGTGGCTAATGGGCCGGATGCACCCCACAGCCGCCTCACCAGCACCCTCACTGCAGAGCAGCTGCAGCTGCTCCAAACAGCAGGCTATAGTTGCTGTGCAGTCTGGGCAGGGAGGAGAAAGCTTTGTATGCTGTCCCCGCCCCCTAGCAAAATCCCTCCTCTCCCATTGGCCAGCTTCCAGCCAATAGGAGCTGAGAAATTTTGCTGATGGCAGGGGCAGTGAATGAAGCCTCCTTACTCCCTCTCCCCCCCCCTGTGCTGGAGCAGAGCCATATGGAGCATCCCTCCTAGCACACAGGCAGGGAGGCTCAGGTTTCTGCAGAGCTGCTGGCTGGGAGCCGCCTAGATAAGCATCCCCCAGCCAGAGCCTGCCTCTGGCACCCTACCTCCTGTTCTCCTCCCCCCCCCCCCACAGCTACATGCCCCAGGACACTATCCAGGTCCTCTGTATCCCCTCTCCCCACATCCTCCTGGTCACAACTCCCTCCCAGACCCTGCACTCTCTTCTGTAGCTTTCCCCCAGGCCAGAATCCTCTTCTGCACCCATAACCACTCCTGGACCCTGCACTCCAAGCCTCTGCCCCAGATCATAACCCTCTCCTTCACCCAAACTCCCTTTTATACCCTACCCACTATCCCAGACCCTGCACCACCTCCACAGAAATGCAGCCTTGACACCTTACCAAAATCTTGGAGTGGCTCTCCCCCAGAAAATTATTGCCCACCCCTGTTATAAACGCTTTGGGGATTAGACTCTTATCATATATTTGTATAGCTCCTAGTACAGTGGTGCCCTAATCTCAGGTGCTGCTGTAATACAAATGATACAAATATTACAAAGATGGAGGAGTCTCCTAAATAACTCACAGGAGATCTTAGCCCTTTAGGATATGTTCTGTGAAAAACATTAATTCATCCAAACCTCTGTGAGTTGACGATTCAGTTACTGCAACAGGTTTGCCTGGGTTAACATTGAAGATAAATGCTTTTTCATGACCTAAGAGGTAGAGAACGCTACTTGGCAAATTAATACCCTGGACATGTCTAAACTTCATTCCTGAAAAATGTGCTGCTTTTTAGAGTGAGGATCAAGAAAAATCAGTTAACGCAATTCAGAGGAGGCTGGGAAGGTGACTTGGAGAGAAGGCTATATATATCTTTTACATATCTGGCACCCAGTGCAACTTGGGTTTTACCTTTGGTTTTCAGAGGAAGTATTATGAATGTCAGGGGTAAGTCCTATCTGGCAGGGATGACTTAGCAGTGCCCAGACAGGAAGTGTAATCCATTAGTGGCAAGGAACTCAACCTACGCATCCCTTCACAGGTGGTGGTGATGGAATTTTAACCAGGGACCTCCAACACATCACTACACTATGAATCATCTACAATATGTTGCGGCATCTTCTATGTGCTCCAGGTACAATTCAGCTTTGAGTGAAGGAAGTGCTGGGACTTCTGACTTAGGCCCAGTCCAGCAACCGCTTCTGTGGAGACATATTGCCACTGAAGTCAGTGGGGATCTGTACAGGGCCTAGTCTGTATAGAAAACTTCCCCTTCTGCCTAAGTAAATAAAGATAGTTAGGAACTAGGGTTACCAGATTATTTAAAAAAAATACTGGACACACTTGATCTCAGATTGGGGTGGTGGTGGCCGGGAGGAGGTTGGGGGGAGCGGGGCTGGCCAGGGGAGATCGGGGGAGGGGAAGGGGAAGGAACCAACCGGCGGGGAGTGGGGCTGGCCGGGAGGGGGTCGGGGGAGCGGGGCTGACTGGGGAGATCGGCGGGGGAACTGGCCGGCGGGAATCAGGGCTGGCCGGGAGGGGGTCGGGGAGAGCGAGGCTGGCTGGGGGAGATCGGCGGGGGAACTGGCCGGCGGGAATCAGGGCTGGCCGGGAGGGGGTCGGGGAGAGCGAGGCTGGCTGGGGGAGATCGGCGGGGGAACTGGCCGGCGGGAATCAGGGCTGGCCGGGAGGGGGTCAGGGAGAGCGAGGCTGGCTGGGGTGGGGGGGAACCGGCTGGTGAGGAGTGGGGCTGGCCCGGGCACACGCAGATCCCGGGGTGCTGCCCGTCCCGCTCACAGTCCCGGCGGGGCGCACAGGCGAGTCCGGCCCTGGGGATTCCATCCCGCCCCAGCCCTGCCCCCACCCCAGCCCTGCCTCCTCCTCCTCTGCTATGTAGTTGCATACTGTCTGGCTGGTAGACATGCTCATGCAGCGTGAGCATGTCTACCAGCCAGGCAGTATGCAACTACATACTGATACTCATGATAATAATAAAACTTTATTTAATTAGAAAATACCGAACATTTATATGTCTGGTATTTTCTCAATTTGTTTCCCGGACAGAAAGTTCAAATACCAGACTGTCAGGTTCAAAACCAGACAACTGGTAACCCTAGGAACACCAGTTCACATTAGGAATGGCAAGTGCTTTGAATCTGAGAGTTTCTCCCAAACAACAAGTTATGGCCATGTGAACAGGTTTTAAAAAAAAAAGAACATGCAGAAGGTTGTGATTAAAAGTTTAAGCCGAAGGGGTGCCTGCGGTTGTATAAGATGAATGTTGATCCCTCTGATGTGTTTAGAGACCTTTGGAGCAGCAGAAAAGTGAACGATAGTGCAGGAATGGTGGCTGTGTGTATTCATTACAGCTGGTGACTGCTCCAGTACAGAAATTGATTGCCTTCAATTTTAAAAGTCACTCCTGGTCATCTCTCTGTACCTACACAGGCTCACCCTGTTACCACAGCAACTGGCAATAGCTGATTTACCATGCTGTTTTAAATGTCTGCATTCAGAGAGAAGTACCCTATGAATCTCAGCCCAGTGACTCATCTTTGCAGTCCACTAAATGTGCTTTTTGCCTTACTGTTCCCCAGTGTTTCTTTTTAAGATTACATTTTCACGTCAGAATTGGACGTCTATGTAATCTTCTCATGTTCCTTGGCAACAATAATCTCAGTTCTAGGATGTTTTTAGGATCCCATTTTATTTTGTTTTATTAATAGAAAGATCCCATTAGCAATCCTTGTTCAACCTGTGGCTTCCACAGATTCCGAGATTTCTGAAGGGTATGAAAGTAAGTTTGCAAAAGTATTTAAAATGTATTAATTCCTGGGTGATGGATAAGAAATACACATTTCAAGTTCATGGTCTAGAAAAACTTGGCTAGAAGGCAAGGTTCTGTATTCAGTAACACAATGCTTTGTATAAAAAGCTCAGGGTTCAGAGTTCATGGTTTCAGAGCCAGGATTTTGATGAACTGTATTTAACTTTGTTAGTATTTTGTGTGGAGATTGTGAGAATTTCTATCTCTGAAGTCCTATGTAAGGGATGGTGTACATTTTTTACAGCACTTTAACCCTTAATTTTGTGAGGGTGCAAGATAATAGGATTAGGCAAAATCTGACCGGTTTAATCCTACTAAAATTACCAGCACTGTTCAGAATATCTGTGCAGTGTTCCAGTACTCTGATTATTTTTCACACTCATGGGAGCCGCTTCTATAGTACACTGTTGGAAATCCATTCTCTGAGGGATTGCAATTGTTATGTGTAAATTTGTGCATATAGGAAAACAAATTAAATTCATAGTCTACTTGTATAAGCACCTAGCATAGCCCCCCTGATTTGTTTAGCTTCTAAGACCATCACAATATCACTGTTTAATAGTCACTTTGAAATGCCCCTACTTGTGTTAATAATAACTTTACATTAGTAAAACAAGAGGTTTTTAAAATATTATTTTCAGCATTTCATTGAGCCTTTCTGACTGAACTGAATCATTTAACTTACTAGTGATTTTTGTTTTCTGTTTCTTACTTTGTTAATTTGTAGACTTCAGATTTCATAGGATGGATACTATCCCTTCAGAAAAAAACCTCTCTGTCAGGGAGAGGCCAAAATTATACAATAAGATATAGATTTATTTAAGTTTTTGGGGTCAACATAGGCAGAGTGTCCCTCTTAAAATTCTGCGTGTACATCCAACATTGCAAAAATTAGCACAAATCCATTCCTGTATTCTACAGCCTCCTTTATTCCCTATATTAAAACTTCACAGCTGGCAAACTGGGTTTTCCCCACAGCTCTGTTAGGGACCCTGGATACCAGTAACAGGGAAGCATTCCCAACAAAGCTAATGAGCAAAAAGGAGGTTAGAGGGAGGGGTTTCTAGATTAGTGTTATCAAGAAGAAATTTTAATTGAAACATGTTTTGTGTCTTTAATAGAATTTGGTGTCTTGGCAAAGCAGTATCTACAGCGAGGCCTTTTGGTACCAGATCACGTCATCACCGGTGTCGTCATGATGGAGCTGGAGAAAAAGCAGTCTCAGCATTGGATACTTGATGGTAGGTAAACTCATGTGCATGATTTTGGCATCATGGGTGCATCCGTCTGCTCTGGTAGCTCTTTGTGGATTGAAAGTACCGGTCCTCTTGAGGCCTATTTCTTTTAATAAGATATTACTTTCCCAGGAACACAGGAAAACAAATAAAACCAAGTGTAGCCGTTGAGTATTTTTAGCAGCTAGGCAGGGGCGGAGGAGAAAGCAAAAACACTTCTGAGAGCTTTTAAGGACAGAGCTGTTCAGGGCTGGTCTCCTCTTAAAGTCTGATGCCTCTGGAAATGAAACATGATTCTACTTGCAATAGATCGCAGGTATTAAGGAAAGATTTTGTTAATTTAAGCAAGAGGCCAAAAGCACCACTCAGGGTACTGTCACTCTAATGAAAGAAGTTTACAGCTCCCATCGTGGTACTCATACCGCACAGTACAGTGCATCGTAGTGCAAACTGCTACAGCGCATGTCTGAAGGCACTATTTGCCTTACAGCTGTCTCCTCCCTTGTGGATTCTTCACATCCTTAACAGTAAGGTCTCTATAGTCCAGTATCTGCAATTTGGAAGAAGGGAGGGGGGAACAGAAGATGTACAAGCCTTTATTTAGCTTGTTCGCCCTCCCTTCTGCTCCTCTGAGGAACAGTGCATGTGTGTCTGGTCAGTCTCCCCTGCAAAGGTATGTCAGAATCCGTGACTTTTATTGTATAGTGCGTCAAGCAGGTCTCTCACACCACCACTGCCATTCCAAACTATGAAATTAAGCAACTGGTATGTGGGAGTGACTGGGCACATGCCAAGATAAATCACTTGTAGTTACTTCACTCGTCTATGAAGAAGAATTAAACATGCATCATGTATTCTGATCAGAAGCCTTAAAAATACAGTTGGCTTTTTTTTTTAAAAACCTTCTTGGTTGTGAAGGTGAATTTTTGGTCCTGAAAATAATTGGTTCTCCAATTTTGCATCCCGAATCAATTGTGGGAGCAAGCAAGTAGCGGAATATCTAAATATAGAATCCTAGAAGAATCATAGGACTGGAAGAGACTTTGAGAGGTCATCTAGTCCAGTCCCCTGCACTTGTGTCAGGACTAAGCACCATTGACCATTCCTGACTGGTGTTTGTCTAAACTGCTCTTAAAAATCTCCAATGATGGAGATTCCACAACCTCCCTAGGCAATTTATTCAAGTGTTTAACCACCTGACAGGAAGTTTTTCCTAATGTCCAACCTAAACCTTCTTTGATGCAATTTAAGGCCACTGCTTTTTGTCCTGTCCACAAAGGTTAAGGAGAACAATGTTTCTCAATCTTCCTTCTAACAACCTTTTATGTATTTGAAAGCTGTTATCATGTCCCCCCTCAGTCTTCTCCTTTACAAACTAAACAAGCCCAATTCTTTCAGCCTTTCCCATAGGTCATATTTTCTAGACCTTTAATATTTTTTCTTGTCTTCTCTGGACTTTTTCCAAGATGTCAACATCTTTCCTGAAATATAAGGCCCAGAATTGGACACAATATTCCAGTCGATGCCTAATCAGTTCAGAGTAGAGCGGAAGAATTACTCCTCATGTTTTGCTTATAACACTCCTGTGAATACATCCCAGAATGATGAATGGATATTTGTTTGTTTGTTTTTTGCAACAGTATCACACTCTTCATTCATATTTATCTTGTGGTCCACTATGACCCCCAGATTTTTCCTCAGCTTTCTTTCATAGGCAGTCATTTCCCATTTTGTATTTGTGCAACTGATTGTTTCTTTCTAAGTGGAGTACTTTGCATGTGCTTATTGAATTTCATTCTATTTACTTCATATCATTTCTCCAATTTGTCCAGATTATTTTGAATTATAATCCTATCTTCCAAAGCGCTTGTAACCCCTACAAGATTAATATCGTCCACAGACTTTATAAGGTACTTTCTATACCATTGTTTAAATCACTAATGAAAATATTGATCAGAATTGGACCCAGAATGGATACCTGTGGGACCCCACTCGATACGCCCTTATAGCATGACTGTGAACCATTGATTACTACTGAACCCAGATAAAGGTCTTTTGTAAATATCAGGTCTAAAATATGAATTGTTTTGTCTGAGTAAGTGTAGTTTTAAAATCTGGAGTGCCCCACTGTTGCCTGCATTTATACTTGATTTGATTTAGAAGTAGAGCAGTAGTCTTGAGATTACATGGAGGGGGTAAACCAAACACTTCTTGCAAAAGTTCAATTTCTTTCAACGAAATTTAAAAGAAACATTTCAGAGCCTCTCTAATTATCTTAAATGTAAAAAGTGACTAATGGAGAGGTATTCAGACACCATGTAATGACACAATATAAACTACTATTGGTTCATTTACATTATAATTAGATGTTTGTTTATAAATGCATACACTGGAGATTAGAGGCCGCACTAGAGCTGAACTCTCTGGGGCATGGATGGGGAACCTTTTTTTTTCCTCTCTCAAACCCATTGATCCACAAGATATAAACAGTGGCGGGTCATTCACTTGTGGGAGTGCTTGCAGCTCTAGCCCCACAGGGGGGCATATCAGACTGGATGAAAATAAGCTAGGGGCTGGATCTGGTCTGCATCCATAGGTTCAGCTCTCCTATTCTAGGGAATGCTTTGAACATATGTGATTCAATCATTCAATCATTCAAACCCTATAGTAGTTCCTTAATCTGGAAATTCCAGAATTTGCCCATCATTAAACTACATCTCAGATTAGGGTTGCCAGATGGTTTCAACAAAAATACCGGACACACTTGTCATTACATCACAATTAACATTACATATTATTTAGAAAATACCAGACATTTATATTTTCTCAATTTGTTTCACGAACAGAAAACTCAAATACTGGACTGTCCGGTTCAAAACCAGACACCTGGCAACCCTATTTCAGATTGAGGCCTCATTAATACAAGGGCATTGTATGTCAGAATAAATATAGCCACTGATTTGCATAAATTGATCATTACTGTACTGAAATGTTGCCGCTCATGGGAAAGCAAATAAATCATTGCCAGAACTGATGCTCTCCTGTCTCTCCAAATAAAGCAGCCAGTGATAGTCAGTGTTGCCATGAGGTGACTGGAATGGTTTACGGTACTTGTGTAAATGACCACGTTGTTTCCTTTATGAAGGACATGAACGCTCTGAAACGCAGACTCTTGTTTCTCTTGCAGTGGCTTTGATTGACACTTAGAGAATTTAAGGACCCAGTCAAGGCTGCCTTACAGTTTAACTGTTAAAAATGCATATTCTGAGTCTCTCTAAGCTGCGTTCTGTGTCTTTCCTGCACTGCCACCTTGTCTCTGCTGCTTCCCTTATGCTCTTTCTCTGTTTGCATTAGCTGCACCACAGAAAGAGTGGCTTTAATCTCAAGTTCTTGTCCATTAGCTCCAGGCACTGAAATCCCACCACTCTATTTTGAGTGGCAAAAAAGAAACTGGAGGACAAATACTACTAGGGTGATCCAATCGTTAAGAACACCCGAATGGTTAGATCAACCAATGCTCCTGCAAATGGTGGTGCTAAACTGTCCAATGTCAGTTCCAGGCAACACCCTATGTTCCTATTCTCTCCTCCCTTTTCAGTGCTTTCTGCCATTGTTGCTTTTTCAATTTCACGTGTGTCACCCGCTTGCACAAGTCAGAGAAGAGAGCATTGAAAGAGTCTGCTGTTCCCTGGAGGGAGTAAATGTATTGCCAAGTGCACAGGTCTCCCTGGGGTTTTAGTTACCAATACAGGTAACTTTCTAGGGAAGTGGTGTCCAAGAGCCATTGTTACAAGTATTATACTCACAAGACTCCTCCTGAATGATCAAAGTTCAGTTCGTAAACTTTACAAATACTGCAGTACTCTGTGCAGCATATAGCTAGCATGTGGAATTCCTCGTCGCAAAAATTAAAGAGCTTAAATATATAAATGAATGGATATAATTGAGGCAACTTAACTTATGACATCACAAAGACCTTCAAGCAGTTGGTTGAGATCCTGATTTCCCTCCCTTTCCTGTCTGTCCTTGGCACAAGTTCATCCTGGGAGTGGATTCTCCTGGCTCTGTAAAGTAAGATTCACTGTACTCAAGGTAATCAGTCATACTGGTGTTCTAGAATCGTCGCAGCTTCTGGCTTTAAATAGGAGTGTGAAGACAAGGATGTGCACGCTGTGTGTATGTATATATACCTTTTTTTTTTTTTTTTTTTTTTTTGGAATACATTTCTGGGTTTCTGACTTTCACTACTTTGCCATAATGCAAGATTTGGCTTCCCTCGTCCATGCTGTTTGTGTGTGAGAAACCAAACAGCTGACTGGACAATTAGGCTCAAAAAGTCATCCTGAAGGAAACCACAAAACCAGGCTTTCTTTTGGCCTGTCTTCATTGGTTCCACTGTTGCTATACAGCCCTTAAGGCAGAGATGGGCAAAATATTGCCTGCGGGCTGAATCCAGCTGGACAAACATTTGGATCCGGCCCACCATGGTCCAACAGGCTCCTCAGGCAAGCAACGCATACCTCTCATAGCGGCCTGCTGCTGGGGCCAGTGTGTGTGTCACTACACCAGGGGTGGGTAAGAGGCTGCCAGCAGGCTGGATTCAGCCTGCCAAGCCACCGGATCCAGCCTGTGGCTGCCTTGCTAAAATCCTTAGGCAGAGGACAGGTCATGCTGTAAACAGCCAGCTGCTCTCTGCTCTGGGGAGGGAGGAGGGAGTCTTCCCACACTGCCCCTGCTCCCACCATCCCTAGCAAAATCTCTCAAAGTATGTCTACACTTGCTCCCTAGTTCGAGATAGGAGTAACGTTAGTTCGAACCAAGGGGTTTGATTCAAACTGACGCGTCCCAGAGCACACTTCCTGCTTCGAATCAGCTGGCGAGCAGAATAGCGCGCGGGCGAGATTATGCTAATGAAGCGTAGGATATTTAAATCCCCGCTTCATTAGCAATTTCGGTCAGCTACATTTGCATCCCTAGCTCGAACTAGGGAGCAAGTGTAGACATACCCTCAGATCCCATGGCCAATTTCTGGCCAGTAGAAGTTGAGAAAATTTGCTGGGGGGGGGGGGGGGGGGGAGAAGGGGCAGTGTGGGAAGCCTCGGTCCCTGCCTTCTATGCCCAGAGTAGAGCCACATGGAGGAACCTCTCATTACAGCAGACAGTCTGCCTCAGGTTCCTGCAGGGCTGCCTAGGTAAGTGCCTCCTGACCAGAGCCTGCTTCTGGCACCCCACACCCTCTTTTTGCCCAACTACCTGCCCCAGGCCTCCTCCCAAATCCTCTGTATCCTCTTTTCCCCCTTCTCCCCGGTCACAACTCCCTCCTAGACCCTGCATCTCCTCTCTTACATCCCTCCCCCAGGCCAGAATCCTCTCCTGCATCCCTGACCCCCTTCCTGACCCTGCACCCCATTCCCTTGCCCAAGGTCACCACCCAAACCCTCTGCAACCCCTTCATCCAGGTTACAGCTCCCTCCCAAAACATTCACCCCTTCCCCCAGGTCAGAATCCTCTCCTGCACCCTTACCCCCTCCTGGACTGTGCACCCCAAGGCCCTACCCCAGATCACAGCCCCCTCCTTCACCCAAACTCCCTCTCAGACCCCACACCTCCTCCCCCAATCTCCCTTCTGCACCCAACCTCTGTCCCAGACCCCACACCCCCTCCATAGAAGTGCAGCCCTTGACTACTTGCCACAATCTTGGAGTGGCCCCCCCATTAAAAATATTGCCCGCCTCTGCTCTACACAGTGCACCCCTGGGGGGGGGAGACAGGTGTATCTGCATGCTGTCCCCACCCCTAGCACAATTCTCCCAGCTCCCATTGGTTGGAAACCAGCCAATTGGAGCCGCAGGGGCAGTGTTTGCAGGTGTGTACAGTGTGCACCTCCCCCCCCAAGGGGCATGCCATGCAGACACACACATGCTGGCCCTAGCAGTGGGCTGCTTAGAGTGGCATGTGGGGCCATGGCAGGCAGGGAGTCTTCCAGAAGGTATTGCTGTCTGGGAGCTGCCTACAGTAAGTGCCTCCCGGGCAGACCCTGCACCTGCCACTTCACCCCCTTCCTGCCCCAGGTCACAATCCCTTCCTGCATCCAAACTCCCTTCCTGCCCCCTCTCCTCCACCCCTGGCCCAAGTCAGAACCCACTCCTGAACCCAAACTCCCTCCCACAACGCATCCTGCACCGCAAACTCCTGCCCAGAGCTCCCTCCTGTATCCATACTCCATCCTTGACCCCACACTCCTCCATTAATATTATAGAAAAGTGGAGACCCTGACCACTTACCAAATTAGGGCGTGGCCTCCCATTGGAAATTATTGCCCATCCTTGCCTTAAGGTCTGAATGACCTCAGTGCTGGGATTCAACATGTCTAGTCCCTGTCTTTCTCTCTCTCTCTGCACTCACAGAAAGAGAGGCGCAAGCAGCGAAAAAATGGCAGGTGCTGGAGCAGGTGCAGGGAGCTGTTCTCCAAAGAAAGTGAATTGTAGTAAAGGGGCACGATCTTGCTTCTGTGAAGTCAATAAAAAAAGATTGGTGCTAATGTTGCTCTGTACCTGGGGAATACAAGCGCTGGCATGACATGAAGTTGAGCAGAGTTGTTGCGGATCTGAGGTGCCCAGGGAGAGAGATGTTTATAATGGGTTTTTACTGGAGCATATCATTGCAGATGGGTGGTGAGAGCAGCAGGCTTTGGCAGTCCCCCTGGCTGGGAGGCAGAGCGCGACAGAGAATTCCCTCTGCACTTGAGCAGGGAGGGACATGGTATTCCTCTGGGTTGTCAGCAGAGACTCAAGATGAGGAGCAGCTGGCGGGATGGGCAAAATATGGCTCATGGGTCAGATGTGGTTTGTCAAACATTTTCTTCCCGTCCCCCATGATGCTCTGGGCCAGGGCTGGAGGAAAATGTCCCATGGCCCAGTGGGGTGTTCAGGCAGTCTACCTGCTTGCTCCGGTCCCAGCCACACCACTCCTGGATGTACCATGGCCAGAGGCTGCTGGGGCAGGCATATCTCTGCACGCACCTCTTGGAGCAAGAGGGGGCTGCAGGTCTCCATGCACTACTCCCACCCCCAGCACCATCCTCACAGTTCCCATTGGCTGGAAACCAGCCAATGGGAGCTGCAATGGGAGTGTTTGTTAGTGTGGGCAGCACATGGAGATCCGTTATCCCCCTCCTCCAAGGGGCGCACAGAGATATGCTTGCCTGTAAGAGCTTGCAGCTTTAAGCGGCATGAGGGGCCACCATGGCAGATAGGCACCTATGGTAAGTGCCTCCCCACCAGAGCCTGCACCTGGCACCCCCTCCCACATTCCTGCCCCAAGTCACAACCCTCTCTTGGATCCTGCACCCCAGTCCCTGCCCGGAGCTTCCTCCTGTACCCAAGCTCCATCCCAGACCCTCTCTTCCACATATCCCTGCTTCAGGTCAGAATCTCCTCCTGAACTCAATATCCCTTCAAGGTCCTGCACCCCCTCTTACAGCCCAATCTCTGCCCGGAGCTCCCTACTGCACCCAAGCTCTGTCCCAGACCTCACAGCCCTTCTTTTAACATAACAGAAAAGTGCAGCCTATTACCACTTGCCAAAATTCTTGGAGAGTCCCTGCTGCAAAAATTATTGCCCACCCCTGAGCTGACGTCCTGCATGTGTGAGAAGGAATCTAGATATGATGCATCCAGATTCTTGGGTCGGTGGGTTTCTGTAATGGTTGGGAGCAAAGGGGGTGCTATGCTCAAATCACCCGGTGCTTGGTGACTACTGGAACACAGCGCACAGCTGCTTTTTGGGAGGTACTTAGGCTGTTGCCCTGCCATGGGGCAGTGAGTGTCTCTGGAAAAGGCTTGGAAAAAACCATGAGAGGCTGCCTCTGTATGAATAGGTGGGTGAAAGCTGGCCTGGAATGACTGGGCTTATTGACGCCAAGGGTGGAGGTAATTTTGCCTTACACACAGCTTGCCCTAGCACAGTGTTCCTCACTGTAAGGCCCATGAGCCAGTGCAGCTCCCTGTTGATTGCAATCTCCAGTGGTGTAATGGGCTCCTAGCCTGTCCTGGCCCCATGCTACTCCTGGAAGCAGGCAGCAGGGCTGGCCTTAGGCCAATTTGCCCAATTCCCCCAAATGGGGCCCCGCGCCCTGAACCCGGAAGTGTGCCAGGCACCATGGGCGGCGAATTAATATTCAGAGCCGGGGGCCCTGCTCCAGCAATATTTGGAGCTGGGTCTCTCCCCTGGCTCTGCCTGGAGCGGGCCCCGGCCCCCCCCCGCCGGCCCTCCCACGCATTCTCCCACCCTGCCCCCAGAACATCCCCCTCGGCCCCATCCCGTCCCTGCTGTGTGCGGCTCTCAGTGCAGCTCCCCCTTGCCAGCTGCTGCTGCCATGTGTGGCGTTCCCAGGTGGGCGGGGAGGATGCCTGGGCGTGACGTGACGTCACGGCCCGGGACTTTAAAACTCCTCGGTGCCGCATGGCCTAGCTTCGGGTTCAGACTCCGGACCCGCAAAGTGAAAGGCAGAAGGTAGGGGAGAGAGAATTAGGTGGAGGGGGTGGGAGAGGAAGGGGCTTGTGTGGAAGGGGGAGGAGTGGGAGAGGAAGGGGCTTGTGTGGAAGGTGGAGGGGTGGGAGAGGAAGGGGCTTGTGTGGAAGGGGAGGAGTGGGAGAGGAAGGGGCTTGTGTGGAAGGTGGAGGGGTGGGAGAGGAAGGGGCTTGTGTGGAAGGGGAGGGCTGGGAGAGGAAGGGGCTTGTGCGGAGGGGGAGGGGGAAGAAAGAGGAAGGCACCAAGAGACACGGTGGAGGAGAGACAAATGCCAGGGGGCCAAGTGCAGACAATGAGGAAAAGGGCAGGAGGGGAGGTGTCAGTGGGAAGGGGGACAGGGTGATGCTGGGAGAGAAGAGGACAGGGGAAGGGCATTGGGGGCTAGAGGAGGAGGGGGAGGTGCTGGGAGAAGGCTTGAAAGAAGGGGTGGGCATGAGAAAGGTGGGGATGGAGCAAGTCATGTAGGGCACAGAGGGGCAGGAGGGGAATGGGGCAGAGAGTGGTGAGGGGGTGGGCATCAGGGAAAAAGAGGGCAAAGGGGTCAGGGGCAGTAAGGGAAGGGGAAGGCACCAGGAGGGTGCAGGGCTAAGAGAAGGTGCAGGTCCCAGGGGATTCTGGGGTGAAGCAGAAGGGCAGACGCCTGCAGGGGGGAGGGACCAGCACCAGAGGAGAGAGGCAGGGCAAGTGTGTAGAGGGAGGTGTTAGAAGAGGGGATGAGGAGGGGTAGCTCACATGATCAGAGTGGGGCTCCTGGAGGAGTGGGCACAGTGGGGAGAGAAGGGCTGGTGGAGGGGGGCAGGTCTCAGGAGGGCTGAGGCCAGTGTGAAGGTGAGGAGTTGCGGGGCAGCAGGCACCAGGGGAGCTGATGGAGCAAGGGGGAGGAGACATGGCAGCAGAGAGAAAAGGTAAAGGTTTATAAAATATTTATTAATAACTTGGGTGCCACAGTGGCACATCCAAACAAGCCACATGAACTCAGTACAGGTGCACAACACAAAATCCATTCTGCTCATGGGAGGAAACTCTTTAGGCTATGTCTACACTGGCGGCTTCTTGTGCAAGTACTGTGCGAGCTGTGCTTTTGCACAAGAGCATCCATGGCAGTATGGACGCTCTCTTGCGCAAGAAAGCTCCAATGGCCATTTTAGCCAGAGGGGTTTCTTGCGCAAGAAATCCCTGCCGAGCATCCACACTGCCCTCTTGCGCAAGAGAGCTTACACCTGTTAGAAAAGAGCGTAGCTCTTGCGCAAGACGCCCTCTCTTACCATGCCGTACTGTAAATTTCCTTGGGCAAGAGCAGGCGGGCAGTGTGGCTGCTCTGTGGGTTCTTGCTCAAGAACGGCTGTACTTGCGCAAGAAGCCACGAGTGTAGACAGCCTTAGAGGGAACACTTCCCCCAGCCTCTCTGCCCCCGAGTTAATGTCACACACATTGGGTTAATGCAATTGCAGGATAGTTGCATGAGGGGGGTTTGGTGGGGGCCAAACTAATCCCTGTTGGTAGGAGGATGGTGGGAAAAGTCCTTCGAGAGGGGTGACATGACACCTTTTACTTCTGGTCATGTGTCCATCTTGCCCCGAGTGTGTTACCTCCAGAGGTCTGGTTAACGGGGGTCGGGGGTGTGGCTAATGGGGCACCACCTAAAATTATACAAATCTGCCGCCCTTGCTGGCCCCGGAGGAGGAGTGTGTCGGCTGCCTGCACCACAGGAGGTGTGAGTTTAGCGCAGGGTTTTCCTGTGCTGCGGGAGGGTGTGTTTGTGTGTTGGTGGGGGAATTTTTGTGCTGTGTGGTGTGTGTGTGTGGTTTTTAATTTTTATTTTTTTTGCTCAATCAAAAAAATTCCTGGGGCCCCCCATTGAAACTTTTGTGCGCGCTTCTTTTTTTTTTTTTTTTTTCCCTCAACCAAAATTGCTGTGGGGCCCTGTCGAAATTGTTCGAATTGAGCCCTGAACTTCCTAAAGCCGGCCCCGGCAGCCAGTCTGGGGTAGGAGAAAGCAGAGGTCTCTGTTTGCTGCTCCTGCCTGCAAGCACCGCCTCCCCTGCCCCCGCAGCACCCTCTCCTGTACCCCAAACCCTGAGCCTCCTCCCTGAGCCAGCACCCCAACACTGCACCAGCCTGGAGACCCCTCCTGCATAAAGACTCCATTCCAGAGCTTGCGTAACTCTTTCTTTCTTGCACCCCAACCTCCTGCCCCAGGCTCAGCCCAAAGCATCTCCCACACTGCGAACCCCTTGGCCCAACCCAGAGCCTGTACCCTTCCCAAGTCCCTGTCCCAGCCGGGCGAGAGTTAGTAAAGGTGAGAGGAGGGGGGAACAGGGTGGGACTTTGGGGCAGGGGGTGCGGTTTCCAGGACTGGGCAGGGCTTCTCAGATGCATCTCTCTTATTCACTTCAAAGATTGTGACGAGCACTGTCCTAGCTAGATGCCAGTATTCTAAGCAAAATATGGCACCCTGCTTTGCTCATCCTACGCTGCATGAAAGGCCCCACCTCCTCTTCGGAAGTGTTTTCTCGCTGTTGGTGTCTGAGATCCCAAAGGAAGGGGCTGAGGATCTTTTGTAAGAATGGGGCATGGGAGTGGGGATTCAGGGACGTGGTGATGGTTGTAGAAACCCTCTCACTACAACATCCTCCACACCCCTTGTTTAAAATATACCTGCTGCTTTGCTTTGCGCACCCCACAGCATGGGATCTGATGGCTCTTCAATGGGCTTCTTGGATTTGTTCTTCGGGAAGGATTTGTTTCATAATTCCAGCCTTGTTTTTCCCACAGCTGCACTGTCACCCTTTCCATCTTGCTGTGGGCAAGCCTCCCACTCACACACCTGTTAGTGCTTGGAGAAGCTCTTCCTTTTTTCCATCAGAATGATGGTAGCAAACTTGCTCAGTAGCTGGGGTGAGAATCTCTACAGCAGTGGGTGAGTCATAGAGAAAAAACAGCTTGTGTCTAATGCATGTGTTGCACAGCACCCTGCTCCTCTGTACTAAATCCTAAATTATTACATACTAACCCAGTCTTCTGCATAGGCCGTTTCCAGGGTGTATAACTGGGCATACTTCACCCCCATCTTCTAATGCCCCAGAGTATGCCTGTGCTGCAGACAGACACCTTTAGCTGTCCTGCATCAGCTGGCTCGGGCTAAGGGGTTATTTAATTGCAGGGTAGATGTTCAGGATTGGCCCAGAGGGTCCCAGAGCTCAGACTCTAGTGCAACATTTCCCCTGCAATTAAACAGCCCCTTAGCCTGAGCCAGCTGAAGCGGGGCAGCCAAAGGTGTCTAATTGCAGCACAGACACATCCCCAGACACCTCTCAGGCTGTCGAGTAAGTGGCAAATGTGCATGATCGTATTGACATTGCTATCACCAGCACAGTCTCATTCAGCAAAGTGCACTTGAGCCTCCATACTCTTGGTGTTCCTAATCCAGGAACAGCCATGGTACACAGGAGGAAGAAGTGGAGATATACCTCTCTCATAGAGCTGGAAGGGACCTTGAGAGGTAATCGAGTCCAGTCCCCTGCCCTCACGGCAGGGCCAAGTACCATCCCTGGCAGATTTGCCCAGATCACTAAATGGTCCCCTAAAGGATTGAATTTACAAGCCTGGGTTTAGCAGGCCAATGCTCAAACCACTGAGCTATCAGCTCTATGTGCTGCTGTTCTGTTCCCGCCCCCCGAGCTGGGGAAGTTGCAGTGCTCAGAGTCGCTTCCCCTGAGGCTTTTCCCCACGGCTCCCATAGTGGCAGGGGCAGTGCATGGGAGCATGGATCCACATGTGCCCCTCGTGCCCAGACAACGCATTGCTCTGCCTGGTTTGGCAAAATCTTTAATCCCGCATGCCTTGTTTCCCTGGGTTACCGGATTAAAGAGTCAGATGTATTTACAGTGCTTCTCACCCTTTAGCCCTTTCTCACAGAACCAGAGAGGAACAGGAGTCTTCCATAATTGAGATTCTGGGCTCATCTAGCCCTGATTCTCACCTCTGTGCCTCCTTCCCTCCCCGTTCCTGTCTTCTCTTTATACACCTCATCTGATGGACTAATTGGGTCATCCAACCTTATCATCCTGTTAACTTGCACAGCTCCAAACAGGCTGATTGATGTCCAAGTGATCAGAGTGCTGGCTCTGGTCAGTTTCCAGTACAAATCACAGGATGGGATTTCAGAAGTACAGTCTACTTCGAGGAGGAGTGAACTGGCAGTGTATTAAACTCTGTATCTATACTTGCTACTGTGACGTAGTGGGGGTATCTGGCTAGTTCCTATGCTGGCTCTGTGGTAATCCCCAATGGCTGCCATCGGTACCACAGCCCAGAAGGATGAGTCATTATGCAAAGAGGGTCTCTCAACCTGTCTGACCAGCTACCCCCAGGAGAGAGACAAAGGGGGGAATGCTTCTGGCTGGAGGCAAGGCTGGAAGAGTGGGTTAGTTTTCTGTCTGGGATCATGGAGGAACCAGCTCAAGCCAGGGCTGGGATTTAGGGCCCAGTCTCCCATCTCAAGGGGGCTGAGGCATCCTAGACCTGCCCTGTAACCCGATTACATCGGTGCTGTGCTGTGCTGTGCTGTGCTGTATCCTGAGAAGGAATAAACTCCTCCATTCTACGGGCTGGTGGAGTCTGTTCGTGCCATTACGGGGGTGCAGGAGTCAGGGGACCCCAACGCGTCGCCACACTGAGCATAGGAACTAGCCAGATACCCCCACTACGTCACAGCTACCAATACATTAGACATGCTATCAAGTGAACTGCTTTTTGTAAAACTCAGTTACTACTGGGTCTCATAACCCTACTGTCCACCCCAACCCTCCCCTTGCCCTGCATGTTTACATGTGCTTCCTGATTTTGTATCTTTCTTTGACAGGGTCACTCCTTATGGAAGGATGCATCTGCACTATGCTCTTAACCACTGAATGAAATCATTGCAGTATAGGGAACAGAAAATGTTTGGTTCTGTTCTTTATTTATCTAATGTTTCAAACAAGCAATCACTAGGGACTAGAAAAACATTTTATTCTCTGTGGCTTTCAGTTCTATGAAATGTGGATTATGGCAAAATATATGAGCGCGTGTCTCAGAATGCGTTGATATGCACATTCATTCACTCCTACCATCAAGCTGGAATTTAACAAAACCAGTTCTCAACTGCAGCTTGCTCACCCCTTGATTCTATCTTCTGCCAGGAGTGGTCTGACTCAAAACCTTAGCTCTGACTGCTCCTAAAACTTGGAAACTGTCTGCTGGGTTTTAATCATGCAATCCCGTCTCTAATCACAGCATCACATGAAGGGCCTCCCACAAGGGGAAAGGGAGCAGTCTTTGGCAACAGCAATAGCCAGAGCACTGGGCCCTTTAAATTTCTGCCAGAGCTCTGCAGAGCACAGTTTGGGTGGCATTGCGTGCTGGCTGGGGAAGCTGCAGTGCAGTCCAAGCAGCACTGAGGGTTTAGCTGCCCTTTAGCCTCTCGCCTTTCATCCAAGGCCTCGCCCCTTCTGGGGAACCCAGAGCCAACCCCCGGCCCAAACATCGTCCAGGGACCTGCAAAGTGTGTTGTAGTAAGATGAACCTTCATTTTACTACATATGTCACCAGACCTGATCACAAGGCTAAACAGATAATTGTTGTCTGTAGAATTTCTCTCTTGATACACACAGTTTAGCACAGTGTGTCCAGTCTTGGGAATGAGTTTTGCACAGGGAACCCTGACTGGGGGAGGGGATGAAACATGGAAGTTGAGTTGTGTGGTTTGTTTTTGAGGTAGCTAGGCTATATGACTAGAAAAGGTTTTCAATGATGGCGGCATTCTCAGTTAATAAGGTATTAGTCACTCAGAATACAGGGTGAGTAGAGCAAGGCGAAGGTGCACACGAGAACGAGACTTGTGCTAGCAGAAAGCACCATCTCTTCTGGAATTAGGAATCTCAATGGATGTGGTTACATGAAGTTGTTGCTGGGGCCCAAGTACGATTGAAGCCAGGGCATTTTGTGTGAAGAAAACTCCCATGGTGGTGAGCAGGCAGGCACTCCAGTCTGAAAGGTTTCCTTTGAACATGTCCATTCCTTGGAACGTTTAAGTATTTTTCCTCTCAGGCTCTGTCAGTTAAAATTCTGACTGTGCTGCTTCTGTCTGATTTATCCATGAGGGAGGACAAGATTTGAAAGGAATGGAAGTAGCCAATGGCCTGCAAAAATCTGGCTGTATATGGCGCTTGCAGTGTACTTACTAGGTACATACTAACATTTAAAGGGCACAGGTGACATCCCACTAGTGACATCTGACAAGGGAAATGTGATTATATCAGTATCTCTGAATGCTTCTATACAGCTATCTCCTCTCAAGAGACCACCTCAATTGTTTTGAGCACATTTCTACTTCTCTTTTAAAATACCATCCTCTCAGGTTATTGCACTGGCTTTTATTGTTTCATATGGACATCAATGCACTTACCTTATGGTGAAGACACAAATCCTGGTGCTAAGGGGCATCACACACAGCTTGCCAGTGTGAACAGTCATTTAGGGTATGTCTACACTACAGTGTTATTTCAAAATAGTTATTTTGAAATAAGTTATTTTGAAATAATGCGTCTACACACAAAATGCATTTCGAAATAGTGTTTTGCTATTTCAAAATAGCGCGTCCACACTGAGTGGATTCTGAATCACATTTAAGGCTGGCCAGAAGCAGTTCCAGCAGGGCACCAGGTCAGGACTTACTGTGTGGGGCTGCTGCCTGAGGCTATCTGAGGTCTGTGCTTAAAGGGACCCTCTCGCCCTCTCCCTCCCCCGGACTGCCAGTTCTCAGGTTTCCCTGCTTGCTTGTCTACCTCGATGAGGGACAGCAAAGCATTTTGTCTCTGTGTGCTCTGGTTGCCCTCACTCGGGACACCACAGCACTCTGCAACATGGAGCCAGAGCTGCCCCGGGCACTCTGGTGCTTCTCATGGACGCATTGCTGTGAGCCTGGCTGTACTTTCTGCAGGATGCCATCCGGGAGGTCCATGGGGGGGCTGTCAGTCAGTATGCAGGAGGCCCTGCGGGAGAGCTTCCACCCTGAGGAGCACTAAGAGCCTCCCTGGTCTGCCCCTCTGGGGGCTTGTGCCTCGTTTCTCCCTCATGTCCTTCCACTTACCCCTCCTTAACCCCCCTTCCTGATGTCAAATAAAATACACGTATTTTCATGAACACAAACTCTCTTTATTTAACAAAACTGGGGGGGGGAATGAAACTCTGGTGAGACGGGGGAACAGAGGTGGGAGAGAGGAAGAGAAAAGGTGGGAGAGGGGAGGGGGACACCTGGGAGGAGGGAGCTGAAAGGGGGAAGCAAGGGGAAGAAGGGGGAGGGGAAGCTCAGGAGTGGGGGTCTCGCCAGACCAACTTGATTTTCATGCGAACCTGCTCCTGGGTTCGCATGTGGCTTTTGGTGGCCAGGCTGGCAGCTATCCTGCCATAGACGGCCGCGTTCCTCCGTCTAGTGGAGATCATGGACGTTGCAGGCATCCCCCCCAAACCTGAATAAGGTCCATGATCTCCGCCCTGGACCAGGAAGACACCTGCCTTCTCCGGGACCTGTCAGGCTCCTGGGACCTGTCAGACTGCTCCTGGGGAGCGGTGGAGGGCTGGCTGCCAGTGGCTTGCTGGCTCATGTTTTGGGGCCACTGGGTCAGGGGCAGTGACTGCTGGCTCTGGGCTGGCAGGCTTGGAGCTGGCACAGACACTGTGGCCAGAGTCTACCCCTTTAAGGGCTCTGGGGCGGGGGGGAGGGAGGCGTGTTCTTGCTTGAGGCCAGAGTGGCCACCAGGGCACCCTGCAAAGGCTGCAGGCCCCCTATTTCGAAATAAGAAGTGTCTACACAGCACTTATTTTGAAATAGCTATTTCGAATTTGGCGTTATTCCTCATAGAATGAGGTTTACTAAATTCAAAATAAGCGCTCCGCTATTTCGAAATAGCAGTTTGGCTGTGTAGACGCTAGGAAAGTTATTTCGAAATAAGGGCTGTTATTTCGAAATAACTTAACTGTGTAGACATGCCCTTAGAGGAACCCTAATTAGGCTACGTCTACACAATGGCGCTATTTCAGGATACCGAAAGTATCCCAAAATAGCTATTCTGCGTCTTTAGACTGTGCCCATTGCTTCAAAATAGCTTTTGAAATAATGGGTCTGCTATTCCGGCCTCCCTGTAACTGTTGTTCCACAGGGGCTATGGGACATTTCGGAATAGCTCTTTATTTTGAAATTTGCTCACAGATCATGCTGTGCTCCAGAAGCAGCCAGCAGCAGACTCCCAGCCAATGGGAGTGCAGACCTGGTGCTCAGGGCAGGGGCAGTGCATGGAGCCCTGTGCGTGCTCACCTCCTCCCTACCTAGGAGTTGAGCCTGTTGCCGGCCGCTTCTGGAGCGCAGCACAGTCTGTGGTGCCAGGACAGGCAGGGAGGTGCCTTAGCACCCTCACTGGTCACCCGATCCTACTGCAGCAATGAGACCCCATGTCTGACATTCCACGACCCAGTACTGGGTTGCGACATGTAGTTTGAAAACCGCTGTCCTAGGGGACATAACCAACCATCTCTGAACTCTGGTTAATTTTCACATAAGGTTCAGATAAGCATGCCTGGTAGCGTCCTTGCATGTTTATTGCCCTGCACGTTTTCCTCCTTCCCCCACTGCTCATCAGGTAGTTGGTCAGATCCATTTACCTTCTCCTTTCTGGTGCCCCCAATTTCCCTTTCCCTTCCAGCTGGTTTACCAAAGCCATTATTATTCTGGTAGAGGAGGACTGAGTTTTCAGAGTTCAGTTGAGAACTTATCACCGCTGCTTAAATGGCCAGATGAGTTGCCAGAGGGAAGACCCCTTTCTTCTTCAAAGCTGCCTCTGCAGCTCACTCACCCCCAACTAAAACGGAGTTAGAGATAGAGCAGAGACTTAGCATGCCACTAATTTTTCCACCTAGTGCCCTTCGTCCATACTGCTCCTTTCTCAGAAAAACAGCATGCTGCACTGATTACTATGTCCTGTACCTTGGCAGTTGAGTTGTATGGCCTAATCATTCCATCACTTAATTTGTTGGCCCAGTGGGATCTGTCGCTGATCTCCATTCTTGTCAAGTGTAACAGACGCACAACTCACTGATGAAGGTGCATAGTTTTTACGCTATTTGGGGCTGATGATCCTGTGAAGTGTGGTGTACCCTCAATTCCTGTGGATCCCAGTGGCAAATTGATATGCTCATCACTTCAGTGGGGGCCAGATCAAGACACAAGGGTTTGATTCCTGAAGTCAGTGGCAAAGCTTCCATTAAGTTTGATCATGTAAGATCATCTCCATCATGAATATGCAGAACCTGAGAGCTTCCTTTGCTTGAAGTGCTCCCATGAATCTCTCATGTGGTACCACAAACTTTGTACATTAAGCTGCATGCCTTGCTAATTGAATTGCACAGCTCATGATTGGGAAAACTTTTGTGATGGAAATGGCTCTGTTTCATTAGCATTGATCTTTGGAGTACAGACTGACCCTTAAAGGTGGGGCCATTTCTTCCCTTGGGCAATTAATCATCTACAAGAGCCAAGAATCCCTCCAGCCCTTCCTCTGACTTCATGTAGCTTGTAGAACATGAGATGCAATACTTGGATCCCCTCTGCCCTCTAGAGATCTTGCAGCCTCTGGTATATTTGGCATTGTCCTGTCTCGGTACTTACACAGCATCCTTTCGCTTCACAAATATCCAGTGTGTTTACCCTGGCAACACCCTTCTGACATAAGGAAATTTTATTCCCGTTTTACAGAAGGGAATCGGAGACGCACAGAAATTTGGTGACTTGGCTGAGGAGTCACAGGTGTAGCACCGAGAATCAATCCCAGATCGGAGACCCAGCATTCTAATTGTTGTATTGCAGAGTTAATATTGGTGGTCCGTCAGGTCAACAGTTAAGAACTTTATAGGGTTGTCATAGGAAACTTTAAAGGCAAACAGACCTTGTATCGACTTGTATTCAACAATGAGCAGACATGATGCATGCAGCAAAGTGGCCTGTCTAAGGCAGAGAGTGTGAATTCTTATTTGTTTATTTTAAGTGTATGTGTATTCAAAACCTCTGATGCTTATTGCATTTGCTGTAACAGAGGAATGGTGGTTTTTCACCAGAATTGATATTGTGAAACTATCCAATACATATTAATTGCCTTGTTAGTTTATGTATGTTTTTCTCTTTTTTGCCTCCACCACCCATTCAGGTTTTCCCAGGACACTAGTCCAAGCTGAAGCACTTGACAGAATCTGTGAACTGGATCTAGTGATCAGTTTAAACATCCCATTTGAGACACTAAAAGACCGTCTGAGTGCTCGCTGGGTTCACCCCGCTAGTGGAAGAGTCTATAATATGGAGTTCAACCCACCTCATGTACATGTAAGAGAATTTACCACATTAAAGGCTAATTTAGCTGGAGAAAATTTAAATCTACTTCTAAATCAGTGAAGATGTCCCACTCAAAAATGGCTGAGTAGTCTTTTTAAAAATATTAGGGAGAGAAATCCTATTATACGTATTCATATGTAAGTATGAATGCATGGGAATTGAATTCTTCTTGCTAAATAAGTTCTTGTTAAGTTTTTCATGCTCGAGCTAAGAAGACAGCTGAAAGATTATGTGCAAGGCTGTTTCCAGTGAGACAAGATTTATTTAGGAAAATGAGATTTATATTAAGCACTGTTTAAAAAAAAACAAACTTACTGTAATTACTGTGTTCCCGAATACCATAGTATGTTATTGTGTAGTGGTGGCACAAATGATTATTCTGGGACATATGGCAAAGTGCACACAAATGCTATTGTGACCAAGGCAGAATACAAGGTGTTTTACAGTGACTGGTCCTAGTGTCCTAGATCAGTGTTAATTATCTCTTTGCCTCTGATTTTTATCTAATACATATATATAGTGCAGTAAGTAAAGTGTCTATCAGTGATATTATCTTACATGAATGCAAGTTCTTTAGAATTGGCCAACTTCTACCCCCAAGTTACACTCATTGAAACCCCATGGCTCCTTGTGTGGCATGTGTTGTATCTGGCCACAGTGTTCATGATGGATTGTTTGTCTTGTACACAGGGGGTTGATGACATCACAGGTGAACCATTAATCCAACAGGAAGATGATAAACCTGATGCTGTTGCTGCAAGGCTAAGAAAATACAAAGATGCTGCAAAACCAGTAATAGAATTATATAAGTGAGTCTGGACGCACACAAGTAATACAGACCATGCCTGTAAAAATAAGTGCTAAATTTTCATCTCCACAAACCTGTTCTTGGCTCGCTCAGGGATATCTTTGGGTGGCCTCTCACAAGTAAAGTGGCTTATGTATTAAAATTTTTGCCTGGCCATAATCAGCAACCATACTTTTCAGGGATGGATTTATTCCCTACTCGAGTGGCATGTGGGAGGAATAAGGGGGCTGCAGTGGACCACAGAAAGCTCCTAGGCCAGGAGCAGTGTAGGGGTAGTAGAAAGGGTGAGGCCAGAAGCAGAAACAATGTCGCTGCAGTGCTTGGTGCTATGGGTATTCTGGGCTGCGAAGCAGCCCTGGTGAAGCTGCTGTAAATTAGAATATACCCCACGGAGGCTATACCTTATGCCAGAACCTGTTTCGAGCCCTACAGTAGCCTGGAACTCAGGCAGTGAGATGGTGATTCCTTTCCCTTTCTTTTTCCTCTACTATTGCTGGTTCACTAGATTCTTTGCTGTATTTCCTCCTCTTTTTTTTAAAGCTTTGGGTTCAGCTCAAGAGATGAGGCTAATTTTGCTGTTAAATTTAATTTGGGGGAGATCCATGTCTTTCTGTTATGTCTAATCTGCTGATTCTTCAGTGTACATAGTACTGTGTTTAAAAAGTGGCTAGCACATTTTGGGTGCCAATACACCGATACACTCTTACGTGATAAAGAATATAAATTATGTGTCTCTAAGGGTGTGTCTACACAGCACCCTAAACTTGAAATATGATACGCAAGTTGCACTTTGCAACTTGCGTATCTTATTTCAAAACTATATCGAAATAGCTTATTTTGAAATTTGGCATGTCTACACAGCACCAGATTTCAAAATAATGTACTATTTTGAGCCATTCCTTACCCTCATGCAAGGAGGTTTACCAGAATGGCGAAATAGCGTGCCCATTATTTTGAAAACTATTTCAAAATAACAGGTCTTGTGTTGACGCAGGGTAGCTATTTTGGGATATCTCTGGTATCCTGAAATAGCCGTGCAGTGTAAACATACCCTGAAAGAGTAGAATTGTACATACAGGTTGAACCTCTCTAGTCGGACACTCTCAGGTCCAGCAACTTCTGTGGTCCAGCATGATTTTAGTTAGCCAGATGTCCACGTATCATGAGTGTGGCCAAGTTTCCCACGGTATCATAAAGTTAGTTTACAGCCACCAGTCCTGGCTCTCATGTTCTGTTCTGTGCTGTTATTTAGCTCTAATTTACCCCAACTGTCTTTTAGGAGCCCAGAAAGCAGTGGAAGTGTTGGTAATGCTGCTAGACAATATTGACTTCCTCTGGTCTGGCAGATTCTCTGATTTGGCACTGGTCAGGTCCTGAGGGTGCTGCACTAGAGAGGTTCATCCTGTAATCTAGTGGTGATTTTTTTTAAAGGAGCTTTCTGTCTGTTTCCTTTTTTTCTCCTTTTTGATCAGCTCATCTGTCAGCTCCAGTGTGTGCTGGTGGAATTGCATGATTAAAATAGCTGTGTGTCTGTAAGCCAATGTATATAAGAAATCGTGATCTAGTGATTGGAGTACAGAACTACAGCTGTATCTATAAAATGGGAAGATCTCTACTTCTGTCTTAAGGATGCTGTGTATTTGAAGCTGGAAGGTCTTAAAATTAACATTTCTGATCCTTTTAAGTTTATGTAGGGCCTCACAAAGCATTGGACAATTAAAAAAGAGAAAAGCTTAGGGCACAACAAAACCAAAGCTGTACATAAAAAATTTAACATCAATCAGTTTTTAAAACTCCAGTTAAATGGAGGTTAGTTACTTACTGCGAATGACAGCATGTTCCAGGCACAAAGATCACAACAGCTTTCTTTAAAAGCTAACACAGACTCAGGATTTATTTGTATGGTTGTAGTACCTCAGAGCCCTTATCCTGGGCCAGGGACCCCTTGTGCTAGGTGCTGTACAAACATGGAACAAAGATGGCCCCTGTCCCAATGACCTTATAATCTAAGTATAAGAAGAAAAGAGACAACCAATGGTATGGTGTGAGCGTGCTAGGCTGGGTTCTCAGCACATTAGTTGCCTTCATATGTAATTTTATCTCATGAACCAGTCTCAAGCAGTTTGGAAGAGCTTGCCCCACTAAAATGTTGAATGAGGCTCATTAACTACAATTTCCCTCCCTGTAATTTTTTTGTGTTTATTGTTCTATACCAATAGAGCAATTTGGAGCCTGATGTAATAGAGCTTCTCACATGAGTAAGAATATTCACATGCTTAAATATTTATAGGCCTGGCTTTTAAGAGAATGTGGTAATGTTCTTGCCTATGCTGTGATTATTCTGGGGCACGAGGTGTACTTCCTATGCCTTACTTTTAGTTCTGTGCTAATGCTTTAGTAATTCTGAGGCTGAGCATTTGAAAACAGTGCAGCACTTGGTAGCATTTTAAAAGTTGAAACAGTCATATGGAATGAAAGGGACATGAAATACAAGATCCTAAGTCACCCAAGACCTTAAGCATGTGAGTAGTCCTTACTGAAGCTTGTAAAACATTTTAAAGGTAAGTGCATACTTTGGTAAGTCTGAGTCTAAGGCTTTTTCCTTGCAGTTTTTCTGCTGATGAGGCATCCGTTCTAATGTGATGGGGAATATACTGTAATGAGCAAACCTGCATTGCAGAGGGCATGACTAGATAAGTCTCTTATATATAAAATGCAATACAACTCTGTCCAAGATACTAGATACATAGTTGGGTAGCTACCCTGCTATTTGTAGCACATATGCATCTACCTAAGCTGTAAATTACACCTCTCAGCTGCAATGTTTTTCAGAATTTTCAATCAGTTTATACTAATTTCTAATCTTATTATATTTTTCAGGAACAGAGGTGTCCTACACTCATTTTCTGGGACAGAGACCAACAAAATCTGGCCTTATGTTTACACTTTGGTTTCCAGCAAGATCCGGCCTGTCCATTCCAAAGAAGCAAATTAACCGTCTCATGCAATAGACCGAGAATTTAATATGGTGGTTTATTTGGTTTCTCTGTGCCGTTTTGGTGCTATGTCCAATTAGAGGATAGTACAATATCTAGAACAACTTCCTTGCATTTACTGGAGTTCACAGTTTTAGAAATGCAATTACAGCCACTGTTGGGGGGGAAGGGGAAAATAACTCTTTCTATAAAAGGTGAAGTCTGCTGGAATAAGAAATTTTAGTTTTCATGGTGTAAAGTATTGCTAATATGGTCTGGGTACCCTAGCAGACCTAGATATCAGGTCTTTCTAATCTTCCATGGTCCCTTCCCACCTCGCCCCAAATCCATGTACCATGTGCAAGGTGCTGCTGTTCTATTGCTCCACATCACCCTTTTCCTAGAGATAACTCAACATGGCAACTTTTTAAATTTTCTCTGAGAAATAAAAACCCTAAGTGTGGACTTTAACCCCATGAGGAATCAGTGAGTAATGTAGGAAAATATTTATACTGCCAAGTTCAAATGTGAATACAACATTTCCAGTATTAATAAACAGAGAAGAAAAAGAAATCCTCGGGGTTAAATATATACTTGTGCTATCCTCCAAAAAAAATGCTGCTATATTATCTAGTTTTCACCAAGTGTTATGATATATGCCAACCAGGTAATGGAGTGGGCCTCGGTTAGTCTATGAGAAATGAGTTGCACTATTTGTGATTCAGTTGTTTATAGCTTTAATACTACAAGATATGGGCATAGTATATTAGTTTGTCCCAAAGATTTATTGTAATGTCTCTCTTTGGTAATTTTCTCTGGAAAAAAAAAATGAGTTCATTGTATATCTTTTGCTGTCATTATAACTGAGGTACTTTCTTCTCTCAGTGTAAAAGGCCATTCTAGGGGAAATACCCTTGGCAGGAGATAACTTTTTCACATACGATGGAACATGTTAGGGTTTGGTCCTTCAGGTCTTATGCAGACACAACTCTCCTTGAAATCTGTGAGCATTATACAACCAGTTGGTTGTATTTAAGCACTTTCTTTGTGAATCAAAAGCAAACTCTTTGTTTATTTCTTGTACATTCCTTGATAGGCAAAACTGACTCTGTTACTTTATATATGCAGCGTTGTTGTAGCTGAGTTGGTCTCAGGTGATTAGAGAAACAAGGGGATGAGGCAATATCTTTTATTGAAAGTTGGTCCAGTAAAAGATATTGTCTCACCCGCCACCTTATCTCTGTTACTTTATACTCAGTCTAGTCTTATGTGTGAGGGTATGTATAGGTAAGCATGCAGCCAATCTAAAAACACTGCCCAATTTCTTGCCAGAAACCTTTCCAAGCACTGAATAAAAATAGTGCATTTTTCTAGAGGTGTCTCAATGTTTATATAGGCTTTTTTTCTTTGTTCAGATTTTTAGTTTCTGGTTACAGCTTATGAAATGGGAAAGCTTTACTGTGGTGCTTGTGTTTTTTGTTTTGTTTTTGTCCTCTGTTAACATTAATTTCCAGTTACAACTGCAGTGGCCTGAACACTTTGAACTACTAGTGATTCTTTTTTTTTAAACTTGCGGGGGAAATGTAAGTACCTAGATTGACAACATTACATGTAAATGAATCATTGTGAAGAAACACCTTTAGACTACATGAGCTCTCTTCCTCAGTTTCCTTTGTTCCTGTTTTCATGTGTTGAGTCACAAAGGTAGGTACAGTGGTGGTTTTTCTAAACTGGAATTACTGTAGATTTGTTTGACTTGATCTTTTATACTTACAGTACCTAAATAACAAGGGGGTGTAATTGACCTCAGAAGGCCATATCTCCTCAAGTTGCCTTATTTTATAAGCTATTTAAGAAAAATCAAGATGCGTATTTTTGAGAAATAAGAAGCTGAATTTTACAGATTAGCCTTTTGAGAACTCTTCACCAAACTGCTTCAGTCACATACCTTGCTACAGTCCATTTTACTATCAGTAACCAATTAGAAGAGCTACCTCCATAATACGGTAGACAACTTGATTAATTACAACAGTTAACAAGCAGGGCAAGCATGTGCCTCTGAAATGTCACAGTTCCTTCTTTTTGCTCTGGAAAATACACCTCTAAGGGCAGTATTCCTTGTATACTGGGTGGTCACCCAGAAGAGAGTCAAATGCTGCCCATCTGATTAGCAGAGTGTCCACTGCTGGCAGCGTGTGTTTGTACTGGTGGTGCACATCTGCACATGCCTCAGTGCACGTGACGCAGTTTATTCCACACAAGGATAGAAAAAAAAAGAGAAGGAACACTTCTGAAGAGTGGCTAGATGTCTGTAGTGGGAGGATTCTTAGATGGAACTCACTTTGTCTTTCTGAGGCCTGGGGAGATTTGTTTGAATAGAATGGGGGTTTTTTGGCATTGAAAGAATTGTAATCCTACATTAATGCTTTTCCCAGTCAGAAGGATGCTAATGTTTGTCTTGGCATCCTTTTATGATGGGAAAACAGTGTGTCATAGGTATGTTCACAGCTTCCCTTTCATACCACTCACATGAAATCTGGTGCACAAGGTTTCCACCAGCCTTATTCTGGATTCCATTTTCTTCCCCATAAATCGTGACCCCTTCCTGCTCCTGGCAATAGAAGGCACACTCTGGCAGTCCCAAATTATTGCAGCCAGTCAGCCATTGTCATCACTAGGCTGTCAGGCTGGCATCCTGTGGCCATTTGGGTGATAGCCATGATGAGACTGAGCAGTACTGCACCCTACAGTCTCTCACCAAGGACTGTAACTGTTGTGTTTGCCATAGTATAACTATGAAGTTGGATCCTCTTTTTTATTATAGAACCACTGTGAAATGTGGTGAGGCGAGTGCCTTCCTAGCCAGAATACATGGCTTTGGCCTGGGACCAGACAACTTTCTAAATGCCATTATTGCCCCTTTCTAAGTGAGACAAAGCAGAATTGGCATTTGCACTGCTGTGGCATGGAGGTTGAGTGAAAAACCCCAGTGGCCTGACTTGGTCTCTTCATTCATGCATGGGGCAGGGTTTTGAGGTACTTGGAGGGAACAACCTAGAGGATGTGAAGAGATGTGTGCAACACTTTTTGGGAAACCCATCTTATCCACAATCCGTAGGGTTTTGGAGGCAGGGCCAATGTTGGGAGATGTAGCACGGCACCAGTTATGGATCTGCCAGGTTATGAGGCCTGGTACTTAGCTGCCTATCCATTCTCCCCCTCACTCCCTAGTTGCCTTCCACTGAAAGTAATGATATAGAGGAGCACTGAGGGGTCCTTCCCACTAACTCAAATGGAGCAGAATCAAATTCCACAAGGTTCTGTCATGGTGTGTGAGGACAGGGAGCAGCCAGAGATCATGTGGGAGATCTGTGATAACTGTATGCAAACGGGGACTACTGGAAGGCATCTACCATCCACCTAGTTAAAAATACTAGCAGGCCTATACCCTACCCAAAATAAATAGTTCAAATGAATAATATATTTCAGCACCGAAAGGGGTTATTTAACAGTAACAAATGAGGATTCAGGAAAACCTCTGCTTTCACAAAGTGGTTAGGTAAAGGATATTGAAAGTATTTTAAAATATGAAATTAGGGCCAGTGAAAGTTTGCTTGTGTGCACATCTCTGACCTTTACTGCTGATGTGCTCCACTCATTGCACAGGACAGACCACTGCTGGATTTTGAGCCATCTTAGGAATGGTGTACACTGTAGTGGCCATGTTTTGTTGCCATGAGTGTCCATTCTGTGGGGTGAGGACAACCAGAAGGTGTCAGGGTAGGTGTATTCCCATATGCTACTGAGAAGTGTGATGGAGGGAAGGCCAAGTCTTTGAGATGTTTGGATGGAGCCCTTGAAAAGCGACTGCCAGAGGGGGTGGAGAAGAGGACCAATGTGACAACTGACTAAACATTTCTAATATCTAAAATATATGTGGCTAAACTTATCAGAGTTACTAAACTAATGCAACTGTGGAGTAGGCGGAAAACACCTACCGGTCAAAAAATAGATGCGTGGGAAGGGATGCATTTGAGAACATATTCTGTTTGCCAATAGGTGTTAAATGCGTGTTGGAAATGCTGTGTAATCTCCTCCAAAGCATTCAAATTCCTGGGTCTCCTTTCCCTGCCTTTACGGTCCTGCCCTCCAGAGCTGTTCAGGGGGATATATTTGAACACTGTCATTTGGAGCTTTCCTCCGTGTTCGTTATTTTATTTGTTTTTTGTTTCTGTTCACTCTCTGTATTGAACACTTTAAAGATTTTACAAGCCTTCCTTGAGACTATGCTCCTTCTGTTTATCAAAACCTACTAACCTGCAAGTGCTGCTACTTCCATTGTTTTCCAGGGTATTTGTATTTCATAAGATCAGAGATTGTGTTGGGCACCCCATCCTGCATCTTTCCCCTGAGGGAAATTACTCAATTCCCCTGAGGGAAATTGTGCAAGACAAGTGGCTTAGAGCATCACTTAGAATGGCTCTGGCATATCATAGATGTATGCACCTTTGAAATGTAGATAGAACACCTTTTGCTTTACTATGTCTCGCTCTTGGTCCGTTAGTAGTCTTAGCCTTCTTTTTTACACGCATATATAATGTTTCATATAGTGCTTTACAAACATTAATTAGTCCTCCAGCAGTGCATACTGCCCCTATTTTGCGGAGGTAGGTGACTTGCCTGAGATCACTTGTCAGCTAGGAATGTGGGGCTTGTAATTCTGTTCTGAGTGCCCTGGACTACGTTTGGGTAACTTTCTGCTGAAGAAGTTACAAAACTACCTGTTGAAGGCATGTCCGTGCCCTGTTCCCATGCAGTAGCTACATATCCATTCTTGGTTGCCTTTTTTCTTCAATTGTTTTTAGTTACAGTATTTAGAGGATGATTGTTACATGTCCAGGTTGTTTTGAATGAGAGAATTCTGAACATTGATGTTCTTCGATTTTAAATTCACTAATACTGTCACTAACACTGGCACTTTTTAAATCTAGATTGGACGTTTTTCTTCAAGATATAGTCTAGGAATTATTTGAATGAAATTCTATGGCTATATTATACAAGAGGTCAGACTAGATAATCACGATGGTCTCTTCTGTCCTTGGAATCTATGAATCTATCTATGAAAATAGCAATCACTATTCTTTGTGACATTTACAAACGTTTTTACTGTCCATATTTTTAAGAGTTGTAAAATTCTTTGCATCAATTTGAGACCTGACCATCATGGGGATAATAGTATATTTATGTATCGTATCCGGGCATTGATGAATTGACATAAAGCACCGTAGAAGTATGAAGTAGTGTTTATTTTAAAGAGTTGGTGCTCACAGTATGTGCATTCCTCAGGGTTTGTTATAGGGTTGCCAGGTGTCTGGTTTTGAAGTGGACAGTCCAGTATTTGAGCTTTCTGTTTGGGAAACAAATTGAGAAAATATAAATGAGGAAATATAAATGTCCGGTATTTTCTAAATAAGATGTAATCTAGATTATGATGTAATGTCAAGTGTGTCCGATATTTTTGTTGAAACCATCTGGCAACCCTAGTTCGTTAATGATTCTGTAGGTTGGAGTGGTTGTGGTAGAGGTCAGCAATATACTAACATTAATACACTACACATGGCAGCACTGTCGTTTCAGCACTAGGTTTTTCATTTTGAGTTTGTAAGATGACTTCCACATCTATTCTTTAGTGTAAAGCAGAGTCCAGGAGACCCTGAATTTGGGTAGGAACACCAAAATTAATTTAAACTGGATACAACCTGGCAATCTGTCTCACAACCAACAATTTACAATGTTCCCTCTCATCCCAGAGTCCAGCTCTGTCTGTTTAGCTGTCTTTGGTGTGGGCAAAGGGGTGGAGTGTTTGGAATATAAAGTAAAAGGATGGAATGGATGTGCGTGTATTTACCTTAGAACAGCTATGGGAGGGCTTTAGTGGTTTTAGGCCCCAAATAGATCCACTTTTTAAAGGAGGGGAATAGGTCTAGTTTTAAGGTATGTACTAATTAACTATTGCTTGTACCGTGTCTTTAAAGAATGGATCCAGCCATTGAGAGATGAACATCTTCAGTTTGAGCTACATACCATCCCACAGTGCTTGGGTCATACAAGCTGAGTCTTTCAGTTCTTAGCATGTCCACACACTACAAATTAGTTGTTTTATTTCACCTTTCTCCTGCAGTCTGAGTCGTCCTGTCAGAACACAGTTCCCTGACTTTGGTACTTTACTGTGAATCTCATGCTTTATTTTTGTTCTGTTTTGTTTTGGTTTTAATAAAGTGGTGGCAGTTCTGTAATAAACCAAAGTGGGGGCTGGGAGGAGGGGGTTCCCTCTGTTTGTCTTTTCACCTATGGAGCCATTTGGTATTTTTATGTTTGCTGATGGCTGTAAATGTAGCAGCGAGTTTATTCTGGGATGGTCTCTTCCCTGGAGAATCACTATAGCTGTTTTGCTGTTTAATATATGTAAATAAAAAAATTCCCCCCTTTTACCTGTTTTATGTGGTGTTTATTTTGTGGCAAGAGCTGGCACTAAGATCACACTCTTTGGTGAGCACCAGCAGTGTATTTGCTCCTATGTTTGCAGGAGATACTCCCTGCCTCTAGGATCTTGTAATATGTGTCCTCTGTCCTACAAACTTCTCTACATGGGCACTTTTGGTTTTTAATTTTCTCCTGGGATTTAAGGATCTGTAGTGAGTCAGCATGGCTGCCCACTGACCCAAAAGGGGAAGCCCTCCATAAGACCCCTTGGTGGGTGGGACCAGAGCCACCAGCCCCTCCCACAGGAAGCGGAAGGGCGGGGCTAGAACTATAAGAGCAGGCCTTGAGAGCTCAGTAAGAACCCAGCGGGCGAGGGATGACTGGTAGGGCCCCCGGGACCACTGTCCTACCCAGGAGACAGGTCAACATCACTCCGAACCCCGCCAGGCACCAAGGAGGGACCGAGGGGACCAGAGTCCGCACCAGGTCCCAGAGCCGAGGCTGTTTTGCCAGGACCAGGGAGGGACCCAGAGCCTATGGATACCATCCCAGCGCCGGCACTCCCAGAAGACCCCGAGAAGAAGCAGTCATGCCAGGTAGGTCCACACAGGGAATTAGGAAATGTCCCAGGGAAAACCGACTCTGCGCCGGCTGATGAGATGGAGGTCGAGTTGGCAACCCGTTGCGGCCTGGATTCCTGCCGACCAAGTGGCTGCCCACGCTGCCACTGCTAGGGCCCTGGGCTGGGACACAGTAGAGTGGGCAGGCCTGCGTCCCCCCCACCACCTCTCCACTTGGGGTGGCAGGTTCCCCCTGTAGGGGAAAAACCCCTGCACTTGTTGGCTCTCCGCCAAAGCTAGGAGAGCTGACACCCGACTCAGCCTGCAGACAGGCCTGAGCCTCAAACTGTTATAGACTTCTTAGTTTGTTTGCTGCCCTTCCCTGACCCAGGGCCATCGCAATTGAACTATAGTCTTGTTTGTTTGTTTGTTGCCCCGCCCTGAGCCAGGGCTGAGGCCACTGAACCGTAGACTTATTTGGTTGTTTGCTGCCCGCCCTGACCCAGGACCGAGGCTGCTGAACTGTATAACCACCTGGCTGTTTGACGCCCATCCTGACCCAGGAACAAGAAATTCCTATTACACCTAGCCTGTGTTGTGAGTCAGCATGGCCGCCCGCTGACCCAGAATGGTACAGGATCTTCGCTTAGCAACAGCCCAAACAGAAAGTCAGTTTGGAGATAGAAATACCTGGATCAGTGCTGAGATGTATTTATTCCTTTGGCAGAATGGTTTTACAGGGGCCACTTTGGGAAGATAACACTGTCAGGAAGAACTTGTTTTTTGAGTAACTATTTCCTCTGCCCCTCTAATAGTAATACATCTCTCTGCTCCTGGGGTTATTGTGTCTCTGGTTGCTTCATTGTTTCTCCCAATGAAGGCATTGCTTATAGTGTAATGTTCACAAATGCAAATGAATCACATGAGGGAGCTTTTTCATGCAATTGCCCAGAAATCCAGATACATCTGTGTATCTTTCTCTGCAGGATGTAAGGGCTGAAGGAATAACAAAACTGATTACCCCTCATTTATCTTGAGCACGTCTCTCTCTACATGCATGTGAAAGTTTGGGCTGGGCACCCTAGTGCCTGAGTCCCTATCAAGACCAGTTTTAAAGCTTTTCAAGCAGGAGTCTTCATTCATCGAGGAACACAAGAAATTGTCCCAGTGTGTATCAGTAAAAAGCCTAGCCACTTCTCCCTAGGGCTCCCTGTCTCTGCCTTGTGACTTTCCACACCTAATTAGGGGGTCAGCTGTCTGTGTGGTACTCCACAGTGCTGCCTTTCTGCTGTCTCTTGAACTTTCAGTGGGTCACTTTTAATGCAAGAGGTATTTGATGTACCCGTGTGATTGCAAGAATCCTGGAGCCAGCTAAATTCTTCCATTGGCAAGACCTGGTTCCTATCTGAACCCCACTGGATGAGCTTTGTGGCTCTTGTGGGAGTCAATGGGCAGTAGTTCCGTCACTCTATGAGCAGGGGACACTGTCATGAATGTCACGCAGCCATCATTGCAACTGTTCAGCAGGTTCAATGCACTAGGAAGAACAATGGTTGAAGAGACATGAACAGAGGCAGTTACTCTTGTGGGACAAATAGGTGTCTGTCTTTCTAATCCAAAGCTGATTCAGCACGCTGGAAAGGCCTGTTTTAGATTAAAAACAGATCTGGACTTTCAGTGAGAGTGTAATGAAATATGAATTTGAGTCAGTTCTGATGTCCTCTTGCTAAGTTTCAGAGCTCTCCCTTACATCATAAGCCAAACAGCATGGTAAGGGTTTTCGTTGCCCAATGTAACAGTTTATTTCTCCACAAAGACGAGGTTACACTGTAGTAATGGATGAGCCAAATACAGGGTAATATGGAATTAAAACAAAATGTTCTAGGAGTGGGAAGCAACATTTTAATAAGATGATTGTATTTGTCCTAAAGAAAATACCAAAGGGAAGAACAAGCCTTTCTGCTCAACTGGTAAATATAACAGTGTGTGCACATGAGCTTAGACATCTTGTTCCTAAATATAAGTTGGCCCAACTGCACTTATAAACCATTACCTAGTTACAGGCACTTTATCATAAGAATACATTTTGCATTTACATCTAGTACCTTGTATCCAAGAATCTGAAAACATTGCACAAACAGTGAATTAAATTGTTCCATTCCTGTGAAGAGAGAGGGCATTCTTATTGCCATTTTACTAGACAATGGAGATGCATACTTGAAAGTGACTTATCCCAGGCCCCAGAGTCATTAGTGGTAGGGAAGTGAATTGAAATCCTGTTTCCTAATTGTAGGTTCTCTCCACTAGACCATAAAACTTACCAGTCAAGATATCGTTTGTGGTAACTGTCCACATAACTCCCTTTTAGACTAGGAAACCTTTTGACATGAAGTGCTTTTGGCTCCTGTTTATTAAAACTCTTGCTGTGTGCATGAGTGGGGCGATTGTTTCGTGGTGGGAGACAATTCCAGGCAATTGGTTTATAGGCATCTTCCATTCTCCCAGTACCTCTAGCTGGTAGCAGTGGGCTAAATTCTAGCTCTACTATACTTTTCAGATTCCTTACTAGAAAGTTACTGATGTTACCAATATTACCATAAATGATTAGTACCTATTTTTCAGATAATCTAGGGCGGAGAGTGGAATACACCTGCTTCGAGATGCTCTTTCCATCACTTACTGGTGGAGGTCTTAACTCCTTGTACGTTTGGTAAGCTACCATCAGGATGTCTGCCATGGTGCTTTTCTAGCACATTAGTTTCTGTTGTGAGATGCTGCAGATCCAATAGACTGAACCTGATTTTTCCCTGCCACTTGTGTCAATCACAGGGTAATAATTGACCCAGCTGTAAATGACATAAGGTTCAGGGCAATGCAGAATCAGGCCCACTATGAGAAAATGATCTTGAACGTGACTTTGCCAGATGATACGCTATGAATACTCCAAATGAGTGTTGTCAGCAACACTCGTCAGTCTTGAACTGGTGGAAGAATCTCCAACACGTGTTAGCGTTTGGTCTTTCTTTTAGCCAATAATTTAAAGACGACCTCTTTCCAAAACTAGAAACTCTCCAGGGCTGGTATGGTGGGCCAAGAATGGCTATGCCAGGCACTACCCAACAGACTAGATCACTTTTTCTTTAGTGCACGAAGGGGATCTAGGACTTTGTTGATAACATTCTAGGGGGCTGGTTATTTTTCTGTTAGTGAGCAAGAGCATGCTTGGTTTTATGGATTGTTTTAAAAATAGGGGTAGTAACGTGAGGCAGTGTATTGAGTTTAAAAAGTCTGTTCAAAAGAAGAATACGGTTACAGCATGTCTACTTTTTTGCTTGTTTGTGAATGCCCATCTCCCTGCAGGAACACACACTCACCAAACACTCTCTTCTTCCTTCAGCAGGGCTGGCTGTGCTCAAGCAGTTCTCACTGGTGGGGTCATTCAATTCCAAGCCTAATTAGAGCAAGGTACTTTTTTGCCTTATTAAAATGTGTCCCCCCAGCCCAATTCCTACCATGTTACCTCCCATTTAATGTTTAAAACACACCATTGGTTGTAGGGTTCTTCTCTGGCCAGCCAGCCTTATTGCAGAGCATTTCACCAGCGGCCTGATTTTCAGAGGTGCCGAGCTCCCCCATTCCTCATTGAAATCAATAGGACTTGCTGGTGCCCAGAACCTCTGAAATTCATCTGTGTGACCTTAATTTCAGGAGCAACAGCCTGATATTCCAACTTGCATCTGTTCCTTTCCTGGTACTTACCTCTCTTACTCACCAAGATTGTTTAAAGTAGTATCTTTTGTACACTGCAGAACAAGATTTGGAGTGTCCTTGCTGTTTGTGGAATACTGTGATTCAGCTCCGTTCCCCTGCGAATTCCATAGGTACAATCAAGCTGCATGAAATGCAAATATTTAGTAATTTAGCTTCACTGCTTGTATTCTACCTAGTTTATTGTTCCTTTTGGCTATGATGGTTCTCAGACCTGAGTCTTTGGGCCCCTCTAAAAGCCCATCTTGGATTTGGGGAAACTGGAAATGTAGAGGACAGTCTAGTTACAGACAACATTTCTGGCCCGTTTTCCTTTGCACGTGTAGAGACATAAACTGAAAGGAAATATCACTTTCATTTTGGCAGCTAAGATCTGGAAGGCATCTGGAAGGCATCTGATCACTGGAGTAGTGGGAGGAGGGATAAATACACTAAAGATGGTGAGCTGCTCAGATACAATGGTAATATGGGCCAGATAAGCACCTTTAAAGAGATGTAAAACTTTCACTGGAACTAGTTTGAAACGTGCTTAGAAGAAACAACACATTCCTCCTAAACCTGCTGGGAACATAGTTGCACTGTATAAGGATTATGGGGGTGAATAGTAATCAAATTATACTAATAATTAGCTAGGGCATTTATAGATCCATACAACATGGGTCATGCTTCAAGTCCACTACAATATATTCTCTTTACCCCATAATAGTTTTCTGATTTTTTTAGGCAAGAAGGGATAGAATTGATTGCCACAAGTGTCCTCCCCAGGAGAATGACAATCACTTGCTGATCATCATGCATTCTGATTTCAATGTTCTCTACAAAGAACATCTTTTGGATGCTGTTTTACCTATGTGCCCCTTTATCAATGAATTTTTCCAAAGGATTTAGATTTTTTTTTAAAATGATACTTGATTCAGATCTGAATTAAGGGAAAATCCTTTGACTCCAGATCCTACTCCATGCCACATTTTAGAAAATGTGTTATGTCTGCTCACATCCCCATCCTGCTCTGATTCTGTATAATTCTAACTATAACCCATACCATACACAGTTGCATACAATTATCACACATCAGTTCCCCGGCTTGATGGACCGTAGCTTGCATGACCTATGACTGGCTGTGAATGACAAATCAAAAGTCAGCATTTCCCAAATCAGCTGGGCTTCCTGCTGATCTGCAGCAAGAGGAGGAAGAGGAGAATGAAAGAATCTGAAAATAAAGGTAAGAAAAGACCATAAATAGGACAGCATGCAATGGAGGAAAACTGAGATGGTGCATAATTAAATAGGTGGCTCTATTTACAGTATATTCTGAGGAGTAACAATTTTAAAAAGGCATCCTTTATCTTGGATGCAAAGATCCCAGTAAAAAAATGCAGTTATATAACTGAGGGAAAGCTTTTTGCATCAACATCTGTTCTGATTTCAATACATCACATAGTGCCATTTGATGGGAAGTTAAGATGCTGAATGTAGCAAGTGCATAGCTAAGTATTTAGCATTTGAATAACTGAAACAAATCCCTTTCCCCCCCACATACCTAGCTAACTAGACATACATCATTAAAGCTTTGTTTGACAACCTAAATGTATATTTGACATTATTTTGTATTTTCTATTATGTCATCTGAGCATATTACCTCCAGTAGAGAAAAATAATGTAACATTTTCAGGTTAAAATAATAATGGTATGGTGTGGTTAGTAGCTGGGTGCATCTCTGCTTCTGATAGAAAAATTAACAAGGTATATGCTTAGGAATATAAATATTTCATATAAAGAAATACAGATACTTAGTCTTTTTTGGGTCCTATATGATTAAACTGAACTTCATAGTTAGAAAAATTCCAAAA
Source organism: Rafetus swinhoei (assembly GCA_019425775.1). Lineage (NCBI taxonomy): Eukaryota > Metazoa > Chordata > Testudines > Trionychidae > Rafetus > Rafetus swinhoei. The sequence continues at coordinate 48,955,123 of CM033430.1, read as the reverse complement.
ATTGTATTTCAGTCCAGCAAAGACTTTATCACTTTTTGTTAAATGTAATTTGGTGTGACCTTATTAAGATAGATGCAAACAAGCCTGCTATGAGAGGTAAAGGCAGAAAGAAATAATAACATTCATAATGTAAGGTATGTTTCTAAGGCTGTGTATTAAACTACCATTTCTAAAGTACATATTCCCTACTGTAGTGCTTCTAGGTTCCTCAGGCTTTAAAACATGAAATATTTTATTTCTTCCTGATGTATTTTTGCCTGATATTGCTGTCCATATTTTGGATACTCTGGGAAAGAAAAAGGCCTATAGCTCTGGGAAGCAGAACCCTTTAATCCGTGAATTTGGATTCAGGCCTCCATCTTCTAACATCCCCTAAACTGAGGCTTTTCTCTGAGTCATAGCATCATTCAAGGGGAAAAATCAACTTTGTGTCAAGTAATTTAGATGGTACACACAGCATTAAGACAACACAGGCTGCGCTATATTTAGTCTGCTGTGACAGAGCTTGCTTGTTTGTAGTCCCAGAAATGTTAACAGCTGATACATGCAGTATTTTTTGAGCTCTCTCTCCGTCTTTTAAGGAGGGATCAGATTTTGTCCTTGAGTACCGTTTTTTTACTGCATGTCATTGGTAGTGTAAGCTCAAATGTTCTACTGCTGACGGAACTAATCTGCTTCGCACATACCGCTTTATCCTGGTGCAGCGTAATCCTAGATGTAGCCAGATAGTGTAGGCCTCAAGCCTGTTCTGTTTGTTGCCTGCTGTATCTTTTTATCTTCCCCACCCCTATCTATTTGACACAGAATTGTGTGTTTTTACAAGAGTTTTCTAAAACTGCTTCTACTTGTCTGAGGAACATAACAGGGAATGGTTATCAAAGAAAGTCAGTATACTTTGATGGTAGAAAGAGTATAGTGCTGAAATGCCCTGTACAGAGGGTTTTTTTGATCAACATTAAACAAACAGGCTCAGACCATTTATGCAGGCTCAGACCATATAAATAAATGATGTTGCTTTCAATCAAATATCTAATACATGCTCAGGATTTGGTATAGGTCACTGAGGATGTGTTTACATTTCAATTATCAGTGTTAGAGGTTAGAGACTGTGTATTGTAGATAAGGACATAATATGAACACAACTAATGAATAGAAAATCTGGAAGCGATTGCTGCTCTTGAGCCAATGGGCTTTGGAAGCATTCAGAAATGTATTAACTAATGCTGAAGTATTGTAAGAATCTATTCTTCGCTGTGTGGGTCACGCGCTTATTAATGCGAAGGCACAGAGAGGAGAATAAATCTCTTTGAACATGTTAAATATATTCTACAAATCATAATTGTAACGTTGCCAAATAAATAGTTTCCATTCACTTTTAAAATCAGACATAATGAGATACTGGTTCAGCTCGGTATTGATGCATAAGCAGCTGTGTAAAGCTGCTTAAATTAAAACACTATAAATACTACTTTATGAATTCTAATTATTTACTATTACAATATCATGTAAAGGCACCAGCAGATACTGCAGCCTCATTGTTCTAGGATGTGTACATACTCCTAGTGAGACACAGCCTCTGTGCTGAAGAGCTTGCAAACTTCATAGACAAAAAATATATACATGGTGGGAGAGGAAATGAAACCTCTGCCTCTGTGTTGTAGTACGGCACTGAAACAGAGAGATTAAGGGAGTTGTACATGGTCATATAGGAGGCTATGGACAAAGTGGCAAAGTTAGGAAATAGATCTTGAAACTGGTTTTCAATTAGAAACTGAAATTTTGCTTAAACTAAATGTCTGCTACCCAAGGAGAAATTTTTTTTGGGGGGGGGGAGGGTTGGTCAAAAAACAAAATTCCCAGAAATAAAAACCTTTTGGCTGAAAGTCTATTTTTTATTTTTTATTTTATTTTGTTATAATTTCTGCAGAAAATGTAGACAATCTTTTCCTGTTTTAGAAATATTTGCACAATAAAAAAAAATAGTTTTCACTCAGTCCTATTCCTGAGTCCCAGTCTGATGCCATAGACACATCATACTGCCTTACAAGGAACCCTAGAGGCATGTCAATAATATAGGTAGAATTTATTTTTAAATAGAAATTTCACTTACTTAAATTCAAAATAGCCAAAGTGTCCATTTTTGGAGCAGTGGGGACTAACAATATGCCCTGTACAGAAAACAATGTTAACAACTCATTCACCACTCCACAATAAAAACCACAATATCTTTTCGTTTAAATTACTGCAGGGCCTATGGAGGTAAATGTTGAGATTTTAATGGCAAAGCATCATCCTAATGCTGAGTAAAGTTCATCTGACTCTGGCAGCAATAAATTGCAACAGAAGGAGTTCCCTAAATGACCCTACTCTCTAATGCAATGGTTCTCAAAGTGCGGTCCGTGAACCACTAGTGGCCCATGGCTGCCTCCCAGGTGCTCCGTGGCTCAAGCTCAGTGCCCATGCTGCCACTGGAGCCTCATGGTCGGTGCGCAGCCATGAGGCTGCAGCACCAGCTCTGGCTTGGGGGGTACATGGGGAGGAGATGTGAGAAAGCAAACTCACTTCTTTCTGGCACTAGCTGCGGAGCTACAGGTGGAGGAGCACCACCCCACCCCCTCCATGGGAAAGTCCCTCCTGCTGCTGGGTGTCTGCCTCGCCTAGGCCATGCCGAGCTCGCAGTCGACATGGTAACAGTGGCACTTTCCTCAGTTGCTCCCGTGGAGCAGGCAGCAGGTTGGGCTGTGCGGGGCTGGCTGGGCGGGGTGGGCTCTCATGGTGCGTGAGCAGCCAGCACCCTCCCTCTTCCCCGACAGCAGGTTTGGCTGTGCCATGCCCAGCGGCAGTGGGAGGAGGCAGCGCTGCAGCTGAGGAGCCCACACAGGTAGGACACAGGTGGGGGCTCGGGGACCTTCAGGGCTTTGCACCCATGGGGACTCGATCTGGACAAAGGGGCTGAGATGCCTCAATGCTCACCCCTCAAGGGTGCCATAGACTGGACCCCAATGGGACTGCATCCCCAGCAGAGCTGGACACCACAGTGTCACCCACCTGCCCACCCCCACCTCACTGCACCATGCCCAGCTTCCCTGCCCCCTCACCCAGGGGCACCCCACTTCCCCTTTTCGCTGAATCCCCCCTGAACCACTCTTGCCCCCCAGCTTTATCTCCAGGCACTCCCTGCTCCGGCCAGACATCCCCTGCACCCTCCCTCCTGGCCAGACACCCTACCCCAAGCCCCCTCCTACATCCTGCCTCCTGGCCAGACATCATACCCCCGGTCTGCTCCTGCTCCCTACCCCTGGCCAGATGCCCTACTCCCAGCCTGCTTCTGCACCCTACCTTCCACCCAGACCTTGCAACCTCTCCCCATTCTGCACTCCACCCCCCTCCCAGATCCTGCACCCCATCCCTACCCACCTCACTGGCAGCCCTGTCCTATACACTCAACCCCTCATTTTTGTCCTCACCCCAGAGCCTAAGGGGGTCCATAAAATCCACAAACTCTAGAACCCCAGGATAGTAAATCTGGCCTATGGAAAGCCACGAACCTCAATCCTCCCTGTCCCTTCCCCTTGCCTTGTGGGGCTGGAATGCCAGAGGAGTGAGGTGTCTCAGTTGGAAACCACATCAGTGAAGGTTGGGGTTTTTGTAGGAGTTTTTTTGCTTCTCACTTGGGAGGTCCCCAATTGATTTTTCTGTGGGTCAGTAGCCCCCAACACAAAAAAGGTTCCCCACACCTGCCATAAATAAAGCAAGCATTGAAACCTTATGTTGGACATAATATTTTACTTTATTTAAAATGAAGTTTGATAAACTAACACAAGAAAGTTAAAACACTTAATCTGTTTAATAATGTTAATTAAACTATTCTCCATAACTGCAGCACTAGCAAAATGGCTCAGGAGTAATTATGTAATTAATGGTGAGTTTTCATTAGCAACTGGCAGTCTGCAGAAAGGTTTACATTGAGCCAGGTGGTCCACGGGCCAAAAAAGTTTGAGAACTGCTGCTCTAATGCCAGGCTAGGAGAGTTTTGCTTTAGCTCTTGACCTCCCTGTTAATATGTACAATTTCTTTAGAAGTTGGTAACTGATGTTGCTGAAATTTTAGGGCAAGGTCACTTTCAAAGCATATAATAAATCAGGTAATGTAATGCGTATGGCAGGAAACAATCTTTCTTATCCCCAGATCCCATGATATTTTTGCAGTAGAAGGATTAAGCATGTACATAAATATTAACAGAATCAAGGCCTTTGATGGCCAATTCTATGTTCATGATCATAAAGATAGTCTCTGCTAGGCTTGTGTGAACTAGACCCCTCAAAGTTAACTTTCAAGATTAAATTAAATGTTTCTCATTCCAACTGGCAGCAAAGAACCTGAATTGTAGTTGTCTGCAGAGCTAGATTTTTTGAGAGATTCCAGCCTTTTACTCAGCCCTGTTCTTCACCACTACTAGTCACACTTTCAGGGAGAGGCAAAGCCAAATCCCGTGGCTCAACAAACATTTTGCTGAGTCACTTACCCAGGTGCAGAATGCAGATGTGACTTCACATTTTTGTGAGGCATGAATCCCTTCCACTGGACAAAGCCTGCCTTCTTTTAAATGTGCTTGATGTTCTTTTATTGTACAACACCCAGATACATGTCAGGAAAGCAAGCCAAAACAGATCACAAAGCAGACTCCAGATCTTTGTAATCCACAAAAGAGTCATTTAAACACCAATTGTGAGCTCAGTGCTGAACAAAACAAAGTATGACGTGGGTCCCTACTTTTCATTTATGCTGTTTAAACTACATCCCTTTTCTCGAAAAAGGGATGTAAATTAGACACTTTGAAATTGCAAATGAAGCCAGAATTTAAATTTTCCATGCTTCATTTGCATAATGGCATCCGCGGTTTTTTCAAAACGGGGGCTTTTCGAAAGAAAAACGGCTGTTTAGACAGGGATCGATCAAAAATAAAACCCTTTTTTGAAAGATCCTGTACTCCTGAAAAAATGAGGAGTACAGGATCTTTCGAAAAAGGGTTTTATTTTTGATCGATCCCTATCTAAACAGATGTTTTTCTTTCAAAAAGCCCCATTTTGAAAAAAACCCACGGCCACCATTATGCAAATGAAGCATGGGAAATTTAAATTCTGGCTTCATTTGCAATTTCAAAGTGTCTAATTTACATCCCTTTTTTGAGGAAAGGGGATGTAGTTTAGACACAGTCTAGCACTAAGAGGTTTCTGTACTCCATTCTGGCAGTGTAAAAGGGCCTCGAAATGTGCACAAATGTCACTTCCACCCATCTGAAGGCCCTTTACACTATCATAGGTGGATAAGGGATCCTCAGGATACATATGCACTGCAAATGTTGGTATGATTGCAGTGCAGGTAGACATACCTGTATTAGCTTTAATCTAGATAGTTCTGTTAACAATGGTAGTGAGAATGAGGCAGGATGGGCTTAACAGTGGACTATTGCCTACTCCAGCCTCCAAGTTTGCTGAAAACTGTGGCGATGTATTTGGATTGCTGACCCATGCTAGGATCCATGCTATTGCATCTTCACTACTACTGTTACATGCACTTTAAGTTGAACCTTTCTAATTCAGCAAATTTGGGATCTGACCAATTCTGAACCAGAGAATTTACAGAACCAGGGAAGGTTAATATTGTCCAGCAGCATTACCAACACTTTCACTGCTTATGGGGCTCTTAGAAGACAGTTAGGGGCAAATTAAAGCTAAATAGCAACAGAAAACACAGAGCCAGGACTGGTGGCCATAAACAAACTTTATGGAACTGCAAGAAACTTGGCCACACCCATGGTAAGTGGACATCCAGCTAACTAAAATCATGCCAGACGATGGATGTTGCCTGACCAGAGTGGGCTAGCCTTGAGAAGTTCAGCCTGTAGCTAGATTAAAACAAGCACAAGTTTGTATACATGCCCTACAATTACACCTTAACTTGTTACGTAGGTATACCCTCTCTGTTACTGTGAATTAGGCCTTGGGCTGCTGCCCAGCTGAACTTCATGTGAGTTCATCCTGCAATGCCATTTCAACAAGCAAAACTGCTTCTTCCTTTGCCTGATGCGCGAGTTATTCTTCCACAACTACATGCTACTATATTTTGATGGCAACAGAGGGGGGTAGAGCACAACCCAAACAATAGCACAGCCCAGGCGGGTACAGGTGAATAACGACTTTGGAGATAGTGGAAAGAAAAGTAACATTCTTGAACCCCCAAATTCCATCCCCATGGCATATTTAGGAGTGCTGTGGAAGTATGGTTTTTGGGGAAGGGACCATCTTTGTTCTGTATTGGTACAGCATGTTGCACAAGAGGGCCCTAGCACTACTGCAGTAAGCACTAGGAATATCAGTAATAATATGAGATCCTATAAGAGAGCAGAGAAGCTTTCAGGAGGAAAACAATGATAGGGTGAGTTACAACAGATGGGAAGCCTCTAAATGTTTGGTCCATCTACAGTCACACACCAGATCTCTCTTCTGGACTTGTTTAAAACAAAACTCTCATCTTGGAAATCATTGAGGGAAATCCCTGAAATTTTCTTACTTGCCTAAATGTCTAAGGCCCCAGTCCTGATACCCCTCTCAGGAGTACCCCTATGCCTGCGCAGAGCCTCACTGAAAACAGTGAGACTTCATGTCAGCACATAGGTCCACCCTCACAAATAATCCCCCAGGATTAGCACCTCACATTGAATACAGAATCATTTACAAAGGAATTTTAAAGTTCTGCTTTGCTCTATTTCCTGCTAACACAGCTTGTTTCCCTTGCATTTCATTCAGGCTAGAAAATGAAAATAGACGAGTCAGTTTCATTTTTTTGCTTTACTTTTCTGTGGCACTTCAGGAATGGGGGTTGTATAGATCAGTGTTTCTAACCTATGTTCCGCGGAACATTGGTGTTCCGTGAACAATTCGCAGGTGTGCCGCAACCTCTTCTTAGTTTTTGTTACTTTTTTGTTTTTGTCTTTTTTTGTCTGACAACAATTTTTTTTGAAGAAAATTTACATAGGTGTTCTGCATAAAAAAAATTGTTTGGTGTTCTGTGGTCTCAAAAAGTTTAAGAAACACTGGTATACACCCTCCAGAGAAACATTTGAAACCAACTAAATGCAAAACAGCCATTTCACTGAAATTTTTTTAAAAAACAATTGAAGCTTTTGACCGTTAGGTTTGCCAAAACCTTGACTTCACACAACTTAAACATGGAGCCTAGGTCACTCTGAATGTGCTTCTTTCATGTGGCCTCCATGCAGAAGGGACTATCAGTAGCTCTAAAAACTACTGGCAGTTTAAAAGACATGAGGAATATAAATACCTTCTGTTCCTTCTTAAGACTAATATACCCTGGTAGGTGTGTATAAGTACATTTGAAACACAATTACTGGATTCAGTCCCATTATCTTCCAGTCAAATTGCTGGTTACAACTTTTTATTTTTCTGTCTTTTTTAAATGCTCCTTGGTCATGTTGTCACCTCTCTTCTGCTCCATGTCTTTTCTTTGGAGCGAAAGAAAATGTTCTTTTTTGGGACACTCCCTGTTAGATTTTTTTGAACCACATTTAACCATTACTGGTCTATTGCATGTTATCAGGTACCATCAACAATATTTGGGACAGTTCAGCAAGGCCAGCTATGAAATGAAGGGATGACAAAGGACCCTCTCTTTGCCTCTGCATGTTCAGCTTTGCATTGTTGTTGTAGCTTGAGATGTAGTGTGGTTCAGCGAGTAGGACACTAGGCTGGGAATCAGGAAATCTGGTTTGTGCTACCTGCTCTGCCACTGACCTACTGTACAGCCTGAGGCAAGTCACTTCAGCTCGGTATGCTTCTGTTTTCCCTTTGACACCTTGTCTGTTTTGATTGTAAGTCCCTGGGGGAATGGACTGTCTCTTACTCTGGGGTGTATTGTGCCTGACACAACAAGGTTCTGATCTCAGTTGAGGTCTCTAGATGCTACCTCATCATGCAAATAATTTTAGGTCAGGTGCATTGTAGGTTTCTACCTTTGCTCTGAAATACCGGCCTCAGTGGTAGGATACAAAAATTGATGGAATAATAATCTGATGTAATATGGAAAATTCCATAGTTCATTTCCCTAAATTTCCATTACCTCATTTTATAAGCTGAAGAGTTTTTCTCCTTGATTTCATCAAAGCTAGTGCAGAGCAGATGGCATGATTTATTTTCACAGGTACTGAGTTATTAAATCTAATCTGAGCTGAAGGTTCCTCCAAACAACTCTAAAAATCAGGCTACGAACACACAATGCTGATTATGTCAAATGACATTTGAACAAATACGTTTTTGACCAGAGATTTCAAATACATACTAAAGGAAATCTATTAGGTTCTAATCTTGGTTTAAGCTTTCCATAAAAATTACTTTTTTAATAAAAATTGGGGTTTATTAATTAATATAAAAATCTATAAATATATACTAAAAAATCTAAAAAGGTATACAAAACCTATTTCAGTTATTTTTCTGCTCTAAATTGAACATTACAGCAGATTATCCCATGGTGACTCTTTAATCTTTATTTTAGCAAGTTGCATTGTTTCACTGAGAGTGATCCCTTTTTAAAAAGATATTCAAGTGCTGTAAAGTTTACTTTTTTGTGTGACACACTAATTCCCAAATTTCTGCACTGTTGATGTTTCTGTTTTAAGCACAACTGAAAAACATTATAATGCAACAGACAGCTATAGACATCTACTATGTATCTGAGAGAGCCTGTCTGTCTGTCCAAGCACTCCTCCTAAATGGTAAGACTTAGAACCACCAAATTTGGCATACAGATTCTGTTATCATAACTTTGTGATGAATAGGAGGAGTGCTGGCCAGCACTCGGTGACTAAAAGGTTAAACTCAGGTAGCTAAGGGGTGTTGGCAGAAAGCCAGGAAAGCTGATGGCAGAAGGTGTTGAAATTTAAATTTAAAGATCTACCTGCCTGTCTTTCCTTTGTGTGAGTTTTAAGCTAGGAGCTGGGGGAAGTAAGATGGAGTAATCAGACAGAACTACCATGCCTACAAGGAATATTGAGCATGGGAATGGACTGGGCCTTGAAATACAGATCAGTGCGGATTGTGAGTAAATGTATATTTAGCTGTGATCAGGTTACTTTGTTTTGTTGTTTGGTTAAATTTCTCTGTCCTAAATCCATGTGCACCCCTTCACCCCCATTCACTATATATAAGCTCCACCCAGAGATATTACATTTCTCTGTGTTTTACTTTGTTTTTACTCGGTTGCTTTGTAGCACCTAGCAACCAAGTATGCTTTATTAAGTATATCCTTTTGGTTTTGTTAATAAAAATCACTTTTTTAAAGGTGATGATTTAATTCTTGTATCCTGGAAAGTAGCAAGAGGTCTGTGTATGCATTCCAAAGACTAAAAGGCCAGGTATCAGAGGATGCATCAACACAGCACTCTTAGCTTGAAATAAGCTACACAATTTGCGCTATGCAAATTGTACAGCTTATTTCGATGCTATTTCAAAATAGCTTATTTTGTAATTTGGTGCGGTCTACACAGCACCAAATTTCAAAATAACTTGCTATTCCAAAATTCCCTTTAGCGAGAGTTACTGGGATGTTGGAATAAGCCACCCGTTATTTCAAAATCTATTTTGAAATAATGGGCTACTTCAATAGATGCAGAATAGGTATTTCAGGATACTTCCAGTATCCCAAAATAGCTCTTCAGTGTAGACATACCCAGAAATTGCAGTTTGTTTTCTATTTTCCTCAAGCTCTCTTGTGGTAAAAGAGTGTGGGAGGTTTCCTCTCTGGAGGAAGTTCAAATGCTTCTTCCTGGGTTTCAGAAGAAGGGGTTTTGTTTTTACACTTGATGGTGGCAACTACCTCCCAATGGCAAGAAATCTTTGACCTTGGTGAGTTTTTGTAAGCAGAAGTCTATAGAGGCAAGGTATTTAAGGCACTTGGAGTGCCTCAGTAGGGAACAACCTTGACAGACTTAAAGCAAGATAAGGGGTAGGGATGTGAATAGGTAACAGGTTAACTGGGTGATGCTTACCAGGTAACAGTTAGCTGGTGCCCAGGAGAAGCCCCTGCCCGTGGCCTGCCATAAGTGGAAGGCTGCTCCAGCCCCGCTAAGCCCCAGTGTAGGGCCAGGAGCTGCTCCATCCACCCAGAATCCCATTTAGTCAGTTAACTGGTTAAGCTGATTAAGCTAACATTTAACCAGTTAACTGATGAATCGGGATTCTTTGTCCTCCCTAGTAAGGGTTTTGATTGTGCCAGGAAAATGGGACATGGCTGGAATGGGATTGCTTCTCATAAACCATACAGAAAAGAGACAGAATCACCAGGCAGGTGAAAGGGGCTGGCTGCCCTCCCCATATGGGACTGCCCCAAGCCACCTACTCCCCAGGCACTTTTTAGGGAAGTTGGGAAGGCTAAAGCCTCCTCCACCCCCCTAGATTCATATGGGGACATTGCTGGCTGTTCCCCTTTGGCAGGGAGCAAGGGGATAGTGCACCATTTGCTACATTCCTTACTCTGGCTGGGGAGTGCAGGGGGCAGACAAACCTGGATTGCCCCACTCAGGGGACATGCACTCCTACGCCAACTGTGCCCTCTGGAGCTGCAGCAGCTATGGAGAAGTGCTTCTCCTTTGCCCCAAGCTGCTGCAGTGAGAGAAGGCTGAAGTTGTCCTCTCTTTCCTTGGGGCAGCCTGCATACTGAACCCCTCATCTTCAGCCCCACCCCAGAGCGCTGATTTAAATGAAGCATGTACATTTTCATTTTCCAAAAAAACAAAAATTGTGTTAAGGACCCAAAAACACTGGATACATCTTCTAGTTGCTTACACTAAAAATAGCTAACAACCCTTTATGACTTGCTGCTGCTCAATATTGAGGAAAACAGCTGAATCTGTTGAATTGGGATTTTCCAAAGCACTCAGCATTGACCTAATTCTGCTCCTGTTAAAATCTCTGGTAAAAGTTCCACTGACTTTAATGGGAGCACAATAAGGCCAATGCTGTGTGCTTCTAAAACCCTCACCCTTCCCAAATCTAGCCAGTTAGTTAGGGGTACTTTAAAATATACATTTTACAGTATACAAACAGGCACAAAGAGGTTATGTGATTTGGCCAAGTAGTCACAATCTGTAGAACAAAACATCTTCTAATGCCACACCCTATACTTAGACCAGCAGGCTATACTTCCTCTCCAATGTTTTAACAAGATTGAAATACAATGACTACAATCCTTTAGAATTCAGACAGACAAACAAAACCCATGAATGAGGCCTAATATCAAAACAAAGAAAGAAAGGGCTGGGGAAGAAGATAATATTATTGTAGGGCCAACACTGGTCATACTACAAAGCCTTGGAAATAAGAACGTTGAGGAATTGTTTTTAGTAGGAAATGAGGAAGGAAGCCATGTCAAAGGGAGAGATGTGCAAAAGGTAGAGCCCTCCATAGGGAAGGTAAGATCTAATGATGGGTACTGTCTCAGGGAAGATAACAATTGGGACAAGGGTCAAGGAGGGGGCCTCTACTCTTAGAGAAAGAAGGTTAAAAGAGCTTGGGTATGTCTAGACTGCATCCCTCTGTCGGCAGAGGGATGCAGATTAGGCAGGTTGACATTGCAAATGAGGCAGGGATTTAACTATCCCGTGCCTAATTTGCATAAAAATGGCCACCGCGTTTTGCCGACTCAGCACTTTGTCGGCAAAAAGTGGCGGTCTAGAGGGGGATCTGTCGAGAAAGAAAGCCTTTTTCGACAGATCCCTTATGCCGCCTGCAAGGAGGTTTACAGGATCTGTTGAAAAAGGCTTTCTTTCTCGACAAATCCCCCTCTAGACTGCCACTTTTTGCTGACAAAGTGCTGAGTTGGCAAAACGTGGTGGCCATTTTTATGCAAATTAGGCACGGGATATTTAAATTCCTGCCTCATTTGCAATGTCGACCTGCCTAATCTGCATCCCTCTGCGACAGAGGGATGCAGTCTAGACATACCCCTTCAGATTCTGATGCATTCTTTTAAAGATTCATAGTACAGCTGGGCCAACTATCCAGAGTGTGATTTTTTTGATGAAACTAGCCCTTTGCTCCTGACTCATTCCTGTGTAAATATAGATTTTTTACAAGCTTGTTCAGAACTTTCTGACATATAGTTTTAGATAAATGTTTCTGTCTGTAGATTACTTGTGAACAACTTGCCAAGAAAGGCTTAAGTGAGCAGCCTCCTAGCACACTGTCACATGGGAATGAATCTGCTCCCTGAGGCCATGTCAACTCTAGGAAATTATTTCAAAATTACTAAATTTGACTTAACAACTCCCGATTTAACAAATTCCAACTAGTGTGTCCGCACTATGGGAAGCCTCAAAATTAGACTGAGGCAGGCTCCATTAAATGCGGATGTGCTACCTCGGACTTAGAGCCCCAGGAAGCACAGGGCAATAATTAGTTCATATTTTGAAATAGCAGCACCAGAGGGACCACACTACCATTATTCTGAAATGACTATTTATGAATTAGTGTTATTCCTGATGAAAAGTAGAAGTATAGATTTTGAATTCTGAGGCCTGCTATTTTGAAATAACGGGTTTGGTAGTGTGATGCTCCGCTTATATATTCAACTGGGAGCATTTATATTGAAATAAAGTCCTAGTGTAAACCAGTGCTTACTTAATAACTCTCAAACCCACAAAGTACTTTCAGGATGGCTAAATGACTACTTCTAGTGCAAGTATTTTGAGAGAATACAATTGTGAATGTGTTTATGATGCTCACATTCCTTCACTAAATATTCTTGCTAACCCAAGATCAGATACAAATGTTTGTGGAAAACTAATAAGAAGAGCCTTGAATACTTGCCAAAATGACTTCATGGCCTTTATTTGACTAAATGTTTGTAAATATGTTTGAGGTATTAGACCTGCTCCAGTAAACATCAACAAGGCTTTTGAGATCCCAGTTTGTTTTATACTTTGCTACAGTAGCACTCCTGGCTTCATTTGATATGGGAAAACCAAATGTTTAATGCATGAATCAAAAGTCTCAGTGCTCAAAGGCACATCTGACACATTTTTCAGCTCTGCATTTACCTTTCACTAGAGATGGGGGAAACAGAAACAGCCAATTCAAACTGTTTTGAATTTCTGGGTGAGGTGAGCAAGGATTCAGATCACCAAGTCCAGCCTAGCCTTTATTGTTTGGTACTCAATTGGATACAAAAGAAAAAGGGACCTATTTTTCCAATGGCAAACTTTCTAAAACTTAAAAATTTCCTGGAAATGCTGTTCATGTACTAAACCTGCGAGTAGAGTATCTACATAAATATTATTGGCCAATGAATAGCATTTCACTGGTGATTAATATAGCCTCTGAACACCCCATAAAGGAGGGGTGTATTAGCCCTATTTTATAGATGAGGAAACTGAGGTACAGAGAAGTGAAGTGAATCCTCTAGTGTCACACACACATGATGTATCAGAACCAGGAATGAAATCCAGATGACCTGACTCCTGCTCCTATACCTTAACAAGAGACTCTGGTTCTTCATATTATGACTAAATATAGTTTCTACCTCAGGAGTGTGTTAGGTGTCCATTGAGATTACAGGCACTATCCTTATGTTATCAGTTAACTGAATGTGTAATGAAGCATACATTAGTGTCAAAACCTTTTGGTAAGACAGAGACCCCCTCATGCACAGATCCTGTTTACCTCAATTAAGTTCATTAAAGGTGTGGATTGGGCATAAACATTCAAGGTAAGGCTCTTAGGAGAGGGATGATCTTCCTGAAACTTGATATCTACTGGAGACCTCTGGGCTGAGTGAGAAGGCTCTACACTATCCAGAATCTACCAGGATCTGATTAGTTTAGAAGAAAAGTTACCAAAGGCCAGCTTGTGAGAGATGGCTTAAAATTCAGGCAGCTGCTAGAGCCTATGCCAGAGCTCCCACTGGTGGACTGGCACTGGTGGTAGTGCAATGGTGAGGCTAGATTTCAATATGAAACTAGACAATACTTACTGGTGCAGAGGAAAAACATAAGAGGCCCACAGAAGGAACAAGAACACTGGGCAGGCATAATTCAAATCACAGTATACTAGGGTGCTGCACTCCCTGCTTGCTACACTCTCCAACCCCCTTCTCTCTGGGGGTAGGTGTCTGGCTTGGCGGGAGGGTGCAGGAGTGGGCTTGGGGGCAGGGTGTCTGGCTGGGGCGAGGGGGCAGGAGCAGGCTGGGCTAGGTGTCTGGCTGGGGTGAGGGGGCAGGAGCAGGCTGGGGTGCAGGATCTCAGCAAGGTGTTAAGTGAGGGGGCTGGGTGTGTGGGGTCTCAGCTTGGGGGGTATGAGTGAGTGGACTGGGAGTGTGGGGTCTCAGCTCAGGGTGTGTGTGGTGGGGTTGGGGGTGCAGGGAGGTGGGAGGCCTCACGGCTCCCAACCCCTCCCCTGGAGCATCGGGGGGGGGGAGGCTGCACAGGTCTGGCCCCCCCATGAGGGGAGAGAGTGCACAGCTCCTGGGCCCCCCCCTTGAGAGGGGGAGGGCACACAGCTCCCAGCCCCGCCCAGAGGGAGGAGGTCGAGCTGCTCCCGGCCCCCTCCCTCAGAGAGGGGAGGGTGCATGGCTGCTGGCCCCCCATTAAACACAGAGTGTATGTGTTAAAGTTATAGTTCAGAGCCATACCACATCTGGGGGGGCCCAGGAGCTGCAAGCCTCCCCCCTTGCAGGGGGCTGGGAGCCGCACGCCCTCTCCCTCCCTGGTAGGCCAGGAGCCACTAGGCCTTCTCCCTCTTGTTGGGGGAAGGGAGGAGGTCATGCGACTCCCAGCTCCTCAGAGTGCGGGAGGCCTCGTGGTTCCCAGCCCCCCAGAGTGGGGGGAGGGTGTGCAGCTCCTTGGCTCCCCACGAGGTGGGAGAGCATGTGGCTCTCGGCCCCTCCTGGACGTGGTATGGCTCTGACCTGGAACTTTAATACATACATACACTCTGCTTTTAATTTAACGATGTACTTTTCTTAATGATACAACAAAGGTCATTGATAGAAATTACATTTTGTAGAAAGCAGTTTGTTGTGAAACACCGTATGGCCTTCAGCGGTGATACACACTTTGAGAGAAAATGCCTTCAAAATATACTTTACAAACCCTTTCTAGTGTCAGTAAGTCCCATTTTCAGGCATGACTTGTCAATGCATCTTAGGCACTTCTGAAAATGTTACCGATAGCGCAGTGTGTAAGGGTGACACAGATGTGGGTCAGGTAGAACTGGCCAGGAATTTTCCAGTGAAACATTTGTTTGTCGGAAAATGCCAATTCCTGTACACCTACAGTTTGAATTCTGCTAAACACAGGCATCTTTCTAGTTTCCTTCCAGCTCCCCTGGTAGGTTGCTGGTGAGCTGTTCTGCCAGTGGCCACAGTTTCTGGCTAGTGGCTGATAGGGCTAGGGTTTCCAGCTTCCTGATATGCAGCTAAGAGCCTAGGAGTCCTAGCACAAAGCATCAAATAATAATTTAAATAGAGGCACATCTTACTACTACCGCAAAGGGCTGCATAATGTGTAGGTCTAGGCATTCAAAACCCATTCAGCAGCTGTACATCTTTGAGATAGAACATACAATTTATATGCAATATTCAAACACTCCAACAGGACCTTGAGAAAAGAACTGATGTACATGGGTGGAACTAGTATGTCAAATTGTGAGGCTTTAATTGTATTTTTTTAATACAAAATATAATTTTTTTTCTAATGTTCAAAGGACATCCAACTGTTTGTATAAAAACAAAGTTTTCTTCCTTGCCTATAATTTAGCACTGTAGTTAGCTAAGTCATGCTTTTGATATTTTTTTTAAATGAAAGGGTAAAAAAAAATGGTTGTTTCAGTAATGATTATTACTAAGACATTGGTTCTGAAATAGTCTGAAAGAGAATGTAAGCTCAGTCTTGGACTCTAATTCTGTAAGGTGTCAAGAACAGAGAGCTAAGCTCTTAGCAGACTGGACCTTTAACATGTTAATGATGCAGTACGGGTACCAAAGAGATGAATGTGATATTAGAATAAAAAAGCGAAACAGGATTAGAGTAAAATTAGAGTAAAAAATTAATTAGAGTAAAAAAGCTAGTCAGGATTCTGCTAGCTTTCCAAAAATTATGAATCTTAATAATACTAAAATCTTGCAGACTTAAATACACTAACTATCAAAATAAGATGGAAATAGAAAGAATACAATCCCTCACTGGCTATTATGTACTAGCTACTATGCTTTAACAAGGAGAAAGCTATGTTTGTGACTCTCCTCTTATATTTATTAAACTAAGTATTTTCACTCAGGAGAGTTCTCTTCCTTGGAGGATGGCACAGATCTCACACACTTAAAACCTCTAGACTATAACAACTGCATCATGCAACAGGTGGGTTGCCAAATGAAGGGCGTCATCTTGCAAACCTTGTGTGGGTAAGTCCTATTGAGTTCAATGTGACTTCTTGCTTGAGTTGGGACTTGTCATTGAATAAGCATTTCCAGGGAAGAGATCCAAGGTCAGACACTGAGCACTTCAAAATCTCAACATTTGAGTCACAGATACCCTAGGGCACAATTGATGAGGAGTCTGCCTTTTGACACCATTATCTGCCTTCTGCATTTTTTGTCCTCCTGGGCCTTGCCTCTTAAGGCTGCAGTGTAGACACTAATTCCTTTAGTGATTTAGGCAATCCTGGGAGGCAGTAGTTTGCCATAAAAAGGGCTGCTTTAATGACCACCAATTTGCTAATTCCTTTTTGCTCGTGTTATCCTCAAATAAAAAAATGCTGTGACACAAGAAATCCATGGAAAGAGCCTCATTAGGCCACATTGACTGAAATTGAAATAGGATTAGAATAGCTGGAGCCACTTCAGATGATGAATGGAAAATCTGAACGTACATTAATGAGCTTCATTCACAGGGTACTGATAGCACATATTTCTATCTATTACAATAACCAGATAGGGCCACATCACTGGAAACAGAGGGCATATAATATGAAAAAGCTGCATTCTTTGTATATACTGTATTTTACAAAACACAGATATACTAAACACCAGTTTAAATTCAGCCTCATCTGAGACCTGATCCAGTGCCCACAGAAGTCAGTGGAAATGTTTTTGCCTTTAAGAGGAGCAGGATCAGGTCCTTACTACATAGAAAAAGGGTGGAGATCCTTTTTTCAGGCAGGGACCATTGACCCACAGAAAAATTACTCAAGGGCCACACACAAATGAGAAGCAACCCCCCAAACTTACCTGCAAATCTCACTTGCATTCAACTTGGGGCACTGGGGCTCCGCTCATTCTCCAGCCTCACAGGAGGCAGGCCCAAAGCTCTAGCCCTGAAGGAGGTATGGAGAACACCAAGGTTCAGGGTTTCCAGCTTACTGTGCAGACTTGCCACAAGATGGACCAAACTAGGCAGAGAGCTGGATCTGGCCCACAAGCCGTGGTTCTCCACCCTGCTGTACATTTGGTAACTATCCCAATCTGTGTTGATATATGTGGATATTTCAACAGTGCTCCCAAAAGTTCAGTTACTAGGTTTCAATATGGTAAAACAGAATAATGAATAAAATTTACTTTTCAAAGAGACTGAATGTAGTAATCAAAACAACAATTAGTTCATGATTTAGGATACAAAATTAGTTTCCTTCAATTACAATCCTTTTGTGCAACTGTCTTTTCTAAATATGAAGTTTAGGCATAAACTTCAACCGTACGTTTTTGTAGCGAGGGTGAAATTGGCTTTGTTCTGATTGTCAGTTCCTTATTTCATGTGTATCACGGTCCTAAATAACGTTGATGGAAAGAAATAAAAACTGAAACAGCTTTTAGAGACAATTTAATTAACTAATTGAGAATACAAATGAGTTACTTTCAGGAAAACTTTCTTGTACATTACAGAACAAACTAACAGGAATGAATATCCTATGTAAATACTACATTAATATAGGCACTTTTTTGTACGTTTAAAAGGGATAGAGTCCAGTGAAACATTCAGATATGAAATCAGCAGTCGTTATATTGAGTTGCCATAGGCTTTAATCGGTTCTTTACAGTCTTAGTTCACAGCCTGCACCTCTATAAATCAGAGAAAGCAACTTGTTTATCAGACATTAGAATATTGAGCTAGCCATGCAGCTGTTAGACTATGATGAGTAACAGATGCAGGACTGGCAACACACCTCTCTGCACATTGGGCAATGTGTGTGTGTGGAGTGGGGTGGGGGCTCAGCTCCAGGCCTGGCGGAGGGGGTTGGATGAGGGGCAGCCAGTCCTCAGCACTGCCCAGACCATGCCAGACAGGGTTCTGGTGGTGATTTAAAGGGCCTGAAGCCCTGGCCACAGCTGCTGCTTTGGTAACAGCAGGGGCAACCTGTAGCCCCAAACCCTTTTAAATCACAGGGCCCCGGGTCAACTGCCCTTTTGTCATCCCCTCCCCCTGCACAGTCGGCGGCCCTGCTTAAATGCATTATTCATTATCAATGTTACTAGTTAAAGTGCATGGCTAATATCCTATTTTAAGACAAGATGGAAGGAAATTACATAGCATGATTAAAAGCCTGGATTTGGAAGAACTTGGCTAAAAACAAGACAATGTTTGGTGACAGAGGGGAACATGATTAGCCATAGCCAATTACATCATTTTATCATTCATTTATTGTGTGATGTTGTGATTAACTAACATCATGTCATACATAATCATTGTATGCTAAATAAAGTTAAGTTTCAGGATTATAGGGGCATAAGATTGATTAGTAGTTAGAAGGGATAAGTATGTATTAGGTATCTAAGGGTGTATCTACACTGCACCCGTACGTCAAAATAAGATACGCAATTTGCGTAGCTCAATTGTGTATCTTATTTCGATCTAATTTTGAAATAGCTTATTTCAAAATTTGGCGATGTCTTCACGGCACCAAATTTTGTAATAAACTGCTATTCCAAAATGTCCCTTAACTGTCATGGAACGAGGGTTACAGGGATGTTGGAATAGTGAGCCCGTTATTTCGAAATCTATTTTGAAATAATGGGCTGGTTCAAAAGACATGGAATAGCTATCTCAGGATCCCTTTGGAATCCCAAAATAGTGCCACAGTCTAGATGTACCCTGAGTAAGTAGGGCTGAAATGCAAGGCCTACAGGCTGAGGCTTTCAAGATTTTAACATACCCATACTTGACTATAGGCTTAAGAAATTTTTGACATAATTAACTGACCAAAGAATGACACTATGCCACAAAATTATGGGAATAGATCAGTGGTTCTCAAACTTTTTGGCCCATGGACCACCTGGCTCAATGTACACCTCTCCACAGACCATCAGTTGCTAATGGAAACTCACCGTTAATTAAATAATTATGGCTGAGCCATTTTGTTAGTGGTGGAGCTAAGAAGACTGGTCTAATTTAAATTATTAAACAGATTAAGCATTTTAACTTTCTCGTGTTAGTTTATCAAACTTCATTTTAAATAAAGTAAAATACTAATTTATGTCCAACACAAAAGGTTTCAATGCTTTCTTACTTTATGGCAGGTGTGGGGAACCTTTTTTGTGTTGGGAGCCACTAACCCACAGAAAAATCAGTTGGGGACCACACAAGTGAGAAGCAAAAAAACTCCTCCAAAACCCCCCAAACCTCATTGATGTGGCCTCCAACTGAGACACCTCACTCCTCTGGCAGTCCAGCCCCCACAAGGGGAAGGGACAGGAAGGATTGAGGTTCAGGGTTTCCCAAAGGCCAGATTTACTTTTCTGGGGTTCCGGTGTTAGTGGATTTTATGGACCCCCTTAGACTCTAGGGTGGGGACAAAAATGAGGGGTTCAGTGTGCAGGACAGGGACTGCCACTGAGTGGGATAGGGATAGGGATGGAGTGCAGGATCTGGGAGGGAGGTGGGGTGCAGAAGGGAGGAAGAGGTTGCAAGGTCTGGGTGGGAGGTAGGGTGCAGAAGCAGGCTGGGAGTAGGGCATCTGGCTAGGAAAAGGGAGCAGGAGCAAGGGAGGATGCAGTGTGTGGCCAGGAAGGAGGGTGCAAGGAGCAATGGTGAATGCAGAAGCAGGGTGGGGGTAAGTGTCTGGCCAGGAGGAGGGTGCAGAAAGGGGTTTGAAGTAGAGTGTCTGGCCAGGAGGGTGGGTGTAGGGAGTATCTGGTCAGGGGCAGGGAGATGGGGCAGGAGTGCCTGGAGATAAAGCTGGGGGGCAGAGTGGCTCAGGGGGGTTCAGGGAAATGAGGGACAGGATGGCTGGGCATGGCACAGTGAGGCGGGGGTTGGGGATGGGTCACCCTGGGATGTCCAGCTCTGCTGGGAGTGGGGTCCTGTGCGGGTCCAGTCTATGTTGCCCTCGGGGGGTAAGCACTGAGGCGGCTCGACCCCTCCCTCCAGACCGAGTCCACACAGGTGCAAAGCCCCGAAGGGCCCCAAGCCTCCACCTGCATCCTGCATGTGTGGGCTCCTCAGCCCCAGTGCCACCTCTTCCCCCTGCCAGGTGCGGTGCAGACTAACCTGTTGCCAGGGAAGAGGAAGGGCACCGGCCACTCGCACACCATGAGAGCCCGCCCCACCTGGCTGGCCCCGCACAGCCCAACCTGCTGCCTGCCCTGTGAGAGCAACCGAGGGAAGTGCCACTGTTACCATGGCGACTGCAAGCTTGGCGTGGCCTAGGTGAGGCAGACACCCAGTAGTGGGTGGAACTTTCCCATGGAAGGGGGTGGGGCAGCGCTTTTCCACCGGTAGCTCTGTGGCCTGCACGGGGGGCAGTGAGTTTCTTTTTTTCACCTTTCTTCCCTGCCCTCCATGTGCCCTCCAAGCCAGAGCTAGTGCTGCAGCCTCGCAGCTGCACACCAACCACCAAGCTCCAGCAGCAGTGCAGACTCCCCGCTCCGTGTGCGGGGTGCTGAGCTCCAGCCACAGACCACCTGGGAGGCAGCCTAGGACCACTAGTGGCAGTTTTGTTCCAACAACAATACACTACCACTCTCAAACTTTTAATATCACTATTATTGAATAAATCCAGACACTTCTAATTGCTTTCCTAGCATGCTGTGTTTCTCTTGTGCTACTGCTGTTGGAAATTCTGCATGACGTAGATAAATCTCAGAGGGGTAACCATGTTAGTTTGTATCTGCAAAAACAATGAGGAGTCCTATGGCACCTTAGGGACTAACAGATTTATTAGGGCATAAACTTTTGTGGGTTAAACCCATTTCATCTGATAATCTGATGAAATAGATTTTACCACAAAAGTTTATGCCCTAATAAATCTGTTAGTCTCAAGTGCCACAGAACTCCATGTTGATGATGTAGAGAATTATACTTAACAACCCTTATGACACTCTTGATTTTATACATACCTCAAGGAGGACAAATATTCTTCTGCAATTGAATTATGATACCAAGGACCAATGGTTGCTCTGTTTGCACTCCATCTTTTAATGGATCTCTGGGGAAAAAATTATGGCCCTAGACTGCCCCACCTCATCATTAAGTTGTCGACAGAGCATGATGCATATCTCTGTGATCTGTCCTCACTGACATGGGGCCCCCTCCCCATCTGCACGCTGGTCAAATCCCACCCTATGAAGGGGCCTTTGAAGAAAAGTGATGGAACTAACGGTGGCAACATAGGTGATCGCAAGCTCTTTGGGAGAAGAGACTGTCTTTTTGTTCATAGCTTAGCCTTATGGAGTCCTCTTCTATGACTAGAGTTCATAGGCTCTATAGCAGGGGTGGGCAAGATAGCTTCCATGGGCTGCATCTGGCCTGCAAAGCTGGTTGATCCAGCCTGCAGCCACCCTGTCACTCCTCTGCCTCAGGTCAATCGAGACTTTGGGATGGGGAGTGCACAAAGTCTCATCTCCCCACCAGATACGCACAGCACCAGAGGGAACTACCAGCTGTTCAAAACAGTTGGCGGTTCTCTCTAGCCACTGTGCACCCTGGCAGGATAGGGGCTGGGGGTCAGAAAATTCACATGTTCCCCACCCCAGGCCCTGATTGGCCTGGGGGAGAACATGAAGTCTCCTCCCATGCCAGGGGCACGTGGCACCTAAAGTGAACTGTCAGCTGTTTAAAACAGCTGGCGGTTCTCTCGCACACCTAGCAGGGTGGGGAGAAGAGGTACAAAGACTTCATGCACTCTACCACCCCCAGGCAATCAGGATCTGTGGGTGGAGGAACATTGGAAGCCTCCTGGCCCTGCCCCTTCTGCCCAAGGCCCCGCCCCTTCTGGGGAGGTCCATGATCACTTCCAAAATTTGTGAAGTGGTCCTCCATCAAAAATTATTGCTCATCCCTGCTCTATAGCAATAAAATTATTATTAATAATAATAATAATAATAAAGAGGAGGATCCATGCATGGAAGATGAGGATTCCACATCCTCCTTTCCAAAATGTGAAGGAAAGAACTGACAGAAGAATCATGGATTAAGCTTTCTCTAATATAAGTGCAACTTGCTTGCAAACTACTGGAAATGTAAATGTTGAACCAGAAAATCATGTGCTGCACCTTTCAGTGAAACCTGATAACAAACATGAAGACAGGGAAATTCCATTTCTAATGAAGTATAAAGCAAATATCAAATTGTTTCAGTGCATTGTGAAGTGTAAGCTACAATTCCAGCTACTGTGAACATTCGCTTGAACAATGACTTCAAGGTTTCCTGCTGATCATTACAACAGGAAAGGCTGTGTATTTGGAGTGTTCAGTGGAGACTCAGTATTTACTTGTCCAGGATGAGTTAAGATTTAGTGTCTGGCTCTGCCTTTATTGATGCTCTTGGGCTACAACTGGACAAAGATAAAAGAAAACAGATCAGTAAATGCAGTAGGTAACAGTCTGCTTAAACCAGGCAAATGCCCCACCCCTAAAAGTGGAAAAACAACAATAGTCTAGTAGCACCTTAAAGACTAACAAAACATGTAGATGGTGGTATGACCTTTTTTTCCCCTAAAAGTGGGGCAGCCTGTAATAGCTATTCTACTCCAACTTGGGCTAGACTTTTCTCAAGGACTAAAAGGACCATGACAACACTGCAAAAAACTGAACAGTCACACTTTGAGCAGGGACACCAGTTTGGTTTTATTTTGAATAAAGAAGGCAGAAATACATCCACTTCGATTGTAAAGAATTTCAAAGCTTGCATACTGGCAGTGTAGGGATCATTCAGGATTTACTGGCTGTCTAATGTGAGGGGTGTTGCTCAGCTCTGTACATATCCAGTCAAGATTAATTAAAAAAATAAGTTTAACTCCACTGTATATTCAGATTGGTTTCTTGTTATTGTATTTCTAACGTGAAACATTTTGGCAAGATTTGCTCTATGCATTTTACTTCATACAATATTTTAACACAATATGGCAAAGGGGCAGAATTTATGTAAACCTACTGCAGAATTAGTTTGGTTCAAGTGTCCTGGCAGTGCTAATGACTGCAATTTGTCTGCCGTTTTACAGTCCTTGTGGTGGTTATGATAGGTGAATTATAGCTTCAAATCAGAGAGACTAATTTTTTTTCTTGTGAACTCCTTGATTTCTAAGAGATAATTGGATTCAGAATAAAGAGCAGAGAAGACAAGTAGATAGGGTGTGTGTGTAGGCTGATAATACATAGGGTCTGGGTGTGGAGCTAATATATCGGGAGTGTGTAGCTTATGTATGGGGCGGGTGGGTATGTAAATAACACACAGGGTGTGCAGTAGGGGGGTGTGTAGATAATATATTATTGGGGGGAGGTGTTATACACACCTGAGACTGCGAACACTCCAGACCTAGTCTTTGAATCGTCCCCATCAAACCCTTTGAAAAGGAGCGCGCGGGGGGGAAGGAGGGGAGTTAAGAGGCTTTGTGCAGCTCTAGGCTGAGCCAGGAGCCATTAGGCCTTCCCCCGCTCCCCCCGCCGCCTCACACTGCGCCCCCCTTCCCCGCCCAGGCGGGCTGGGGCTGCTGCCATGCGTGCCCCTCCCCTCTGTCGGCGCGGCGCAGGCCAGGCCGCGGGAGGCAGGGCGCGGGCCGGGCCTGACGCCCCCTGCTTGGTTTCCGGGCCCGGGCTCCACACACCGCTGGCTCCCGGCCAGGGGGCGCCGAGCCTGCGTGGCGGCCGCCGGGGAGCGCTGCGCTCAGGCCGCGCCGGGGAGCGGAGCCGGCGGCCCACGCCCAGCAGCCAGGGCCCTGCTGGGGCTGCGCCCGGCGGCCCGGGGAAGCGCCTCCCGCCGCGCCGCTCCCTCTCGGACTCGCCCATGAGCCTGCTCGGGAGCTACCGCAAAAAGCCCGGCAATGACGGGTACGAATCTTTGCAGCTGGTGGAGAGCAACGGTGAGCTCAGCGGCGGCAGCAAGGAGCGCGCCGGCGGCAGCAAGCAAGGGGTGATCCCGGCCGTCTTGGCCGCAGCCCGGAGCCCGGCTCGACAGCAGCCGCAGCCGCAGCCTCTGGACTGCAGCACCAGCACCATGGACAGCTCAGGTAAGGGGCAGGCCGGGGATTCCAGCAGCCAGGGGCGTGGGGATCGGGTTACGGACCCACCTTCCTGCTCCCGGGCCAGCCAGGCGCGGGCAGGGAGGAGGGTCTGGCTGCCCTAGATGGATGTGGGGAGGAAACCTGAGAGGGGCAGGGTCCTGCAAATTTAAAGAGTTCTTCTTACCAGCCCATGAATAAACACAGCCCAGGGCGCTACTGCTCTGTCCTGCTAATTGATGAGGGGGCTGAGATGTTGGTCCTGTGAGGGAGGGGAGGCTGACATCTCTTAATGGCAGGAAATTTTCGAAACCATAGCAAGAAAATGCGTGTTCATGGAAATGCAACCTGGGCATTGCCCATGCATGGTAAATCTTTGGAATGGGCATGCTTAGGAGAGTAGGAGGGTGTTCATTATTCACCTGAGAAATGCATTGTGCTGTTGTGCAGCTAAATATACTGAACAGGTAACAATCATCCTGAAGATGCTGATGCAGTGTTGTAAGTATTGACTGAGTAAACAATGATGGAATTATTTTTAAAAGGAAACATGAGCATGAGTCTGTATGGTAAGTGATAATAGAAGTCCTTTGTCTGGGCTAACAGCTTTCAGAAGAGCAAGGTTTGGGTGGTGGTCAGATCATAGATTCAATTCAATTTTGGAGAGCTGGAAATCAAAAATACTTCTTGATAGTGTAAAATTAAAAGCAAATGACTGTCATTGCAATGAGAAGAAAAGGCTGTTGTGAAACCATTGTTTAAATTGAAATAAAGCATAAATAAATAAAAGGGAGAGAAATCCTGAATATAGTCTGTTGATTTCTTTTGAAGTCATTTGGGAATAATTTTGTTCTAAAAACAACTCATAGAATTAAATCCGATAACTTTTGATCATGCTGCATGAACTTTTATTTTATTTTAGTTAAATCTTGCCATGGAGGGACCAGATGGCCCAGGTGATTGGTAACAGGAAAGAGCTCTTTACCTCTAGGTCACATATTCAAATTTGCCTGATTCTCTAGTGATTTTAACATAGTTATCTCATGGCATTTCAGTGCTGGCTGAAATGAATTGGTTTCAGTTCACTTTCTAGTGGGTCACTTGGACACATCATAATTGCTATCCCAAGTTTTTTCAGAGAACTTTAGAGCCAAAAGGTATATTGAGTAGAACTCAAGTATCATTTTGAGCTCTAGGGGTCCAAATTGGTGTGTGAACACTAATAACTTAGCTAGCTAAATGCTTATTCACAGTAGGTTGCTAAGTTGTTGTTATCTAGGTTCTCATATTGACACCCACCTGAGATACTTGGAAGCTATGGTCTACATAATATGTACTGTATTTTTGATGTATCATTAAAGCAATTGGTCTTGGAATTGATTAGAATATAGAAATAGAGGAACTAAGTGTGGCAGATGATAATATTTATATCTATCCATATCTGGCAAATATTCTATAGAAAATGTCAAATGGTGACCTTTTCTTAATGCTGGCTTCTGTGTTACTTGAGTGTTCTTGTTACAATTTCTCTGCTATTTGTTCAATTTTCACTGTTTCCTCCCTCAATAAAAACAAGTGTTCATGATGATGGTTACATAGAATTGTTCTACAGAACTTTTTACAGGTTTTACTGGACTTTCTCTGTCTGGTGTTGATTGATTTGCTGTGTGCTCCAACCTTCTTCTCCTGCAGGCACTTCTCTGCAGTTTTACTTCACACCTCCCTCTCTTGGCCTCTTCTTACCTGTCCTGTCATTTTCTCACTTTTTCTTCCCTCCTATTTAAATGATCCCCCTGTCCCTTCAAAATCAAACAACATGCAATTTGGTGCCACAACGTTGTTCACTGTATTTGTGTGTTATATCTCTTCCCCCCAAACTGTGTCTGTCTTGTCTAGATAGACTGTAAGTGCTCCAGGGCAAGGGACATTGACAACACCTAGCAAAATAGGACCCCATTCTTGATTGGCATGCGGGAGGTGGGGAGGGTGGACTGCTGTAATTAGCATGATTAATAACATCTATTTGATGAATTTCATAAGTACTGCAAGCAATTGTGTATCTGACAACACAACACCACTGTTTGTATGCTGCTGAAATTGATTTATAATATTTCTTGATAGTGATTTGTCTCTGCTAAAATGAGACCATTTTTTGATTGATGAGGTATTCTCTGCAAGATCAGAAATACTGGGTCACCTGTGATATTCTACTTAAAACTTGATGTCCATTTCTTCCACCTTGTCAGCCCAATTAAATTTTTATGCTGACAAATGAGAGATTTTTATCAATAACAGTCTACTGTAAATATACAAATTACATACATTTAGCTAGTTTGCAGAATAAAGCAAGTTTTAAGAGCTTTAACTACTCCTCGGGTGTTTATGTGGTTGCCATTGACTTCTACTAGGGTATTGCTCATGAATGTAAGTACGTAATTTGTTTTTAAAGCTATACAATTATTGTTAGATAAGTGGGTGAAATTAGACAGTCCAACAAGACAAAGACAGTAAACTTAACCTAGTAAACTTTATCAAAGGGAACACACAGCAAAACTGTCAAGATAATCTGGTATATTCAGAATATATAATATATATATAGTTCATGAGGGGGTTTTCTGGCCAAAGTATAACTCACTTACATTCTACTCAAGTGATTTTTCTCTGGGTTTTCAACAGGATATAACTTTCTTCATTTCCCATCTTAATTTATGTTTAGTGTTAATGTTGCTATTCTGCTTCTGGAGCAGTTACCATATTTCTTTTATGGAACTGGTGGTATTTGGGTGGTGGGTGAAGTGATCCCTCAGTGTAGCTTTAAGTTGTCAGGCATCTTGGGGCTGTTCAGCATACAAGATGCCAAGTATGCAATGACTTGGCATGTTTGGTTGAGGTAGTTATTGTACCTTGGACCCACATGTCTTTGAGTGCAGTGAAGGATGGGGTCTGATACTTCACATCGCTTCTACACTAGTGGAACTACACCAAAGAACCATTCTGTAAAACTGAAGAAACACTGGGGAATCAGGTCTTTCACCTCTGGCTAGAGCAGTACATTTGAAAGAAGTTTCCAGAGTTAAATAGCAATCCCTCCTATTAAGCCAGACTTATGCCAATGGCTGAGGAGAAATCATTGCTGTTCTCTTGCTGGTGTTCCTGGGGGAAGACAGCTTTAAAATCAGTCTGGATCTTATTATGAGTTTCATTGATGAAGACTTAATGAGCACGTTTTCCAGCTGACCTAATCTGGATCCTTCTTATGCAAACTATACCCACTTTGGGGGCTGCACTTGCTCTGCTTGGGCACTCAGTAGAGTGGGTGCTACCAGTAATCTGTACCACCTGCAGTCCTGGTGGACTTCATGTCTAGGATGCTGGAGTCTGGGTTCCTCTTTCCATGAAGTGAACTGGACCCGTAGTTTTGATGCTGTTTTGTTGCTGGTAGTGTTTCTTAGCGTTACATTTAAGAATGCTCTTCACTATGTCAGGAGTGCATTAATAAATTGCCAGTTACACAAGGAAAACCCAGAAGATAAAGAGTGACAGAAATTGGGGTATAACCTAGGATTGGTCATTTCATTCCAAGGTAAACACCAACACTTTGGGACATAGATGGGTTTGGGTTTGATCAAACTCTGGCTTTAACTTGATTTGGTGTTTTAGGTTCTCCAGTTATAACATTGTCTTCTCAACTCATGTAAGATTAAAGGGATGTGTTTGTGCATAGAAGGAGTAGTGCCCAGAGATTGACAATGTGAAATACAGAAAGATGTACAAAATACATTCTTTTTATTCTAGGTAGGCACTGAATTTTATAACGGTTCTGTGAAGAAAACATTTAAAATCCACATTTTTGACAATATTAAGTTTAAGGTAGCTTCGTTACTCTAGATTTAGATATGTTATAAAGTAATTAGGGAACTTTATAATTCCCTAATTATAAAGGAACTGAGGATGGTGAAGGACCATTGTGAAGCCATATTACTGGGAATTCTGGATCAGAATCTCAGCTGTTGTAGTAAAGTCAGTGCAGTTGTGCTAACTTATCCCAGCTCAGAATCTGACCCCCTAGCTTAAAAAAAAATCTTTTTGGATTGTACTTAAAGACTAAAATTAGGTCTAAACAGATTTGCAATCCTATAAATAACTCCTTGCAATTAAAATAACCAAACACTTTAGGCTGCATTCTAACTTGCCAGGTATTTATATAGGGAGAAAATGTAATCCTTCAAATTTAAAGAAAAGGATTTTTTCAAAGTAAACTCGTATTTGGGCATAGCTTGGGGAAGAAAGCATTTTCAGGCAAATATATAAGTGTGTGTGTGTGTGTGTTAGGGAATGTCTACACTACATTCCTCTTTTAAGAGAGGAATGCAAATGCAGCTGAACGAAATTGCAAATGAAGCGTGGATTTGAATTTCCCGTGCTTCATTTGCATAATTGTGTCCTGGCGCTATTTCGAAATACCCTATTTCAAAAAAAGAAACACTGTCTAGACGTGGTTATTTCGGAAGAAAACCCTTCTTTCGAAATTACCCTTAAACCTCATTGTATAAAGAGTAAGGGTAATTTAGAAAGAAGGGTTTTCTTTCTAAATAACCATGTCTAGACAGAGTTTCTTTTTTCGAAATAAGGTATTTCGAAATAGCTCCTGGATGCGATTATGCAAATGAAGCGTGGGAAATTCAAATCCACGCTTCATTTTCAATTTCATTCAGTTGCATTTGCATTCCTTTCTCGAAAGAGGAATGCAGTGTAGACATACCCTTAGGTATGTAACAGTGTAGTCAATTAACCGAATAACTGATAAGCAAAAGCTTACAGGTTAATGCTATAGACTACACACATTTTCCTCCCCCCACACCTTGCCAGTAAATTTTTTAGCAGGCTGGCCAGCAGCCTGGCTCAGTCCTGGCTTAAAATGGGTCCGGGACCTACCCCTGCTGCGGCTCTGCATTTTCAGTGTATTAGGAGCCAGGGAGGCAGGCAGCCTGACTCAGTTTCGGCTTGCACTGGGTCCCAGAGCTCATACCCCCTCAGATAAGGGCTACTGCCACCCATACACTGCTGCCTCTTTATCAGAGGCAGCAACACAGGGTGACAGGCAGCAGGTCCATGAGGGGAGCTGGTTTTTAAACTGGCTCCCCTCGTGGACCAGCTCCTGCCTGGCACCCTGTGCTGCTGCCTCTGATACAAAGGCAGCAGCGCAGAGTGGCAGGGGGCTCCTTGGGAGTGGGGCCGGAGCACACTGGCTGCCGGCCTCACCTCTGGGGACTATAGAATAGTCGACCAACTGATAAGAATTCATGAGGTTACTCTACTATTCAATTAGCCAATATTTAACATGCAAATAAAACTATAAAATGTAATATGATTAGAATAGGAGATTTTAACTGAAGTCATGTTTTGATCTGAACATTTTCTTCCACTGATTGTGTAATATGTAAATGTGTTTTGCTTAAGCATCGCAACATTGTATTAGCACATGAAAACAAGAGACACCTGACTGGTCTGTGTCCATTGTCCAAACTGAATGAAACAGAAAATTCTTGTTTGAATACTTTAGATGTTGGTTATACAAGGTAGGAAATTTAAATAATTTGAACTTTGTTTTTCTCTGTCATCACATAAGATGTGAAAGTTTAACATTTTGGTTCAAATCACACTTGTGTTGACTTCCCCTTTTTGTTTTAAGTAGGAATGCAAAAGTATAAATGAAGGCAGAATTTGACCTGCACTAATGCTGCACACGTAGGCTGGTCTACACTAAGAGTTTAGGCTGAAGGTAGTCGCATTAGGTCAATTTTATAACAAATGAGTTTATACCACCAACCCCCTTTCACTGACTTTCAGGGGCTTTTAAAGTCAATTTCTGTACTCCTTCTTGATGAGAAGAGTAGTGCTAAATTCAACCTTCCATGGTTGACTTTGGGATAGTGCAAACACAGCACTGTTAAAGTTGATGTTCTTGGACTCCAGGAGGTGTTCCATAGTGCCCCTAATGTGACTGCTCTGGCCAGCACTTTCAGCTCTGCTACACTCCCTGCTACAGAGGAAAAGCTCCGGGAAATGTTGAATTTTATTTCCTGTTTGGTCAGCATGATGAGAGCCCTGCAGCATTCCTGACCCATGAATGCCCAAGAGCTCCTGGATCTGATTGCTATGTGGAGAGAAGAATCTGTGCAGGCAGAACTCCGAAGCAGCAGAAGAAACACAGATATCTAAGCCAAAATTGCATAGGCCATGGTGGGAAAAGGATACAGCAGGGACAGCCAGCAGTACCATGTGAAAATAAAGGTGCGCAGGCAAGTGTTCCAGAAGACAGAGAAGGCAAATGTTCGGTCCAGGTTAGAGCCTCAGACATGCTGCTTCTATGAGCAGCTGCATGCGATTCTAGGGGGGACCCAACCACTGTCCCAAAACTGTCCATGAATACCTCCCAAGCAACTCTTCAGGCAGCCGTAGGCCGTGACGAGGAGAACATTGTGGATGAGGAGAAGCAGAATGCTTAGCAGGCAAGCAGAGGATCTGATCTCCCAAACAGCCAGGACCTTTTTCTAACTTTGGAGCCAATCCCCTACCGGGGGTAGTGCTGTTGGACCCTCATGGCAGGGAGGGCATGTCCGGTGAGTTCACATTTGTAATCATGCTGCAGTGGTTAAATGTAATTAATTGGCTTTAATCTGTTTGATCAGTCCTGAGGGATACCGTGGTGGCTGCTCTGCCTACACAGCAGTGGCACCCCAGAAAAGTTTATTAATGTGTTTGGAGATGGAGCAGGAATCCTCCCTGCACATCTCTACAAAGCTCTCATAGAGGTACTCTTTCATCCTTCTCAGAAGGTTTCTGGGGAGGCTGCCTTATTCTGTCCTCCATGGTAGGATACCTCCCCACACCAAAACAGCAGTGATCTGGCATCATTGCAGCACAAAGCATAGCAGCATAAGGTCCATGTTTCTGGGCACATTCAATCAGCATCCACTTGCTGTCATGCTCTGTGATTCAGAGAAGACTGATATGGTGCTTGGCAGCCTTGATGAAATAGGGGCAGTTCTGTAATTGATGGCACTGAGGCAATCCACCTCCATTTGCTCATTCCCAGTGAAGCATGAGTCTAGCTTTGCTGTTCTGTTTGCAATGGACTTGAAGGGATCATCCCAGAGAACATGCTGTTCGGGGTGGGTGGGAGGATCAGGTTTTCAAAGTAAAAGTAAAAGAGCAAGAATCACAACCTGTTGCTTAATCTGCTCAGTTTAAAATGAAAAATTTGGCCTTGTAAGAGTTAACCTTCTGTGTTTTACAATGTATCTTTTCTAAAGTCTACTCTTGGGTGTTTTCCCCCCCAGTGCAGCTGGAACAATGATTCTGTTACCTGCTCCCTCAGCTCCTCCTACACTTTGGCTGTCACAGATCAGAAGGTGAAAAAAACGTACATGGGATGCAATGTTTAATGAGCTCATACAGTCCACCCAAACAGATAGAGCTCAACTGAATGAACGGAGAAGAACACTCCTAGACGTCATCTGCTTGGAACATGAGTACAGGAGAGTAAGACACAGGACAAGATGTTGACGCCCATGTGGGAGCAAATAGTGCTGATGAGGTGCCTGGAAGAGATGCAGGAAAAGCATCTGGAGCACAGAATCTCCCTGCATCCTATGATAAACCTGCCCTCCTCAACAAGTTCCAGAGCCTCCTCTCCCAGACATCCTAGAATGTGTGCAGGTGGGGGTGGGGGAGGAGGAAGTCCCAGGAGATCTTTCACTCAACTCACAGGGATGCTTTCATTCCCAGAGCTTTGATTGCTACAGAGGGGGACTGTAATAAGTCATTTGCCCTTGCACTTTTTTCCCCACCACTCACTTATCAGATCTCACACCCTAAACTCTTCTGTCTCTGTTCCCTGTGTTTCCTAAATCAAAATGCATGCTTTCAGAACAACAGGATCTTTATTCATTGTGCCAAATGCTTTTGGGGCAGAGGTAGGGGGTGTTCTGCAGGCCATTACATGTACAGAAGGGGGCGCCCTGTTAAGATCAACATACATGATTGTCACATCATTGTCTGGTCATTCATAAAACTGGTTTTCAAAGCCTTTCTCACTGGTGGTACCCCTCAATGTGCTCTCCTTATTGCTCTAGTGTCTGGCTGCTCACTTTTAGTTGCTAGGCAATCTGCCTTGACCTTGCCCCCCCCCACCCTGCTAGAAACATTTCCCCCATCACTTTCACATAGATTATGGAGCATACAGCAAGCAGCAACAACAATGGGAGTGTCACTTTCACTGAGGTCAAACATAGTCAATAAACTGAAAGCATGCCTTTAAATGGCCAAAGGCACATTCTACCACCATTCTGCACTTGCTCAGCCTGTAGGTGAACTGCTTCTTACTGCTGTCTAGGCTGCTTGTGTTCGGCTTCATGACCCATGGGAACAAGGAGTAGACTAGGTTTCCAAGGATAGCTATTGGCATTTCAACGTCTCCAATGGTATTTTTCCAGTGTAACATATGTCACTCAGGAGGGTGGTTTATTCATACCCACAAGCAACATAACATATACACACATAAGTGGTAGCATGTATGCAGCCTTAAGGCTTCTCTACACTGGTATGTTTTGTTGACAAAAACTGCCTTTTGTTGACAAAACAATGAGAGCAAGCACAATACAATGCAACTTTTGTAAAAAAAAAATCCAGTTTTGATAACAAAAAACTTCCTCCCCGTGAGAGATTTTTGTCTTCCTCCCCCTACTGTCGACAAAGAGCCAGTGTGGACTCTGCCGTGTGTTTTGTCAAGAGAACTGGCTTCCGAGAGTATCCCACAATGCCTGCCATGATGGCTGTGCTCAAGTGTTTTGGGATCTCTGCTATCCTGCAGGCATGTGCCCCTCCCCTCTCAAAGTTCAAGGAAATATCTGACAGCTGAGTGAGCTGCTCTATTTCGGGAACAAACAAAAAAGAACAAATCATTGGAATGCTACTGATGCAGGGCGAAGGCTGGAGAGAATATTGTGCTGCTTTGACATTTTCTTCATCACAGAGAACTCACAAGAGCTACTGATGATGCTGATCCCAGCAGCTGAGAACGCTGTGGGAGAACTTGGAGGGAATCTCAAGAAGCGCAGGGATCAGCTCTGCCTTCCCATAACACTGCACTCTGGGATGTTTACCCACATTGCTTTGCTCTATCTGTCAACAGGGGAGCTGCAATGTGGCCAGGAAATGTCAACAAAGGGAAGCAGAAAAAACAGTTTGACTGTTTTTCACTTTTACCGACTTTTGCATGTCGACAGCACTTTTGTTGTCAAACCTTCCCAGTGTAGACAAGTCTTAGAGAGGACTGAACTTAGAAAGAGGACAAAAAAGGCAAAATTAGCAATGGAAAATTTGAGCAAAAATGGAAAGAGAGAAAATATAAAGCTAATACAAAAATAATATCTGGTATGAAATATGGAGAAGAGTTTATAGGTGGCTGAAGGTGGTTGGAGAATGGGTATCAGGCAATGGAGGAATAAAGTGAGTTTCTTGCTTCTGCTGTGACATGCGTAATAAAGCTCTCTTGAAGGCTGCGTCTACGCTGCCGTTTTTTGGCAGAAGATATGCAAATTGCGCTCTCATCTTCTGCTGATCCTTTTCGCGGAAGAGATTTTGCTGATAAAAAGCCCCGTTTGTTGGGAAAAAAAACCTTTTTTGCAAGATCCTGTAAAACTCATTTTTTGAGGAATAAGGGATCTTGCAAAAAAGGTTTTTTTTCTGACAAATGGCCCTGTCTACACGGGGCTTTTTATCGGCAAAACCTCTTCCACAAAAAAGGATCTGCAGAAGATATGCAAATGAGAGCACGATTTGCATATCTTCTGCCGGAAAAAAACAGCAGTGTAGACATAGCCGAAGTAACAAGATGGATATTGAGAGAAAATGAGTGTTTGGTAAACACACACATATGAAAGTAACCATAAGAACACACTTAACTAAACATATGAAATTGCTGCTCACATTGGTCTTGTGCAGTATTCTTAAATTATTCATAATCTGAAAATGATCTAAAATCCATTGTAAGTATAAATTCAGGATTTCTTGTAACTGTTTTAAATTTGCATACCCACAAATCAAAGCCTTGTGTGTTGGTGCTTACCCCTGACTGAGTCAGGAGAGAGACATCTCCATATCTCTGGCAATGAGATAGAGCATCTCTCAGACAATGTCTGCTTTGTTTTGTATCTCTGCACTTTTCAAAGAGAAGGTTCCATTTCATAAGCCTCTTTGTTTTGAACATTGAATAGCATGGCCAGATTCTTTCTGCATGTGATGTTGCAGTAGCTTTACATGATGTTTTTTCTCAGTTTTAGTGTGAACTTTGAAAGTAAGTTATGTGGCTTCAGCAAGTGTCAGCATTTAATCATTTCAACTACCAACACATTTTACTAACCATAATGTAAATTTCACAAACTAGGAAAAACTTTCATTTGGTATAAATAAACTTGACAGACCAATAGGGGAGGAAGGAGGAAAATTACTCACAATGCAGATGTTTTGCCCAGGCCTCTTGTAACACTGAGCTATTTTGTACCTCCCCCTTCAAATATATCTGCTTATTGGTAAGGATATTGTTTAGAAAAATAAGGCAAACTTGTAAAGTTCTGCAGAAACACCAGTAATATTTCCTAGAGTTCTCAACATTTTCATGAAGTTTTTATGTACACAGTCTGATAAATCCTTAAGGCTTTATTCATACAAAACTACTTATGTAGTCATTCTGTGTTGGTTTTATAACTATACTAGAAGATTTAGCTGTCATTGTTAATTTGATTTTTTGGGGTTTTTTTTTTTTTGGAAAATAAAATGAAAATATACATGCTTCATTTAAATGATCACTCTGGGCTGGGGCTGGGATGATGGATTCAATATGCAGGTTGCCCCGGGAAGAGAGGACTACCCCAGCTTTCTTGCACCGCAGTAGCTTGAGGCCTGGTGAGGAGCACCTCTCCATGGCTGTTGCAACTCCAAGTGGGCAAAGCCAAGGGAAGAGTGCATGTCCCCCAGCTGGGGCAGGTCCAGAGTCATCTGCCCCCTGCACTCCCCAGGCAGAGTGAGGAAAGGGGAACAGCCAGCAATGTTCCTGTACAAATTGGGGTGTGGGAGCTTTAGCCCCCTGCCCTCCTTAGAGGGCACCTGGGAGATGGGAGGCTTGAGGCTGGGACAGTCCCAGACTGGGGGGGGGACACCTCCAGCCAGCCCCTTTTCCTGCCTGATGATTCTGTCTGAGCTCTTTTCTCTGTGGTTTTATGAGAAGCAATCTCATTCCAGGCACATCCCATTTTCCTGGCACAATCAAACCCTGACCTTGCTTTAAGTTATGATAAGAGGAAGCTGTATACCAAATTTGGTGGTCCTCTCTCTTACCATTTAGGAGGAGTTCTTGAACAAACAGAGATAGACAGATGGACAGACAGATAAACTCTCTCAAATATATAGTAGATATGCAAGTGTAGGGATTATCCATAGAAATTATAGTGTTGAATGTTTACATGAAGGAGGGGAGCTTGAAATTGGAAGAAAGCGATGACAAATTACATGTGGAAATTAATACTAGACTCCTTACAAGAAGCACTTTTTATTGGTAGATCTTCAAGTCCCTTACAAAAGGAGGTCAGTATCATTAATCCCATTTTAGAGGCGTGGATACTGAGGCACAGAGAGTGGAAAGTGAATAGTCAAATGTAATTCAATAGACCACTGGCAGTGCTAGAATTAGAACTGAGATGTCCCAGTTCCCAGTACAGTACTCTAGCCACTAGGACACACTGTCACGGATAGGACACAGCCTTTGTACATTAGCATAACTGCATAATAAACAGAGCTCATTCAAGCAAGTATCTGTCCTGAAAGGCTACATGTGAACTTGTGACTGTACACTGCTGCACATGTGTTCATGTGTCATAACCTCCCTATTGCCCACATCTGAAACCCTGAAGCATGTTTCTAAATTACAGCACACAGCACAGATGCTACATACATGAGGGGTGGCCTCATATCAGTACATACTAGTGCTGTGTGGGCATGGCCAATGAGTGTGTGCCAGATCATGGGTATCGATAGTCCTCCTGAGCTATTCCCACAATGCATTCATCTTTTTACTTACTACCTGACCCTTACCCAAAGGCAAGGGTTGACCTCCCCACTTTCCATTGCTAAGATTGCAGCAATCTGCATTGAGCGCTTCAGATCAGTTCTCCCAGGAACTCAGGGAGATCAGGACAGGCAACCATGGATCATGATCCAACAGTGCCTCTGGTCTCTGGTGCACATTTGGGTTCTGATCGATGTGTGCTCACTGTTCACTGTCCTCCACAGCTTTGCTTGGTACAGCAGGAACATACTCCTCTAACTCATTTTATAAAGGTTGGAAGAGGCAGGATTCACTAGACTCCAGCCCATTGCTGGGTGCACATGAATCAGGTGAAGTACTCAACAATCACTCCAGAAGGGAACCTAATAAACATATGCCCATGCTACGATGAGTTGGCCCAGGCACCTTCTAGGACTGCAAATGTGAAGCCAGAATTGATTAATAATAGAACAGGACACAGATTATCCACCAAGTTCTCGGAATGTATTGAAGACCGTTTTTTTTAAATTTCAGAAGGTGGAGAAAGTACTAGATTTTATTTTAACAAATAGGGAGGTTGAGGGAAATGGTTGAGAATTTTAAAGTGAAAGGCAGCTTGGGTGAAAGTGATCATGAAATGTTAAGAGTTCATGATTCCAACTCTTAGAGGGGAGAACAGCAAAATAAAGACAGTGGATTTCAGGAAGGCAGACTTTAGTAAACTCAGGAAGCTGGTAGGTAAGTTCGCATGGGAAGCAAGACTAAGTGGAAAAACAATTGAAGACAGTTGGCAGTTTTTCAAAGGGATGTTATTAAGGGTGCAAGAGCACACTACTCCTCTGCATAGAAAAGATAGGAAGTATGGCAAGACACCACCCTGACTTAACCAGGATATCATGAATGATTTAAAAATTAAAAAGGAGGCCTATAAAAAGTAGAAACTAGGTCAGAGTACAAAGGATGAATATAAACACATAACATAAATACGTAGGGGCAAAATTAGGAAGGCGAAGGCACAAAATGAGTTCGTTTTAGCTAGAGACGTAAAGAGTAACAAGAAAACATTCTACAAATATATTAGAAGTAAGAGGAAGACCAAGGACAGGGTAGGATCATTGCTTAATTAACAGAAAATGTGGAAATGGCAGAGGTGTCTGTTTTCATTAAGAAGGTTGGTTGGTGGTGATTGGATGCCTACAATAATGAATGCTGGAGAAAAGGAGGTAGGTTCAAAAGTTAAACTAGGAGAAGAACAAGTTAAGAATTGCTTAGAAAAGTTAGAGGCCTTTAAGTCACCAGGGCCTGATGAAACACATCCTAGAATAGTCAATAAGCTGATTGAGGAGATATCTGAACCATTATCTATCATCTTTAAAAAGTCATGGAAGACGGGAGAGATTTTAGAAGTCTAGAAAAGGGCAAATGTGGTGCCCATCTATAAAAAGGGAAATAAGGACAATCCAGGGGACTGGACTTGATGACCAGTTAAAAGTAATATTTGACCAGTTAAATGTTTTAAATGGAAAAGTGTGGGGGAGGCCGGGCTGGAGTGCCCCCCCTGTGGTAGACAGGGGCTGCTCCAGTGTGCCTGGCCTGGCCTGCTGTGACAGATCCCATGGGGCTGAAGCAGCCCCCAATGATTAAACATCTTCCTTTAACCATTAAGGATGAGGCTTACTGGTTAACCATTCACATTCTTACTCTGAAGTGTTACATATTTCCAAAAAATGAGTGAGCTAGTACTGGATCAGGCTGTTTGCGCAAGCCTGCTTCTTCATTTGGAAGTTATGTGGAAACTGGTCATCATCCCAGGACTCCAGTACAATGTGGTCTCACCACACTGTGCTGCTCCTCCAGGGCCAGAAGCAGCAGTTCACCCATGGGCATACTATTGTGATCTCAGCATTAAAGGCATCTGTTCCATGGGACTGCCATAGGTTTTTATTCACTCTCTTTGGCATTTCATATATATCTGGACTCATTCCATCCTTCAGCCAGTGCAGGTCCACAGAAACATTTTTCCTGCAAGCAGGATCAGAATTACATCATCTTGGACTTGCTTTTCATCTTCCAAAGCAGTTTGGCAGAATGCAAAGAGAACTGGGAGCTGCTACTGCAGAATGTGTGATGGCAACATACAGTATCAGCAGCACATAGCAAGGCAGTTCCCAACCTGTCTTCTGTGATGCAGAGGATTCAGGGATACTGTCCTGTAATGGCGACAAGGAGTCCTGTGGCACCTTATAGACTAACAGGCCTGCATATTTATACCTGCCTCTGGAAATATCCACTACATGCATCTGACGAAGTGGGACTTTGCCCACCAAAGCTTATGCTCCAATACATCTGTTAGTCTAAGGTGCCACAGGACTCCTTGTCACTTTTGCAGATCCAGACTAACACGGCTACCCCTCTGATACTTGTCCTGTAATGGTAGCAGTACTGTCAGGTATTGAAAAAAAGGCAGTGTTCATGCATGTATATGCTGTGCCCTGTGTACACTCATGCCCAACAGATCATACACGGATACTTGGTGTGGGTACAAGCAGTGTTTCCTATAAGCTGTGCGGCAGCACAGCTTCACTGGTGATTAATCAGCCCCACCCAGTCAGTCAGCTCTGTGCACGGAGCCCTGAGCCTCTTGACTGTGAGGGGCTGATTAATCACCTGTGAAGCTGTGCTGCCACACAGCTTAGAGGGAATACTGGGCACAAGGTACATGGAAAATTACCCAGGGGAAGTATTACCCAGTATATGGAAAATTACACAGGGAAGTATACACGTGTAGACATAGCCTAACTTGAGAGCTACCCTATTAGGGCATGTCTAGACTACATCCCTCTTTCTCACAGTAAATTAGACAGATTGAAATTGCAAATGAAGCCGGGATTTAAATTTCCTGCACTTCATTTGCATAATGGCGGCTGTGCTTTCTTTTGAAAAAGGGCTTTTCAAAAGTAAAATCACCATCTAGGCGGGGTTCCTGAAAATGCAGAACGGCTCTTGCGCATGAGGGGGTTTTTGCACAAAAAGGAACCGTGTAGAAAGCCGGCTCCCTGTGCATATTGACTCCAGACTACCCCACTCACCCTCTGCACTTGCTGCTTCTCTATCAAAGGCAGCAATGTGGAGGGGAAGGCAGGCAGACATGGTGCTCATGGGGACCTGGCTTTTAAGCCAGCTCCTGCCAGGCACCAGCTCCTGCTTCCTCCCTTGCTGCCTCTGATACAGAGGCAGCAATGGGGACAGGAAATGCATGTAGTTGATAAGATTAACCAATAAACCCAGGCTTAACAGTTAATTATGTAGTCATCTACACGATGCCATCTCTAGTCTTCCTTTATCAAAGCACAGGTGTATTCTCTCAGAAGTTCATCTAAGAAATAACCAATATATTGCTGAAACACAGTTCCATGTAAAATGTCCATATATTAAGACCATCGTCCAACTATTTCTTTATCAGCAAACATTTACATAGTTTTGAAAGTTGCAAATGAGACAGTTCTCTAAGACAGTGGTTTTCAACCTGTGGCCTGCGGATCCCTGGGAATCCACAGACTACGTGTAAAATTTCCAAAGAGGTCCTCCATCTGAAATTTTTTAGGGGTCTGCAAATGAAAAAAAGAAGTTGAAAATCACACTGTAGGAAGCTGGTAACTTAAACAATTTTTCTCCCCCTACTCCCTCTCAAACCCGAAGTTAGGAATAAACAAGAAAAAAGATTTAACTGACTTGACTGATCAAGTCCTTCATATTGCAGGAGGCTAATAGTTCACCACGTCAATGTCAAGTTGAAATATAAGAACTGCCATGCTAGGTAAGCCCAGTATTCGGTCTCCAATAACGGCCAGTACCAGAGTTTCAGTGGAATGTATGAAACACAGCAGTTGGAGGGATCCACTCCTGTCTTCCCATCCCAGTTCCTGGCAGCCAGAAATAAAAAGTCACCCTAAGCATGGGGTTTCATCCCTGACAATCTTAGCTAATAACTATTTCAGTGTCTATCTTCTATGAATTATCTAGTTTTATTTTGAACTTTTATATTTCTGTCCATCACAACTTCCTATGGCAATGAGTTCCAAAGCTAATTGTGCATTGTTTGTATTAAACTAGCTTTTTATTAATTTCATCATGTGATCCCTGGGTTTTAAATTGTGGGAAATGGTAAATAATACTTCTCTATTCATTTTTTTACACTATTTCATGATATAATATCCCTCTATCATATCCCCCTTAGTCATCTCTTTTCTATTATGAACAACCCTAATCTTTTTAAGTCTCTTCTCATATGGAAGCTCTTTCATACTCTTGGTCATCTTGGTTGTCCATCTTTGAATCTTTTCCAGTTCCGTTATATCCTTTTTGAGATGGGGCAACCAGCATTAGACAGAGTATTTAAGGTGTGGCATACAGCATCTTGATTAAACTTATATTTAATTTTAAATGAAAGTGTGCTGAAAGAGGTTGTCAGGAGAAATAAAGAATGTGCAGACAGTCTAAAAATGTAGGCCTACTTGTAATTTTGTTTTAAATTCCTACATGATGGTGATTTATAAATTAATATATGATGGCAGCT
The DNA here is from genome assembly GCA_019425775.1 of Rafetus swinhoei. Lineage (NCBI taxonomy): Eukaryota > Metazoa > Chordata > Testudines > Trionychidae > Rafetus > Rafetus swinhoei. Next base: position 48,913,947 of record CM033430.1, on the reverse strand, counting down.
GTGCTCCCTAATTCTTCAAGTTTTATTGTGATAAGTAATTTATGCTTATTCCTGATAACGTAGTTCTTCAGAAAGATTAAATTACAGATCAAAGCACCAGCCTGTGAGTATTATATATCTGTAGAGTGCTGATTCTGTTATGATGTGCTTAAGACTGAACCTTCAACTCCTGAAAAGGTAGCATGAAGTAATGTTTTCTACCCTAGACCAAGGAGTTAAATTGCATTTTTATGTTTTGCTTTTAGACTCAATTAATAGGCATATACATTGTTTCCAATACATTTAGCTATGAGATAAATTTGAAACATTCCAAAAATGCACACAGTGACAGCAGTGTATAAATTTATAGGCACAAGGGTGAGATGAAAGTTGAGGTGGTAGAAAGAATTTAAAAAACTGAGGCAGATGCAAGGGACAACCCAGAAAAAGCAAAGAGATTGCAGCTAATATCAAAGAATCTGTAATTATCAGATTCCTCACTGGCAAAAAGAGGACACAAACTAAAGAAAAACTAAAAATACATGTGTATTTAAAAGAGGATCAAGGGGTGACACAGCATACCTGCTGCATATGTGAGCTTAGAGAAGGAAAGTTTCTGTGGTCTCTGATTAGAGACAAAACAGATCATCTGGAAAAGTACAGACTGTGGAAGATGGCATGGATTAATAAGAAATCATGAGTATATCTGATAAATTTCTCACAGTGACAGTAAGACTCAAGAATTAAGCAATGACACTTCACTGAGATTTCAAGAAAGTTTTTAATATTATATTGCATACATACTAGCAAGCTTTATAAGATGTATTGAAAACACCAATTTAAAAGCAGGTCTTTGTAAAAGGTTATTGCTCATTGGGTACAACTTGGGTAAGGGGAGGCACATGGAAGTATGGCAGAGAACTTGTGACATCCACTTTTCACACATGCTTTACATTACCAGGTGTAAAGATGTCCCAGAGTATGCATCTTCTATACTGACTCCCTGAGAAGGCATGAGTATCAGGAATGGGGTCCTGCAGCTGCAGCTGCATCTGTCCAGTCATCAGGCATCTAATGAGCACAGCTAGTTATAACAGAACCACATGATTGGCTGAAGCAGTCAGGTGGTTTGCTCTTTTAGCCAAGCACCTCCACAGGACCAGAGCTGCTCAATGTCTCCTTATGTGCATCTCACTCAAAGCTCTATTCCAGCCTAGATGTGCCCTGCACCCAACCTCACACTAGTCCTGCCTTTGCTGTCTCCAGATAATTGGGTTCTGATGCTCAGCTCTGATGTCTAGTGCTGACTCTGTCTGAAACCTTGCCTCTGGAATTTGGACTCTAATTTTGGTTCCATTCTTTAGCTCCAGTCGCTGGCTCTGACTCTGCCTCAACTTTGGGCACTGGCATTTTGACTCGGACCACTAGACCTCACCCACCAATGACCCACTCACTCTCCTGACAAGGAAGCATCTTAGAAAAGGACAGATGAAAGCTTAAAACAGTAAATATAAAAGAACAGTATTTAGACACTAACTCAAGAAAGGGAAGGGGGCAGAGAAGATGCTACCAAGGAGGAATGTGAAGTTCAGTTTTAATATTAGTCAGTGCTTAAGAAAACCAAATATATGCTGGGATGCACAGAGAACAGGGATGTAAAATCCTGTTTAATCAGTTAACTGGTCAACCATTACATTTCATAGAATCATAAATACTAGGACTGGAAGGGACCTCGAGAGGTCATCGAGTCCAGTCACCTGCCCTCATGGCAGGACCCAGTACTGTCTAGACCATCCCTGATAGACATTTATCTAACCTACTCTTAAATATCTCCAGAGATGGAGATTCCACAACCTCCCCTAGGCAATTTGTTCCAGTGTTTAACCACTCTGACAGTTAGGAACTTTTCCCTAATGTCCAATCTAAACCTCCCCTTGCTGCAGTTTAAGCCCATTGCTTCTTGTTCTATCCTCAGAGGCCAGGAAGAACAATTTTTCTCCCTCCTCCTTGTGACACCCTTTTAGATACCTGAAAACCACTATCATGTCCCCTCTCAATCTTCTCTTTTCCAAACTAAACAAGCCCAATTCTTTCAGTCTTCCTTCATAGGTCATGTTCTCGAGAACTTTAATCATTCTTGTTGCTCTTCTCTGGACCTTCTCCAGTTTCTCCACATTCTTCTTGAAATGTGGCGCCCAGAACTGGACACAATACTCCAAGTGAGATCTAATCAGTGCAGAGTAGAGTGGAAGGATGACTTCTCATGTCTTGCTCACAACACACCTGTTAATGCATCCTAGAATCATGTTTGCTTTTTTTGCAACAGCGTCACACTGACGACTCATATTCAGCTTGTGGTCCACTATAAGCCCTAGATCCCTTTCTACCATACTCCTTCCTAGACAGTCTCTTCCCATTCTGTATGTGTGAAACTGATTGTTCCTTCCTAAGTGGAGCACTTTGCATTTGTCCTTATTAATCTTCATCCTGTTTACCTCAGATCATTTCTCCAATTTGTCCAGATCATTTTGAATTATGACCCTATCCTCCACAGCAGTTGCAACCCCTCCCAGCTTGGTATCATGTACAAACTTAATAAGCGTACTCTCTATGCCGATATCTAAATCGTTGATGAAGTTATTGAACACAACCGGTCCTAAAACAGACTCCTGCGGGTCCCCGCTTGTTATACCTTTCCAGCAGGATTGTGAACTGTTAATAACTACTCTCTGAGAATGGTTATCCAGCCAGTTATGCACCCACCTCATAGTAGCCCCATCTAAGTTGTATTTGCCTAGTTTATTGATAAGAATATCATGCGAGACCGTATCAAATGCCTTACTAAAGTCTAGGTATACCACGTCCACCGCTTCTCCCTTATCCACAAGACTCATTATCCTATCAAAGAAAGCTATCAGATTGGTTTGACATGATTTGTTCTTTACAAATCCATGCTGGCTGTTCCCTATCACCTTATTATCTTCCAAGTGTTTGCAGATGATTTCCTTAATTACTGTACTTGCTTCATTATCTTTCCTGGATAATTTAACTGGTTAACCGCTTAAATGGGATCCGTAGTGCAGTGGGCCCGGCCAGACTGGAGCAGCCTCAGCCTGGCCAGGCTACCAGATAACCTGTAAGAATTACCTAGTAAGGGTGATGCTTACCACTTAACCAGTGACATCCCTAATAGAGAGAGGATTAGATCACCAATCCCATGAGACTATAACAGTGTTTAAAGAAAAAAATTTTGCTCCTTCATTTGGAGCACTGTGCAGTTTGGCCATTTTACAGTATCTGGAAGACTGTAAAGTTTAAAAATGGAAGAATAAAGGGTCTTGAGAATGTGGGAAAGCTAAATTCATTAGAAGATGGTAATGACTGAGGAGCCTCTAGCTCACCAAATATTGAATGGAAAGGAAATATTCTGCTAAGCTGTTATAGAGTGACAGGGGCAGGAAAATAATTTAAAAAGAATAATTATTTTCTAAATAGATAATTAGCATAAGAAACAGACAAAGAGGCAGTAATAGAAACTGCATAAAGAATGCCAGTCTGGAGGGTGACATAATACAAGATACAAACATGAGCTGCAGGCTCTTCTGTAATCTGTAGAATGTACCCAAGCTGTATAACTGTCCATGAATGTATTTGAAACTTTTATCATTAGGCACATACCTGGCTAATGTGGATAATTGTGTGTGGTCATTGTAGTACTCTGAGGGGATTCATTGACGTCAATAAGAAACCCGAATTCTAGCAACATCCTACAGTTTGCATATGTTAAGTTTAGCTTCAATGTACGCTATCCTATTTACTGAACAACAGCATTTTAAGCCATTTCTACACCCTTACAGCCTGAATTCCTCTACTTTCCTAAAAGTACAACCATATTCTTCCTGTATTTCAGATTCACAGCCTTTTAGTAACTGAAGCATTCTGGTGCCACAATTTACATGGCAAATGTGGGGTTCTTTCATGTAGCACTACAACTGGCAATTCAGCCCTTACAGACCACACACTGACGCTGTGTTTGCTGTATTATGCTAAGTTTTCATTGAATACCAGGTCTGTATGTGTTTTAGACCTTGGTGTGTCCTGTAAGTAACATTAAACATACTTCAGTTATAGTGATGCCATCCACTTACAAAAGCAAGTGCATACAATCTTCTAGCTGAAGGGATGTAGCCAGAGCATCTCTAAGGGCATGTCTAGACTACATCCCTCTTTTTTAAAAAAAAAAATGAGGAGTACAGGATCTTTCAAAAAAGCCTCTTGCACAAAAATGGAGCCTAATTAATTATGCAAATGAGGCATAGCGATATTCCACGCTTTGCCTCATTTGCATATTTTTTGCACAAAACGGGGGCAGCGTAGACATAGCCCAAGAGTTTTGGAGTATGCTCTCTACTTTACTTTGGGAAACACTGCACTGGACCACAGAGCAACATAACTGTTCCTTGCACTTAATACTTCATAGAATCATAGAATACTAGGACTGGAAGAGACCTCGAGAGGTCATCAAGTCCAGTCCCCTGCCCCCATGGCAGGACCAAATACTGTCTAGACCATCCTTGATAGACATTTATCTAACCTACTCTTAAATATCTCCAGAGATGGAGATTCCACAACCACCCTGGGCAATTTATTCCAGTGTTTAACTACCCTGACAGTTAGGAACTTTTCCTAATGTCCAACCTAAACCTCCTTGCTGCAGTTTAAGCCCATTGCTTCTTGTTCTATCCTCAGAGGCCAAGATGAACAAGTTTTCTCCTCCTCCTTATGACACCCTTTTAGATACCTGAAAACGGCCATCATTTCCTCAATCTTCTCTTTTCTAAACTAAACAAAACCCAGTTCTTTCCAGCCTTCCTTCATAGGTCATGTTCTCTAGACCTTTAATCATTCTCGTTGCTCTTCTCTGGACCCTCTCCAATTTCTCCACATCTTTCTTGAAATGCAGTGCCCAGAACTGGACACAATACTCCAACTGAGGCCTAACCAGCACAGAGTAGAGCAGAAGAATGAATTCTCATGTTTTGCTCACAACACACCTGTTAATGCATCCTAGAATCATGTTTGCTTTTTTTGCAACAGCATCACATTGCTGACTCATATTCAGCTTGTGGTCCACTATAAGCCCTAGATCCCTTTCTGCCATACTCCTTCCCAGACAGTCGCTTCCCATTCTGTATGTGTGAAACTGATTGTTTCTTCCCAAGTGGAGCACTTTACATTTGTCTTTATTAAACTTCATCCTGTTTACCTCAGACCATTTCTCCAATTTGTCCAGATCATTTTGAATTATGACCCTATCCTCCAGAGCAGTCGCAACCACTCCCAGCGTGGTATCATCTGCAAATCCCTTCACATAACTAGTCATGGCAGAGCAACCACAGGCTGTTGGCTTATTAGCTGGCTGCCCCTCTAACAGTGCTAAGTTGCTACATCATGGAGCTACAAAAGATGGACCATTTTAAAAGTTCACTTTGCAGGTCTTGATGATGTTTACTAGAAGTACAGGAATGAAATCTGTATAATGGAATCACAAAGGATAAGCAAATCTGTGGAGTTGATTACTGTACTCTGCTGATCTACTCTGTCACAGCCAGCTTACTCATGGGATACATTTCTGAGAGGGACTGTCTCTCCTAGGTATTGCTTTATAAGAGCAGCACATGTTTCAACTTATGTACACTTGTGACTGAAGCATTCTAGGGAACCCAACAATACTGAAAAATTAATGAAAAAATTAAAAGGACAATTGGATCAAAGGAGCAAAAGCTGTAGCTTAAATATTACTATTTTCAAATTTGCTAATTCTTTAGAAAGAGGTTAGGATCTAGGCTCTAATCTATCCTTGATGTCTGAGGGATTTTTGCAAGTAACTTTCATCCAGGTGAGTGAGACCATTTATGAATCTACTATGCACTTTGGTGCTTTAAGTGTCTCATTTAAATTAAATGAATCTCAGAGGTGCACAGCTATAACAGCTGATTTCCAGTTTGCAGTTATAAGTAGGCCTGGGTAAAGGGTTATCTCTAACACTTGTTAGATTTTGATGGCCACTCTTGCAAGTATATTTGACAAATTCAGCACTTAATATTATCCATTATCAGAGGCTGAAAGGAGTCACCTGTGCAAAGGAGTGTCCTTTACAAATACCAGCCACCTTCACATTTTAAGTATGATGTGTTTGTATATTTCCATTAATATTCATCACATGATTTGAGATTCTCTGTTGAAAGGCAGTAAGTGCTAAGCATGGAAGGAGTGAGTTAGGAAATCTTCACTTCTAATCCTTATTAATACTTCCTCTGGCCTTGAACAAGTCATAATTTAACTTTTCCCTTCCTTAAAAAAGGGGCTAATACTGAAGCACTTCAGTGGTTGTATTAGTAGCTGTGGGGATATAGGGAATGCAGGATTAGACTCCTTCTTGCATATATCACAAAGTTGTCATGTGTCTTAACATTACCTTTGAAGTGAAGTGCAGGTTCATAATTATAAAGATGTTTGTACGTCTTAAGAGTTTGTTTAAAAACAAAAACTCAAATGACATCCCAGAAGCTGCTATGGTAACGACTTGAGGGAAAAAACAAGATCTGTAAACTGAAGTGTTTTGGGGAAAATGTGGCTTAAAAGCCAGAATTTTGGGAATTGAAGCACCTGTGCAAAGTCAGCTGATGAGCTAGGTGAGCTCCTCTAAGTACAGTGTCAGAGTGCTAACATGGAGTATAGTCACTGGAGTATTTGATACTTGGAGTATAAAAGCAGCACTGATGTTGAGAAGAAAATGGAAATCTTGCATGTTTTGGAATCTATCTGTAGTTTCTGCTCTGATTTGAGTGATAGTCTATTTTGCCACAGTAAATCTGACGTATACTCTGCCCTCAATTTATAGAGTCACCTCTCCTAGGGGGAAACTGGAAGATACTTTTTTTCCTGAGCATGTGCCTGTGAGATCTGTGTTAACATTTGTTGTGATATTTAAGACACAATGAAGGGGATTCCTGTGCTTCTGGTGGAGTAACTCCCTATTTGGATACTGCTAATGCTAAAATGTCCCTGAAAGGGAGTGCTTATCTATGAGTATGATGTAATTTAAAAGATCTCTCCCTTCCCATTCTGAAGTGGACAAGACTTGCACTAGGAGAAAGGACATTCCTGATTCTTTGGGGGAAGTGGGTGAGGAAAGGGTTAATTTGCTGCAAGGAACACAGCTGCCTGCTCTTGTTGCAGGAATCTGCAAGGGAGCAGGGTGGGGTTATCCCTATTGACTCTGTTTAGTCTGCCTCAAAAGGGAGCAGAGAGACCAACTGCAAGGAAGAGGAATAGTCCTGGGCTGGGAAGTGTGCTATGGAACATAGCGAGTACCCCAATGATGTTGGTGAGCTGAAGTAAACTTGATTCCTTTGTGCTTCTGTTTGCCTTAAAGGGATAGAAGACTTCTTGGTTTGTTAGTTGTCTGGATGAAGGACTTTGATGGGCTTAGTTTCCTGACTTTGCATATCTGACTTTACCTCCACTTCAAGTTAAATGCTGTCTTGTCAACATCAATATTCAGTCTGTCTCTTGGAAGTTTGCAAAGTGCATTTTAAATGCTTGTTTGCTCAATGGCTTCTTCCTGAGGCATAAGAAAAAAAAAGCCATGAATGAATTGGGAAAGTGTCCTAGTCCTGCACCCATTGCTGCCAGCGCAGGCACCCCTAGAATACTGGGTTTCTCACAGGTGGAGGTGATGTGCTTGTAGAAACTTCTTAACAAAATATAGGCAATTAATCTCTATCCTCTAGGTCACTAGTATCAAACTGCAAACACTATATAAGAAGTGTTATCTAAAACCTTGTGTTCGGGTTCTAGTACATAGAGCACTGAATCAGAGCCAGCAGCTCTGACTCTAGTTTCAGCTCTACCAGTGACCTTTGCAGATTAGAACTTTGCCAGGTATTAACACTGAATTTCACAGCTCTGTTCTTGGGTTTTAATTCAATATTGTTAAAGCATAAGCAAATGGGCTATTGCACTGCAACTGCTCCTCCTTGGGTGGGAATAGGGTTGTCAGATGGTTTCAACAAAAATACTGGGCACACTTGACATTACATCACAATCTACATTACATCTTATTTAGAAAATACCAAACACTTATATTTTCTCACTTATATTTTCTCAATTTGTTCCCCGAACAGAAAGCTCAAATACTGGACTGTCTGTTTCAAAACTGGACAGCTGGCAACCCTAGGTGGGAAAGGCCCCCTTATAATCTTGTGCAGTAGCCTAGTTTCCCACACTGGTAATGTAAAGACTGTGCCAACAACAATACCAATTGTGCCTGCTGCATTCACATGTTAAGGAAGATGCTTATTTTTTTTATTGTCATATATTAATTAACTTGGATTCTTGGGGGTTCCAAAAATAGAGGTGGTTCTTGAATGCTAAAAGAGCACTTAGTTTCAAACTGTGCATCCCTTCCAAGCCCGTGTACCTATCCGTTGAGCTGTATGTTAGGCTGTAGGCTCTGAATCCTTCCCTTTGGTGTCTAGACAGCAGCTATATAGAGAGGTGTTCTTTTAAACTTGACTATGATCCTTGGTTATTGATTGTCTCCATTAAAACTATACCAGGGCTACTGATGATTTTTCTAACATTTTTGAAAACCATAATTAAATGGAGTTTTAGTATAGGTTGTGAATTTGTGTGTGTGTGTGGTTTTGTTTTTAAATCTGCTTAATTCCTGCCTTGGAAACGTTCTTGATTTAAATTTCAATTTTAAAAGGAAAGTGAAAGTATAGATACATTACTGCTGAGGTTCTATTGATTTCTTCATTGACAGAGTGAAACAGAGTTTTGTGGATAGTGGTCGGGGGATGTTATGTCTACTGATGGTTACTGAGGTTTATATGCATGATATAAGCAGCCTTTGAAGGTGTCTCTTTCGCATATCCTGTTTTATATTATCAGTGTGCTCTCAGAAGTGGCTAACCAATCAATGATAGTGGTAGTTGACACTAGACTTGCTTGATGGTTGCAGCAAGAGAGGCAGTGGTATATAATTTCAAACCTCAGTTGGTGAAAGAGCTCTGTGAATCTCAAAAGGTTTTCCCTTCCACTAACAGAAGGTGGTCCAATGAAAGCCATTACTTCATCCACCTTTTCTCTCTCGATATATAGCTTGGCTAACTCAGAATCCTGGTATGGTATAGTTAATGTTGTTGTTGGGGTTTTTTAAAAAAATAACTCTTAATGTCAGCACTTGCAGAATCAATTTTCTCTTTTTGTACTGTGAAAATATTGCCCCACTAGTAGCATGTGTAGACTAAACAAGGCAAAAAAGCTGGGATTTGTGTAGAAAGAAATGGTTATGCAGACATTATCTGAACAGAATGGATAATTTTGCAGTCCTGTTCTTGTCATGGATTAATTCCCCTGGTTTCAGTCTCTGTTGTTTTCTTAGCATCTGAGATGCTCCATCACTTCTGCTCAGTGATACTGATTTTGTTCTGGCTTTCATTGCTTTTATGTTTTTTCATGGCTTTGGGAAAGTGTTTGCCAGGCGCAGAGGAGCTGTTGCCAAATATACACACTCAATAATTGGAGAATAATGTGCAGTAGAAAGAGAAAGTTTTAAAATACGCTCTCTCTCTGGAATGAAATGTCACTTTGTGCTCTTGTAAATTGTCTGAGGAATCTGCACAGTATCTTGTAATTAAAAACTTGCTTTATCTGTCAGATCATAGAAGACACTTCAGATTCACTGGCTAGAAGATACCAGGTGCAGTAACTACCAAAGTTTTGTGTCAAGTGCTGGTGTATTGTAGGCTTCTCAATGTGTGTAGGATGGATAACTGATAGCTGCTTGTCCTTGAAACTTAACTTTTGGTTTTGTGCCCCCGGTAGCTTGATACTCACTATCTGAGCTCTTCAGTGGCAATATCTTGAGATTCTTTCTATATTCTCTTCCAGCACCATATCTGCTTGTAGCACATAGGGACTTATTGTGATAATACTGTTGTATCAGTCTTGACTTTCTTGATCTCTTCAAGAAAGATGGAATTTATATTCTCATTAGACACACACACTCAACCTTTCTAGGCTTTAACTTTCTAACTCTTGCATTGTCACTTCTTTTGAAAGGGGTGTATGTCATCCTTTTCCATGTGTTCCTGCAGTTCCTTTAGCAACTACATTTAAAAATTAATTACCACTTATTTTCAGCTGCTTCTTCTATTTCCATGTGTTCTACTATCTCACTTCAGTTCTCTCAAAAGTGAATTGGAAAAAAAAGTATATTTGAGTACAAAGACTGACTCCCACTTTCTTTCTTCATATGCTAGAAATATCAGATGGTGTTTGCTCTCTACTGTTCTTCCTTATTCCCCTGTATGTCACACACTTCAACTTAAAGTGAACACCTTATGTAATCAGCCTTTCACTACCATATGACTTGGCTCTTTAGAAGTGTGTAGGATGGAAGGGAGTAATAGATCAAGTGTAGTACCTTACAAAGACAGCAAGAAGTACAGGTAAAGTTAGTGAAGTATTGCAATTCTCCTAGCGAGAAGACTTCAAAATATAGGTGACTAGTATTTACTTTTACAGCTGCTGTATGGATTGCATTCTAACTGTTCTGAAACTACCACTGTACCATGGGCTAACTTGAATAAAAGCATAACTTTCAAACTATAGGATCTATTGGTTCATTACACAGACTCCATTACTGTTTAGATTTTAAACAACAAGTGTTGTGTAAATTATTTTTTTAAATAGGGATGTAGAATTGGTGGTTTATAGCAAAGTGGAAACTATGTCTACAAAGTAAATCTAGTAACTGGACTGTCAGTGATTTAGAACTATTTATGATCAATACAGGAGCACTACCTGGCTGTGTCTACATTGGCATGACTGCGCAAAAGCACCCACTTTTGCGCAAAATCATGCTGCCTGTCTATACTGGCGGGGAGTTCTTGCGCAAGAACACTGACGTTCTAACGTGTGAAATCAGGGCTTCTTGCGCAAGAACTATGATGCTCCCGCTCAGGAATAAGCCCTCTTGCGCAAGAGGCCAGTGTAGACAGGCAACATGAATTTCTTGTGCAAGAAAGCCCGATGGCTAAAATGGCCATCGGCGCTTTCTTGCGCAAGAGAGCATCTACACTGGCACGGATGCTTTTGCGCAAAAAAGCACATGCCAGTGTAGACCCTCTCTTGCGCAAATACTTAAACGCAAAAACTCTTGCGTTAAAAGTATTTGCGCAAAATCTTGCCAATGTAGACGTAGCCCTTAGGTGTATGTTAACCTGAGTGGCATAAATGTATATAATACTGCATGACCAAAAATTACCAATAGACCTGAAAGCAATGAGTTGTCAGGAATAATGTAGAACAGGAGTCAGTAACGTTTTCAAATCCAAGAGCCAAACTACGTCAAAATTCAGAACAAGTGGTAAACAAAGAACAGTATACAACTTAATCATCATGTCCGTTAACAATATTAATAGCAGCATAAATGAAACCTTGTATTCACAGACTTTATTTAATGGGACTTCTGCTGCTGGATGAGGGGTTGGGCCAGAATTGCAGTAGCCAGATCGTGGCTTCCCCTCCTACCCATGCTGCAGCCCTTTCTTCAGTTAGATGGGAGTGGGACCACGGGGCCTGCCCCAGGATCGGGGCTGGGGACAGGACGTTGTGGCTAGATGAGTGCTGGGCCCCAATTGGGATCTTGTTGCCGCAGCCCTGGCCCCAGGAGCAGCCACGCCATCCTGGGCTCCGGCATGTGGGGCAGCAGGGATGACCAAAAGAGCCATGTTTGGTGCCATACTGAGCCATAGGTTGCTGACTCCTACTTCATCATATTGGTTTCATAGCATTAGTTTATAACTGTAAAGACATGCCTTTTTATTATTGTTGACATTGCATGATGGGCCCTGGTCCAGACTGGGGCAGGGACCATATGTTTGTTCAGCAAACTGCATTAATTGCCCAAAGAGATTACATTTTCTTTGTCAAAAAGTCACAAACATGTCCCTTCTGCTCCCCATCCCCTAATAAAATTGACAAGCCTGCCCTTGCCAACTTGAAAACAGATATTGCCAGGAACATATAGTCATGGCTATCTCCACTCTTAAGATGCCCTGTTTGAGAAAAGGAATGTCTACTGCCTTCCCCTCTTGCATGTTGTGTGTATTAGGAGGGTGGAAGGCAGAGAATAGAAAAGCTATTGCTGTGTATTTCTCCTAGGAGACTAGATATTCAGGGATTGGTAACTGGGAGGCAGAGCCTTTCATTTTTGAGATGCATTCAGGCTGGTGACCATGTCAGCTGTGAAAATAATTGCTGTCTAATCGTATTTTAACCTGTATAAAAGATTGTTGCCTTTTTATGGTAGAGAAGCCAGTTACAAGAAGGACAACCTTGATGGAAAGTGAATTCTGCTTTCACCTTGAGGGTTGATTGAGACAAAAAGTAGCATAGCTTGTACTGCTCTTGTCTATGCTGTGCCTAGTCTATAGACCAAACTTAATGACTCTTTGAGCAATGCATGACAATCCTAAGAAGTGCTGGGGCTCATTTCAGCTCTGCAGGAGGTGCCTGCTGAGGGGGAAGGGAGGGTGTCTTGGAGTTTTCAGCCCTGTGGGAGGCACCTGCTCAGGCTTAGGGCTTCAGATGCTTCAGTTGCTTTTGCTGCAGCTTCTTCCCAAGGATAAAAGACCCCTCCCTGCATCTCCCCGCTGTTAGCTGTGCATGGAGAGTCTGTGACTAACATCTGGGAGCTTGAGAGAGGCCACTGAAGAAAAGAGGGGGAATGTGCCTGGGGTATGTGACTCAAACTGTTGAGGGCACAATTTATAGGTTCAACCTTCCCAGCTCTTTCAGGTGGCAGTTTTATCTGGTAGAAGCTCCTAACCCCGCCATTCTGTTGCGGGGCAGAAGTTCCAAGCTCCTTCCCCTGTTTGATAGGTGGAAAATTGGGGGCTGGGGGCTGCAGTTTAGTCACTCCTTTGTTACAAACTGTCAGCCTGGTGCCTTGCACATGACACTAGCAACTTCTAAAAACCTTCACCTTGGCTAGGAGGGCTCTGAAATCCATATTTCACTGGAGACTACTGAGAATAGCCTTTTTCCTGATCTTAAGCAAAGCACTGGGCTGTGTTGTCATGAGGCTAAAGCAGAATGCTTGATGGCAGTATGTTCGTTGTTCTGAATGAGTGACATCTCTGGCTGTGTGTGTTTGTTTTTATTTTTTAAGGGGCATCCTCGCCAGACATGGAATCTACCTATGCAGGAGGCTTGCTAGATATGGTGAAGGGAGGAGCAGGGAGACTCTTCAGCAACTTGAAGGACAACCTGAAAGACACTCTAAAAGATACCTCTTCAAAAGTTATGCAATCTGTTGCCAGGTATCGTACTACCAGAGCGTCTCCATGTAGGCAAAACCAATATTGTAGCTGCAGGATGTAAGTGGGGAGGAAACTACTTTGTCCCTAATTGGCATTGCACAAAGAACCTGGGAAAAGACCAGTTTATCTAGAATACTTAAGAGTGTTTGTGACTTTCATGATTGAGTTGGTCTTATAATTGGATATATTGTTTAAATGAAGTTAAGACCACTAAAGCAAAATTTGTAACCTTGGGATGAGTCAACATCAGATCCTGAACTTCCTGGTGGGCCTTTCCTAGCCATTCTTTTCTCCAAGTCTCTCTTCCGCTCTGTTTCCCTTATGCAATCCCACTTCTACCCTATGCAGACTGCTCCTCTTTTTGTTCCGATCCTTAAATCCATTCTTGAGTGCTACCTTTTAAGAAAATTGAGTTGAGTTGTTGCACAGGCAGTTCGTCACTGCTGCTGACCACACCTGGACTATGCACTGTACTCTAGTGCCGCCTTGTGGTGTGCTCTGTGTATTCTGGGCTCACCTGAGTTGGCAGAGCACTGCATAGCTCATGATCCTCAGAGAGGCTTTCAGGTGTCTGTGGAAGTGATTGACTATGGAGAGAGCTTAAAAATTTCCATTAGAAATTGGAATCAAGGTAGCTCCCAATAATGGAAAGTGGAGGATGCTTCTTTTGAAAAGAAGCATGCAATGGGGTAAAGACAGCTGGGTATAAAAATCAGATTTGTTCAAGCCATTGTTGGAAAGCAATATTTTAAAACTCTGCTTTTCATCTTGTTTAGACTTAACTATAGTATAGTATACTTAAGTATAGTAAGTAGTTTCTCACCTGTTATCCATTCCTAACCTGAAGTGAGCTTTTGTGGAGAAACATTGTTGTCTTGGCTTCTGTATCCCTTCTGAGCTCAGTCTTCTCCTGTATGTAGGTGTGCATGTTAACAAGTGTCTTTCCTGTTTTCTTTCTTTTAGTTACACCAAGGGGGAGCTAGATATTTCTTATGTTACCTCAAGAATCATTGGTAAGTGTCAGTCACTTGTGTAAATGAAATCATGCTGTCTGTGGTACTGTATGAACCCACTTCTGAACCCTGTTATGGTTCACACTTACTCTTATGTTTGGTCTTGATAGTTATGTCGTTTCCTGCTGAAGGGGTTGAACTGGGGTTCAGGAATCACATTGAAGATGTGCGGACATTCTTAGATTCGCGACATGCTGACCACTACACCGTGTTCAATTTGTCACAGAAGTCTTATCGTAGTGCCAAGTTTCATAATAGGGTAAGTGCTTTCTATTGGGTAACAAAGCCCATGATCACAAACTTTGGGGGACCTACAGTTTCCTATATTTCTTGGTATCTTGCTCGGAGGCCTTACAACACACAGGAACAGGCTGACTTTAAATACCCATCATGCTCCCTGGATTCTGGCCTCCTGTGGAGCCTCAAACAGCTCTTGGCATAAGTGTTAAAGCAACCTTTGAAGGCTCAGTGCTAATGGATGTAACTGCACCAGAGTTTGCAATGGAAGACACTCTAGGGCTTCTTACGTTGCCCTTATGCTGTTTTTGCCTCCTGTTCAGCTACTAGAATGGGGGTGGGCAAATACCAGTCTGCCAGGGTTAGTTCCTGGCAGGCCCCCATGCCACCATATTTACCTATTTAAAAGCAAGATCCCCTGAGCACTGTCTCAACAGTACTGCCTGTCTCTCTCCCTCCCCCCACCCCTGCACTGCTGCTTCTATTAGAGGCAGCGGGGTTTGTGCTGAAGGGCACAGCTGCTGCAGGTATGGGGGATCACTGCTCTTATTGGCCAGGAATGGCAATCTGCAGCCAGTGGGAGCTGCAATCATCTGTATCTGTGGAGGTACAGATAAATATAGTGGCAGCAACCTGCCACAGGCTAACCCTTGTGAACAAATGCTGCTTTATTGCCCACCCCTGTACTAGGAACTGGTGCAGAGGAGTGAGGAATAAGTACTTATTCTTGCCAAAAAAATTCTGACTTATCCGTCTATAAAAAGTAGTGTAGTATAGGATTGTTAAAAGGTGGATATTTAACTAATCGAGTAGTCAATAGGCACCCTGCTTAGTCCCAGCTCACACCGGGTTCGGAACCAAACCCTGCTGCAGCTCTGCAGTTTAAAAGGCAGTAGTAGCCGGGGGGAAAGGGGAGAGAGCTGGCTGCTGGGCTCCTACTTCCTTTTAAATTGCAGAGCCACAGTGGGGTTTGGTCCCGCACCTGGTGCAAGCTGGGACTGAGCCATGTTGCCTGCTCAGCCGGCAGCAGCACCTGTCCATGGGGGAGGGGTCCCAGCGGGAAGTTGGGACCTCCAGGAGACAGGGGCTGCTGCCATGAAGCAGTCCATGTCCATGGCAGCCTGGCCGTGGACAGGAGCTGCTTTGGTGGCAGCCGCTGCGTGGCCCTCCCCGCCTCTAATAGAAGCAACAGTGCAGGGGCAGGGAGAGACAGGTGGCACCGTTGAGACGGTGCTTGGGGGATCTGGCTTTTAAGCTAGCTTTCCCCCCCCCCCCCCCCCATCTTGCTGCCTATGATATAGAGGCAGTAAGGCAGGGGGTGAATGCGAGTAGTCACTCGACTACTTGCTAGGTAGTTGACTACTACCTTACATCCCTAGTATAGTGTATTGACTGAGATGCGCATCTCTTTACAATTGTAGTATGTATGACTGAAAATAGCTCTCATCTGCATTGCAACCAAACAGTGTAATACTCTACTGAGGCCTGAAAAGCAGAAGAGAATGCAATCAGCTACCTACTGATACTGTATGTAAGGAAGCTTCACTTCTTTTCTAGACAGAATTAAAAAAACAAAGCAGTGAGAACCGGTATCCTAGCAAAGGTACTTCTAAAAAGTTTTCTTAAAATAAAACAACATACTTCTGGGTTGCAAAATTGTCCTGAGTTGCATAAAATCTTGATGCAGGACCACCAATGGGGGGCAGGGGAGCAAAAGAGGCAACTGCCCCAGGGCTCAGTGTTTCAAAGCAGCTCAGGGCTCCCAGCCATCTCTGCCACTGCTACAGTAGTGGTAGTGGATGGAACTCCGAGTTCTTTTTTGATTATTGCTGCAGGGTGTGCTCCAGGTAGCACTAAGGGCTCATCTAGACTATGCTAGAGTGTCAAAAGAGGATATGCAAATTCCGCAGGAGATTCCGATCTCACTTTCGGAAGAGGAGCTTTCAAAAGTGAAAGTAGTTTAGATACGGCTTTTTCGGCAAACCCCCTCCCTTGTCGAAAAGTCACGTAAACCTCATTTTTTGAGGAAGAGTGGCTTTTCGACAAAGGGGGGGGAAGATTCACTGAAAAAGCCGCATCTAAACTACTTTCACTTTTGAAAGCTCTGCGAAGTGAGATCCTCTTTCGACATTCTAGCGTAGTCTAGAGGAGCCCTAAAGGCTGTGGGGGAGGGGCGTTCCAAGTGACACTGAGGACTGCTTGGGGGGCTGGCACTGTGTGCACTCTGGGCCCTGCCATTTCCATCTGAGGCCCCGCCCCTTCCAGGAGCACACAGTTCTCTCCCCTTCTCCCCCATGCAAGGGCCCATGGAGACTGTCGGCTCCTCTGAATTGGTGACAACTTTCATTTTTTGAGGGCAGGAATATCTGGTGGCTAAAGGACCGGATTGGAAGTTAGCTAAGGGTTCTGTATCTGCCTCTGCTACTGGCTTATTTGAGAAGCCAATATTTTCTGCCTTAGTTTCCTCCTCTGTAAAACCAGAATGATACTAGAGAAAAGTGTTGGGCTCCAGTTAATTGAACACTTGAAAACATTTGGAGATGCCTATAGATACAGCAGGTAGAAAATATCTAATACATAATGGTAGGAAAATTTTGCTACCAAATGATCCTCCTCCTTTCTAGCTTGATCTTCCACAAAAGTGCAACAGTAATTACTAGACGTCACTTTTCATTTGTGGGTAAGGTAATCTCTTGCTATAGTAGCTTAACTTCTATTTTTTCGGATTTACAGTTGAGTCCATTTGCAGCCATTGTATAGATCAGCCCTTCCATTTACATTGATGCACACACTATGGATTTTAACACCAAAAATAGCTCAGTTTGTAAACTGGCTTTCTGTGAGGGTGTTGCATGCTGTAAATGAATCGGAAAACCTATTAAATTAAAGTAATGAAAGTGCTTTTAATTCACTTTTGCTTAACAAATATAGATGTCTGCTGACAATGGAGCTGAGATAAGGAGTACTCAAACAGACTAACATCAGGGCTTATATGCATCAGTGGGATATGCAGCTGGATCTGTATTTTCAGCAGTTCATCTTAAAATATTTTAGTGGTATTGCTGCTGCATTTGAAAGAATGCTATAGGCAGAAAATAGAATTCATACTCTTATTTAACACCGGGTATGTTAACTACTAAGAATGACTAGTCATTTTGTTAGCTGTTGCCTCAAGACATGAGGAGAAAATGATAAATAACATTTATTAAAATGCAGCATCTTAGGTTTCTGGGCTGGGATAGTCTGCCTCAAGTAGGCAGGCAGGAAAGATATGGTGATTATGAGAAAACATAATTGAATAATTGTGCCATGATGCTCTTGCAATGCATGTGGTATACACACACATACAAAAAACCCCTAATCAATTCTGAAGGAGCTGGACTCCTTGTATAACTCTTTTCCATTTAGGCTTTGGCTCAGAATTAACTGAGAAGTGTTCTTCCAATCCCTTCCACACACAGTAGCGCTGCTTCTGTTCTTTATTTAAAGTGGATAATTAGTTTCTTTTTCTCTCAACCCCCCCCTCCCCCCCCCCAGAGGAAGTCTCATCTTCCATAACCCTTTTGCCACCTGGCTTATTCTCCCCTTTTTAACAGATTTGTGAAGAGGAAAACTAGCTCTCCTATCTAAAGATAGGATACCGTTTTATAAAAATAAGCAAGGCAAAATTTAGAGCCATTGGAAGAACAGAAATAACAACAGTATAAAGTTCATTGGACTACTAAAGGGCTATTCTTCTAATGACTTTCCTGGTAGTAGGTTGTCTGGCAGTTTCCCAAGGAAGCTGGAAGCAATTCAAAATAATAGTTGGTGCATTAAAAACAAGATGATGATACTGTCCTAACATAGGATAAAAAACATGGCCACTATATTTTAAAAGTCATATAAAACTTCCACTTATTTGTATGTTGTGTTGAATTTCCTTAGTGATATTAAGGTAGCACTTCAAATAAAGGAAACTGCGTAACATATACTTAAAAATTTCCTAATTACATATCTGCTTACTGCCCTGTAATTACAGACCAACTAAATGCATAATTATGGACTGCTTGAAATGCATATTCACTTTATAGATAGTAATGGCTTTTCAGAGCCGTTGCAGTCTGCTGCATCAAGACTAGTTAAAAGCCATTTAGTTCATGGGTCATTGGTCATATTGACAGTAACAGTCTCTCTTGGAGAACAGCAAAACACAATCGAGTCTAATTGCCTGCTTTCAAAAATCCTGGTGCAAAACTGTCTGGAAAAAATGCATTTCAGTTTGCCTGGTGATAACCTAATAGAATGGCCTAACATACACGCCTTGTGCTTAATGCGAGCACTCCCTAATGTGTGCTATAGATCAGAATGACTATTTCTAACTATGTACAGTAGACTTCCGATAATCCGGAACCTATGGGATTTAGGTGGTGCCGGATTATCAAATATGCCGGACTATCAGGAGGTACTATAAGCAGGTTATATATATATATATATATATATACTGTATACATTATATACTGTATATAAAGTGTTCTTAACCCTTTTTATTGTACATACTGTATACAGTATACTGTAATGTTTTAGTTTTTAAGCCTTTTTACCCTTTTGCTCAGTTCAGCTGCTGCCGCTGTTACCTTGTGACTCATTTTTGCCAAAGCTCACTCACTAGGCTCTTGCCATTTTGATGCCGGACTATCAGGAGTGCCGGACTATTGGATGCCGGACTATTGGAGTTTTACTGTACATACGTACATTGAGAATTGTTACAGATCTTAACTGCAGCAACAGGTGGAAAACAAATGGAAATGGAAAACATGCTTATGGGGAGTTCCAGCCTTGCTGTAGTGTAGATCCTCTTACTAGCATTAAAGATTCTAACTAAATAGAATACAAAATACAGAATTAATTGCTTAGACATTATGGGCAGAGTCTGAGTAAGATGTCTTGCCAAATTCATCTCTCTCTTTTTAAGTGCTTTTATATGATTATCCCAAGGAATTTTCCCATATTTAGGACTGTCTAACCAAACAATCTTTTCCTCTTCTCCCCCACCCCCGCTCCCCCCAAGCTCCATGTCTGCTTGGAGGGAAACTGCCTGTCAGACAGAGTGAAACTTGGTACTGCAGCTTCCTATTAACATCTTTTTAAATGGCATTAATTTAAAAATAAGCCAAATGAAGAAATAGGTTTGTGGAAGGTTTACTGATCTGCAACTTGGCAAAGCACTGCAAACATTGTCCTTGAGACAACTGTGTGATTCAGAGAGTATGTGGATGAGGGATAGCTACAAGTACTTTGCTTGTTTGTACAGCTAATTTGTACAGCTAATTTTATGGCTGACACCTCAGTGACTGTTTCATACCCAGTTTCTTTCCACAGAGAATTGCTTCTACCTATTAAGAGATTGCTGTAGAAATCAGATCTCTGTCAGTACCTAGAGTGCAAGAATTAATGTTTACTAATTAGGCACTAGTGGCTTGATCTTCCGGGTTGCTGATGTCTTTCAAATTCCACTCCATGAAGTAAGTGGGAGCAAGAGATGCTCAGCACCTTTTGAAAACCAGGTCCTAGCTTTAAGAACTAGCAAAATGTTCAAACCTGTCACCAAGGGAAGGACTTACTGCCAAGTAACTGGTTCCAGAGGTAGCTGCATTGGTCTGTTTCAGCAAGAACAACAAGGAATCCAGTGGCACCTTAAAGATTAACAATTTTATTATAGAATAAGCTTTTGTGAGCTGCAACTCACTTCATCAGATGCATGAAGTGAAAGACAAAGGAAATGGATAGTAGGGATACAGAGATGGGAGTGTTAAATCACAGCTAATTTAAGCTAATTTAATCCGGGAGGATATGGATAAGAAGGTGAGAATACCTAAAGTGGAAAATTCCTTATGGCCACAAGTGAGCCATTCCCAATCCCTATTCAGACTAGGAATGTTAAATATCGCTTAATTGAATAGTCGAGTAACCTCACAAATTCTTATCAGTTAGTCGACTATTCTGTAGTCCCTGAGGGAGGGGCCAGCAGCAGCGTGGGGTGCCAGGCAGGAGCCAGTCTACGAGGGGAGCCAGTTTAAAAACCAGCTCCTCTTGCAGACCAGCTGCTTGTTGCCTTATCCTGCTGCTTCTGATAAAGAAGCAGCAGTGTGGGGTGGCAGCAGCCCCTGTCTGCAGGGGGACGGGGCCTGAGCTGGACCCAGCATGAACTGGAACTGAGCCAGGCTGCCTGCCTCCCAGCTCCTAATACACATTAAATTCAGAGCCACAGCGGGGGTAGGTCCCACACCTGGTGTGAGCCAGAACTGGTTGGGTGGGGGGCAGGAGGGAGAGGGAAATGTGTGTAGTCTATAGCATTAACCTATAAACTTTTGCTTATCAGTTAATCAACTATGCTATTATATCCCTAGTTCAGACCCATTCTGATGGTGTCAGATTTGCATATGAATTCCAGCTCAGCCATTTCATCTTTCAGCCTGTTTTGAAAATTGCCATCCTCATAGTTACAGACTTAGATTGGTTTTTTTTCTTTGTGTCCAGGGAAGCTAAAATGTTCTCCCACTGGTTTTGGTATGTTACTGTTCTTGATGTCTGGTTTGTGTCCATTTGTTCTGTTGCGTAGAGACAGTTTGGCTTGTCCAGTGCACATGGCAGAGGGGCATTGCTAGCACAAGAAGGTATTTATCATATTCGATGTGCAGGTGAATGAACCTTTGGTGGAATGGCTAAGGTGTGTAGGTCCTATGATGGTGTCACTAAGGTAGATGTGTGGATGCAGTTGTCAACGGGATTTGTTGCTGAGATTGGTTCCTGAGTGAGTATTTCTGTTGGGGTTGGTGGTGAGCATATGTTTTAGTTGGAGAAGAGGGTTGTCTGAAAGTGAGATTTATTTTCTGCCTTTGGGAGGCAGGCTAAGGGATTGTCATCTAGGATAGGCTGTAGATCCTTGATGATGCATTGGAGTGGTTTTGGCTGGGGGGCTGTAGACCATGGCCAATGATGTTCTGTTGCTCTTTGTTGGGTCTGCCCTCTAGTACCTGACTGGCTCTGTCGATCTGTTGCTTCTCTTCCCCAGGTGGGTATTGTAGTTTTAAGAATGCTTGATAAGGATCCTGTAGATCATGGGTTCCCAAACTGGGGGGCGTGCCCCCCCCAGGGGGGGCCGTGAAGAAATTCCAGGGGGAGGGGGGCGCGAGGCAACTCAGCCACACACACCCGTCAATCCCACCCCAAGTTTTGCTGCTATTTTTTTGGGAGGGGGGGTGTGAGGGTTTCTCAAAAATCAAAAAGAGGGGGCGTGATGCCGAACAGTTTGGGAACCACTGCTGTAGATATTTGTCTCTGTCTGAGGGACTGGAGCAAATAGGGTTGTATCTTAGGGCTTGACTGTAGCAATGGATCATGTGATGTGTTGTGGATGCAAGCTGTAGGCATGTAGGTAAGCGTAGCAGTCAGTAGATTTCTGAGAGAGGGTGGTGTTGATGTGATCATCCTTTATTTGTATGGGCATGCCCAGGAGATGCATCTCTTGTGTGGAGTGGTCCAGGCTGAGATTGGCAGTGGGGTGGAAATCGGTGGAATCCTTCAAGTGCCTGCTTCCTGGGGATCCAGATCAGGCTGGGCAAAATGTAGCCTGGGGATCGTATCTGGTCTGCCTAACGCTTTGATCCAACCCGCGGACTGCATCTGGCCATTTTCTATCCCTATCCTGCTGCCCATACCACCGAATTTCCAGGCGGTGGCTTAGGTATCAGGATCCGATTTAAATGTCTCATGGCTGCTGGTCAGGGTGCTACCCTGGCAGGGGTCAGAGCTGCAAACCCTTTAAATTAGTCACAGCAGCCCATGGCAACGCAGTAGTGGTGGGGTTGGGAGCCAGAGCCTTTTTTCTGTGGTGTGTTTTTAAATTCAAAGTCTCTGGTGCCAGACAACTTGCCCCACCCCTTCCAGCGTGGAGCCAGCCCATGACTACACTGAAAAATGTATTAAGTGACTGCGCCCTGTGAAAATTATTGTCCACTCTGGTCCAGATGATGTCATTGATGTAGCGCAAGTAGAAGAAAGGTACTTGGGGACGAGAGCTGAAAAAGTATTATTCTAAGTCTGCCATAAAAATGTTGATGTACAATGAGGCCATGTTGGTATCAATAGCAGTGCCACTGACTTGAAAGTATAAGTTGTCACCAAATTTGGCATGGTTGTAGGTGGGAACAAAGTCACAAAGCTCAGCAACCAGCTCTGCCGTGGCATCATTGGGGATACAGTTCCTGTCAGCTTGTATTCCATCTTTGTGTGGAATTTTGGTGTAGAGAGCTTGTACATCCATAGTGCCTAGGATGGTGTTTTCTGGAAGATCACCAGTGGGCTTTAATTTCCTCAGGAAGTCAGTTGTATCTTGAAGATATCTGGGAGTATCCCTACTATATTTCTCCTTTCTTTCACTTCAGGCATCTGATGAAGTGAGTTGCAGCTCACGAAAGCTTATCCCATAATAAAATAGCTAATCTTTAAGGTGTCACTGAACTCCTTGTTTACCATGTAACTGCATAATCAAAGCACAGCAATTTGATCCAACTCTTCCTTGAAAAGAGTTCTGAGCTTTAAATGATTTCGAAAGATGATCTGAGTTGCATGCTAAATATTTCAAATCCATTTTAAAATGTATTGTCAGGGACAAAATATCAATTTCACATTATGAACAAAAAAAATCCTCTTCTCTTGCCCTTTCTATAATTCATGCCTCCCTCATTAAGCAGAATTATGCATTAGAAGAGACGCTGAAGGGGTTTAAAGTGCGTAATTTACCTTGTGTGGAAGGGACCTGATTTTTTTTTTTTCCTGTCAAAAAGGGTCATGAAAGTGCCTCAATTAAAGGGATTATGAATCTTATTTTTCTTCATGGTGTGATCCCATAGGTATCTGAATGTAGCTGGCCAATGAGACAAGCACCCAGTCTGCATAATCTCTATGCTGTATGTAAGAACATGCACAACTGGTTACAACAGAACCCCAAAAACGTATGTGTCATCCATTGCATGGTAAGTCAGCCAGTAGCTGCATTTGAGAAATCTCTGCTTGTAAACTCCTTGTTTCCATGACCAGCAACAAAATGCATCATTGTACAAGGATACAATGAAGTAAATCCATACAGAAGAATAAGCATTATACAATCTGTGAATATGCAAAATCCTAAGATTAATATAAACAGAATTCAAATTGATTAAAGCTAAAATTGCCTTTAATCTTATATGTATTTGATCACCTAGTTTGAGAGGCCTTTAATACCCAACAAAACAGCCGATGTTTCATTGACTGTTGTCATGGTTTGTCATAACTTCATATGCCATTTCTAGTTGGGAGGTGGGGAGGAGGAAGGAAAAGAGCGCTTAAGAATAATTATACTTACCATTAAAGTATGCATCTATTCTGAAAATTCTCCCTGCAACAAGAGGGACATTTTACCCAGAGCTGCTTCATGTGAGTATTAAGTCAGTTCTACCAACTTACATGGAAAAAATAAGTTTGACACTTATTCTAGGTAGCTCTGCAAAGTCAACATACCTGAGGAAGATGAGCGTCATTACATACATACGTTAACAAAGTAGTATTTCAAAAGTCTTGTGAGGGCCATATTATTGCGCACATGTTGAGGACAGCTACACAATCATGCTCTTGTCCTTTGGAACCCTTACTGTTGTTGACCAAGAAGATGTTGTGGTGTTTAACTTTTGGAGCTCAGGTGGACATTCAGGGATAACAGTTTTGGGCAGTAAAAACTTTGATATAGGCAGATTTCATCTGTAAACCCCTGATAAATATTAACCCAAGGGCCTCCAAGTGTCAGTCTCAATTTGAGTATAGTTTTACTATGAAAAGCAGAAACTTATGTCATCTAGGCAGGTTGTGTCCCAACCCAAAAGACTCTAACATGACACAGCTTCAGAACCTGTTAAGTGCCCAAATTAATGTGTGTCAAAGGGCCTTTTTTTCTCTTTGACCTTCTATCTTCCCCATCTCCCTGTAACTAACTTGTGCAGCCACAAATGATAGGCAGGATACTAATATGGGGCCCTCTTCAGCCAGGTACTTAAACCAGTGATTAACATAAAGCATGCAGTGATGTTGTTGTTCCCGTTTTTGCCCCCAAGGTGTAAGGAAAACCAGGTGGGTGAGATTTCTTTTATTGGACCAACTTCTGTTGGTTAGAGACAAGCTTTTTGGCTTATAGGTAGCTGTAGCCCTGAAGAAGAGCTTTCTGTAAGCTCAAAAGATTCTCTTACCAATAGAAGCTGGTCCAATAAAAGATACTACCTCATCCACCTTGTCTAACTTAAGATATCTTAATGGCCCTATTGATTTCAAGCAAGTGTACATATTTAGCAGCATATGTAGGCCTGAGTTTGGTCCGGGTTGGCTGACCCTGTGTCAAGATAGTCACTGAAGCAGTTATTTGAAATAGCAAAATGTAGTGAACCCAAGCTATGCAGTTTTTTATTTTAATACTCCAAACCAAATTACTAAAATGAACAGCAAAAGGTCCAGTCCAAAGACAAGAGTTAGTTATGGGCCTTCAAAACTTGTGTGAATCTACTTTTGTAATGCACAAATAGTTGAATCAGTTTAAATCAAGTGTATTGACTTTGGTGCTTTAACTTCAGTCGTTACCATTTGAACCAGAGTTTCTAGTCTAGACTAGACCTTCCTCCTGTAGTTGTAATACTGCCATGTCATTGAAATCTTGCTGAGCTGTACTTTTTAAATATGCGGACTATCTTTTCCCTTCAATTAAAAGGATATCTCTGATAGGTGCTCTTGCATTTTATCTGACAGGATGGTCGTGCAGCATCAGCAGTTCTGGTCAGTGCAATGTTCTGTTTCTGTCATGTCTTCTCTAGTCCAAATGCAGCTATTCAGTTGCTCAACTCAAAGAGACCAGGAATAGGACTCTGGCCATCCCACAGAAGGTATAGTATGTTAGTCAGGAAAGCACTATTCAACGTAGTCAAATTCCTTAGGTGACCAGGCCTGGGCCCTGCAAACATGCCTATGAGTGGTCCCACGGAAGTCAGTGGAGCTACTCATGCAACATGCTAGTCTGAGTAATCATGGTCTAAAGTATTAAGCAAGGGGTTTGGAGCATGGAACGTTTGGGATTTAGTCCTATCATGTCACCATTGCCAGAGCTTTGTGGCCCTATTGGGATCCAGGGCCAGAGCTTTGTGGTGAATGCTGATTTCCTCAAATTGTGGCTAAGGGTTAATAGATGAAAGCTATGTTTGTTCATGATGGCTTTATTCCTTAGCTGATTTTTTTTTTTTCCTTTTCAAAGCCTGGGTTTAATTTTGTTTCAGATGTCCCCAGAATGAGTCTGATCAGAAACTTGCTTTGTAAAATGCCTTGCTTGCAGTTGGTTTGTCTTGCAAGAGAAGAATATCCTGTTTGCAGGCTCCTGCAGAGTAAACTGGAAAAAATGCAGTGATAAAATATTTAAATATTTTTTTAGGAATAAGGGTTCTTGCACAAAAGGGGGTTTTTGCGCAAAAGGCACCATCTACATAGCGCTTTTTTGTGCAAAAACCTCTTCAGCAAAAAGGATCGGAAGAGAATATGCAAATGAGTGCTCCATTTGCATTTCCTCTTCCAGAAAAAGTTCATAGTGTAGCCATAGCCTTAGTCTTGTTAAGCTGAAAGCCCGCATTACTGTATCCTGGCAAGCTTTGGAATTGAATCACTATCTTTTCTGTTGGAAAAGTGCAGTTTAACATCATTACAGAAACAACTTTCCAACCCGCTTAGCTGGAGCTAAATTAACTTCTCTCTATGGGTAAATCTATACTGCACAAAGAATACCTGCAACAGCGAGTCTCGGAGCCCGTTTCTTTGCTATGGTGCTCAAAAATGGGGTTACCATCAAAGCTGATCCAGCTGAACCACATTTAAGGAATTCGGGACACTCTGAACTGGGGGAAAAAAAAAAGTGCTGACCATTAGGACTGCTGATCAGACAATCCTGCTACACTGAGTCTGTAGTCCTGGGCTCTGAGACTGCCTGCACTTTTTTTTTTTAATTGTTTTTAGGTGCTTTTTTTGCAGTATAGATCTGCCCTAAGATATTAGCGCTTTGGCATAAAATGCTTACATACCTATTCTGCATTTTTTTTTTTTTTTTTTTTTTTTAAACTTGAGAAACAAATGTCATAATAGATCACTCTATGATGGGATTATGTAGAAATGGCTCTCTCTTGTTCCAGATACCTAGCCTACATTTGTGATCTAATAGCAGAAAAACCCATCCACCCTCACTGCAAGCCTCTTACTATAAAATCAGTCTCCCTCAGTCCCGTCCCCTGTTTCAATAAGCAGAGAAATGGGTGTCGTCCCTTCTGTGACATTCTAATTGGAGAAACCAGAATCTTCACAACCTCCCAGGAATATGAAAGAATGAAGTAAGTTGCTATGGCTTTCTTGTTTAATTAGCATTGTTAAGAAACATCTTTTATGATGTAATATGTTTAATTTCCTATACTCTGTATTTTTTCCTGATTGTGATTGAATTGGGTAAGATAATGCTACTAGAAGTGAAACTATTATTAGAAAGCTGATGCCTGGTATTAAAACTCAATGCCAGAGCTTGTCTGTATTTCTGTCATGAGGGACTGGGGTTTAATCCTGGCATATTTCAGCACTACATTAGTAGTTCTATATGAACTATATTCGTGTTTCAAATGACAACGAGCAAGAGAGACTTCTATTTGCTAATTATGGCCTGAGTTTTGAGATTATGTATTTTAAGCACTAACTTTTAATGGTACTACTGAAGTGATCATAAGGGATTTCTTCCTGATTTTGTTTTAAAGGGAATTCCGTGTGCAAGAAGGGAAGGTCGTAATCCCATTAGGAGTCAATGTTCATGGAGATGTTGTCCTTTCTGTCTACCATATGAGATCAACCATTGGGGGACGACTTCAAGCAAAAGTATAGTTTGGTCACCTTTTGATAAGCGCACCACACACACACACACTGAGTCAGACACACCCTGGCACTCAAAGCTTGAGGTGGAAGGAGCGGAGTAGCCATGACCCCAAAGTCTTAAGATTTTGGGCATCTGGGAGTGATATTCAGAGTAGGCAGTGACAGTGCTGATGGCTCTGTATGGAGGGGGCCAGGCGGAATTATTCTATCTGCTAGACTGCAAAGACCTGAAAGTCCCTCTGCCAGTTACCAGCTTGAAGTAAGAGCCCCCTGGACTCCCTAACTTGCCACTTAGGGAAGATGTTGGCAACAAGCTAGTATCTCCACATTCCTAATGTACCATTTTGCCATCCTCAAGGTGGTCTGGGTTAGAGTGGAGCCTCCGTTTGCAAGAGGAAAATCCCCACATTTTCTCAGGATTAGATCAACAGAGATTTTTAACCCACATAATGGTAACATGGTTGTGTAAACGGATATACTGAAATAAAACTAAGACTTCTTGAGAGAGGAGCGCAAAGGGAAGAATGTTTACTTAGCACTGAGATGTTCAGAATTGCATGCCAAGAAGGAGGGTTGAAGATAGAGATGGTGTCGCCTGCTGGGGGAGGGAGGGAGGCAATCGGGTGATGACCTAATAAAATGATGTAGCAGGCAGTAAAGACTTTTATTTGCTTAAGTAGTAATGGTTAGTGAAGTAGAACTGTATGTCTCATAAAGCAAGTGAATTAATTCACTTTAAAAAGTGTAAATTTTAATTTTGTGGCTTTTTTTTAGATGACAAACACACAGATATTCCAAATTCAATTTCATACTGGATTCATAGCACTGGGAACAACTATGTTAAAATTTACAAAGTAAGTACTACTTAATCAGACCAGCTACCAGTGCTTCATGCAAACTTCAGCATATTATCGGCATACAAACAACCTGACTATCTCTGATGAGCTTGATAAAGTAACCAGCACATGCTGGACCACAAATAGAGCATACCTATAGCAATGGCTCTTCTAGGATCTGCTGCTTGAGTGGCTTTGACAACATTTCTGCAATGGACTAAACTGTCAGTTTTATTCCAGTTTCTCCCAAATACTTGTTCTGAGGTGCCTGGGAAATGGGGCTTTCTGTAGGATCATCTTTTATTTTGGGGGCGCTATCTCTTCTCTAGGTATAATTCAGGGATTCTCAAGCTATGTAATGGGCAGTTGTGAAGATGCCAGAAAAAATACTTGAGCCTGTTTGTGCTATTGTTTAGCTCTAATTTTACCCTTGTGTCCTTTAAGAGCCCAGTAAGCAGTGGAAGTGTTGGTAATGCTGCTAGACAATATTGACCTCCTGTGGTTTGACACATGGTTCAACCTGTGTTTGATTTTTTTGGGAATGGGGCCCTAGCTCACATCTAGCTTATTGCAGTAGCAAACTAATTTGGGTAACTGATTCAACTTCATTATAAATGATGAAGCATTTCTCTTCAGGAGGAGCGTCTATATTTTCAGCTGCAGATAGCAGCACAATCCCTCATTTTAAAAAAAAAAAATAATAACCTCATTTGTTGAAGACTGTTAGGATGGAGTAAGGCGAGTCATTAGAGTACAATTTTTGCCCTCCTGTTTTTCCTTCTTTGGGCACTAACAAAAGAGTAACTTAGTCTATACGTTGCTGACTGACGTGTTACTACAAGATGAATCATGCAGGTGTTTGCTTCATCCCCTGCCACTTTGCTGCTGTTTGAATGCAGTTGAAAATATGCTAGAAGTGAATGGGGGAGAGTGGAAAAATGAATAACACGGAGGCACACAGGTTAAAGGCTGAACTTTTTATATGTCTGCAAAAAAAAAAAAAAATTACCTTGCTACTTTTAACTGAACAACTTTGTCAATTGTCAACCTTTAGACCTGAACTGGATGCATGTGACTCCCCAGACAAATATCCCCAACTATTTCATGTTACACTGGAGATAGAAATAGACTCTGCTGATAGACAGACTGACCTGACGCCTCCCTGGGAGAACTTCACAACAAAAGACATCAATGCAAGCATTCTCTTCTCCTCTCACCAGGAGCATCAAGATGCTCTCGCCTTGGCAGGTGAGAACTGCACTGCTTTGTGCACGTTCTTCAGCTTCTAATGCTGACATTGCCCTTTGCTATCTTGTGACTTCCTTCTATCCTGGTGTGTTGGCTCTGTCTTACAGGTCGAGGCCCTGTCGATGCACCTCAGGATAACCTAAAAAATGTTGGACAGGGGGCATTTCTCTCCTCTCTCAGCTGGCAAGGTACTTGGACTTGGCCCCTATTTTCAGCCAAAATATTGTAAAAAAGGTGTGTCTGGTTTTTAAAGGATGAATGTGCCAAAGGAAAGGCTTGGCTTGGGATCCTGGCTGCTGATTATGCTCCAATTTGAGTTAAAATGAACACCCCTTTCATTTTTCTGAGCGAGTAGGCACAGTGACCACACTAGCCCTGCAATAGTCTGACTGAGGTAGTCCATAATCTCAAACTCAAAACCATTGATTCCAGCTGCTAGTAAAAATTGAGACTGTTTTAAAATACTTGCCTCTTCCAATATTGCTGTTTCTCTTACAACATCCCTTGGCACCTTATATGACTGTCTGGGGGGAAGTATTCTGTGCCTGCCATTGGAGGGCTGGTATTTCATGGGACATAATGGTGTAACAGAACATGTTCTATATTATCATAAGTCTCCTTGCAGTATCAGTGCAACCTATAGGATAGGAACCCCACATGAAGAATTCCCCTTTTACCAAACTAAAAAGTTAAAGCGGATTAAAGTTAGTGATGATTTCATTAAAATGGATTTACATTGTTGCCCTTGCGTTGTGTTTGAGTCTCTGTAAATAAAACATGAGATAAATGAGTCTAAGCATCACATCTGGACCCAGGAACAGCTAATGTTCTCATCTAGGCTCTGTAGAGTCAACTTCCCTGTCAGTAAAGCAAGGCTATTTCCTCACAGGGTGGAGAGATTGGGACTTAAGATAAGTTAAGCCCTTCCATTTTCAATTTAGCTGAACCCATGTGATATGATACTTGCTGCTTCCCCCCATGAAAGGCTAGTAAACTGCTTGTATGTAAGAAGCTAAAGAACATGTAGCTAACACAAATCCTTTTTTGGTCTCTTAGATCAAAAATCTGACAAAAGCAGTTCTCACCCCACTTCTGAGGATCGGGCAGCACTAGTGCACGAGGAGAGTGAACAATCGGACGATGAACTCTTATCCCTTTCAAGTCAGCACAGCAATGCTAGCAGTGACAAACCCCATGGGACTCCAAAACACAGCAAAAAGCAGCAAGAGGCTCCAGCTCCACCTCTGCCTGAGGATGTCGACCTTCTGGGTCTAGATGGTAGTCCTATGAGCAAGACTTTCTCCTCTCAGTCCACTGCTCTCCCTTCTAACTCAGACTTGCTGAGTGATCTGTTTGGGGTTGGTGGTTCCAGTGCCCCCAGCCAAGGTGGGCAGGCAGCTTCTGAGGAGGTCTTTCATGTGGGTGGGACGGGATCGGCACAGTCCACCCCTCGACGTTCTGCAGCTTCAGCATCTCCATCTCCATCCCCAAGAGTAGGAGAAGGTAATACTTCTGAGCCTAGTGCCTGACTTGATACCCATGTATCCTGTTATCCCAGGGTTACAACTGTTGAATGAGTCTTTGTGCTATTGGACTCGTTGTGGAGGTAATGGACAAGTGAGACTCTATATGGGGAGGGATTTGGAGTATCTGTGAGGCCTGCCCCAAAAGGTATTTTGCACTACACAGAGCATCACTTTCTGAGGAATCTCAAATACTGTAGTTTTCAGTAGTCCCTGCTAATGCATACATTCTTCTTCTCCGGTGAAGAGACCTGTTCATTACACTTCTTTTCAGGTAAGTTAGTTATATTGGTGACATTCCATCAGTGCCAGACTAAGGGGTGGGCTAGTCGGGCAGCTGCCCAGGGCGCCAACCTACGGGGGGCACCCGGCCCCCGGCGGGCTGCAGCGGCCGCCCAGGGTGGAGGCCGTGTTAACCCCCGCAGCACTGGCCAGCAGCGCCCTTACTCCCACAGCCGCAGGACCCTGCACGGCCAGGCGTAGCCCGCCCAGGGCGGCCCTGGGCTGTGCACCATCGGTGGTGGCCGGGCCGACTGGGCCATGTGTCCGCCCACACGCCCCGGGGGCGGGCCCGCGCATGCGCCCGGAGCCTCGGGGCCGTGCGCCCCGTGGGCTGCGCCGTGAGCCTGGGGCCCAGGGCGCCAAAATGGCTCGGGCCGGCCCTGCATTCAGTATTTGGTTTTTGTAAGTTAATAATCTCCCCAACTACTATTTTTAAAATACTGTGAAACAAAGGTAGAAAGAGAATGTTTTAGAGTTCATAAACCTTACAGGGACCCAGTGTCCAACTCAAGGAAATTCTGGATTCCAAGCTATAAAGACCAGCAGCTGCTACTCGTAACTCTCCAGTTAGTGAAATGCTACAGGGTTTGGTAGGCATGTGTTCTGAACTACCAGCTGTTGGTTTTATGATGGAAATAGACCTGTATAGCAAAATCTAGATTTCAACTTCTTCATAGTAGCTCAGGGGGGTGAGGAGCTGTGGTTGTGGTCCATCTCTAGTTTTAGAAAACAAGGCAGAAACAGACACATGAATTATCTCTTCTTTGAGCAGGCAAGTACTGAAACATTAAAAATGGTCTCACCTGCCTGCTTGCTGAAAATGTCCAAGGCAAACTATTCAGATCAGAGGTTCTCAAACTGTGGTCTGTGAGTTCCATTTAGGTAGTCCATGGATGGTTTCCTAAGCTGTATACCTGGGCAGTGTCATGTGGGAAAATGAATGGCTGTCCACCTAATTAGTGGAGCCATGCAGGTGTAGCTTCACTGATAGGTGCCTTGATGCTGGAGAAGACGCGCATGTAAAGTGAAGTGGTGGCTCTGGAGGTATAGGGAGTAGATGTGGGGGACCTGTAGCAGGGTATTTGGGACATGTAGGGCTGGAGAGGCCAGAAAAAGAGGTGGCTTTTGCCAGCTCCAGGGTTGTGGCTAGGGATGTGAAAGCATAAATGGCTAACTGGTAAGCCTGTTGAAAGCAGGGATGCAGATGGGAGCCTGTGTACAGCTGGCTTTTAAGCCAGCTCCTGGGGTGTACCGGCTCCCAGGGAGTCTGCTGCCACCCTGCAGCTGCTGCCTCTGATACACTGAGTATTGATAAGTTTACCCATAGGCTGCATGTAAGAGAGAAGGGAGGGGGACTATGCTCCTTGGGGAGGAAAAGGAGGAATGGAGGATCTACAAAGGAAATGTTCAAGCCAGAGTTTCAAAAGCCCAGATTGGGGAAGAGTCTCTGAGAAGTGGTTAATCAATGTTGCCAAAATCAGCTACCAGCTCACGGAGAGTGGAAACCTCCAATCTACCTTGATTGCAAGCTTGAGAGGAGCTATTTCAGATCACTAAGTACTATGCTTAAATTGCAGCATGTCCCTGCTGTGGGTGGACATTTGTTTTAAGAGAGAGCTGTAAAGATCAACTTCTCTTCTATCCTCTTAAAGAGAAACACTGTTTCAAAATCAGTGTAAAAAAAAAAAAAAGTATGCTAAAGGCTGGGACATTGGTGCATGGTGTGTGTGTGTGTGTGTGTGGTGGTTTTTTTGGTGGGTTTTTTGTCGTCTTATCCCGCAACTTTCAGTCTTAAACCGGTTCATTGAAACTAGTGATAGCATATGTACATTGATACAGAACTGAACTCCATATGCTGAACTTCCTTATCATATTTTCCCCCTCTGCAATCAGTTAATACTGCTCAGAGTCTTAATGCTGTGGTGTTTAAAATCCATTTGTAGTGCACTAGATCAGAACTGTTTAAGACTGGAGTAGAGTTCACTGTAGTAATAGCCACTAACGGTGAGGTTGTCATAGCCAGTTTTTGAAGATTCAGAAGTCAACTAGCATAAGGAATCCAATGTCCTATTTTTAGAATGGAAACTTTATTTACTAGTGCACAGAGAAGGGACAGGAAGGGAGTTCCCAGATGAATAGGTTGGGCAGAATGAGGAAGACAGGTGAGAGAGCTAGGTTGTGTAGGACCTTAAAAGCAATTATAAGAACAGTAATTCAATGTAAATTACATGAACGATGCTGCAACCACATAAATATAACTTCTCTAGCATTCAGTGTTCACAGCTCAGGATTGTATTCTATAATCTGTTCTGTTACATATTTTGCATGGTCAGATTAGATTGCTCCCCTCTTTCCTTAAACTTTGTTCTTTGCTGCTGGCAACTTCTTGTACAAATAGCTTTAGAGAAACACAAGAGCCCTTTGGACACTTCATAATCTTGGAGACATCCTCTGGGTGTCTTCAAAACATTTAGAGAACTTCTAGCACTCCCCTTTTTATTTCTCAGGAAGAGGAATAGGTTAGACTCATACACCAAGTTTTTGGGCTGCTCACTGACTTCTCCACACAGTGTGCCAGTCAGAATTTAGGAAGGTGTGTTATAAGCTTCCCACTTCAGCTGAAGTGAGGAGCAGTTCTCCTCCTTGGCTAAGACAGGTGGGATGTGTACCTGTGTTGCCATGGATGTGTCCCACAGAGCCTAGAGTTATAGCAGTTGGTTGGAATACTTTTAAATCCCAACTATAAGCAGGCCCCACAATGGGGGGAGGGCTAAAGGTGACCCCACAATGGGGGGGGGGCAATGGGCGGCCATTGCCTCAGGACCTGGCAATTCAAAGAGGCCTGGGGCTCTGGCCACTGTGCACCAGGCCCTTTAAATTGCTGCTGGAGTGCTGGGCCATGTGCTCCAAGCAGCACTAAGGGTTGGGGGGTTGGCACGCCATGCTCTGGGCAATGCTGACTGCCCTCAGCCTTGCCCCCTCCAGGATTGCAGAGCAGCACGCACGCACGCGCGCGCACGCACACACACACACACACACACACACACACACACACACACAGAGGACCTCTGCTGGTTGAATCTGGGTATGCACCCTACCTCCTGTTTAGTGTGGGTAGGAATTAGAAATTATGCGTACTTGTTTTGAGGAGACTGGATCTAATCCAGACTGACAGATAGGGAAAGTATGGTGTGAGCTGGAGAAATTAACATCTAATGCATTTTTACAGCAACTGCCTTTGACCCATTTGGAACTAGCTCAAAGCCATCTGGTCCAGATCTACTGGGTTCTTTCCTTGGCTCATCAAATGCTACTGGTGATCCTTTCCTTCAAGCAACAAGAAGTCCTTCACCTACAGTGCACGGTGACCCTTTTCACATGGGTAAGAAACTCAATGCCTCATTTATAGTATATAAAACAGGTGCTTATACAATAATGGTGAGGGAACAAGCCATTAATAAGCACAAACATACTTATCTCTGAAATAATGACTAACGCACAGCTGCTCAATGGAGAGAGAAGAAAGGGCTTTCAGTCCCTAGATTTCCATTTTATTTCTCATTTGAATCCTGTTATGCTCCTAATCTGCACTTAATTAACGAACCTTTTCTGCATATGAAGAAATGAGACTGCTAAACAGCGATGCCTGCTTGTATAGGCATGTGTTTGAGGTCTGATATGAACCAATTTATCATTAATCATACTAAATAAGGCACAGCACACTAAGCCTGGTAAATAAAATGCAGATCTCTTAATGTTTTTAGTCAGGCATCAATCATCCTGGATCTAGATTTCGGATGGTTCTTTTCTTCATATCAAACTTCTTGTTGGGTTTTTTGGTTTTTGTTGAGTCTGTCAGACTTATCCTAAGCTTTGTGTGCCTAAAGAAAAGGCAAGGGCTTTTGTGCAACCAGCAATCTCTCCTCATACTGCTCTTCAATCTGAGAATCATGTCTCTGCCCGTTTATTTTTGCAAGACCCACCAAGTAGTCTCTCCCTTGAAGTGAACTAGATGTCCTGCTGCTCATTCAGATACGGAGAACTTTTGATCCTGTAGCCTTCTCTGCCTTAAACAAATTCAGCCCCAAACTAATCCTTGTCTGATCATCTAAAACTCCTTTATCGGGGGGCAGGAGAGGGAGCAGGGAGAGATCCTCTTTGGACAGTTAGTAGCATTACAGAAGAGGGGATCCTTATTAGGGATATAAAAGTACAACCGTTTAAATGGTTATACGCAAGCTGAGAGTGGTACAGCAGCAGGGAGCTGGCTGCTGCCTCTGATACAGAGCCCACAGGCCGTGGGTTGCCCACTACTGAGTTAGAGGCATATGTATGAGGTTCAGTTTTCATTTTGCATTTTCTCTGTGTGGTGCTGTGCATGCATAGGGGTCCTTTCTTTCACAAGCCAGGCCCATCACTCCAGAGAGATGTTCACTTTCACAAGAGTGGTACAAAAAAATCAATAAAAGACTGAAGGGTATGTAAAGTTGCCACATTGTGTTAAGTTAAACAATGTTTGGAATTGATTTTTATTTAAAACACTTACATGTATGGGATTATTGGGAAATTTTATGTATCCATGTTCACCCCAAAGTAGTGACTGGGGAAATATTAACATTACTAGGGTAGAGAAAAATAGGTTTCAGGGTACATGATCTACATGGAAGAATGGGGACTTGCTTCATTGTAAAGCACAGAATTTGAGGATAATGCTGATCTAACTTGGGTTAGAACTATTTTCCTTTTCCTATGACAGTTACCTTTTTAACAGATCTACTCTTCTAAAACATGGGAATTTGCAAACACTTCAAAATTTGAACTCCTCTACTGCTAGAACTTGCACCTGCTGAATGTGCTAGGTACATCAATCTTCCACCAAGTACAGCTCTGTGCTTTGTTCATTACTTAAATTATTTCTGGTAATTAATGTTTAGGCATCTCAAACTGGCAGTCTTAATTTCTGATAAAATTGAGTGCAAAACAACATAATCCCCATTCGGTAATTGATGCTTCTTAAGTAAATATCCTAATGGATGGTAATTGTAGTCAGTTAGTGTGATCATGCATTGCCTTTTAACCAAGCTAGAGAAGCTTGCATTGGAACCTGCAGTTTGTACAACTGAATCCCTTGAAACAGACATTAACTAAGTGTTCTGTACTTAACAAAACTTAATGGGATGGGGAGGGGGGGTCAAAGAGAAACATTAGTCACAATAGCTGAGACTTTTGCAGATATGTAACTCTTCCACCATTACCATATCATAGAGAATCAATATATTTTCATTCTTTTCCTGTAGCTTTTTTTAACCTGCTTTTCTTTGAGGTTAAGTTATATTGTTTCTTTTTAAAATATCTTAAGTAGTAATCATTTTGTTTAGCTTCTAGTACCCCAACAGTTTCCATTCAACCAGATGTTTCAGGTGGCTGGGACTGGTCCAACAAATCAGGTTTGTATGATACCACTTCCAAGGTGAATTCTTAAATATTACCACTAGCTGCAGAGAGCTTGTTTCATCTTCCATTATGTAAAACTAGTGCAGTTTTAGATTATATATTAAAACAACAAATTTATTTAATCCATTGATGAAACACAAAAACGTTCTCCCCTGAACTTAATGTGGCATGCAAACCATTTTTCATGCATTCCTGCAAAAAAATCTAAACAAGGTGGTATTGCTGTCTTCTAACTTCCAAATTTTACTTCTCCCAATCTATGAAAGCATCAGTATGCAAGCCTTCCAAACTTTGCATGCCACAATGTAAAAATTGATCTGAAGGTTTTAGCTTGAAAATTGCACTGGTCCTCATTTTCAGCAAAAATAAAAACCCTGACAAATGTAGCAGGCATCTCATTAAATCACTATGAATGATCATAAAATACCATAACTGCTGTAGAAGCAATCTGAGAATACAGGCCTAATATTTTCTTGCATAGTTGGTGCTAAATGTGGTCTCGTAAGGGTGCGTGTAAAATATTTTGAAATCCATTTAAATGTTACGTTCAAGCAGAGCTAATGGTAAAGAGAGCCTTTACAAATTCTGTTTCTCTCTTAGGTGGCCTCAGTAGGGGAAGCAAGTCAGCTGCTACAAGTCCCACAGGATCTCTCCATAGCACTCCTACTCATCAGTCCAAACCACAAACCCTGGATCCTTTTGCTGACTTGGGGGCTCTTGGTGCAAATCTAGCAGGTTATGTTTTTAATAACAATATAAAATCACATGGATGGCCAGTTTAGAAGAGATGTGATGTGAAAGTATTACATTAGAATGGGAAACTTGGGGCTTTGAGGGAGCAGTATACCTGGGGATTGTAGTGGCTGTTGACTGCACTTGCACCTCAGAAAGCAGCCATTTCAAAGAAGGGAGGGAGGATTAGATTCTTTACAGCTCTTCAGAACTGGGAGTCTTCTGAGCTTGCATCTGTAGGTGCTTGCTGAAAAACTTAGATGGGACCTCACCACCACCATCAGCCAGCATGGGTCTGTCAAGGTATGACTTGCCAAATGACCTTATGACACCTTTCCACTAGCTAGGAGCTGCTGCCTTGATTTTTATCTTTAGCTGAAATCTGAAGGCAGAAAACTGGGTAAGCCAAAAAATGGGGCCTAGATTTCAGGGGGGCCTGGGAATGACTTTCTACCTCACTTCAGTAGGCTTTGTTTCTTCTGCCTGGGTTTTGATTTTCTTCTGACTGGCAGCAGCTGATGAGTCCTTTTAGCTGTCCTTGCTTCTCTGTCTTGACTTGCTGCACCCAAAGTTGGGGCCTGGAACCTGTTTTAATTTGCCTCCCCCTGCAAATGGCTCTTTGCTTTTTGACTTCTAGATAAATGCTTTCATCTTAGGTTGTCCTTCAAAATGGAATGAGAGGATACCAAACACTTAATATTGGGAAGGCTTGTGATCATGTTGGTTTTAAGACACTCTAATTTGTTCAGTATCTTTGACTTTCATCCACTTTAATAGACACAGAATTTTTGTTTTCATTTCTTAGATCCCACCCTTAACTACTTACTTTGGGCAATCTTACATGCATTTGCTCCTGTTTTATTTCCTCACGTGTGCCAGTTGTCAACATGGTTCTGGAATTAGGTTTCTCAGTTCCCTCTGCTGGCTTTTACTTGCTCTGCAGGAACAAAACAAACAAGTGCCAGGCATCATATAAGCAATTGTTGGTCTTGCTATAGTGATTTTGTGTAGTGATGTGATGGATTCTAAAAGACCTTGGACCCTATGAGCTATTGATCAAACTTAAATGTTCGGTGTAGTTCAAATGAACATGACCAAACTTGAGCTAGATACTTTAAGCTCTAAAGACTAATATTTTTGGTTACATCATTATTTTAGTTTTGGCCACTTGAGGTGCCTTATGGAAATGCCCCCCAGGAAGCAGTTTGTGCCTATTCATACAATCTCATGGCAAATGTTTTAGTAAAGTGCTACTTGGTATTGCAATTACCACAGGAAATTATTTGGTTCCTGATTATCTGTCATGTGTACCACACAAGAGGCTAGCTGTGCTTGTTAGTTGGTATTCTAATAGCCTCTACAGGGCCTATCCAAGGTCAGGGACCCTTTATGCTAGGGGCTGTTCAGACTTAGCAAGGGACACTCCCTGCACCAAAGAATTTACAAACTAAATATATAGTAAGACCAAAGGAAACCAGGCACAGAGGTGAACAGACTTGCACAAGGTCACACAACTGGTCAGAGGCTGAGTCAGTGCACTGGGTTCTGTTCTCAGCTCAAAGACTAGTGCCCTGTCCATTGGAACATGCTGCTAACCTTTTCTTCCCCCCTCCCTCACCCATTGCAGGAGGGTCTTCATTGGCTAGTAAACCAACCACACCAACAGGAATCAGTGGCGGATTCCCCCCTATGGGCTCACCCCAGAAACCATCTCCCCAGCCAATGGGAGGTGCTGGTTGGCAGCAAGGTGCTGGCTATTCCTGGCAACAGTCACAGTCCAAACCCCAGCAAAACATACAACATGCCTCTCCCCAGAACCGGCCCAATTACAATGTGAGCTTTTCAGCAATGCCTGGTGGGCAGAATGACCGTGGAAAAGGACCAGCCAATGCTGGTAAGATTATTTTATTGACTCCCAAAATGCTTGCTGCTGTTAATGTAGCTTTTCACAAAACCATGAACAATTTATGGCTGGAGCAAATACAACCAACCTGATCACCATATGATCTCCAAGGGCAGTTACATCAATACCTGGGCAGAGAAAGATGGAGGGGAATGGTGATTCTGAAGTTTGGGAGTATTCCTGAAATTCTTAACACTCCTGCAGCTATGATTCTAAAAGTGGCAGTAGATTTTGTGTGGCTCTGTTTGAGTGTCCAGCTAGACTGTCTGATAGCAGAATATACGTTTTTCATGTCAGCCTAGCGCCTGAGTACTTGCAGTACCTGAAACTAGAGCCCAGGTGTGTTAAGGTGGACACATGCACCTACTTGCCATGTCTGAAAATGCCCTGTACTCTGGGGGTGGCTTCTGTACCATAAGGTGAGAATTTACGTAGACTACCCTAGTATTAAGGTTATGTGCTTTGTGATCGGAATGTTGCTTTAGTGGACAGCTTGAGGAACATGTTTAGTCCTCCTACATATTTGTAAGAATAGACTCTAACATAAGCTTTCTGATTTATTAAGACTCAAAACCAAAGATGTCTGCTGATTTTGAAGATCTACTGTCTGGTCAAGGCTTTAATGCCCACAAAGACAAAAAGGGGCCCAGAACAATAGCTGAAATGAGAAAAGAAGAAATGGCTAAGGAGATGGACCCTGAAAAATTAAAAGTAAGCTGCATTTTTGTTGCAGTGTGATAACTGTACCCACATTTGGACTGGCCTTCCTTCAGGCAAGCTGAAAACTGAATTCCAGATCAATTTCTTCCTTACAAATAAGTTAAAACTAGTCACTCTTAACTCTCCATATAATCCATTTAAAAAAAAAAAACTCCCATGCCAGAAACTACTAATGGTTTTGCTTACAGGATTCCTGTACTTTGCTAGCACTCGCTCACACTATTATGCACTCATCCACTGCATGTTTTTGTCCCAAGATCTGCTAAAATTTACTATGTCACACTGTGAACTGACATGCTGGGACATAGTTATCGTCTCTCCATGGTAGTCCCCTCACAATTGAATCCTTAAAGGGCCTGTTCCATCATTTCACTTGTGCATCAACGTCTGCCATGAGATGTCCACAAATCTATTCCCAAGGGGGGGGTGGTGGTGGTAGTAAGTAACAAGGTAAGACTTCCACAAAAGGCTACCATAGTGGTGCAGTCACTTCGGTGATCCTGAGCTATTTAATCTACAAGTGTGTGTTCATACTAGGAATGTACATATATAAATCAGTCTTGTACAGAAGGTGAATGAAAGCTGAATTGTTCCTCCAATACAACAGAGTCCTTAAACAGATGCTTCAAAATTGGAAAGTGGAACTAGTTTGAGAAAACAGTAAGGTTTTGCTGGCTAGGTAAATGCTACTAGCCTTTTATAGCAAAGCCTTGTAAGAGGTGCTGTTTAAAAGTGTGTGTGTGTGTGTGGGGTGGAATTCACTTTGAGATTATCTGATAACATGCCCTTCAACCTTTTCCTACAATCTGAGTCCAAGTGTGGGGGAGTGATCCTTGGAAACCTTTACTGTCTAAATGCCAACATGTGGATGTGACGCTTTTATTTTAGAATTGGTTTTGGATGCTGAGAATTATCTCTATCTCCAGATCCTAGAGTGGATTGAGGGGAAGGAGAGAAACATAAGAGCATTACTGTCAACGATGCACACAGTGTTATGGGCTGGGGAGACTAAATGGAAGCCTATTGGCATGGCAGATCTTGTAACTCCAGAACAAGTGAAGAAAGTTTACCGGAGAGCAGTACTTGTTGTTCATCCTGACAAAGTAAGTATCTTTTAAGAACTAATTGTGTGACCAATGCACAACTATTGCAATTGAAAGTGTGAGATGTGATTGCATCAATTTATGAAATAGAGCAATATGAAAGCTGAATCCAAAATTGCTAACTCAGTTTTTCTTGAGACCAGCCTCTTAAGAGTCCCAAGGAATTCAAATTGGGTACAAACTTCCCTCAAAAACAAGAATGTTCAGATTCAGGATTTTGGTCCATCCTCAGGTTTTAGTTTTTAAGCCAAAATATCCATGAACTGCTATCAAATGTTTTGACATACTATCAAATGTTCTGCAGGACATTAGTTTATAGTGAATGCAAATGGGAAGAGATCTCTAATTGTTTTAAAGTGATCTTTACTTTTATAATGATGGAAACTTGGAAGAATCCCAGTCTGCAGTCTAACAGAGTGACATCAAACAGGACATTGATGTTCAGATTTGATCCATTGATCCCAGGCTGGAGAGGCGCCTGTCTTTGAGAGGAGGCAACTTTGGTTTTGCTTTACCCATTGCCCCAAGACTGGGTTTGCTTAATCCAAAATGACCTTGGAGAACTTTGTCTGGGTTGTGACCCACCACAAGTGAGGCTTGCAAGAAAAAGGTGGGAGATGCTTCTGTTGGGGAGCTGGAATAATGACCTGCTGTCAGGTGGCAGCCCTCTTTGTTGTGTGTAGGGATGTGAAAGGTTATCCGGTGGGGGCTGGAGCAGCTTCTGGCCTGCTGCGGGCAGAGAGGCTGCTCCAGCCCCACAGGGAGTTCGCAGTGGACAGGGGTTACACTCGTCCAGAGCAGCCCCTGTCCATGGTGGACCCAGGCACCACGCAAGCAGGGGCTGCTCCAGTGTGGGGCTGAGAGCCGGGAGGTGGAGGCCTACGGGCTGGGAGCTGCTCCAGCCTGGCTGGAGCAGTCCATCACCCAGATCCCACTTAACCTGATGTTTAACTGATTAACCTAACATTTAACAGGTTAACTGATTAACCAGGATTTTATATCCCGTATGTATATGGTGACATCCAATTCAGTGTCCTTTCACGAAAGCCTGAAGTTTATTTAAAAAAATTAAAAACAAAACCTTCCTAGCCCCCATCTTGGGACTACAGTGCTATGCTCTGGAGATGGGCTCCTCAGAGCTAGTCTGGGAGCCTTTCTATATTGGAAAAGCTGAGAAGGACCACAAAGTTTCATTAAGCTTGTAGCCAGGGTAGGCAGCCCTCGGTAAGCATGGTTAGGTTTAGTGAAGCAAAAGCAAACTGAGAAGACCTTCTTTTTTCTTGATGTTAACTACTTTTAGTGTATAATCGTTTTTAAAATGTCAATTGTGCATATTCTGCTCTTGTAGATATATGATGGATTCTTTACTCTGTTCCCTTTTAGGCTACAGGGCAGCCATATGAACAGTATGCAAAGATGATCTTCATGGAGTTAAACGATGCCTGGTCAGAATTTGAAAACCAAGGTCAAAAACCTTTGTATTAACATTTTTCTCAGACCTGTGCTTGTATAGTCTCTGGTCACAATTTTGCGATT
Organism: Rafetus swinhoei; assembly: GCA_019425775.1. NCBI lineage: Eukaryota > Metazoa > Chordata > Testudines > Trionychidae > Rafetus > Rafetus swinhoei. Next base: position 48,871,030 of record CM033430.1, on the reverse strand, counting down.
CCGCCCCTCCCCCCCAACCCCGGACAACTAAAATCTGGCAGGAAATTTTGAAAGTTTTTTTTTTTTGTTTTGTTTTTCAAAGTGACTTGTGAATCTAACACTTACCATGAAGAATAAAATGGATGTTTCCTTATAGGTACATCACACTGTTTAAAGCACAGGAGAATTTTAGCCACATATCTCTTAAGGGGACCTGTGTAGCTAAAATCACTTGCACTCTGGAAACTTATCTCATATTTCCAGAGTCAAGCAGGGAGAGGGAAGAAAGCCTTCTAGACCACAGTGGGACTGGTTTTGTCTTGGGATGCTTGATGTCCCATTTCTGCCAATGAATTCAAGTGAGACGCAGGACTGCAACTGAGTGTAATTGGAGATTGTGTCCAACCTTCCAAGATGAGATCTAAATGTGTTTGGCTCAGGGGGCCTGGTTTAGGGACACCTAATAATAATATTAATTCATCATCATTTGGTACCTAATCACTCATAGGATAGTCTCAAAGACAAACCTGAGCAACTGGATAAGTCACTATGGCAACTTAAAGGGCCTTAAGTAGAGAACTGTACTGCACATTAGACAGACAGTTAAATATTTAGAACAAATTCTACAGCACCACACAGCAAAGAGTGATTTACACTGCAGATCAAATATTTGATGTTACACCAGCCTAAGTGAAACACATGTTAAGAGGTAATGTTTAGGGAATAGTGAACTGCGTGGGATGAGTCCATAGTTGTAGAATGTGAAGGGTAAGCATTTACCGTATTGCTGGTGAGGGCTCTACCCGTTAGTAGATCTGTCTGATAGCCCCCTCTTTTTTTTTTTTTTTTTTTTTTTTTAAAGATTCCAGTGTCAATTATGCTGTTGCTGCAGAAGCTTCCCACACTATTTTAAAACATTTCCCATTTGAGGGGTTGAAAGATTTTGCATCCCCGTGATTTATCAATTGCAGCCAGCTATCTAAAAGTTTTTCAGAGCATTTGGGCAAGGGATCATAGCAGAAATATAATTGGTTGCCACTTCACTCTTCAGATCACAATATGCAAGTTATCCAGACATACAGAATTTGTCTGATCTTTGAGGTAACAACAGGGCAGTTTGAATATTTAAGTCACATTGCTCCAAAGCAATAATGGCAACATAGAGAAGCTGAAGCCTTTCTCATCTAGTTATAGAGCAAGTTATGTTGTTTAAGGCTATTTCTCCTTTTGTAAAGTAACTAGAAATAATGGTTAAGTTACCAACACGTCATGGATGATATGGAATATGTATATGGAGTCTATCTGCTTTAGCTTTAAAAGTTCAGCATATGCATAAGACAGGCAGAAAAGTTTCCATATCGATTCTTTAGGAAAAGATGTAATCTGATGTGAAAATCTTTGGAAAGCTGGTATTTTTAAAGACAATCGATTTGTTTATTTACTTTACATTTTAATTTTCCAGTGTCAGAATATTTACAGCAAAGGCAAGCATTACATTGGACATTACTTTCTGTATAAGACTCCTTTTTTGTTGCATTGGTCCATTATTTATTATGGTTAACTAACAATGTGATACCAACACTCATTTTTCTTTTTTTATATACAAAAATCTTAAAATGTTCAAGATAATAAATAACATCATTTGTTATGGTTAACATATATTATGAAATGTTTTGGTCCAGTATGTGCTTGTCTTATTTAAAAAGATAACTGGAATGTGAATCATGTTCCTGTGGCTTGTTTTATTTTGTTTCTCATTCATGTTTGTAGATATTGTGTGAACTATGCCTATATAATAAAAGGATCTCATTGATGTAATGTACATTTTTGAAATGATAAACTACATTAGCTTTGTATCAAGTCTGTCATGGCAGAGAGCTCTGGATAACTCATCAATTTTCACAAAATACAAACTGTCATTAAACTTGATATTACCCAGAAAAAATAAACTTACCCAAATGTAAACTTTCATTTTTTTTTTTTTTTCAACCAATGTTTTTATGGATGCATGGAAGTTTTGGGACCTACTTATCTCCAAATTAGTTAACTCTGCAATTTGTTCATTTCTTGTAGTGACAGAGCTTATTGATGTTCAGGTTTACTGTTTGTCTAAAAATTATTGTAATTTTTTGTAAATATGCTATATACTCGAAATGTGAGTAGTCTAAAACATTTGTATATATATTAAAAATCTCCAATTCAATAAATTCAGGTATGTTCTGTGCTTGTAAAGAAACATTCACTTTATTAGTCTGACTACCATTTGGAGGAATAAAACTGTCTGAATACAGTGGAAGCAGGAGAGCTAGTGATTAAAAAAAAAAAAAACACACACTTTTTTTGGGGGGGCAAGATTTTTTTTACATGCATACACAGGACCCTGACAGCACTGAGGAAAGATTCAGCTATTGGTGCAGAATGATAGCGGAATGCGCTTTTGGTAGATTGAAGTGAGGCTGGCACTGGTTCTCACTAAATTGCCTCACAGATGTAGGGTATATTTTTCTCACTTGAGAGCCAAAGTAAGGAAAACTGCCACCATGTTGGGTGGCAAATGGGGCCGATATCTCCTGAATTTGAACAGTCAGACACAAGGGCTGATAGAAGAGCTCAAGGCAGAGTTATGCAACTCTGGGAGGCCTTGAAAGATAAATTGAATGGCCAGCCACAGGAATGAGGTAAAGCACAGTCCATCACCATACCTGGAGGTGCAGGGAAGGGGCTATGAATGATGTAAATTTATGAATATCACATTTCTAATGTATCTGAGTTAAGCACTGCTCAGTATAAATTTATATATATATACTGCACTGTGGGATGGGACCTTGTATCCCCCTACTGGCTTGAGACAGGTGAAAGAGGCTGGGGGGAGGGAGGGAAGAGGAGCAAATCAACTATTTAAGCAGAGAGAAGGGGAGAGATTGTAGGCTGTGAAATGGCTGCTAACTGAAAGCAGACTCAGCTGGGCAGGAATGGGAGGGGCTTGTATAAAGTCCAGGAGCCCAGTATAGCTGGAGGGAAGGTTAATTGTAGTCCTTCTTGGGAGGTGGAAGGGATCTTCAGGACTACATTGGGCAACCTGTAGCCACTCAGAGGGAGGTGAGAGGCTGGCAAATCTAGAGAGGAGGGAAGCCAGAAAGGTAGATTAAGGCAGAATAGTGGAGGCCTTGGCTGTTGGAGGGCCCCTGAGCTAGAACTTGGAGTAAAGGGTGGACCTAGTATAGGTGCTGGAGCTAGGTGTGTGGGAGGTGCTGCAGTACCTCCTGGCTTGATGTGGCTTCCATTATATGCAAGGTTTACAGTTTTAAATAGCTCTCAGCACTCCCCTGCAATTGTTCCTGTACCCTGGGTCCCCCTACCAGCCACTGGGGATATGGTACAGACCAGACAGTGGATGATGGACTGTGTGGGATGACTTCTCCTGGCAAGATCATGAGCACTTGTCTCTCCTCTTTCTAGAAAAGTTTCATTGAAAGATCTTAGGAGGAGATGAAGGCCTTCCCTATATACTTCAACAAACTACTCTCCCTTGCTCAACCCTACAGCTTGGTGGAGAGCAGATAACAAGTCTTCCTCTTCCTTGTACTATATCAGTTGAGAGGTACAAGTAAATCCAATGAAAAACAGATTCCTCTGTCCTGATGACTTGGGGTTGGGATGGGCACCACTGTTGCATTTAAACAGTTCAAGGAGAAATGCCTGTACACCGGTGTTCCCTGTATGCCCAGCGCTTGTGCAGCCAATTAGGGAGATTCCAATGCCACCCATTTGATTAGCAGAGCACCCACAGCTAGGTGTTTTTGTTTCTATTGGTGGTGCCGATTCATGGCACTCTGAGGCTATGTCTACACTGCTGGGTTTTTTTTCAAATTGTGCTCATTTGCATATCTTTTGCCGATCCATTTTTGCAGAAGAGGTTTTGCTGCTAAAAAGTGCTGTTTAGAGGGGGCTATTTGTTGGAAGAAAAACCTTTTTTTGCAAGATTCTGTAAACCTCATTTTTTGAGGAATAAGGGATCTTGTGAAAAAGGGTTTTTTCCTGATAAATGGTCAAATCTACACGGGGCTTTTTATATGCACAACCTCTTCCACAAAAATGATTGGCAGAAGACATGCAAATGAGTGTGATTTGCATATCTTCTGCCGAAAAAAAATGGCAGTGTAGACATAGCCTGAAAGTGCTGGGATGGAGGGGAGTAAGTAAGTGTGCAAGAAGCTTAGGGGAAGGGGGCAGAGAGGGAGTGTATGGGCTGCAGGTAGAACTTCAATGGGCCTTATTCAGGTTGCCCACCGCTGGCTTACCTTGTCTTAGAGACAAGGTATAGGATCTGGAAGCTGGCCCTACTATCTTCCTAGTGATGTGTCCTGTATCTGACATCTCAGTTCTCATCCTCAAAGGAAACCTGCACAACCCCTTCAAAAGACTTGCCTGGGAACTAATTCTTAATGTTGCTAGACACCAAAAAATATGGACATAAAGATGCTGGATGTATGGATCATTACAACAATCTTTAACCTAACAATGCTCCTTTTATATTAAAAGGCTTCTTCAATATGTGTTGACTCCTTTTTCTGTTCCACTCTTGTATTTAGCTCAGATGCTCCGGGCAGCTCTCCAAATACAGCATTGGCACAGTAGCACTCTGATAAAGATGCTCTTAGATGATGGGAGAAAGCTCTTTTGTCAATTTAGTTAATTCACCTATCTGACAGGTGGTAACTATGCTGGTGGGAGATGCTTTTCTGCCACTATAGTACTGTCTACATGGGGGAAGGAGGGGTGGATTGGGTTGGTTATAACTGTGGCTCAGGGATAGGGGTTTTTCACACCCAGCAATGTAGTTACACTGGTTAGGTCTGTCATGTAGACCTGACCCATGAATTCCTTTCCCGGATCTGCAGAAAAGCTGTGTAGCTCTGGAGCTTGTCTCTTTCACCAACCAAAGATGGTCCAGTAAAAGATATTATCTCACTGACTTTGTCACTACTATATTTATGTATTTGTTTCTGGAAAGACATTGTTTTGCTTGCCTGTGCAGCTTCCATTGAATTCAAGCAATATACGCATGTAATATATACTACCCAAACCTCACTAAGAATTAGACCAATGCATTCACACAAGAAAATCTAACCCAATATAGAGTAACTTTTCCTCACTGACCTGGTACCATTGGTACATAACAATACTCACAGGCTAATGCACTGCAGCTCCTACAGCATTCAAAACATTTCATATTGTCTCCATTTCTATTAAACATATATCAAGAACAGTAGTGCGTGTAACTTTGCATTTCAATTGCCCCAACATTTGTGGCTTTTTGCTTTTATATGTTGATCATCTTTTCTCCTACTGTGCTACCCTAAAAATGATAAACCTCATTTAATGGGCCTATGTTAGTGACTATGATGCTAAACAGGACTAATCTAATTAAGTAGTAAATGGCAGTACAGTTGGATAATCTTGATGCTGGTTTTCTATAGGAGAAAAGTAAACTTAATACCCATGTTTTAATTAGGTGGCAAACCCTGATCTGAATTTGTGGTATGTTTGGTTCATACCACCAGTGGGCTATCAACCACAACTTTTATTATTAAATTCCAATCATCTGATTTTCTAGAGGACTGTTTCCTTAAATGAGACAAGGCTGGGGCAATGCTACAAGACTGCCCCTAGAAAATAACTTTCTGAAAGCTCTTTTTACTCAAGAACTGCATGGCTACGTCTAGACTGGCATGATTTTCTGCAAATGCTTTTAACGGAAAAGTTTTTCCGTTAAAAGCATTTGAGGAAAAGAGCGTCTAGATTGGCATCGGACGCTTTTGCGCAAAAGCACTTTTTGTGGAAAAGTGTCCGTGCCAGGCTAGACGCGGTTTTGCGCAAGAAAGCCCCGATCGCCATTTTCGCCATGGGGGCTTTTTTGCGCAAAACAGTCCTGAGCTGTCTACACTGGCCCTCTTGTGCAAATACATTTGCGCAAGAGGGCTTTTGCCCGAACGGGAGCAGCATAGTATTTGCGCAAGAACACTGACAATCATACATTAGATCGTCAGTGTTCTTGCGCAAATTCAAGCGGCCAGTGTAGACACAGCCCATGTGTTGTCTATCTGCTTTTCCTGGGGGTTGGGATGGGTACCACCGTTGCATTTAAACAGTTCAAGGAGAAATGCCTGTACATCAGTGTTACCTGTAAGCTGAGTATTTGTGCTACCTTTGGAGAGATTTCAATGCCATCCATTTGATTAGCAGAGCACCCACAGCTAGGTGTATTGTTTCTATTGGTGGTGCCCTGTTGCCCCAGCGTGGGAATCCCCTACCTGCTCCCACCCCAATTTCTCTCCCAGCTGCCCCCTCCGGAGCTTGAGCAGCATCCTGATCCCTCCAGAGCGTGGACATCTCCTCCCAGCCCTGTCAGTGCCTTGGAACTCCCCACCACCCATCCTTCTTCTCCTGCCTGAGCTTGGGCGTGTTGCCCCACCGAGACACGTTGCCCCTTCAAGTGCCTCCTGAACTTGGAGCTTCGTCACTCTCAAATCCAGTAGGACTCTACTGCCGCTGCTGCGGAAACTTGCTGCATTGGGATAGTAAATAGAAGCAAACCCTCATGTAGCAGCCACAACTTTTTAATTCACATTGCTCCCACCAATGCAGCTCAGATTGAAACACCCGTGAGAAAAAGTCTGTGTATGGCTGGTTCCTCACCCTTCCCTGGATGGTGACAGGAAGGGACCCTGCCAGGCCCAAAGTTCCCTCAATTTTTCCCCTCCATGTGCAGAATAAAGTTTGTGCACTGAGGCATGGGTGGATGTGCACCACCAGTGGAGTGGCAAATGGGCGCTCTGCCAATGAGCTGGGCCGCATTTAAATCTCTCCTGGGCGGCTGCCCAAGAGTTCAGCGCACAGGGAACAGGGCCATGCCCCGCTCTGCGGGCCTCCTGCCACGCCAGGCATCCCACGCGTGATGCCACGGAGCGCTCTAAGGCACAAACTCCGCCCGCCCCGGCCACCGGCCTCCTCTGCAGCTCGGCTGGGCCTTGTCTCCCTCCCTCTGCCGCTGGCCGAGGCGGGCTGCGGGGGTGAAAAGGCTCGTGCGGGACGAAGCGGGGCTGAGCGGTCACGCGTGGGGAGCGCTGGCCCTTTAACGGCCCCTGTCCACGTAGGCTGGGGGCGGGGCTGGGGGCAAGTCTCCGGGAGCGGAAGCCGGAAGTCACCGCAGCCCTGCTCGGCGCCCCAAAAAGCGGAGCTCGCCCCCCTTCTGCTGCCCGCGAACATGGCGGGGGTGAAAGGTACCGAGCGCCCCCGCCACATCTCGTCACTCGCGGATCTCCGCAGCCCCGTCACCCTCCGCTCCCCCTCCGCCAACGGCTCCCTCCCCCCCTGTGCCTCGTCACCCCGCCCGCCAACGGCCCCCTCCCCCGCTTCCTCCTCCTCCTCCTTCAACGGCCCCCTCCTCGCTGTGCCTCGTCACCCCCCGCTTCCCCCTCCTCCTCCTCCAACGGCCCCTCCCCCTTCCCCTCTTCCTCCTTCAACGGCCCCCTCCCCGCTGTGCCTCGTCACCCCCGCTTCCCCTCCTCCTCCTCCTCCTCCTCCAACGGCCCCCTCCTCCCGCTGTGCCTCGTCACCCCCGCTTCCTCCTCCTCCTCCTCCTCCAACGGCCTCCCCCCGCTGTGCCTCGTCACCGCCCCGCCAACGGCCCCTCCCCGCTTCCTCCTCCTCCTTCAACGGCCCCCTCCCCGCTGTGCCTCGTCACCCCCGCCAACGGCCCTCCCTCGCTGTGCCTCGTCACCCCCCGCCAACGGCCCTCCCCGCTGTGCCTCGTCACCCCCGCTTCCTCCGCCAACGGCCCTCCCCCGCCTCTTCTTCCGCCACCCGCCCTCCGCTGTGTCTCGTCACCCCACCCCACTTCCTCCTCCGCCAACGGCCCTTCCTCCGCTGTGCCTCGTCACCGCCCCGCTTCCTCCGCCAACGGTCCCCTCCCCGCTGTGCCTCGTCACCCCCGCTTCCTCCTCCGCCACCCGCCCCTTCCCCCGCTGTGCCTCGTCACCCCCTCCCGGTAGTCGTCCCTCCCCACTGTGTCTCTTCATCCCCTTTCCCTCTCTGCTAAGCGTCCCTCCCCATGTGCCTCGTCACCCCCTGCAGCCTCCTCCGTCAACCGCCCCTCTCCCCATGTGCTTCGTCACCCGCCCCCATTCCTCTTCCGCCAACTGCCATCCCGCTTGAGCTGGGCACCTTGCACCTGCCTGGGCACCCCACTTCCCTGCTCTGCAGCATGTCGCTCCTCCGGTCCCTCCTGAGCTTGGAGCTTCATCACATTCTGTTCCTCCTCCCGAGCCATGAAATCTCCAGGTTCTTCCTGTTTCCTCTTTTCCCAGCTACCCTCCCCTGGGTTGCCACCTGGCATCTGGTTGAAAAGGGACATTGGCGGCCCCAGTGAGTACCACTGACTGACTGTGCTGCTAACGTTGTGCTCCATGGTACAATGCTGGGGCAGGCTCCCTGCCTGCCCTTCCTCTGTGCTGCTCCCAGAAGCAGCCAACAGGTATCCCTGGGCAGAGCCATCTCCTAGAAGGGTGTGCAGCTCAGGGCAACCCCCTTTTCACTTCAGATCCTGGTTATCTGGCTAATCGGATAATGGATACAATTTGTATCGACTACACGATTAGTCAATGAGGATCGCTTTTCAGAGCCGCCATGGGGGTTGCTCCAGGAGCCAGCTCAAGCTGGGAATGAGCAGTTCTGGCTTGTGCTGGCCCTGGGAGCAACCTGTGCTGTGGCTCTGAATTTTAAATATATTTTAAATGCTGCCAGGCTCTTATTACTTTTAAAATGCAGAGGCGCAGCGTCCCAGACCACCATAAACCAGGACTTCTTGGTCCCAGCTTGTGCTGAGTCCAGCAGCCCCTGTTCGTGGCGGCTAGCCCTGTCTGAAACAAAAAAAGGGCTGCTGTGGGTTGCTGCCAGAGCAGTCTCTGTTCGAGGCATCCAGGGCTGTCCGTGGCTAGAGGCTGCTGCCAGAGCAGCCCCTGTGCGTGGCCAGCCCGGGCTACCACAAACAGGAGCTTAGCTCCCCACTGGGACTCCCGCGGACAGGGGCTGCTGCTGAAACAGCTTCTGCCCATGGCAAGCCTCGGCCTGCTGTAGGCAGAGATTACTTTGCAGCAGCCTCCCTTATCCCTCCTTGATAGAGGAAGCAAAGTGGGGGGAAGCGGCACCACGGAGATAGTGCTGGGGGGAACTGGCTTTTAAGGAAGCAAGGCTGGGGAACGAGTAGTCGATACTCCAGTCGATTACTTGCTAACATCACTGTCCTGTGCTCTAGCCTCCATCCTACTCCCATCACAAACCTCTCATCCCCAGCTCCACCTCAGAGCCCTCCTTCCCCTCTGCACCTGAATGCCTGCCCCAGCCTAGTGAAAATGAGTGAGGGTGGAGAGAGGGAGGAGGATGGAATGAGTAAAGGTCAGGTAAGCATGTTTGGTTTGCTATAATCAGAAAGTTGGCAACCCTACTCCCTCAGTTCCTTCTCATCTCACACTCTCCTTTACTCCTCTGAGTCTCCCTAATTCACCCGGTTCTCCCATTCCTACTGAGTTCTAGACACCCCTTTCCCCCGTTTTCCTTGCTGCTACAGGCTGGGGACCGAATGGTTAAGTAGCAGTTCTGCAGAAAAGGACCTGCGGGTTACAGTGGATGAGAAGCTGGATATGAGTCAACAGTTTGCCCTTGTACAAGAGGGCTAATGGCATATTAGGGTGCATTAGGAGGAGCATTGCCAGCAGATCCAGAGAAGTGATTATTCCCCTTTATTTGGCTTTGGTGAGGCCACATCTGGAGTATTGTGTCCAGTTCTGGGCCCCCCAGTATAGAAAGGATGTAGACGCATTGGAGAGGGTCCAGTGGAGGGCGACCAAAATGATTAGGGGGCTGGAGCGCATGACCTATGAGGAGAGACTGAGGGATTTGGGGTTGTTTAGTCTTCAGAAGAGAAGAGTGATAGAAATGTATCCGTGTTAGTCTGGTGTAGCTGAAACAAAATACAGGACTATGTAGCACTTTAAAGACTAACAAGATGGTTTATTAGATGATGAGCTTTCGTGGGCCAGACCCACTTCCTCAGATCAAATAGTGGAAGAAAATAGTCACAACCATATGTTATATATATATGGTATATATGGTTGTGACTGTTTTCTTCCACTATTTGATCTGAGGAAGTGGGTCTGGCCCACGAAAGCTCATCATCTAATAAACCATCTTGTTAGTCTTTAAAGTGCTACATAGTCCTGTCTTTTTGTTTCAGAAGAGAAGAGTGAGGGGAAATTTGATAGCAGCCTTCAGTCTCCTGAAGGGAGGTTCCAAAGAGGACAGGGAAAGGCTGTTCACAGTAGTGATGGATGGCAGAACAAGGAGCAATGGTCTCAAGTTACAGTGGGAGAGGTCTAGGTTGGTTATTAGGAAAAACTGTTTCACTAGGAGGATGGTGAAGCACCGGCTGGGTTGATTTAGTTGGGATTGGTCCTCCCGTGGGCAGGGGGCTAGACTTGATGACCTCCTGAGGTCTCTTCCAGCTCTATGATTCTATGATTCTACCCATTACTACAGGGTCTGGACACACCAGTTCTCTCTTATGGCCCCCTTGGACACCTCTGATTCTTCCTTGTCCTTCCTGCCCTCTAGTTTGGTCTCCCTGAAGTCTCTGGTTCCCCTATTTCTCATTTTGCCCTCAGAGTAGGTCCCCAGCTCTGCCACCCCTCAGCAGTATTCCCTGAAGTGGCTGACATTTGTAAAAGTTGGAAATCGGTATACGTAGCCGAGCTAGTATACACAGGCAGCCAATTTGAAAGCTAGCTTACTGTGTGTACAGGCTCCCCCCTTCACCCGTGCTGCTGCTGCCTCTCTATCAGAGACAGGAGGGTGGGGGGGAGCAGCTCCTGCCTGCTCCACTGCACTTTTGCCTCTGTGGGAGGCAGCAGGGAGCTGGCATGCATGGGAAACCATCTCCCGCCTCCTTCCACCCGCTGCTGCCTCTGATTTAGAGGCAGCAAGGAGGGCAGGGTGCGTCTTAAGGATGTGATATTGTAGTTGAAGCAAAAGCTTATAGGTTAATGCTATAGACTACACACATCCCCTGCCAGTAATTTTTTTAGCAGGCTGGCCAGCAGCCTGGCTCAGGCCTGGCTTGCGTCAAGTCTGGGACCTATTCCTGGTGCAGCTCTGCATTTAAAGTGTATTAGGAGCCACTTGGGCAGGCAGCCCAGCTCAGTTCTGGCTTGCCTCTGATACAGAGGCAGCAGTGTGGAGTGGCAGGGGGCTCCTCGGGCATGGAATCAGAGCATACTGGCTGCCAGCCCACCCACGGGGACTACAGAATAGTGGAGTAACTGATAAGAATTCATGAGGTCAAGTGACTATTCAGTTAACCAATATTTAACATCCCTAGTGCGTGTCGTCGTTAGAATGAACCAAAAAACCCAGGCTTATCGGTTAATTGTGTGAATGACTACACGCTAACATCCCTGCATAAGATCCTCAAATATCAGTATCTGATGACACTTTGGCCTCTTTTTTATCTTGGTGCTAATGAGAGAAACTAGTTGGTTTTATTTTTTGCTTTCCATGCATTCTAAGGGTGCTACAGTGTGTTAGTTGCAAACACTGTAGGGAACAGTCTGAAGCCCAATAAAAGAGTATGGTATCAAGAGCAGAAAAGGTGAAACAAATGAGAAAATGAGAAATGAATTTATCTGCTACAATGATCATTAGTAACCAAGTCACACAACTGACTTGAAATAACCACTTTTCATTGCATCTGCTGATTCATGTCAAGGGCAGTTTTTACTCTTGGAAAAAGTGTTGCTGTGACAATGTCAGGCTGTCTTCCATTTAAAGTTATAATTATTTTTTAGTTTTGAGTTTTCAGCATAACCATTCATTTCTTTTCTCTTGTACAGCCCTTGTTGGTTTATCTTTCAGTGGAGCCATTGGTCTAACTTTTCTTATGTTGGGATGTGCCCTAGAGTATTATGGGTAAGAAATAATTCATCTCAAAAATAAAAAATGATTTTGTTCTCACTTTGTATTCTTATATTGCCCATGTAAATACACATATGCAGTTTAGTTGTGTGTTGATCCCATATGATTTGGAGTATGCACATTTAACCTCTGTTTTATTAGCTAAAAAATAAGTCCAGTAGTGTTAACTAAGAATTATAGACTCTGAATGTCTTTGCAACCCATTGAGCTTGGCATTTATGATTATTCGTATGAAACCTACTATTCTTGAACATCATTGTAAGGTCTAGAACCAACACTTAGTAATGGATACAGCCCTGCGTGCGCTAGGGATATAAAAACCACATTAATTTTAATCTGTTAACTAATTAAACAAGGGCAAGCAGAGGCTGGAGCAGGAACTTTCCTCCCACCTCAGTGTGGATGGTATGGAGTGGTGCCCTGCCATGGACCGGGACTGTTACATAAATGTTTTCTATAAAAGTGGACTAAAATCATTATATACATAGTATCAGCTGAATAGCAATATAGTTAATTTTGTTTAATGGGTCAGTAATTTTTAACTTTGTGGAAGTATTTTTTTATAGATTTCTCTGCTATTGATTTGATTTTAATCAGTATTGATTTTCTTAAAATATTGAATTAATGGAGTAGAGGTGAACTTATCTGATATGCACAAGCAGCATTAAAATATAAATAATATTTACATTTTACTAATTCTAAACAACAACCAGATGCTTTATTTTTGAAAAAGTATATAAAAATAACCATAAAATTAAAGAACTTTAAGATTAACTATTAGGTGTATGCTTTTTCAGTAGTGTATGTAGGGCCAAAAAGAAAAGAAAAGAAAAGAAACATGCTTATATAGTAATTGTTTTCTGACAATTAAGAGGTTACAAAGTAGGTTAGTTTAGTGGTTCCCAACCTTTTTTATATCGTGGACTGGCAAACCCATTCACAAACTTTTGGTGGACTGGTAACATTTCATTTGCATATTCATTATTATGCAGATAAAATGTTACTGGTCTGCCAAAAGCCCTGACCCCCAGAGCCACCATGAACAGCCAGCTTCAGCTCCGGCAGTCACCACGTGGCGGGTGGCTGCCGCAGCTGAAGCCAGCTATTCGCAGCAGTTCTGGGGGGCTGGGGGACACTCTGGCCCTTTGAGCCCCCCAGTGCCAGCCGTAACCCTTAGAGCCCCCAACCCTCCACTACTTCCCAGTGCCAGCCACTGACCCCAGAGTCCCCTGCACCTAACCCCCCCAGTGCCAGTCTCCCACCCTCAGAGCCCCCCCAATGCCAGCTCCCATCCCAAATGCCTCAGTGCCAGCCCTTAGAGCCCTCACCACCAGACTTCCCAGTGCCAGCCTCCTGTTTCCAGAGCCCCACTGCACCCAATGCCTCCAGTATCAGCCCCCAGACCCTAATATTAGCCCCATTCCCAGAGCCCCTCCCAGTGCCATCCCCCAGTCCACAGTGTTAGACCCATCCCCAGAGCCCCCCCATGCCAGCCCTGCCCATGTAGCCCCACTACTAGCCCTGCCCCAGAACTTCCCAGTGCCAGCCCCCTGCCTCTTAGAGCCCCTTCAGCACTAGCCCTGTCCCTGGAATTCCCAGTGCCTGCCCCCCTCACCTAGCCTTGTGCTGCCACCCAGCTGCCAGCTAAGCGCTGCTGCCCAGGTCACAGCTGCTCTAAGGCTGCTGTGTCGGGCTTCGCATGGCCCTCCCAGCGCTCTTCCGCATCCAGGAGGAGACCCTGCCCCTTCTGGCGCTGGCTGTCTGAGAGATGGGGCAGGACATGCCTCTCCCAATGCCTCTCCCAACAGCCACAGTGGCAGGGGAGGCGCTGGGCCGTGTACCGCAGCCCCAGGCTCCAGAGCTGCCGCAGCCTGGCAGCCAGCAGTTTGCGGCCCAGCACCGGTTCATGTTAGTTCAAACATTGGCCCTGATCTTGTGAAAGTCTCTTTGAAATCAAAACAGCCGACATCTTTAATATGAACAGTAATTTAGATTTCTTTTGGGGCTTTTTCTCCTGCAGTGTTTACTGGCCCCTGTTTGTCTTGGTATTTTACATCATTTGTCCAATTCCTCACTGCATTGCAAGAAGAATAAGTGATGACACCGATGCAGCTAGCAGTGCCTGCAGGGAATTGGCATATTTCTTCACAACTGGAATTGTTGTTTCTGCCTTTGGATTGCCTATAATCCTTGCACGTGTTGAAGCGGTACGTTCTGCTGACTCTTTCTTATTATAATAAACTTCCTATGGTTGCACATTTGTTTACAGTTTTTTATGACCCTACGTAACTAATATTGTTGCTCTTTTCAGCCTAAACATTGGAGTCATTTTTGCTCAAAAACTTTCATTTTCATCCTTAACTAGTCTGCCTGCTCCCATTTCCAGAATTCTTGATAGTGGCACTTCTGAATTTGTATCTCTGCCTCTTCCTTTTCTGTGTTGGGTATTACAACTCCTTTATTCTGGCCTATTAAAAAATCTGTTGGCTACAGAAAAATTATATGGCATTCAAAATTATGTGGCCAAAATACATTCTTGCTTAAAGAAATAACACCATGTATCCAAAACTACCTTCCTGGTTTTCAAAACATTCCATAGACTTGCTCTACCCTACATTTTATCCACCCACTAACTCCATTTCTCTTTGCCCTATCCCTGATCCGCTCCACTGTGGAATGGATTCAGTCCGACACTGCTTCTTTGCTATGTATGTGGAACTCATTCCTCACTGCTGCTATCCTCCTGGAGCATTTTCCCCCTTAATATCACTTTACAGACTTCCTCTTCTGCTTAGGCTTTTGTATGCTTCATTCTTATGTATTTTGTAATGGTCTGTATGAAAGACTCTGTGTAAAAACAAATTGTTTTAACAATTGCAGGTTTTTAACAATAGACAAAACCAGAATGCCCACAAGAGGGTACTCTAATCCCTAGCAATATCTTTTTAAAAGCAAAGTTTCAGAAGAGTAGCTGTGTTAATCTGTATCTGCAAAAACAACGAGGAGTCCTGTGGCACCTTAGATACTAACAGATTTATTAGGGCATAAGGTTTCATGGGTAAAACCCACTTCATCGGATGAATTGGAGTGGAAATTAGAGAGGCAGGGGTATATGCATAAGTACTAGTATAAGAAATTAAGGGCGTTACTTATCAAGTGTAGGACCAATGTTAATGAGGCCAGTTCAGTCAGGGTGGATGTGGCTCACTCAGCAGCTGATGGAGAGGTGTGAATACCAAGAGAGGGAAAATTGCCTTTGTAGTGAGAGAACCAATCTAAATCCTTATTCAAGCCTACTGTCGTATTAAATTTTCAAATGAATTGCAGTTGTACTGTTTCTCTTTGTAATCTGGTTTTGGAGTTTTTTGGTAGAAGGATGGCTCCTTTAGCCTCCCTGGATACTCAGTAAATGATTTGAAAGTGTTCTCCTATTGGTTTATGTATGTTACCTTTCTTGATGTCTGATTGTTTTTGTCCATTTATTCTTTGGTCAGAGATTGCCCAGTTTGGCCAATATACATGGCAGAAGGACGTTGCTGGCACGTGATGGCATTAAATCATGTTAGTAGATGTGCAGGTGAATGTAGGGATGTTAAATAACAGTTAATTGACTAGTCAGTTACATGACTATTCTATAGTCCCTATGGTGGGGCCGGCAGCCAGTGCGCTCCAGCCCCATTCCCGAAGAGCCCCTTGCTATTCTACGCTGTTGCCTCTGTATCAGTAGCGTGGGGTGCCAGGTGGGAGCTGGTTCACAAGGGGAGCCAATTTAAAAAACAGTTTTCCTTGCAGACCGGCTGCCTGTCACTCAGTGCTGCTGCCTCTGATAAAGAGGCAGCAGCGTGGGATGGCAGCAACCCCTGTCTGGGGTGGTGGGGTCTGAGCTCCTGGACTCAGCACGAGCCAGAACTGAGCTGGGCTGCCTGCCTGTCTGGCTCCTAAAACACTTTAAATTGGGGTGGGCAATAAATTTTGATGGGGAGGAGCCACTTCATGATTTTGAAATGTGGTTGAGGGTCACACTCTTCCGTGATATTAATGGAGGAGATGCAGGGATTGGGATGGAGGTTGGGTGCAGAAGGGAGCTTGGGGTAAGGGATTGGGGTGAAGGAGGGAGACTGGAGTCTGGGAGGGAGTTTGGGTAAAGGAGGTGGTTGTGACCTAGGGCCGGGAACTGGAGTGCAGGGGTTTGGGATGTGACCTAGGGTAAGAGGGGGGATTGTGATCTGGGGCAGGAGATTGGGGTGCCAGGTCTGGGAGGGGTTATGGGTATGTTGATTCGTGGGGCAGGGGGTTGGAGAAGGGAGGGGGGATAGGGTGCCAAAGGCAGGCTCTGGCCAGGAGACTTACCAGCCAGTAGCTAAACCAGCCTGCCTGCCTGCCGAGCTAAGACTTGCAGAGATTAAAACATTTCCCAGCCAGCCTGCCTGCCTGCCTGCCTGGCCCTGTGCTAATGTCAATAACTGAGCCAAGAAGGGTGTGTGTGGTTCTTTTGCTGCCTGTTATTCAAACAGGCAGCTCCCATTGGCCTGTTTCTGGCCAGAAACTGGCCAATGGGATTGTGCTAGGGGTGGGGGCAGCTCCTGAAGCTTCCCCCCTTTCCATTTTTGAAACAGAAACGGGGCCCAGCAGCTGCGTTTCTGAGCGGCGTGCAGGGAAAGCAGGGGGAACCTGCCTGGGGCTCCCCGCTGCTTCCATGGGTTGGATCCGGAGGCTTGGTGGGCCAGATGTGGCCTCTGGTCTGTGTTTTGCCCAGGCCTGCTTTAAATGCAGAGGAATTAGGTCCCGGACCCAGCACAATCCAGGACTGAGCCAGGCTGTTGGCCAACCTGCTAAAATATTTACTGTCGGGGGGAAGCGTATAATCTATAGCATTAACTTATAAGCTTTTGCTTATCGGTTAATTGACTATGTTATTACATCCCTAGGTGGATGAGCCGCTGATGGGGTTTATGTGGTTAGGTCCTGTGATGGTGTCACTTGTATAGATATGTGGACAAAGTAGGCAACGGGGGTTGTTGCAGGGATAGGTTCTTGGGTAAGCATTTCTGTTCTGTGGTATGTTCGGTGGGAAGGGGCTGTCTGTAGATGAGGACTAGCTGTCTGCCAAGGTCTGTGAGAGTGAGGGATCATTTTCCAGGATAGGTTGTAGATCAGGGGTTGGCAGTCTTTCAGAAGTGGCGTGCTGAGATTTAACATATTCACTTCAATTTATGGGTCTGCGTGCCATTGATATTTTTAAAAGTCAATAATAGTCCTACTTACATTTTAGCAGCTTCACTAATAAATAAATAAAGATGCAGATCTTACTGTTTAGTGTGATCCTTTGCATTGCTTTCCCTTGCCGAGTTCTCCAATCTCGGGCTCGTAGTTTGATACATGAAGCAGCACACAAGCCTCTGTCTCCAGCACTGCTCCACCAGTGATAATGGCACAACAACAGCAGCCTGATACCCCTCTGCAGCAGCAACCACCGCCACACAGCTCCCAAGCACTCCCATGCCACACCACAGCCCCAGGTCCAGCTCCAGTAGTCACCCCATGGCCTTCCCCAGAAGCAGCTATCATGCAGCCCTAACTGAGCTCTATCCATTCCCCAGGGCTGAAGCTGGGGCCATGGCCATGTGGTGACTTCCCAGTTGTCCTGGGTGGCAGCTCTGGCCACCGGAGGAGCTGCTGCCACGGCCACATGGTCCCGGGCTGGCCCCAGATGAGCCGTTGCCATGGCCATGTGGTCCTGGGCCGGCCCCGGATGCCTGAGGAGCCGTTGCCTCAGCTCTAGCGCTGCCTTCTTTCACTGCTGCTGGGCGCAGTGCAGCCTAACCTGCTGCAGGGGAAGGGGAGGGCTCCAGCGACAGTGCGGGCTCCCTGCAACGTAGTGTGGGGGGGCTGAACTCCACATGCTGCTCAAAATCGGCTTGTGTGCCACTTATGGCACATGTGCTGTAGGTTGCCAACTCCGTTGTAGATTGTCAGTGATGTGCTGGAGGGGTATTAGCTGGGGGCTGTAGGTGATAACCAGTGGTATTCTGTTATTTTCTTTGTTGGGCCTGTCTTACGTTAGGTGATTTATGGGTACTCCTCTGGCTCTGTCAATCTGTTTCCTCACTTCCCCAGATGGTTATTTAAGTTTTAAGAAGGCTTGATGAAGATCTTGTAGGTGTTTTTCTCTGTCTGAGGGATTGGAGCAAATACATTTGTATCGTAGGGCTTGGCTATGTATACAATGAATTGTGTGATGTGTCTTGGATGGAAACTAGAGGTATGTAGGTAAGAATAATGGTCAATAGATTTCCAGAATCAGGTGGTATTTATGTGGCTGTCATTTATTTCTACCATAGTGTACAGAAGATAGATCTCTTGTGTGGATTGGACTAGGCTGAGGTTGATGGTGGGGTGGAAATTGATGAAATCCCTGTGGAATTCTTCAAGGACCTTTTTCCCAGGGGATATCATCAATATAGTGAAAGGAGAGGAGAGATGCTAGGGGATGAAAGCTGAGGAAACGTTCTAGGTAAGCCATAAAAATGTTGTCATGCAGGTACCCATAGCAATGCCACTAACTTGAAGGTATAAATTGTCCCCAAATTGGAAATAGTTGTGGATGAGAACAAAGTCACATAGCTCAGCCTCCAGGTGTGCTGTGGCATTAGGGATGTAAGCAAAAGCTTATCAGATAGTCGACTAGTCCCTTGACTAGTCGCTTCCCCCACCCTTACAGCAAGGGGCGGAGCAGGAGCTGGTGCTGGGGGGAGCTGGCTTAAAAGCAGGGGGCAAGGGAGGCAGGGGGGTAGTTGGGACCAGGCTGGCCTGTGAGCTGGGAATCAGCTGGCCTGGTCCGTGCTGGGTCTCCCCTGGCACTGTGCTTCAGTCTTTTAAATGTATTAAGAACCAGTAGGCTCTTAACACATTGAAAAAGCAGAGCCTCAGTGGGGTTAGCTCCTGGAGCCAAGAACTAACCCTGCTTCGGCTCCCCCGCTTATCGACTAATTGACTAGTTGATGGAAAATCTATTGACTAGTCAATTAGTTGATTAAATGAAATTTAACATCCCTATGTGGCATTGTTGGGGAAACTGTTCTGACAGCTTATAGTCCATCCTCATGTGGAATGTTGGTGTAAAGAGCTTCTATATTCATAGTGGTCAGGATGGTGTTTTCAGGAAGATCACCAATGGATTGTAGTTTCTCAGGAAGTCAGTGGTGACTTGAAGATAGCTGGAAGTGCTGGTAGCATAGCATCTGAGGAGAGAGTCCATATGGCCAGACAACCCTGCTGTAAGGGTGCTAATATCTGAGATGATGAGGTGTCCAGAATTTCCAGGTTTATGGATCTTGGGTACAGAACAATATTTTTGTTTGTAAATTAAACGTCATTTTGAAAGGTAAAAAATCCAGAATACTCTTGGTTGGTACTCTATGGGTATGTGTGTAGATTTGGTCCTGTGCTATTGTAGGAAGTTCCTTGAGCAGATTAATTAGTTTTTTTGTTGTTGTTGTTTTTCCTCAGTGGGATCAGAGGAAAGTGGTCTGTAGAATGTTGTGTTGGTGAATTGCCTGGCAGCCTTCTGTTCATAATCTAACCTATTGATGATAACTACTGCACCTCCTGAGTGGGACTGGGCTGGACATGCAGCAGCCCACGGCAGCTCCAGTAGCTCCAGTAGCGGGGCCAAGGTTGGAGATGCAGCAGCCCTGGTAACGGGGCCGGGGCTGGAGATGCAGCAGCCATGGCAGCCCCGGTAGCGGGGCCGGGGCTGGAGATGCAGCAGCTGTGGCAGCCCCGGTAGTGGGACCGGGGCTTTCTGGGGTTGTTGCAGCAGGGGTGCAGCTGGGATGGGAAGGTGGTCTGGGAAGCCAGTAACGGGATCTCCTTTGGTCTGGCAAATTCCCAATTAGGTCCCGAGGGTGCTGGACCAGAGAGGTCCAACCTGTACTAGAACATCGATATATCTCTGCCTCTGTAATTTCCACTCCAATGCATCTGAAGTGGGTTTTACCCACTAAAGCTTATGTCCTAAGCTGCCCCAGGACTCTTCGTTGTTTTTTTTCCTATACAAACAAAATCCTGGTGCATGGGATTGTTTGGCTTCAAACAGCTATTGCTATTTATTATTGCAAATTATTTTTCACTGTTATTCCTTGCCTTGAGTTAATAGAATATTTTCCAATTTATAATGCATAGATGTTAGGAGAAAGCATTGAGTTTGAAAGAATTTTCTGTATACTGTGGTGTTTTTTTCCTCTTTGATGAGAGGATTCTGCTTTAAGATAATTATTTTGTTCTGAAAAATAGTGTATTGAAGAAGAGTGTCTAATGAAGGGAGAATTTATAAGTATAATACTAGTTACTTCATTGGTTGCTAATTGAATGCTTCAACTGAATGAATTGTTGGTCTTTTCCCTTATGCTTTTAGCACCCCTATGTAATATTTCATTTAGTGTATCTAATGCATGAAAATAACACAGGTCTGTACATATCATGTAAACCAAATAAGGATTTTTTTTTCTTGTCTTGTATTTCAGATCAAGTGGGGAGCCTGTGGTCTTGTGCTAGCTGGCAATGCAGTCATTTTTCTTACCATTTTAGGCTTTTTTCTTGTATTTGGTAGAGGAGATGACTTTAGCTGGGAACAGTGGTAGAACTTCACTATGCTGTTGGTGATGTGCAACATACATGTTTATATACTGTATATATGTATGTACGTTGGAATGTTTGTGCCTGCACATGTAGCCTTATGCTATCAGACTATGCTATGCTATTTTACACTTGT
The DNA here is from genome assembly GCA_019425775.1 of Rafetus swinhoei. Taxonomy (NCBI): domain Eukaryota; kingdom Metazoa; phylum Chordata; order Testudines; family Trionychidae; genus Rafetus; species Rafetus swinhoei. The sequence goes on along the minus strand of CM033430.1, from coordinate 48,850,251 downwards.
ATGTCAACAAAATTAAGAGCCTTCTGACAGGTTTTTTAAATAGGTACAGAAGGAGCTGAAATCACAATAGCTAAATCTGTCCTTAAATCTTTGTTTACACAGCGTGCACTATATTTCTGATTTTTAGTTTTTAATTTTGATACAGTATCAGTGGTATGCATGTTGGAAGTCAGCCAACATGTCTGACATTTTTAACAGCATTAACTTAACAATTAAAAGGGGTCTATATATTCACATACTTTCCAGTCTCCTGGTTTTGCTAATTTGATTAACTCCTGTTTTGTGACTAGGATAGAACAGATATTTGGCTTTGTATTCAAATGACTGCTATTCTCAGTAGCTTGTTCTCTGTTTAAAAAAACCAACCCATTTAATACCTATAATTGCTGTTGCCAACTTTCTCTTTTCCGATCTACAATAAAAGAGAGTGACAAGCATTGGAAGTTCTAAGGGACTATATACAAATTTCTCACCTTTGCATTAATGGCCCATAGTGCACCACCAGAACCACATCATGTCTTGGATCCCACTGCTATAGATGAAGGTAAATTCAACCAACCCTTCAACTCATAGTCTGCATTCAACAAATAAAAAAGGAAAATATTCTGTTTTCAACCCGCTCTAGTTGTAACTGTGGATATACGTTGAGGGTAATTTGAGAACATCATTTTAATGTTATAAATGGACATTACTTTGTATGTATAATTTCCACACCAAAGAAATATTTCAAACTGCCATAGGAAAGTTTATAATCTGAATGCATTGAATAACTCTGTTGTATTGTGAGTCAAATTCCTGAATTATAAAGAAGTGAAATGTTCCAGTTATACATCTTTTAATACAGCAGATACTATAGGACTGGTATCACATCAGTTCATCAGATTTTTTTTTTTAAATACTTTTACTGAAACCATTACTTTCAACTCATGTAAGAAAAATGGTAATATTCAAACAGTATATTTTAAAATGTTGCTGCTCTAAACCTTCATATAATCACACTATTATTATATTAGCAAATTTTCCTACTTTGAGATTGTGAAGGAAACATTTAATTTGTAAAGATTTATTCTGACATGACCTTAATTTTTGAAGCATATGTAAATCATTTTAGTACGCTTGAAAAGGAGCAAAGAACCAGTAACTCTAATTTATTGTCATAGAAAAATGGGTGCATCAAATTATGACATTTATAGTTAGAAGAAACTGAATATTTAGATTGGGTAGATACTTTAACCACCAGTTTTGTGGACTAGCAATTTGAGAAGGAACAAATTTGCAGCTTATTCATTCATAACTGAATGTGGCCTGCTTGTGAATATATGGAGACTAAAACGCTATGAGGCTACGTCTAGACTGGCATGATTTTGCGGAAATACTTTTAACGGAAAAGTTTTTCTGTTAAAAGTATTTCCGCAAAAGAGCGTCTAGATTGGCATGGACGCTTTGCGCAAAAGCACTTTTTATGCGGAAAAGTGTCCGTGCTAATCTAGACGCGTTTCTTATGAAGAAAGCCCGATCGCCATTTTAGCCATCGGGGCTTTTTTGCGCAAAACACTTTTTAGCTGTCTACACTGGCCCTCTTGCGCAAATACATTTGCGCAAAAGGACTTTTGCCCGAACGGTAGCGTCAAAGTATTTGCGCAAGAAGCACTGATTTCTTACATTAGAACATCAGTGCTTTTGCGCAAATTCAAGCGGCCAGTGTAGACAGCTGGCAAGTTTCTGCGCAAAAGCGGCTGCTTTTGCGCAAAAACTTGCCAGTCTAGACACAGCCTATGAATATATATGCAAAGGCCATGAAGAGTTTGGCCTACAGAACTGACATAATGCTATCTCCCCAAACAAAAAACATCTGCACAAGCATTGGTGTCCAAAACAACTTTACACAATTGACATTCTGTGGATTTCCGCACAAATAAAGGCTTGAAATTAATTATTGCTATATTAGTGCTCTGAGATAGTTTATCCTTCTTATCAATGGAAAAAAAAGGAAACTGAAAATATTTTTGAAACACAAATAATGCAATGTACTCACATTTCACTTTGCTGATAGGAATATATTGCTTATTATATATTTCACATAGATAGTTTTAGATTTATTTAGACATAAAACTGTTATGTTATCTTCCAAGTTGAGACTGCGCTATATTGATGTGATGAAAGTTTCCACTGGCATTGAAGATTTGCTACATTTTCAAATTGAAGGAAATTAAAAATCATTGTGTGTCTGAAACACAATTTTTCTTGTAAAACACTTCCTCAGATGTTAGTTTTCCTAGCCTCTCTACAATGAACATTGCTAGCCTTCACTGTAGGATATTTAACAGTAGAATATGCCAAACATCAGAAAACGTTCTTGTGTTTTTGTTCATGATTTTCACAATCAAGGCTGCTATCTTTGTTTGTCACAACATGCTGATTTTAGTGTAGAATGTTATAATTGTAAAATATTACTCAGGGAAATTATGTGCTCAAATTACTGGTTCATCTGTTTTGAGGAAAATTCAGTTTTGGTTTATATGTTTTTCCTGGATTTTGAAGAAGTGGGGTTTTTATCACTAATTGCTGTACTTTTGCTACACTATTTAGTTGATTAAAAATTAAGAAAAGTACAAATTGTATTTGATCCTGCAGATAACTCAGCTTTTGAGTTAGCCCATTAAATACAGTGGAACTAATGTGAGTAAAGAATTGGGCCTTTGGGGCTTAAATGAATGTTTTGTATTTCACTTTTTGGGCTTGATACACAGAATTAAAAAGGTTGCACTAAACACATTTCTAGTTACCACTCCAGTGAGTTTTCTTTAAGGTGGTGGTTTTCTTTTTCTTTTACTCAAAAAGGAGGAATTGTTTTATGTACAGTAGCTCCATGGGAAGAAAGAGAGTGTCAGATGTTAACTATCAATATCCTCTTCTTAATCAGCATCAAAAACTATCTTTTAAAAAGAATGGGAGGAATAGAAAACAAGGTCCTATGGAGGTTGTGTAGTGTTTTGAAGACTATCTACACAGCAGTGCTAATCTCGAAATAAGCTACGCAACTTGAGCTACGCTAATTGCGTAGCTTAAGTCAAAATAGTTTATTTCAAATTTGGGCACGTGTACACAGCACTTATTTCGAAATGGAGTATTCTTCCTCCACTTCCCTTGATCCTCGTACAAGGAGGGTTACAGGAGTCGGAGAAAGAAGTCCTCCAGCTTGATATTATTTCGACATTGTTGAAATAACTGCTTGTGTGTAGATGCGGACTATGTTATTTCGTGATGATGTCAGTTATTCTGAAATAACGCTGCTGTGTAGACCAACCCTTTGTGTTGAACCTAGATATCATCAGATTGGGGTACGTAACAGTAGATAGCTTTTGGCTAGAGACACTAAACGTTTTTTCTGAAAAATTGCTACATATGCTAATCCTCATTGTCCGTTTCCATGGAATTTAAATCTCAGAATTCTCTGAACCTCCTTAAATGTAAATTTGCTTGAATTAATTTTTAGCTAAATTATCAGAGGTGGGAAGAAAGTTTTCAGTTTGTCAAGAGCTGTGCCCATTCACAAGAGTCTGGTGCACTGACAGCTGCTAGTAGGCATAAGAGCATCCATTTATTGCAGTCTCAATGTTTTTTCTTAATGCTAATGAACATATATTCAAAGTGCCTTAGCCTCAAGATTTATTGTAGTTTTGAGAAGGCATAGACATAAAAACTCTCTTTTGCAACAGGACTGAAACTATTGTCACATCATATATATCTTTACTGTTGACCAATAACTTTTTTGTATTTTAAAATACAGTACAATTTTTGTAACTTTTGTAAAATTTCTTTTCCATAATTGCCAGGTTATTGAAATCATTAATACATTTGTAAATTAAAGCACTCAACTTTTCAAATTATCTAATAAAACTGCCTTACTGTAGCTGACACTCTTAAGTTACCCTGTGTCTGTCTTTTATTAATTCTGTTTTGAATGTTTTTTTAAAAATTCCTTTACTTTTTTATTACACCTTAGGAAGAAAGAGGCTAAGATATGTAAGCATAATTAATATGCTAAAGCAAGTATAATGATCTGCTTTGGTGGTCAGTGCTGATAGGATCAAAGCCTACTGAAACAAGTTTCAAAAATTGTATTCTAATTCAGACAGGAACAGTTGGTTTCTGCCTGCATTGGAGTATGCATTTGGAACAGTGGTCTGCTGTGTTGGCACTTGCCACCAAAGCCATCTTAAGAACACTGTTCCACTGCACCACATTCTAGCAAGGTTATTCATTGGTTGAAAATGCTGTGTACGTGAGCTCTCCTGGAAATGAACCATTTACAGCTTATCACTGATATACACTGAGTGCTCTGTAGAGGTTTTTTCTCACGTTCTTCTCTGCAAGAACAGCTTCACGAGTGGTAGCAAGAATGCTTACTGAGTGCTAGTGTTTTACCACTGTATCCTCTAACCCCGCTTTCAACAGCTGTGTAACTTGCCCTATGCATTTTGAGCATTGGCTTAGCTTTCCTCTGTCTCTTCATCCATAAAATGGCAATAATGTTGAGGCAGGGTATTCAGAAGCCTAATAGATATCTTATAGGCCACACTGAGAATCCCATAAAGTGTGATGACACTTGGTCTTGGAGTATAAAGGATATACAGTTCATTCACTAGTGAGTAAGCAATATCCCTAGGTATATGTTAATAGTGAGAGAGAGAGAACATCTGTTTCCTATCAAATGGGAACTGGTTCCAGGCATTATTTCAGTAGGTTAGTGACTTAGTCCAAAGTGGTTCTCAACGTCATACCTGCCACTCAAACCTTGTGTGGAGAACATTTCACAAGAGGCTTCCTCTCCCCTACAGATAGTGAACACAAGAATGGTTCTTCTTCGAGAGACGTCCCTGGAGGTGCTCCACAGTAGGTGTGTCCCAGCACCTCAGAGCAGATTTTTGATAGCAGTGCATCGGGGCCGCACATGCGCGGCCCCCCCCCCCAGTACCATTGTGCATGTGCGGCCACCCTTCCTTCAGTTCTTTTCTACCGTCCCCAGCTTCAGATGGACCTCTGCAGTGCTCCTCATTCCTCATCTATTCTGAAGAGAATGTTAGACTAGTTCACTCCAAGTTCTTTCCTTTGTAGTTACTAGTGTTAGCGTTTCAGAAAAAACAAACAAAAAACAAACAACTGCCGCCTGGCGTCAGGAGGCTCCCTTGGACAAGGGATAACATTGCTGAGAGATGGGCTTACCCAGCTTTAAACACTATGCTGACTGCAATGATGCTATGTCAGCCTCAGATGGCCATGATAAGTGTGTTAAGTGTCTCGGGCACTCACAATGGGACTGCGCACACGGAAAGACAGACCTCTGCTTGAAATGATCCTAACAAAGAAGGGCAAACACCCTTCCTCAGATCATGGCTCCGGGCAGATCCCCACAGCCAAAGGGGATAAACTCCCTAAGTCCCCAAAGAAACGGGCCACCTCATTGCCGCAACACCCGCGCTCGCCTAAATGGCAAACAATCAAGAGGCAGTCGGGTAACCCTGACAAGGACCGCCTCAGCACCTATGATAGACCAGGTACCTCAGGCGAGCCCCACCATCATAATAAAAAGTGCTGCACAAGGCGCCCAACCAGAGGCAACAGGCCATACAGTGCCTGCCTCAAACAGCTCAGCACTGAGCACAGCACTGACTAGCACTGGGCCAAGTACAGCGGCGCTTCAAGCGCTCACTACGGCACTGCAGCAGTTAGCAGGGCAGCCACACGGCACCAGCCCCTTCTTGTTTCCTATAGCAATACCTTATGCTGCACAGAATTCTCCACACCCTACAATCCTACCATTAGTTACAGCGAGCAGAGACCTGGTGATCTCTTCTACCTTAAACTCTCCATTTCTGAGTGATGACAAACAACCTCACTCATCACTATCTAATTACACAGACTCACCCTCCCCCCATCAACTGAAGGGGACGACGACTTAGCGGTTTTCTCACCGCAGCTATCTCCACATACTGAGGCATTCGGAATATTGTTTAGTTCCGTCCAGCCTAACTTTACCAGAGCACCCATGACTCCCTGGGCACTATATCCATGGATGCCACCCCCAATGCCCTACCCCCCCCATGGCACTTGTGGAACCAATGGCTTCAACACCACAAGACAAGACGACAAAACCAAGCACACGACAAAAGCTCCCTCTCCCCTCACCCAGTCACCTCAAACGGGTATGAGGCAAAATGAAACTGAAGAACATCACTCCCTGAATTCGATTCCAGGGATATTACTTGACACAAACTCATTATCCAGTGCAGATGAGGCCATCATGCCACTGCCCTCCGCAACCACCGAGGACTTCTCTTCTTTTCAGGATCTTTTAAAAAGAGTCACAACTGACTTGAACATCCCCGTGGAGGAAGTGCAGGATATGCAGCACGAACTCACAAATATCCTCCAGGCAACACCTTCTGCAGAAATTGCCTTGCCAATCAACCCTGCCATGCTCGAACCTGCCAAGACTTTGTGGCAAACACCTGCCTCAATTCCTTCTACCTGTAAAAAGGTAGACCGCAAGTATTATGTCCTACCTAAGAGCTCAGAATTTCTGTTCACTCACCCACCACCAAACTCACTGGTAGTGGACGCAGCTCAGCAGAGGAATAAGCAACAAAACGGTTCTGTGCCGTCCGATAAGGACAATAAAAGACTTGACTTACTGGGGAAGAAAGCGTACGCTTCAACCACACTCCAAATGAGAGTAGCTAACTATGCCGCACTCCTCAGCAATAATTATGCAAAGTTCAACACCTTTATTGATGATATACCAGACAACTAAAAGGCACAATTCAGAGCGATTGTCTCGAAAGGCCAGGCAATATCACACACAGCCCTTCAAGGAGCCTTGGACGCAGCTGATATGGCTACAAGAACAACAGCCACAGCAGCTGTTATATGACGAGCCTTATGGTTCAATTCGTCAACCTTCCCTCGCCAAAGCCAACTGTCAGTTGAGGACCTGCTGTTCGAGGGTGAGAAGCTCGTCTCATCAAAAACCAACGAGGTCCTCCACTCAAAAGACTCCAGGGCGACATTACGCTCTCTGGGAATCCAGACACCTGGAACAAGGACAAGACACCACAGATATCAGCCATACCAAAGACCAAGATACCCACAACCTACATACCACTACCAAAGGCAAGACCACCCACCATACCAACAATGCGGGCATAATAGGCAACAATGGCGGCAGTCCAAAACTAATACTTCCAGCCGCCCATCCCAGCCAAATAAGCAAATTTGAGCCATGTCAAAAACCAAATTACCTCCTCCAGACCTCCTAAATATGACTAAACCCTTAATTATTGCCTGCTGCCATTTCTTGACAAATGGCACACCATCACATCTGACAAGTAGGTGACACAGATAATCTCCTCGGGGGTACACCATCCCTTTCCTCTTCCCTCCCCCCCCCCACCCTGTTCCTCTTCAGGGACCTCTCTCACGAGATCATACTGCAGCAAGAGGTGGATCACCTGGTACAACTAGGAGCCATAGAACCAGTTCCGCGCCGGAGTTTCACAGGACTGGCTTCAACTCCCATTATTTCCTCACAGAGAAAAAAACCGGCAGCTGGTGCCCAATCCTTGACCTGAGGGTGCTAAATAAATTCATCAAAAGACAAAAATTCAAAATGGTCACACTGGCTACCATTATCCTCACTCTGGAGCTTGGCAACTGGTTTTCGTCTCTCAACCTACAAGATGCATACTTTCATGTATTCATAGGACCTGCTCACAGACGTTTTGTCTGTTTTACCCTAGGTTTGCAACACTATCAATATACAGTCCTACCCTTCGGACTCTCCATGGCACCAAGGGTTTTTTCCAAGGTGCTGGCAGTGGTCACGGCTCATCTCAGGAAGTGTGGCGTCACCATTTATCTGTACCTCAATGATTGCCTCATCAGGGCAAGAACCAGGCATGAATTCCTACCACTGTACTCACATGGACTCACTTTGTTTCAAATCACTAGGACTTCTGATAAACAAGCAAATCAGTGCTCATACCCACTCAATCCATAGAATTCATCAGCACCCATCTCGATTCCATCACAGCCATGGCCTCCCTACCTACCAACAGGTTCCTCAGGATCAGCCAACTCGCACATTTGCTCCGTGTAATGCCATTGGTCACAGTCCACGACTGCTTGCAACTTTTTGGTCACATGCAATTCTGTGGTCCCAACGCACACCTATTTATGAGGTATATCCAGGGTTATACTCAGGCTCAGCTACAAGCCCATTATCCACCTGATGACCAAAACACTATCACTCCCACACGTGGTAAAGACATCACTACAGTGGCGGACAAAACCATACAACCTCTGTAGGGGCATACCTTTTCAAAATCCAGAACCCACAGTGGTCGTCACCACAGATGCCTCTCTCACCTGGAGTGCACATGAAATGATTCACAACAGAGGGCCTATGGACCTCAGCAGAGCGGACATTACACATCAATGTTCTCGAACTCAGAGCTGTACAGTTGGCATGCCATCATTTCCTTCCCCACATCACTGGAACCCATGTTAGAATATATACAGACATTATGGCCTGTATGTTCTATATAAACAGGCAAGGAGGTGCACAATCACAGGTCCTCTGCAAGGAGGCCATAACACTCTGGAACTGGTGCCTCACCCGCAACATCTCCATAAGTGCGTGCCACCTCCCCGGTGTCCTCAATACAACAGCGGACACCCTCAGCAGAGCCCTATCCCAACACCACGAGTGGGAACTCAACAGCGCAGTTTTGAGGGACATATTCATGCGATGGGGACATCCCCATAGAGACTTGTTTGCCACCAAAGAGAACAAAAAATGTCCACTGTACTGCTCCAGAGCGGGCATGGGGAAGCAATCCCTCGAAGACACTCTTATCCTCAAATGGGACACGCCCTTGCGCTATGCCTTTTTCTCACTTTCCCCTCCTCAACAGAGTACTCATAAAAATACGGTGGGACAAAGCAAGAGTGATCCTCATAGCACCTTGCTGGCCTCAACAACCATGGTTTCCCCTCCTAAACAGAATGGCCCAATACCACCCAAACACCTTTCTTCTCAGCCTGACCATACTATCTCAACCAGGAACCACTACTCCTCACCCTCGGTTTCCGACTCGTCATCTCAAAGCATGGTACCTCAGTGGTTTATGGGAGTAGAACTACAATGTTCACAGCAGGTGCGCAACGTCCTTTTACCCAGCAGGGCTCCTACAACAAGAAAGACATACTTTAACAAATGGACTCGCTTTACACATTGGGCAGCCTCCCACAACATACCACCGCAGGATGCCCTGCTCCCCACAATCCTAGATTATCTACTGCATCTCAAACAATCGCAACTCTCCTTGAGCTTGATCAGAGTCCATCTGGCAGCAATACCAACCTTCCACACTGCAGTTGATGACACCACAGTGTTCACGCATCCAGTAACTAAGCGCTTCCTAAAAAGCCTACAGGCCCTCTACCCGGACATTAATGCTCCTCAGGAACCATGGGATCTGCACCTGGTACGGACGACGCTTACAAAACCTCCATTTGAACCAATGGGCACATGCTCTCTACTCCACCTAACCCTCAAGGCAGCATTCCTAGTCGCAGTAACGTCAGCACGTAGAGTAGGTGAGATGGCTGCCCTATTGGCTGACCCACCGTTCACCATCTTTTTTAAGGACAAAGTTTCGCTGTGACCACGCCCCAAGTTCTTACCAAAGGTGCGATCTTCCTTTCACTTAAACTAAACTATACGCTTACCTGTATTCTTCCCAAAGCCTCATGCCAACGCCTTCGAGGCACAGATGCATACCCTTGTCAGAAGGGCACTCTCCTTCTACATCCACAGAACAAAATCCTTCAGATTGTTTCCATGACTCTTCGTTTCCATTGCTGATCACAACAAAGGAAGCCAAATATCATCACAAAGATTATCTCATTGGACCTCCGACTGCATTGCCACATGCTACTTGCTTAACAACTTACCACCACCTACCTCAATATGGGCACATTCAACCAAAGTGGTCGCCACCTCGGTCGCTTACCTTAGGAAGGTTCCCATCGATGACATATGTGCTGCTGCCACATGGGCATCAGAACACACTTTCGCGAAGCACTATGCACTTTCCTCTGGACCTCTGCACTACACTAGAGTAACAAAAGCTGTACTGCAAACAGCATACCTACTTGATCCAAAGTCCCTATCTCCATAACACAAATTGCTTTGCAATCACCTACTGTGGAACACCCCCAGGCATGTCTCTCTCTCGAAGAGGCGTTTTTTCCCCTTCCTGTAAGTGACCTTCTTCGAGATAAACATTCCTGGGGGTGCTCCACTACCCTCCCTTCCTCCCCTCTACCTTGGGGGAAAAAAAAAAAAGTTGTTCTCCTATGCCGGATTTCGGATAGAGAAGGAGCTGAAGGGAGGGTGGCCGTGTATGCACAATGGTACTGGGGTGGCCCGTGTGCACCTCATGTGCAGCCCTGATGCACTGCTATCAAAAATCTGCTCTGAGGCGCTGGGATGCACCTATACTTAATGTGGAGCACCCCCAGGGATGCTCATCTCAAAGAACGTCAGTTACAGGAAGGTGAGTAACCTCCTCTTATACTGAATCATATTGGTGGTCCATTTAACCTAGAATCCTGTCCTCCAAAAGTGGTTGGTACTAAATGCCCTGCAATTAGGGTTGCCAGATGGTTTCCCAGAAAATACCGAACACACGTGCTAAAAATTTGTGGCGCAAAAAAACCAAAAACAAAACCCCACCCCAACTATGCTTAACACTGAATGGGAACTTTATTATAAACTATCAACAGTCTACGTCATATATTTTGACTACATTAATCTCCCAGCGCGATCATGGCCCTGCCTCCCCAGCCACTCCCCCTGCCCCCGCCAGGCTTCCACATGCAACCAGCTAAGGGCTCCCAGTGCCGATTGTGGCCCCGCCTCCCCAACCAGTCCCCCCGCCAGGCTTCCGTCGGGCGCCCAGCCGGAAAAGCAGAAAATACCGCACATTGCACATGTCCAGTATTTTCTGAATTTTTTTTACTGGACAGAGGGCGCAAAAACTCCGGTTGAATACCGGACACCTGGGCAACCCTACCTGCAGTGTGTTTCACAGGCTGCAGAGTCCCCTGTAATGTGTTCCACAGTATGACTGTGTGTTGTGTGAAGAAATACTTTCTTTTGTTTGCTTTGAATCTGCTGCCTATTAATTTCAGTGGGTGACCCCTGGTCCTTATAACATTAAGGCGTAGATAACACTTCCCTATTCACTTACTCCATATCACACCATTTATGATTTTATGGTGCTCTATCATATCCCATCTTCCTTGTGTCTTTATAAGATGAAAAGTAGCAGTCGTCTTCAATCTTTCCTCATAGAAGCTATTCCATACCTCTAATAATTTTTGTAGCCATTCTTTTGTACTTTCCCGATTCTAATATTATTTTTTCTTTTCTGAGAGAGGACAATCAGACCTGCATGCAGTATTCATAGTGTAGGCGTACCACAAATTGAGATAATGACATATTTCAGACTAATTCATTTTCTGTAGTAACAGGAACAGTGTTTGAGTATGACCCCTAATTAGCTCATGACAGGAACAAAGGCGTCTCCAATCCACCCCCAGTTCTACAGTGGGGAATAGAGAGAAGACTGGATGGATCAGGATGGGGAAGTAGGATAGGGAGCAGTGTCCCCTGTAAGCTGAGTGCTTTGCTGGGGAACCCAGGTGAATTTCAAAAGCTGCCCAGTTGATTAGCAGGGTACTCACAGCACCCACAGTTAGCAGAAGGTGTTTCTACTGGTGGTGCACATCTGCACATGCTTCAGTGCACATAACAAAATTTATTTCATACCCAAATGGAAAAAATTAGAACATTGCTAGGGAGCCTTTCAGTTCAGTAGGAACTGTTTCCACTCTAGGTAAGGTTGTCAGGGACTGGGAAGGGGATTCAAGCCTTGGAGTGCAAAGTTCAAATCCAGAGTCTGGTAGGTAGGTAGAGCCTAACAGTATTTACCCCGTGTCAGTTGTGCAGGGGCCATTGTGTGAAATGAGTTGTGGTGCCCTGACGGTTCCTTATGTACAAACGTCTGACTCTGAGCTAACCATAAACGTTAGCACTCAGTGGGACCCATGTTGGCAATCTTACGGTCAAGGACCGAATGGATCATGCATGCTATGACCCTTCACCAACCCAGGAAGCTACTGTGTGTCATGGCTGAGATATATATGTAGAGAGTAATAACTTAGCCTGTGCTAAACAGAGGGCTTTAGGCACCAGCTGCTGTCAGCCCAGGACCTTTTTACAGCGCTAAGTTCACTTGAATTTTTTGAATCTACAAAGCCTGTAAAATGTGAATGTCATTGTTAATGTAAGTGTAGCTAGACAAGTCAAACAATATTGCTATAAGTTCCATGTATGTTTCTCTGTTGTGAAGGGTGTCCTTTCATTACTTATTTTAAGATCCATTACTTATTAAATGCCAAATGCTTTTTGTCCTAAATCAAATCAGTACAGGTCACACCACCCCATATTTCAGCAACAATCATGCATTGTGATGCACATGTATGATGAAAATGGCACAATTTGTTGGTGTTGCTTAAAAATAAATTTTCCTTTTATTTTTCATCTATATTTTGTTGAACCTGGGCTGGTCATCCTACTTCAGAGTTAAGTAAAAGAAAAGGTTAACGTTCAGAGGAGAAGCGGTTGGCATGCTGGAAGGCACTTTTTAGGCAGCAAGTATTCTATGAGTTTTAGCCCATTAGTCATTTTCAAGTCTCACTGTAGGAGTTTGCTGTTCAGTCTAGAAAAACTCATTCTTTAGTTTGAAAATGAATCACAGAAACCTGGGATTAACCATTTATGGCATTTTAGCTTCTTAGAGATTCACTGACATTTTAAAAGAAGCTTACGTGCTTCTTTTGTTTAACCTAGCTACTAGCTCATAGGGAGGTAGAATAACTACAGCAACAAGAGAACCGCTCCCATCACACAAGTGAGTGCTTACGCTGAAGCAGTGATCTAAGTGTAGACATAGCCAATGCATGATTGTTCAATTTTAACATTGCATTGACACTGGTACTTATATATATTTCATTTGGAATTGTTTGGCTTGAGATTTCCTGATCCCAGCTACCCTTGACTGAGGCTTGGGCTCTACCTAGGCAAATATTTTATTTGTTAAATTTATTTGAAGTTCAGAACTCAGACTTTCTAACCCATTTAACAGCTAGGTGCAGGACTCCAAACAGCACAATGAACCAAACGGGAGGGAATAATGCACCACTTGATCCTTCCTAGACAAGTCCAAAATAGAGTGCAGCTGAGTCACATGATTTTTAGATAAATGAAAAGAGAGTGTTAGGAAGTGTGTAAAGCAGTGGTCTCCAACCTTTTTACACCCAAGATCACTTTTTAAATGACAGAACAAGCCAAGATATACCGCCCCTCCCCTTCCTTGAAGCCCTGCCCCTTCCTTGAAGCCCCGCCCTCTATTCTTCTCCTCTCCATCACTTGCTATCCCCAACCCTTATCCTCCTGCTTTTTTTTTTTTCAATTCTTCTGTAGGAAGAGGTTTTTCCAACATTTGGCCTGTCTAAACTGGACCAAATGTCAGAAAAAACCCTTCTTTTGGAAGCCCCCCTTATTCCTCATGGAAAGAGGAATATAGGGGTGACCAAAAGAGCATGTTTGCTCTTCCACTAAAAAAAGCAGAAGAACAAACACATCCCTGGATGCAGAGGAGTTTTTCTGGGATAGCTTCGGAATCCTGAAAAACTCCTGCAGTCTAGCCGTACCCTCGCTGGGTTGAGACAGGATGTGTAGGCTCTGGGGTGGGAATGAGGGATTTGGGTGTGGGAAGGGGTGAGAGGTGCAAACTCTGGGAGGAAATCTGGATGCAGGAGGAGATGGAGAAGGGGATGCTGGCTTGGGGAGCGGGCTCCAGGCCGGGCAGTGTTGGGGTCAGATTTAGGGTTGGGGTACTAAGCAAGCCACAGGCTTGTGGATGTGAGGGTGCAGGAATTTGGGTTGGGGTATGTCAGGGGCTCAAAGCAGGGGGTTCCAGTGTAAGACAGGCTCAGATCTACGGTCTGGGGGGTGTGTGTGCAGGAGTGTTATGATGCTGCAGCCAGATGGGGGCTTGGCCCCAATTGGGGGCTTGTTGGCCATGCTTCATTTTTAAATAAAATACTATGTCAAACACAAAAATTTCTGCATTGTCTTTATTTATGAGAGGGGCAGGGAACCTTTATTGTATCAGGGTCACTGACCCACAGAAAAGTCAGTTGGGGCCACGCAAATGAGATGCAATAATTCCTCCAAAAACACCCCAAGCCTCACTAATGTGGCCCCAACTGTGCTGGTGGGAGCAGGGGACATGGTACTGGGAAGGGTGCTAGTGGGTGCTGGGGCAGGGGATAGGGTGCCAGTGGGGGAGAGGGGACAGGGTGCTGGGGGGCAGAGGAGAGGGGACAGGGTGCTGGGGGGGCAGGGGACAGGGTTTTGCATCAGGGGACAGGGTGTTGCTGGGGGCAGGGAGTCCCCACACCCGCCTCCTGCTGGGACTCCTCTGGGGATGACTCCCCTCCCTCCCTGTCCCACAGAGGAGGGAAAGCCCTGGTGCGCGTCTCCTCTGGGGACAACTCCCCCCCTTCCCCACACAGAGGAGGTTAAAGCCCTGGCGCGCACCTCCCCTGGGGACTCCCCACAAGTTCCCAGCACACCACACCACAGACCTGGGGGAGGGGACCAGCCAGCGCACTTCCGGAACCCCTGGAAGTGGCGCGCAGCTGCCAGACTTCCGTCCACCCCGCAGGAAGCCGGCACCCTTCATTGTCGCTGGAGGTAGGTAGTGGGGCTTCTTGGGCATGGGGGGAAATTAGAGGGGGGGCCCCAAATGTCTGGCAATCGACTGGTCAAGCCCTCGCAATCGACCAGTCGATCGCGATTGACCGGTTGTCGACCACAGGTGTAAAGCATTTCAACCCTGAGGACAAGGTTTCAAATTGTGGCTTGGGTCACAAGGGATATAAGGAGGCTTCTGATCTCATCCTTTTTCCTAGTGCATTTGTAGACTTCATTAAGTTCCTCAAGTACTACTATTAGCTTCAGTAGCACATCTAGATATACACACAGGTTTATATTTCATATTTCTAACTACAAATACCAGAATGATATGTACTCATTCAGCATATTACAAGGTTTTTAATGGCAGGTCACGTGCCACATTTTGCTTAAAGCACATGTGAGTTAGGAACATGAATATTCCAAACCATATTTCCATAAAGGATATGGGGGGGTACAACGTCACGCTGACCTCTGCCTTTAATTGCACGAGCAGCAGTTCTCATCATGGTGCGCAGATTTCCTTGATGGTACTTCTGCTCCTGTCCTGGCTCCATCCCAGAATCACCTGTAGCTCCTTATTTCCCACAGCTCATACTACTTCTGGAGCTATTATTGCTGTTTTGGAATCTTCACAGACCAATACTAGAGTTCCATGAATGTCCGGGTCACCAGGTAAAGCTCTTTAAATCTATCTGGACCCGGCTTACACCCAATGATTAGTTTCACCTAGACTGGGTGACCATTCCCTCACTCTACAAGGGCCATCAGTCCTTGACTTTGCAACAGATTGCTTGTCTTCAATGTTCAAATGCTTATTAGGCCATTCGCGATCCTCATGGGGTAAAGCAATTGGGAAAGAGAAAGGAATTATTGATTCTACCTAAACATTTCTGAGGAGGAGAACATGAGAAAGAGGAGGCCTAGGGGTCAGTGCCCCTTTATACAGACTGAGTAATTTTTTTATGCTAGTTGTGGCAAGTTTACATCCAATACAATCTTGCTAAGCTGCACTCCCCCACCACTAATCATCACACCAACATTAAGTAGAGTGAAGTCTTTTTGCCAGATACACTAATTAAGGTTCTGTGTGATATTCTCCCAAATAATTAAAATGAAACTACAGTGATCAAAGTCCATTTGGTGATGGAGAAGCCTTTAATTTTGTTGACTGTTCACTTACTAATTCATGCATTTGCAATAGAGCTCCCAGTCATTAGTATACATTACCAAGATTTTATTGTAATTATTTTGTGGTTTTATTACAACTGCCTGTTTTCCTGGGTAATGTTTACAATTTGATGAACTGATTCAGATGTGAAGTTAAAAATGCTAAGCGTAAGTAGTGGATTCTCCATCACAAGAAGTCATTAAATCATGATTAGACATCATTCCACAAGACGTGTTCTAGCTCAAACCGAAGCTATGGGTTTGATGCAGAAATTACTGGAAGAGGTTCTGTGGCCTATTATGCAGAAAGGCAGATTAAAGGTAGAGTCTCTTCTTGCCTTAAAACCTATGGCTATGAACTTTATTTTGAATTCTCTGGCTTGGATCATACCACCAACTGAACAGGGGTAGAGTTATTTTCTTGGTCCGTGTAAATGAATTGTTGTGCTTGGGGTTTTGTTTTTCTATTTGAGGAATGGGGGAGAAGTTAAAGGTACATGCTACACAAAAGCTTATTCTTGGAGTTAGAAGATTGAGGGTGACACTTCTATATTTCAGTTACTCTTTGTTTTGGCTTGTTAAAACTAGTATTGCAGTGTCCATATTCATTGAATTCCAGTCTGTGCGGTATTTCACAATACACTAGGCAACTTTTTTCCCAGTCCTCCATTTAAATTAACTTAAACATCTTACACAACATAAAAATAGAACTGGTGGTAGTTGTAACGTATGTAATCCTTTTGAAAAAAGTGGGAATTTTGCCCTTGATTTCAGTGAAGGCTAGACTGGGCTCTATGGGCCTGGTGCTGTAATGCCCTGTACACATTCAGAAACAAAAAAACAGGACTATGTAGCACTTTAAAGACTAACAAGATGGTTTATTAGGTGATGAGCTTTCGTGGGCCAGACACACTTCCTCAGATCAAATTGTAGAAGAAAATAGGCATGACCATATATACCAAAGGGATACAATCAAAAAAAGTGAACACATAAAAAGGACAAATCAAATTTCAGAACAGAGGGGGGATGAGGGCGGGGGAGGTAAATGTCTGTGAGCTAATGATATTAGAGGTGATAATTAGGGAAGCTATCTTTGTAATGGGTAAGATAATTAGCGTCTTTGTTAAGACCCCCGGCGTAAAGTGTCAAATTTAAGCATGAATGACAGTTCAGAGGTTTCTCTTTCAAGTCTGGTGTTAAAATGCCTTTGAAGCAGTATGCAAGTAATCAAGTCGTTGAGACAATGCCCTTTCTGGTTGAAATGGCAAGAAACTGTTTTATTTGTGATACTGTCTGATATCCGTTTTGTGTGCATTGATTCTTTGGCGAAGCATCTGAGATGTTTGTCCAATGTACATAGCAGACGGACACTGTCAGGCACATGATGACATAAATTATATTTCTGGATGAGCAGGAATATATGTTCTTGATCTTATAACTGAATTGGTTAGGTCCAATAATGGTGTCAGCAGAGTAAATATGTGGACAAAGCTGGCAACGGGGTTTGTTGCAAGGAAAAGTTCCAGGGTTGGTATTAGTGTGGTATGTCCTGTGGTTGTTGGTAAGAATCATCCTGAGGTTAGGTGGTTGTCTGTAGGAGACTATGGGTCTGTCTCCCAGAGCCCCTCGGAGTGTAGTATCCTGTTCTAGTATAGGTTGTAGTTTATTGATAATGTGTTGGACGGGTTAAAGTTGGGGGCTATAGGGGTTAAAGAGGACGGGATCTGAGGAAACGTTGTTCTAAGTCAGCCATAAAGATGTTAGCATACTGTGGGGCCATGCGGGTACCCATGGCTGTGCCACTGATCTGGAGGTATAAGTTGTCCTCAAATTGGAAGACATTTACCTTCTCTACTTACGCTACATCGATGACATCTTTATGTTCTGGACCCACGGCCAAGAAACACTGGAGACATTCCACAGAGATTTTAACAACCTACACCCCACCATCAATCTCAGCCTGGACCATTCTACACAAGAGATCCATTTCCTGGACACCACAGTACAAATCACCAATGGTAAATTAGACACCACTCTCTACAGAAAACCCACTGACTCATACAGTTACCTTCATGCCTCCAGCTCCCATCCAGAACACACCATACGATCCATCGTCTATAGCCAAGCCCTTAGATACAACCGTATCTGCTCTAATCCCACTGACAGAGACCAGAAACTTCAGGATCTCTACCAAGCATTTATAAACCGCAGTTACCCACCTGGAGAAATAAAAAAACAAATTGAAAGAGCCAGACGAATACCCAGAAACCATCTACTTCAAGACAGACCCAAGAAAACCAACAATAGAACACACTTGTCATCACCTATAGCCCCCAACTTAAACCCATCCAACACATTATCAATAAACTACAACCTATTCTAGAACAGGATACTACACTCCGAGGCGCTCTGGGAAGTGGGTCTGGCCCACGAAAGCTCATCACCTAATAAACCATCTTGTTAGTCTTTAAAGTGCTACATAGTCCTGTTTTTTGTTTCAGCTAGGCTAGACTAACATGGCTACATCTCTATTACTACTGTACACATTCAGATTGTGTCCTGTGTGTATATTCCTGCTACTGACTTGTAGTTAATTGTGCTCAAGCATGTCTGCCTTCTAACAAGCTGGACAATGGAAGATAGACACACCACACAGGGTACGTCTAAACTACATGGCTCCATCGACGGAGCCATGTAGATTTGTTTGTTCGGCAAAGGGAAATGAAGCCGCGATTTAAATAATCGCGGCTTCATTTAAATTTAAATGGCTGCCGAGCTGAGCCGACAAACAGCTGATCAGCTGTTTGTCGGCTCAGCGCGCTAGTCTGGACGCTCCCCTGCCGACATGAAAGCCCTTTATCGACCTCCCCGGTAAACCTCATCCTACGAGGCATAACAGGGAGGTCGATAAAGGGCTTTCTGATCAGCTGTTTGTCGGCTCAGCGCGACCGCCATTTAAATTTAAATGAAGCCACGATTATTTAAATTGCGGCTTCATTTCCCTTTGCCAATCAACCTAATCTACATGGCTCCATCGATGGAGCCATGTAGTTTAGACACACCCTAACAGATTACAAGTGGGAGACAAGACACCCTGTGGTTTGTAAAGTTGAAGTTGCAGGATATTGTGTGTGTGGTATGGTCTTTGTTGTCAGCAAATGAAAGCTACAGTAGGCTAGGGTATTCTATAATGTTAATATTTAAGTTAATATTAAATTCATCTCTTTTGTACCTCTTATTATGTGTCCCTTTTGTCTCTGAACGTTCTGCCATAGAAAAATTCCATTGCTGTTCCATAACTGATTAGTCATCATGAGCCTTTTTAAGAGCTACTTGCAAAATGCAGACATCATAGTATTCAATGTTTACACTAGTGTCAGTGAAACTGATGGGACTGCTCTGGCGAGTAGCAACTGTTTGCAGATTAGTGCCTGACTTTGCCTCAAAGAATACAGACCCTAAGGCTGAAGAATCAGTTACTTAACCAATCACCTTATTTTTAAACAGCATTTTTAAGGCAAAATTCTCCACCGTCCAAGCTTCCCCTTAATATTCTGCTTTTCCTACAGATGAAAAAACTCAGTGGCATCAGTGAGAGATCTGGGCATTTCGGGGAGATCAGAATATCATAGCTAACATACCACAAGTAGGTGTCAGAAGGATTTTGCCCTCAGTTTGATTTAAAACATTTACAGTGTAACTTAAAAATAATGTACATTTTACTTTGGAATCAAAGCAAACTGTCCAAAAATAAAATAACCAAAGAAGTATACATATAAACATTGGTGGCCTGAGGCATACAGGCATAATATTGTGCTAATATATGTACCCTCAGGTGTCTATTCACCATCCAAAGAGGAAAAGGCTGAATCCTTAACTAATCATTCAAATATGTCCCTATTGGAACAGTCTGCTGATGAGATTAGTCTACAGAAGTTGTTTTCTATCAAGATTCTTTTGAATACATTTCTAAAATGCACTTTCTGTTTAGTGGAGGATCTGAAAAATGAACAATATATGGAGTTAGTTATCCTATAGCACTTCTCTAAACAGGAGCCCAGGTTTTCAAAGGTACCTGTAGGTAGCTTGTGGGATATTCCAAAGCACAACTAATTCCATTGAAATCAATTAGATGCTTAGTTTGTCCAGCTGTTTTTGAAAATCCCACTATGTGCTCTTCTGTATCTAAACTGTGTTCTTAAGGTAAAACTGCATCCTTATCATATTACAGATGTTTAATTGCTATATTACCACCTAGAAGAAACACACTGGGAGTGGCCATTGGAAGGGTGAAAGTAACTTACATTTCTTACAGATACTGTTGTATTACCCCTGGCAGAGGGTTATAGGGGTGAGGTACAATATGATTGTACCTGTAAGAAATCTGAGGATGGGGTGGAGTGCAGGGGATTCAGGGCAAGTGGTTGAGGGGGTGTGGGTGGAGAGAGTACAGGAGTCAGGGCTGGGGGCTGGGGATGTGGGGGGCTTAAGACAGGGGGCTGGGGTGTGTGTGGGGGGGGAAGTAGAGGGTAAAGGGTTCCCTTTAGGGAGGACAAGGGGGTCTGAAGCCACCCCCATACCTACCTACCAATGCTGCTGTCCTCCCTAATGGTGCCCTGTTGGGGAGGGGGGTCAGGTTGTCCCAGTCCAGTGTGGGGCATGTTCGTAGCCAGCCCCTTTCACCAGTCTGTAGGAGAGCCCCAGGAGTCTGTCTGGGAGCATGCCCCACCTCCTCCTGCAGCGAAGCACCCTAGCCGGCTCTTAGTGGAGCAGTGCACCTGGGCATACCGCCTTACTTTCACCTCTGGGTGTTGGACCAGGGATGTCAGGGTCTTCAGAATTCTTTCAAATATAAAGCTGGCCAATGTTTATGGTATCAACAGGTTTCCAGTTGGAATGAAAGGCAGACAAATGGCAATTCAGCGTCAAAAGAGCTCATTTCCAGATGCCTAAGTTATCATTGCGGGTGACCATGGAATTATGACTCTCCTCACCCTATGTTTCTAATTATTTATAACTTGTGTTTAGTAGAAGAAGGGCAAGAGTGTTTGCTTCCACTCAGTGAAAGAATGACTTTACACACACAAATACTCTGTGAAGCCCTTGAATGAGGATTCTACTAAGAAGAGAGAAATATATGCACTGGCAAGTCCAGTTCATTCATTCAAGCTCATTGGACTTTCTTGCTATTCTTACCCTATTTTTTGCTCATTATTAGCAAAGACACTATGGAACGGTAGGAGCAGGCCATGCTTTTTTTGTGTAATGAGCTCTGGCTATCTAGATATGTAAATATCCTGCAAAAAAACAACAAAGGAACACATCTCACTTCATGAAAACTCAGGTGTCATGGGCCCTTCCATGCTTTATGAAAGTTGTCTTATGAATATGAATGTGCATAAATCAAGGACACTTTAGGCAAAATGCATCATGTAATGTGATTTTTAAAGTTACAATCTGCTGAATATCTCTTATTTTTGTGTATGTATCATGTGCATGTGAAGTTAGAAATATGAAGTGTGGATCTGTTTATAATTCTAAATATGCTAATGAGGGCCATTACTGATGCTTTGGAAACTTAATGGCCCACTGTGTGAATTTTATTTTTCCTGCAAGCCTGGATAGTGGTTGGTCATGCCAGGATATGTGGCCAGACCACCTGAAGCTGAAACCCATTTTGGATCTGGTACTTTTCCGCTGAAGATAAGAAAAATTTGAGCTGAGCACAAAAAATTCCTGTCTTGGGCAAAAGGGATGAAAAGGAAGAAACCAAACAATAGTAGGAGTGGCCAGATGCCAGGAAACCCCCAATTACCACCCAAGATGCCTGCTGGACTGAAGGGGGGAAGGATTGGGTCCAAGCTAGGAGGCTGTCTAGCTTTTGAAAGAGATGATTAAAACAACTGTCAGGGCAAAGAATTTGCATGTAACAAATTTCTTTACTATATTAGAATTAGCTAGCATGTTCCTTTTATTTTGGGGCAATAACTTACTTTGCTCTGTCTGTTTTCATTTGCAATCACTTAAGTCCTGCTTTTTACACATAATAAAGCACTTATATTTATTATCAAGCCCACGGTAAATAATTGTTACATGGAAAGGGAGCAACCACTGTACATATTTCGTTTTCATTGATAAAGAGGGCGAACGTTTAAACTTTCTCTGTGTAAAACTTTTATACAGAGTAAGATGGATTTATTTGAGGGTTTGGTCCCTTTTGGGGCTATGTCCCTAAGATGCTGTCAATGGTCTTATAGCTGAGCCCTCCCAGAGCTGAGCTGGTTCAGTGTCTGTACTGCTCTGCTGGGGGGCTATTACCCCAATTTTATGCCTTGGCTGGGGGAGACCAATGCTACTGGCCCAGCAAGACAGAGTTGTGGGGGTGCCCCAGAAAGCAGGTTAGCAGGCTCAGTGGCATGATCAGCCCACTGGGTGACAAACCCGGGGGACTCCTGTGATCTAACCCATTACATCTGACTAGAATTGTCATGCTGCCATTTCTACATTGAATGAGGTTATAAACATCTTGTCTAGATTAGATAGTTACTGGACTGGGGATTTGAAAAATGCACAGAAGGAAATGTATAGAAGTTTCTGAATGCTAATGGTAATTGGCATGGTAAAAGTGCTAGAGTAAAATAACTGATTGATTCATCTTATCTTGTTGTTCAGTAAAGTGCCTTGAAATCAATGAAAAGACGCATGATGACTTCAGTGACCTTTCTATCAGATCCTAATAGAAAACTGCTGCCATAATTTTGTACATAAAATTTCACTTTATGGACTAGACAGTATTTAATATACCCATGTGACATCCAAAACAAATGTAATAGTTGCCCATGAGTCTCTAACAAAATGTTCTCGAGGATAGCTAATGTCGAGGATATGTTTACAGGGTCATTTCTGTACCTGTTCTCACTTCGTCCTTTAATGTGCTCCCTCTGAAACAAACGCAGTGGGGAAAGGGACAATTCTGAAGTTTAGATAATTCTGTTATCTGTAAGTTTAATATAGGAGATCTTTTTATTATTATTTGGCATACAGTATGTTCTGCTTTATACTTCAGCAGGCATTTGGGGTACAGTTGTTTAAAATAATAACCTCACTACAGATTTGTTCTTTAAATATTTCAAAATATTTGTGGGATAGCTTATATGGTTTTCTCTGAATTTTTTACCTTTTAAACCTATTCTGTATTTAATATAAAAGCTGAATGAGCTGTTCTATTACATCTCAAAGTATGTGGCCTGTCTCTTTCTCTGACTATGTCTAACTATAGTGTTTTATCATGTGATCCAGCTGAGAGTACTGGTGTATCTGAAATTTTTCAGGGCATGGGGTTTCTCTTAAGTGCATTTATTTCTTGACTTGATGTGACAGAAGGTTTAATTAACTTAGGTCTAACATAAACTTCTGTTATATAATGTTGCTGCTGCAAGTGATGGATGAAATAAGTAGCTAATAATAATACTCATGGCTCTGCATATTACATTTTCTTCAGTGCCAAGAATAATAGAAATCAACAAAAAAGTAGACTTTCAAAATCACTTCCCATAGGGAAGTGTTGAACTTTCTTATTCTTTGTAAAAGAGTTTAAGTAAATAAATCAAAGAGGAAAACAAAGTTGTTCTTCTATTTGTTCTTCAAACACCTAAATGGACATTTTATTGTAAACCTCTCTGCTAAGTTATGGTACCGGGTATTATAAGTTCCTGAAACTAATTTTATTTTCAACATTAAATCTCTTTTGTAATGTGAAGGTAATGAGGAAATCTGTAGGTAAACTCATTATGAGGATCAGTCAATACATGTTTTCCTGTAGCGTTTCTAGTAATTGAGTTAACTCAGTAGCATTTCCCTGGCTTTCTGCAAATTTTTAAATTGCAGCAATAGACATTTATTAGTATTGTATTTTTACTTAAGTAGGAAGCCTGGGAACAGGTTTCAGGCTATTTTACTCCCATTTAAACACCTTTGGTTCAGAATTCCCTGCCAGAACTCAACATCTTGAAGTTACTTTCATTCGTTATGGTGGATAATTAATTTCTTTCCTCCCTTCCACAAGTGAAACAGGAGCATAATGACTAAGCAGAAAAAAGCCAAAGTAAGTGTTGGTGGAATTTTCAGTGGGTAGTATGTAGTTAGTATTAGTTTAGGTGCCCATTAGTATCACTAAAATATCTACTGGTCATTGGATAGCCTGGCTCTCTTTGTTCTTAGGAACAAAACAGGGTCCAGAAATATTTGCAATTCTCTAGTATCTTTCATCCAAGAATCTCCAACTGATTGACAAATAATATGCTGCTATAGAAAGTGTCAAAATCTTTAATACATCTGTTTAACTTTTATTTGAAGTAGTTAGATCTTAGCCATCATCTAATGAAGCAACAAGATAGAAAATCCTCCAAAAGCCTACCACAAGATGCATGTTGGAGTAATGCTGTATTAAAGATGTTCTTTTGCTATTTAAAGTCTTGTCAAATGCAAGTTGATTATTTAGTTCAGACATGTTTCAGGCTTTTGGTTACAATGCCTCATAAAAAGGTGGACCATGTTGCTTGGAGAAAGGAATATCTAAAAGGGCAGAACCAAGGATTATGATATTTTAAAGAAGATCCAAGAATATAGGCTACAGGAGAAATATTGCAATGTTTTGCATTTAGATTTTTGCTCATGGGTCTTTTCATGCCCCCTTCCCATTCTTTATGAAAACTGACTTATGAATAAGAATATGCATAACTCAAAGATGCTTTATGCAAAACAAGTCCAGTAATATAATTTGTAAAGTCACAAACTGCTGAATCTGTATATCCTCTTTTTTTGTGCATGTATCTATCTTGTATGTGAAGTTAGAAATATGAAGTATGAATCTGTTTTTAATTCTAAATGTGCTAATGAGGGTCATTAGTGATACATTAAGAACTTGATAGGTCAGCACTCAACTCAAACCAACAACCGGTGACTGGCTTATTTTTCCTGTAAGCTCAAACCCTGGTTGGTCCTAGAAAGACATGTGATCATGTAACCTAATACTGGAATCCATCTAGAATCTGGTACTTTTTCATGGGGATGGACAACTGAACAAAGGGTTCCTGCCCTGGGGGAAAGTCTATATAAGGAATTAGGTTTTTGTCTTCAGCTGGCTTGAGAAATAGCATCCCCACTCCAAGAGGATACATATGAAGAGACCTAGAAACAAAGATCTGTAGCAAGAGAGTGAAGGCAAAGCTGCTGGGCACAGGTCAGAAAAAGATCAATGCTAGTCCGAGATAAAAGCAAGGGTGAAAACTATAGCTTGAACAGCTTTTCTTACCCCTGGTCTACACTAAACCAGGCAGGTTGGCTTAAGGTGTACCATCCAGCTACACAAAATGTGTAGCTGGATTTGGTTTACCTTAAGCTGAACCACTGCAGTGTCTACACTGTGGAAGGCTGACAGGTGCACACACTCCTCTTGGCTTTCTTTACTCTTCACAGGATGCTGGCGGGGGCTGCCCTTAGCATTTGATCTGGGGGGTCTACACTAGACCTGCTAAATCGAACGCTAGAAGATCGAGTTCCAGAGGGTTGATCTTCTCTGTAGTGGACACGAGCCCTTAGTGCAGGGGTTCTTAACCAGTGAGGTGCGCCTCCCCAGGGGAGGTGTGAAGGCAATACAGGGGAGGTGTGAGGTGCCTCCCAGAAAATTTATCGCAATTGCCTTCTCACTGGATAAAATTCTAAAGTTTAGATGTCTTCATAATTAATATTATGAATTAAAATTATAAACATTAATTTCTTATTAACTTCCAGAGATCGGCACACTACAATAGCAGTGCGAATCAATCAGGCCTATATGACAACACACTACAGTAACAGTACGCAAGCATTGCTGACTTTCATCTTCAAATATTACGTAAATTTGTTAGGAAAAGGTTCAAAGTAAAAGCTCATATTATTCATTTAGGCATTGTAACAGGGCCACCACAGTGCCACCAGCCATCGGACTTGGGAATTAGCTTGGACGGCTGCGTCCAGCGTCCAGCTGGTTCGCCAGGTCCCAGGGTTCAGGCAGGCCTCGGGGTTCGAGCTGGACTTCAGCTCAGGCCGGTCCTCCAAATCGCCAGGCACCAGTAAAGCCTTGGGTTCCTCTAAGTCAGAGGGTAGCCCTTCTGGCCGGCTTAGCCAGGCCTCGGCAGCCCAGGCAGGGAAGCCTTCGCTGGCCTGAGGGAAGGCGGCTGTGGGAGGCCCAGGCCAGGTCTCAGCCTCGTCGTCAGCCAGGAGCTCTGGGCAGGCCTCTGTCTCCCTCAGAGGCTGGGCCCACACTGAGCTCCCTGGCAGAGTTCTTATAGTCCTAGCCACACCCCCTTAGCTTCCTGTCAGGTGAGGGGGCGGGGCTAGGCTGTGCACAAAATGGCTCCGGGGGGGTGTAAACATGAAGTTCATTTTCAGGGGAGGTGTGAAGGTAAAAAGGTTAAGAACCCCCTGCCTTAGTGTATTAGAATTAACAGACATCTTTATGAGCTTGCTCTGTGTAAAATGGGTAAGATGGGTAAGGTTTCTCTGGGTAAGACGGATTTATTTGGGGTTTTGGTCCCTTTTGAGGGTTGGGTTCCTGGATGCTGTCAACAACTTTATAGCTGAGCCCTCCCAGAGGTAAGCTGGTTCAGCATTGGTGTTGCTCTTCAGGGGAGCAGAAACCGCATCTCTGTGCCTTGGCTGAGAGCCTGGCCCAGCAGGTCAAAGTGGTAGGGAGCCCCAGAGGGAAGGAAGATAGGCACCAGTGGCTCAATCAGCACACCAGAAGGATTTCTGTGATAGCTCTAATGCTGTGATTTCACATGGAGAGCTCCAGTGGATGCGTCTACACAGAGTCTACCCAAAGGGAAACCCACAAAAAGAGGGGGAAGCCATTGAAACGTAAATTTTCACTCGTGGTTTCTCTGACTTCCAAGATATTTGAGTGTCCTGTGGATTCTGGGGCTCATTGGGTTTATCCCCATTGACTCCATTCCCATTGACTGCAGGGCAGTAATACAAATGAGCTTGAGTTGTGCTCTCTGAATTCTTGATTTCATGTGGCATCAAGATTCCTTGTGGCAGCTATTAAGACTTAACCTCAGGCCCCAAACAATGTTGTTTGAAGCAACATTAGCTCCCAGGGGGGTTTCCTTCTGAAATGAATGCCAGACGGAGCAGTTGTTCCCTGGCTCAGTCTGATTCAGCATTTTAGTGCACTACCATATATCCATAAAGCTTCAACCATGCAGTGATGAGTGCACTTCAGATGAGCTTCCCAGGGGCTGGAGGAGTGTGCATTGACACGCAGCTTCCTTCTAAATATGCTTCCAGCTCTTTTCTGTCTACTTTCCCACTCCTGTCATAATTTAGGTTGAGAGGAGCACCAAGCCCATGGTTATTAAAATAGAATACAGTTTGGCATTCTATCTGTCTTCAGTGCTGCAATTGTGCCATGAGGTAAACACAATGACCACAATTTTCAAACTTCAGGGCCAAAGATTAGACACTTAAATTGTTACTTCATATCCCTCTCTGTAAAAAGGAGATAATCAGACCGACCCCTCTGTAAAGAACGGTGAGATCTATGGATGAAACGTGCACTGTAAGAGCTATTTTTTACTGGTTTTTAAGAGGCTATTTAGGTGAGTCAATATGGATGTAGGTGTACGATGGGATTCACTCACCAGAATGGCACCTTCTGTTGGCTGTCTCAGGGATCAGCTCTCTCAGTTGACACATCTTCTCCCACCACTTTCTTTGCCTGCAGAACTGTTTCAGTATAGGAACCTTGGCATCCTCTTCATGGCTTATCCTGCTAGTGTCATCATCCATGTTTGCCCTTTTCTGTGGAGGAAGGGAGATAGATATCTCAGTCCTGTTCTGTCTTTTCCCCAGTGGAGAGTGGTACCTGGGCACATCCACTACTCTAGGGCCTGGTGTAGCCGGCCAGAGTAAGTCTAAGATCCGACACTGGGCTCTCAAGGTACAAAATACACCACACAGGTATCTGTCAAACACAAGTAGTTTATTTCCTGACAGCTAACAGCTGTGCCCCATAAATGGAAGAACAATATAACAAAGAAGTGGCATATCTTATGTCCCTTCCTGCAAGCCTGGGACTCCGGGTAGGCTGAGGACAAAGTGGGAGGTTGTCTCAGCTTCCGAGGGGCCGGTACCCAAAGCCCATTGGTGAGGTCCAATTTGCTAGGCTCTGAGGCAGCCTTAAATACAGTTTTCCTGCCTTGTTTGGCAGTTTGGAAATTTCCAGGGTTTCAGGGATCCTGTAGATAAAAGCCTCCTGCTGCCTCTCCTTAATTTCTCTGCCAGTGCTACTTCAATTCCCTGGACCACTTTTCTGTAGTCCCAGCACCTTCTTCACCCTCTTCTCAGTTTCACAACCAGCTAGGAGCCCCCTCTTGCTTCCCAGGTCCCTGCCAGCCACCCTCTGTCCAAGATTCTCTTTGATTTCTGCAGCTGGCTAGAAACACACTTCTCTCTCCTTGAGCTCCCTGCAGCAACTGACCCTTCTTCTGTCCTGCAGCTCCCAGGAAGACTGGGCATGAACTGACTGTTCCCTAGGCTGCTTTAACCCCTTCCTTTTTGTGCAGCGTGAACACCCCAACACTCCACCACCCAAGGTTGCCAGTTTTGAGGGGGCAGGTATCCCTTCTCCTGCTTTTTCATAGCTGCATCTGCAGGACATCTTTCTCCTGCCTTATCGCACCAACCATGAAGAGTACTTTCCCTCTGTTGTCCATGGTCTTCTATTGATTTCTTTTGCAGGGACTCCAGGTCTCAGCCTCTTGCAAGTCCTGCTCTGTGGTTACAAGACTCCCCTGCCACTGCTTTGCTTGCTTTATTGAGTCCCCCAGAATTCTCTTCTCCCACGGTCCAAGCCCCCATCCTCTTGTGGTTCATCCTGCCATTAATCCCTGCATCTGTCAACTTCCTCCCACGGGAAGGTCTCTCTTTTCCCCTCCAGTTTCTCCTCATCTTCCATCTGCCCCTCCAGCTACCCCACCACCTATGGGCCTCTTTATTTTTCCACACTGGGGAGCAGGAGAGAAAGCCTCTTTATATGGCTGCTTCCCCCATACTAAATCAGAATTTTCTTCTTTTTTCCAACACTTTATTTGGTGGTCCCCCCCCGACCCTTGCCTCTGTGCTTGCCCTTGGTATGACTGTCTTTTCCCAATTACATGGGAACACTGCAGGTGTCCCTGGCTCCCACCATCATAACACCAAAGTGGTTGAGCCTCTGGTCTCTCAGTTCTAGAGTGTCTTTTTGGTTCTTGGGTCTTCTAGTTCCTCCCAATTCTCTCCTGTGAGACCATGCATGAATACTGCTGATGAGCTGGTGTCTTCCCCAAGTAGTCCAGGAGCTATACCAGTACTTACTAGAGTCTCTGCTGATTTTTCTATAATCAGTCTCCATATGGCATGGGGATGCCCCTGCTGCTTCCCTACTCCACTTTGTGAAAATGTCAACTTCAGCAGCTATCCTGGAATTAAAAAAAAGCTTTCCCTCAGTTAAAAAAAAGTCTGTACTGGGAGTATTTCTATTTTCTCTCCCCTCTTTGGGGTCATTGTCCTGCTCAGTCTCTTTTGCCTTTTGAATCAGGGTTTTTTTTCTGTCACTTTCTTAGCCCCCCTCCATCAGTGGTGACTGAATGCCTGCATTCACCACCATGTGATACAGGGTTCACTCACCAGAGTGGCACCTCCTGCTGGTAGTCTTGGGAATTTAGCTCTCAGAGCCAGATTTGCCCTCTTCTAGTGGCGCCTCTCCCACCTCCTTCTCTGCCTGCAGACCCACCTTATTGTAGAAACCACAGTATCCTCTTCCTGACTCTATCCTCAAGCTGTATCAGCATTGGTGTTAGCCCCTCTTTTGAGGGGGTGAGGGTGAATAGCTCAGTTCTGCCATTTCCTCAGTTGTGAGTGAGGGGGGAGCTGGGTCCATCCACTACTCCAGGTCCCCGCCCTGGGACCCTGTAGATAGCAGCCTCCTGCTGTCCCTTCTTAACTTCTCCATTAGTGCCGCTTCAGTTCCCTGGGCAAGTTCCCTGCAGCCCCTGCACCGCAGTCCCAGCAGCCAGCCAGGAGCTCCCTTTTGCTCCTCAGGTCGCTGTCAATAACTGCTCTGTCCAAGGTGCTACCTTCCCAGAGTGCCCTACGAACACAGGCCCCTCTCCCTAAGCTCCCTGCAGCAACCAACCCTGCTGTGTCATCCAGTTCCCCTTTTATGAGTAAGTCTACACTACAGGACAAAGTCAAATTAAGATATGCAACTTCAGCTACGTTAACTGTGTAGCTGAAGTTGAAGCAGCTTAACTTGGCTTTTGGTGCTGTCTACACTGCAAGAAATCGAAGGAAGAACATTCCTAGTGAAAGCAGGGTTACTGGCATCAACCGGAGTGCCCCTCTCACTTCGAATTTGCTGTCTTAACTAAACCGCTAATTCGAACCCTGGAAGATTGACAGTGGTAGCTTCGATCTTCCTCTGTAGTGTAGACATATCCTACTGGGCGCGTATTGGCTGCTCTGTGCTGCTTATCTCTGATTGGCTGTTGCCAATCCCTAAGCTGCTTTTTAACCTCTTCCTTTTTGGTGAGAGGTGACCACCCCATCGCAAGGTGCTTAAACTTAGGCATTCAATTTTTAAAAATGTTGGTCATTGTATATTTCATAATGTAACTATAGAAAATCTCTTCAGCATGTGATTAAGTACTTAAAATTTGTGTGGAAAAACTCCAGATCTGTACATGATCTTGCTCAAAAACATTTGATCTAACTTTTTAAGTAAAGATTTGGTTTCATTATTGCAGTGACTCTGGAGTGAGTTACATAATTATGAAACACCTCTAGAACAAAGTTTGTTTTCTATAAAGCAAACATATTAATCTCTAATAAAGTGGAGCCAAATACCTCAAGGAACGAGGAGACTAGAAAGTCACATGAAAACAAATAACTGTCATTCGGATCACTTAAAAACCTCAGTGGTTGTTCAACCAGAACAACAAGCCATAATAACACTTCAGTGTGCTTGGATATTACACTGATGGAAGCAGGCCCACTGACTGGGGGGAGCGGGGAAGGGCACAATTGTCCCAGGGCCTACTGATTTTTAAAGAGGCCCAGGGCTCCTGACTGTTGGTACTGTGGTAGTGGCAGCGGTTGGATCCCCATGAGGTGCTACAGAGCCCCAGGCAGCGTTCTCCAAATGGCGCTGAGAGGGTGTGCGCATGATCCAGGCAGTGCTAAGGGCCAGCTGCCCCAGCTTTGCCCCTTCCACACAGAGCCCTGCCCTTTGTGGGAGCTTGGAGCCGCCCTCCCACCTTGCCTGGGGGCCAGGAAGTCTTTTGACTGGCCTGGATGGAAGCCACGTAAGTACCTGGACAGATGTATGAACTGGTGCATGGTCTGTGTCACTAGTGGCATGTACTTCTAGCTAGAGCATTGTGCAGATACAAAATTTGTATCCACATCGGCAAAAATGATCCACATATCTCTACATTCATATTTGCAGATATAGATACCCATGGATATAAAGCAACTATCTCTGGATTTGCAGGGCTCTACTTCTGGATGCCATATCTAAAGCGAATTACAAAAATGGGAATATTATTAGTAGTATTAAACTTTGGATGATCATTCCAAATCATATGAACCATATGTTTAGTTGGTGATTTAAAAAAAATACAAATGCTCTTTATAACTTTAGTGGCACCCACCAGTCATAGTTCTGATAAGCCTAAATATATTCAACATATATATGCACGTTACATAATGTCTTATTGGGGCAAACCTTAAGTAACACATCCATTCCAGATCCATGCCATTAAGAGTTTCTATTGCCTAACGTATTCCAGTCATGTAGATAAGCTCTTTGGGGAACTTTGTCAGTTTATGGTCTAATCAGTATCCTTATTTGAACACTGCCCATGGGCTTGGTACTGTACATGTCACAAAAATAAAGAGGTTTTAAGGGGTAGCTGTGTGTGTTAGTTTGTTTCAGCAAAAACAACAAGGAGTCCAGCAGCACTTCAAAGACTAACAAATTTATTAGGGTATTAGAGCATAAGCTTTCATGAGCTACAACTCACCTCTTCAGATGAAGAGAAAAGGCAAGAGATAAAAATAAAGAAATGTTACCTGAGGAATTTAGCCTTAGACACAGAGATAATAATAAGATGTTCCAAGACATTTGGAAGGATGGAATAAAAAAAGCCCCAATCCAACTCAAGTATTTAACTCAGCTAATTCTCCTTCCTCTCTACCACCTGTATTACATTAGAGGTGATGTTTGATATGAGTAATGTGGAAGAAATTAGTCTTCAGGATGGATGTGAATAAGAGAATGGGAAGGTTATCCTGTGCACAGGTACACTCTGTGCCTTCTTCCAGAAACAGGAGTGGGAGAAAAGAGAGTGTTTAAAACTGGCCTTATTGGCAGAACACAGGGAATGATGCAGGGACATAAGCGACATGAGCTGAGAAACAGGCTTAGTCAGAGTTGTGCGAGGCCATGAAGCTAGAAGTTTAAATGTGATACACTGAACAAATGTTAGTTTATTAGTTTAGAATGTAATTCAACAACAGATTGTTAGGCTTGAGGCAGGAGTCACTGGGCAACACTCTATGGTCTACATTACGAAGGCAGGCAGATGAGATGATCATAATGGTCCCTTCTGGCCTTAAAATCTATGAAGCATCAATTGAAAGACTAACCTCAGTGGATGTTCTTGTAACACTATACCTAAGGCACAGAAATGAAATGGTAATGAGATCCCTTCATGCTCTAGACATATTTATCTTCAAACATCTTAGAAATTCTGAATACTCCTGAATAATCACATTGATGCACTACTACTTCTGATGTTGTGACATAATGGAATGGATTAAATATTCCATTTTTATTTTTAAAATAATTAAGGATAACTACTTAAAACGGACTGAAATATTTTATCTTATTTCCTTGTTTAATGTGGCTCCTTGTTTATGTTGTAATGAAACCACTTGACACTTTAAACAAGAAAATAAGATAAGCACTCAGCATAGTAAAGTGAGGAGCAGCTGTCTTCAATATCGTTGTGTTAGCCTGGAATTATTTTCTAGGAAATTGGAGCACTTGCTCTTCTAGTTACTACTATATACTTTAATTTTCCTTCCTTTTGACTCATTTGTGAGAGTACCAAAGGGTAGCCCATCTGAATAGGACTGTACAAGTTGTTCTCAAAGCAAGAGGTTTTCTTGTTTGTTTGATTTACGAAATAGCCACTTTTTTAAAAGCCAGTGAAATCTTGTTCTAAAACAGGTCTGTTTCATTCAGAACTGGTATGCCTCAGATTTTTACAAAAAAAAAAAAAATGTCTAGTATTTTGTTTGGCTGAAGACCAGCTTTCACATCTGGGGTAAAATCCTGTTCCCACTGAAGTCAATGGCAGAACTCCTGTTGACTTCAATAGAACTACAATTTCACTACTGAAATATTGAATTAATTGATGTGGAAACAGGCATGTTTGGAAAAATTTACAAGCTTGCAAGGCTTCTGAGCTCCAAAAAGGCAAGGAATAAAAGTGAATAGTTCTGCATGAAATTGTATAAAATACTTTCACTCACTTACTAGATGCGATGCAAGATACCTGTATAACTGGGTTCCTGAGCAATTTTTATAAAGCACTTCTTTTTGCATGAGAAATAGCATTTATCTTATTTTGATGCGTATTTTTGAGCATGGATGGATTATATGGTTAATAGATTTGACAATACTTTTTCCTTTAAACTCATGAGCAAATTGTACTTTTGACTTAGATCAAAGTCATCAGCTAAAAGGAACTTTATGTGATCAGCAATGTTCCTTCTATGCTTCTGAACCATTCATGCACATTTTCACAATAGTCTGAATAAAGCATATATCAAGAAGAAAAATGGGAGGGAAAAACCAAGTGGCCCATTGGATACTGTTCTTTCTGAAGTTACTAATGCTGCTTATCTTCACTCATTCAATTATCTGTACTCTCTTATATTATCCAGTAGCTAATTCCTGGCAGGTAAGTGCATGATCTAGAGGCGTTTTTACCGGAATCAAGAAGCCTGGCTAAAACACCAGCAATTTTTTGTACATTATATAAAACTACATCATATTTGTTCCATATTTCTCTTCTTCCTCCTCTTCCCAATAGTCTTCTTTGGTTTCTTTTTCCTCAAGACCTCTTCTTCTGTTCAGAATGGGTCACTTTAGAGAGCACGCATTCTCTATTCAAAATCGAGCACATTTGTACAAAACAGGAAAATCTTGAATTACCTTATTCTGTTGCTGTAGCTTGGAAATCTATGTATATGGCACGTGTCTCATAAACTGAAAGTGATGCATTAGGGGAAAAAACCTTCAGGAACTGGCCAAATGTATCATTAGAAATAATCAGTGAGAACAGGGATTTTAGCTTCCCTTTTTGTTTGGATCTGGGTATGGATCTGAAAAGTTGTTGTCGTCTTCTGCCATTTAACTTCATTGGTTTCCATGGAGTTAGAACTAGGATGAATCTGACTGTGGTATCATCCTAACCTGTGCTGACATAATGACTTAAGCAAAGCAGGTGACATTTTTAGGATACAATCTTATTTTTTCAGCTCTAAATAGGTACCCCAGAAGACAAGAGGTATGTAGACCGATAGCCAAAGTTATGCAAGAGCAACAATACACAACAGTTAATCAAGGGTGACAAGATATGCTGCTCTTCATAATGCTGAGCACAACAGTGGCAGTGAGAAAATAATGGACTGATGGAGGTAACAACATATGGAAAAGTGTCCATAAAAGTAAGGGTGAAGGAATATAGAAGGGTAAAGGAATATAGCAAAAGGGATAGTGTGGACCAGAAAGAGCAGAGATCACATAAGTCATCCCATAGAGATGGAACAGGCATAGAGAGAGTCTATTTTTCCCAAAGAAATATTAGTAATCATTATTTTAACATGCTTTCCACAAGAGAAGGCAAAGCTGGAACTAAAAGCAATAATATTCCTATTTCTTCACAACTCTTTACTCCCCCTGAACCTAGTCACACCTCCCCTAGCCCCCAGATCTTTTAAGGGCTTGTCTTCACTAGGGGTCAGATTGACAGGGCAGTGATCGATCCAGCAGGGGTCGATTTATCATGTCTACTATAGACATGACAAATGGACTACCAATCACTCTCCTATTAACTACAGTACTCCCCCAGAATGAGAAGAGTAAGGGGAGTCAATGGGAGAGTTTTTTCTCGTGATCCAGAACTGTGTGGACCCCGTGGTAAACAGATCTAAACTCCATCGAGTTTGTCTAGTGGCCCAAGTTGCACCTCATTTAAAACCTACTTTCTTACAAAATCAGACATAAAAATACAAAAGTGTTACTGTACAATATTACTGAAAAATTGCTCACTTTATCAGTTTTACCATATAATTATAAAATAAATTGGCATATACACATTATATTTACATTTCAGCATATACTATGTAGAGCAGTATATACAAGTCATTGTATGAAATTTTAGACATTTAAAAGAAAAGCAGCCCAAATTTTTTCTTAAGTTATAATATGAGTAGTAAAAACCTTAGAAACAAAAATGTCAATTTATTAGAAAACAGGTCTGCCTTTAAAACTGTGGAACCCAAAGGGCCATGGGGCAGATTGGTTTTCTGTATCTGTATTTATGTTGCCTTCAAATCTATGATGTAAATGTTACTATAGTAACTAGTGTTTATATTTAAAAGGCCCAGTAAAAAGACACATGAAACCCATATAACTTCTTGATGAGTAAATTAAACTCAAATGTACTTTTTTACCCTACATTATAGTTACGCTGTAGCTTCCTTGCACACATGTATTATCCATACTGAAGTATCTGGTACTTTCTTCCACCCCAGTTATCTATTTTTTTAAGTTGTACATTGCTAAGCAGCAGTGATGGAACAGTCTGTATAATAGTGGAGCCATCAAACCAATATGTAAATGCTGCATATGATGGAAATCACTACCATGAAGGGGTGCAGCAGCAGCACCCCCAGTTCCAGCACCTGTATTTCTAAAGCACAATCGTGTAATGGCTGGTCTGCAGTTCATGTTGATATTGCTAATCATCTGGGATCAGGTTGTGCTCTGGTCCTATGCACCTATGTGGAGGCACAGAAAGGAGCAAAGGTTCCTCCTCCAGCTTGTGTCAAGGTTCCCCTAATCCTGCTGGCCGGGGGAGGAAGGAGTGTAGGTGCTATACTTGAGATGCTTTCCAGTCATTGCTAGCTCGCCACATGGAGCAGGAGGAATACACTGTACCCCATAAAGAAAGATCATGAATTCTTGCCTTTTACTGACCCCATACAACATAGGAAAACCTGGGAGGCAGTGCATAGCTTGAATCACCACACTCCTACTGCTTCCCCCTCCTCCCTGTAGTAGTGCAATATCATATCACTCCTGAGTCAGTACAGTGCCTTGAATAGCACAATCTAGCCCTGCATCTGTAGGCATATCTGCACTGGACTCTTTCTCTCAAAAATCT
Source organism: Rafetus swinhoei (assembly GCA_019425775.1). Classification (NCBI taxonomy): domain Eukaryota; kingdom Metazoa; phylum Chordata; order Testudines; family Trionychidae; genus Rafetus; species Rafetus swinhoei. The sequence goes on along the minus strand of CM033430.1, from coordinate 48,813,645 downwards.
GTGAGGATAGAAAGAGAGGACTCTCTATTCTGGCATTGTGTGCACTGCTTGGGTCCTAACTTGTGCATCTTTGCCCGTGTTATAAGAACCTCCGTGGGTTAAATAATAAATTTGTACTCATGCCCATTTAAAATCAGTTCTGCTGATATTAATAAAATTCAATATTTACCTGATTTCTACCCATATGACAGCACTTTTAGTGAGCAATGACAGTCCACTTCTTTGTTTTGGCTCCCACCCATGCGCCGTGTGTTGAGTAGCTCTGTTCTAAAGTAAGGATGGAATGATTTTGTATTGAACTTGCAGATTGCAATAGGGTATGTGGAGTTGCTTTCTACCCCTCCATTATACAAGGAACAGCATGTGTAACTTTCCCCAGTACTCTTAACAAAAAGAGTCTGTGATGAATGTGGGGATGCTTAGTAATAAATATTGATCTGGACCCCAAAATGTGTTTCTATGTAGGATTCCTGAGATGGAGGGCTAGAACATTGGGGGAAGAAAACAACTTGACGTTTCCCCACTGTCATATGACTGGGCAATCAGGTCTAGTGGTCAGAGCAGGAGTCAGAGGCCAGCTGCCAGAGCTGAAGTCTGAGGTCAGGAATCAGAGTGGAGGGTCAAAGCCAGGTTGCTGGCATGAGGCAAAGCAGGAACAGGGCTAGCAATAAGTTGGCCAGGCACAGGAGCAATTGCAGCTATGGGCAAATGCTTTGAGCTGCTGCTGCTGGGCTCAAAGGCCTGTCTGCTGACACTTCCTGCCAATGGTATAGCCAATTAAGTAGCTTCCTAGGCCAGCTGTGCTCGTTAGGTTACTTGGAGGCTAGGTCTAGACGACACTCTTTTATCGGAAAAAGCTACGCAAATTGAATAGCTTTTTCCAATTGCTTTTCCGGAAGAGGCTTTTCTGCCATTTGGCCCTGTCTAGATGGGGCCAAATGGCAGAAAAGCCTCCTCTTTTGATGGAGCTCGTATTCCTCATAGAACGAGGTTGACAGGGCTTCCCGAAAGACCATGTTTGCTCTTCAGGAAAAAAAAGCAGATGAGCAAACGTGTTCCCTGGATGTGGTGGAGTTTTTCCGGGATACCAGAAGTATCCCGGAAAAACCCACCAGTCTAGATGTACCTGGAGAGTGGATCTACTGCAAGCCCTGATGCCTGCCACCCACCATCTGCCTTGTGACTGGTCTAACTGCCAAACAATGGATCTGCCATCACAGGGGCATTATCTTAGGTGGCCAGACAGCCCAAATAAGAGAAAGCAGAGCAGAAAGAAGACTTCACATTTAGGTCCTGTAACAAAAAAACATTGAGCAATATGGTGATCTGGGCTCAGGCAAACACTGGGCAGGTGGAGGGAACTTGGCCAAAAGGGAATTTTTTTTGGAGGGAGGATTGGAGGGAACAGATGGGGTGCATACCCTCTGGAAGGCAAACTGAGAGTGGGCCAAGAATGCCAGCGCTTGCTAAAAGAATAGAAGTGGGACCTGTTCTGTTCCTCTAACTCAGGCTACATCTTCACATAGGGAGGGGTATGGTTCCCAGCTCGAGCAGACATATTTGTGTTCGCTCCCTCTGAGCTAGTGCACTACCATAATAGCCTAGCTGTGATAGCATGGGGAATAATGAGTAGCTACTGGAACCATGGACATACCCACGGAGTTATACTCAGCAGGGTTGTACTTGCCACGGCCTAGTGGGACTACAGCAATTTTTATAATGGAGGTGCTGAGAGCCATTAAACCCATCTGTAAACTCTGTGTATGATGGAAACCACTTCAAGCCAGGGGGTGCAGCAATACCTGAAACCCCTTGTTTCTACACTAATGCCACAGCCCATCCAGCCAGGGCAACACTATTATTTTTAGCACGCTGACTCAGTGAAAGCTAGCATGAATATGTCCAGCCAGGTGGGAATCACAGCCCGAGCTCCCAGGGTAGCTGTAGCTTTAGTTTGTAGTGAAACACAAGATTAAATGAGCCTAAACGTGTGTATGTTGAACAGTCTCAGGGCGGTAGCCATGTTAGTCTGTAACTTTAAAAATGAGTAGTTCTATGGCATCTTTTCTATATAAACAAAAATATATAGAATTATGAGCCTTCCTGGGTAAAACCCATTCATCAGATGAGCTGGAGTGGAAATATATATAACAGCAAAAAGCATTTACCTGTCAATTGTAGAGCCTGTGTTAATGAAGCTAATTAAGTGGTCTGAATGTGTCCCATTCATAGCTATTGATGTGGAAATGTGAATGTTAAAGACTGGGAAATTGGCTTTGTAGTGTGTTAACCAGTTAGTGTTTCTGTTCAAGCCCAGGGTAACAGTGTCAAATTTTCAAATGAATTCTAGCTCTGCAATCTGTCTCTGTAATTGGGTTGTGAAATTCCTTTGTAGAAGACTGGCTAATTTTAACTCCATTATTGAGTACCCATCAGGTTAAATGTTCCCCTGCAGGTTTATGTGTGTTACCACTCCTGATGTCTGATTTGTGTCTTTTTATCCTTTGTCACAGAGACTGTCCAATTTGGCCAATATACATGGCAGAGGGGCATTGCCGGCACTTGATCACATATTATCACATTAGTGGATGTGCAGTTGCATGATCCCCTGATGTTGTGGCTTATGTGGTGAGGTCCTGTGATGGTGTCGCTTGTATAGATACGTGGACAGAGTTGGCAACAGGGTTTGTTGCAGGGGTCAGTTCTTGGGTGAGTGTATCTGAGGTGTGATGTGTGGCTGCAGGTAAGTATATACAAATAAGTGTGTATATTGGTGGTTGTTCATTTTAATTTTTTCGTAAGGCCTTATTCCATTTGGTAAATAAACCTACTTGCTTAAAGAAAGTTCTTTATCTTTGTATAGCTCTGGTCACAAGCTCCCACAGGCAAGAACTGCTTATGTGCTATTTGGATCTCCACCGTAACTATCAGATACCATAGACAGGATGTGGTGGCCTGATCCCAATCTGAGTGGGAGAATTGTGAAATTCCACCCCAAAGCAGCTAGGGAAGGAGGCCTAGCATCTGATCAGATGCACTAAGAGAGACCAGAATGGAAACATAGGCACAGATAGCCCCGTAACTATGACATGGGCAGAAGTCCTCAGCAGACAGCAGACAGCTGCCTGGATTTCCTAGAAAATGGGTAGTAGACCTATCCTACTATAAATAGATTATGTGGACACTCTTCATGAGCCAGAAGCTGTTGCCTATATGCAGCCTATTCTTTTTCTGTCTTGAAAAATGGGCGAGGACATGTATGTAAATTTCAGACCCTAAAATAAGATTAATAGAACCCTCAGTCAGCCCAAGAAAATAGAACATCAAGGTCCTGATCCTGCCTGGGGCCCATAGATGCTCTTGTAATACAAAGGTGTATATATAATTATGATGGTCATAACTATTGGATATGGGGAAGTGCGTGAGATGTGGCCTATTGGGTCCCCATTTCCCTGCCTTGCTCTCCACACCAGATGTGAGTGCATACGCACTTGGGATTTAGTACCCTGAATCTACTGGCTGTGTCCCTTTCACAACCTTAGTCTGCTCAGATTTCCCATCTTCACACTGAGCAGCGCTAAATAGTTTGAGGGACCTAGGCCATGCTGTGCAGTGGGGTGCTTAGTTTTCTTGTGTGGGCTCTCTTCCTCTTCATACTCCAACCCACGCAGCAGGAAGGGTATCATCAGGCAGTGCTTTCTGCACCTGGTGTAGCCAATGCTTAAAGCTTAATCCAATCTGAAAGTCACAAGACACATGGCTAGCAAATGTGGTGAGTTAGGGATATTAGAGAAAGGGCTGCCATCGCTGTATTGCCAACTTTTTTGTGGTTTCAACTCTTTTGTATTTTTGTTTCCTTAAAGTCTCAACTCCTGAGGCATTTCTCTCTCACCAAGAAGAGTTGGTTCCATAAAAGATATTAACTTGTCTCTCTATACCCTGGGACCAACATGGCTATACCGATACTGCATCTTGCCTTAATCGACATGTGTATAAGGTGGGAAAATGTCACTTACCTATCTGGCTCAAAGGGTGAGGAAATATGGATTTGTTTAGTGGCAGACAGAGAGCCTAGAGTTTACTAAGCTATACAATGGGATCTCATTTCTAGAAGCTCTCTATTGGTACCCAACATTCTAGCTGGTGTTACTGGGAGCTGCAGGTGCTCAGCCTCTTTGAAAATGAGACCCTTGATTTTCATAGGTAATATTTTTAGTTATCCAGATCTGATTTTGATCATGGTGCAGATGTAAACTATAGGTCAGGTAGCTTCCTTAAAATGAGTTTTTTGAATCCATGAGCAGAAACCAATGCTTAAATCAGTCACTAACATGCCCAATCCTGCTGTCTCTAAAGTACAATTTAGAACTTCCATTACTTCAACAAGAACAAGACTGGACCAACTCCTCACAGAATTTGGGAGATTTTATATCAAGACTGTGTTGTTGAAAAGTTTCTTCTCTTGATGCTGGCATAGTAAGTTTTAGAATGAGTCAGGGTTTGAAGGTCCCTACTTTGTTGCCAGCATCTCTGTCATTAGTAAATTGTGATTCATTCCTGACTGCTCACAGGGTGAATCACTGTCAATGAGGGGTAGACAGCTAACGATGAATATTTGTCCTAGTAGGTAAACAAATGTGCACTTGGATACCAGCAATTGTTTCTTAAATTGAAAGTGATTTTTCATTCTTCTTTAACAAAATAACTCCGATATCCTTCAGTATGGGTGTGAATCCTGCTCTTACTTATGAGCCTGTAAACCTGGATTAACTTGGTTGAAATCAAGGGCCAGCCCAGTAATCCCCAAAGCTGCATCCTCGGGGGATGTGGAGCTATGGGGTTAGGGGCAGGGGAGGGAGGTGACCAGCAGGCAGGGAGTTTGAGACACCTGTGCTAGGTGCTCTGCTTCCAGGTTCCAACCTCCAGTGTCTGAGTGGGTTAAAAATGAGAGCAAACAAGTTTTCTGATCTATGCATGTTTCCATGAGGTATCAAAATTTCTTTATGAATATCACGTCGCAGATTGGGTGCTGCAGCACAGGTTAGGTTTGACAATTGGGTTTACACTTTTTGTTAGATCATTCTTATCTTTCCTGCATAAACCAAGTAATTAACTTGTCTATGTGTGTGGACAGACCTGTCCTTACCCATACACACACTACATAGCTGCATAGGGCACCTTAAAATTTGGAGCACCACTGGGACTTAATGTCCACCCACCTGCCTCTTCCTCTCCCGGTAGTGTGCCTCTGCTTCCTCTGGAGAGGATCCAGATAATTTAAAAGTGAAAAAGCCTGCCAGACTATTAGCAGAAGTCAAACCTGTGAAAGAGCCATTCAAGTGGTAATGAGCACTTAACAGGTATTTGCCAACCCCAGGTGTATGCTGTCAGTTTCAGAATTTACTGTGATAGTCCACAAGATTTGTTTTTAAAATATTTCATTGGTGTGTTGCTGAAGATTATAAAATCACATCTCTAAAAATGGTCATTCCCTCTGACTGCCATCAGGCATTGGGCACCGTTTTAATAGTACTGCGTAGGACCCCATAAATCCTAAGGATAGTGGCTGTCTGTGGCCAGAATTTGATGGATTTTTTGAGCAAGGTGACAAGCTAGCTGGAGGCTTGGCTGTTGAGATGAATATCAAGTATACAAATTATAGAAAAAACTCAATTTTTTATAGAGAAGAAAAACCAGAAATTCCACTCTGTTGATGCTTTTTAGTTAGTTTGTTATATTAGCTTTGTAGGTCCCATCAAGATTTACTTGTACAATCTACAAACTAAATGGAATAAAATTCCTAGTCAAAATCTATCACAGTGCATTTAATTTCACAGATATATTTGATAGTGATAGATTCAATGCCAAAATTTGCAGATGGTACAAAATTACTCAAGATAGGTAAGCTGACTGCAAATAATTGCAAAGAGATCTCACAAAACTGGTTGATTAAGCAACAAAATAGCAGATGACATTAAATATTGATTAGTGCAAGTAATCTACATCTGGAAAACATAATCCTAACTATGCATACAAAATGTAGGGGTCTAAATTAGCTGTTATCACTCAAGAAAGAGAACTCTTGAGTCATCATGGATAGCATCTGAAAACATCTACTCAATGTGCAGCAGCAGTCAAAAAAAGCTAATAGAATATTGGGAAAGGCATGGAGAAGAAGAAAAATAGTGGCATTATGAGAAAAATAAGAAAAATATCATAATGCCACTGTATAAATTTGTGATTCACCCATATATTGAATATTGTATGCAATGCAGATTGCTGCATCTCAAAAGAGAGATACTAGAATTAGAATGACACAGAAAAGGATAACAAGAATTAATAAGGGTATAGCACAGCTTCTATAAACAGTAAAAAAATCTGGAATCATCTTAGAAAACAGACAGTTAAGGGGGGTTATAATAGAGGTATTTTAAATCATGAATAATATGGAAAAAGTGAATAGGGAAGTGGCTATTTATCCCTTCATAGAACACAAAACGTAGAAGTTACCCAATGAAATCAGTAGGCATCTGGTTTAAAACAAGCAAAAGGAAGTACAGTATTTCTTTCCACCACTCACAGTGCACCTGTGGAACTTGTGCCAGCATATGTTGTGAAGATCAAAAGTATAAATGGGTTCAAAAAAGAATTAGCCATTGGTGAATCTATTTCCCATGAACCTATTAGCCAAGTTGATCAAGGAAGCAACCCCATGCTCTGGGTGTAATTTAAATTTCCGATGGCCAGAATGGCTTGATGACAGAGAATGGCTCAGTCAGAATTGTTCTGTTTTGTTAATCTTTTCTGAAACATCTGGCATTGATCATCATCAGAAGACCAGATACTGGGCTCTATGGACCACTGGTCTGATACAATATGTTCTTATCCAGTATGTTTTTCAAAAACATTCTTGCTCAGGTCTACTTTCTTAGGGTTAAAGTAGGTCTGTTTTGTTTGCCTTTGCTTCAAAACAATCTTAGTCTGTGTTTGCATTTTCCCACTGTTGCAATTTGGTACCAGTTTATAATATCAAATAAAGACATGGGACTATAATGTATGTACAACCCTGAGGCATAATGGAAGATGACTCCCACAATAAAAGGCATGCATCTTGTCTAAACTCCTCCTGCACTATTTCTAATCTGCACTGGGGATTACTGACAGCAACTCTGAGAGTTCATAAAGATTTAAAAAATTAGTTCAACTCAATTATTTATCATTTCATAGAATCATCAAATATTAGAACTGGAAGGGACCTCGAGAGACATCAAGTCCAATCCCCTGCCCTCTGGTCATGTTGCTATTCCTTCAACTCCAAAAATTTTGTATCACAAACTGAGTGTCTGATCTTGCTCCCATTGTTAAGTGAAACCTTGATGAGCTGTACAGATCTGAGTGCCACAGAATGAGTACAAAAACTTTTACAGCACCAAAATTAGCTATGGCATTAAAGTAGCCGATACCAGAAAGTGCCCTTTTTTGCATTTATCATATGAATAAATGGATCAATTAATGTCTCAGTGGAATCCATTAAATGGTTTTTAAAATCCCACCCAACATGGAGCAAAATCAAGTAGATGAACATTTCAGAACTAAACAGATTGTTTGTTTTTAAATAGAATTTTTTACTCCCAGATTAGAAGCCAGTCATGTAGTACGGGTAAACTTAAAAATATTTGAAACAGTACCCATTGTTTTTCACTGCACACTTGTGAAAGGAATATCTATTTTCAAAAGAGAAATATGCAGCTGTTAACTGATACAGTACATTAAATGCAATTGTAAAACAGAACTAATGACATATGGAAGCACAAATGCCATTGCAATAATAAATTCAGACTTAAATCCCCTAGTGCTGATGTTATCCAATATCATATGCATAGCACAATAATTTGAGATTAAGTACAGGTCTCTTCATTTGGAATTGTGTTACCTATCTTGCGTATGCACCCAACAACTTGTGAAGTGAGGCAGAGTAGAGATCATGTTTAGTGTAATTTGTCGCTCAAGGAATAGTAATAGTACAAGACAGGATTTCCATTAGCAAAGTAGTTCAGATTTATGTATGAGGTTTTCTGTGTTGCTGCTTTCAGCAGGTGCCAATTACTGTCTGGTCGTGTTGCCTATTTGCACCTGCTGTTGAGGGCAACATAAATGTACTAATTTGGGAGGCTAGAATTTCCCTAGGCTTAACCTCTCAACTTACATCTACACTGCAGGCTTCTTGCACAAGAAGCTTTTTTTTTTCTTGCACAAGAGATCTTCTGCAAAAACTTCTTGCGCAAGAGCGCATCCACACTTCAAAAGTGCATCGGAAAAGCAATGCGCTTTTGCGCAAGAGAGCGTCCAGACTGCATGGATGCTCTCTTGCAAGAAAGCTCTGATTGCCATTAACAGAATGGCCACCGGGGCACCTGTGCTTGTTTCGATAGGCTGTTTTTGCGCAAAAAACCCTTGCTGCCCATCCCCACACACCTTTTTGCGCAATAACTCTTGCGCAAAAAGGAGTTATTCCTCATAAAAAGAGGAATACCTACACCGCAAAACCCCCTCTGTTCTGTCGATTCTCTGTAAATTTTCTTGCGCAAAAATGCACTTGAGGTGTGGATGCTCCAGCCGTTTTTGTGCAAAAACTCTGCAGTGTAGACGTCGCCTCAAGGCCTATGCACCCCAGAATGTTAGCTGGGCACATTTCTTCAAGTATTTTTGTGTGCCATGGAGTTAGTCTTGCTGGGCGTTCATATTGCACTGAAGGCTATTTGCAATCAGTATTGTAGCTGTGTTCAATGACTTCAGTGGAATTATTGGTGGAAAATACTGTAAATAAGGCTGGCACAATCTGATGCTGCATTTCCACAAGAAATATTACTACAGCATAGTACCCAGAACATATTTCATTGAATATAGAACTATATTCCTCTTCCTTTTCCTGGGGAGATCAGATTGAATCCCGCTTTAGCGTCTGCTGTTTAATTTTGTGCAAGCGCTTAGATATGTTAGACGGTCATGCTCTCCTATCTCCAAAGGGACTGGTGTAAAATATGGGATTGTTTTTATGCCAGATCTTTAAAAAACATCATCAAGGTTAAATAGAATAAAGTGGCTTTGCTCTGTTAGTAAACCTTTGCTTAGAGCAGATATTTCTTGTTCTCAGTCTCTTGTAAGTGTAAGCGTAGTTAGGCCATTGAAGTCTCCTCAATTGCCTAGTAATAATTCTTGGAACCAGGTATTTCATAGTGAATGTTGTTTGATGTGTAACTGTTTGAAAGCCTGCTTGAGGCTTGTGCAGTTTATTTAATCTTTCAAGAGAGAGAAAGTTCAAGACTGAACATGTAGGATGAAGAACTGATCAAAATAATACTCCCAGAAAACCACTGCTTAACCTCAGTGTTGGGGAATGATGCCATAGCTTTACATTACAAGCATTCCATTGCTTCATTCCTCTTGTCCTGTCTTTCTGTGAAAAGCTCTGGATTGTATGACTATTGTAAAAATTACATTCTTTGCTGGGAAACTAATGATCTGTTGGTTAGGTGTGGAGACTGGATGCTAGGGAGACTTTGCCCCAATAAACTGAATATTCTGTTAAGGGGAGGGAGAATACGTTTTAAAAATTCCTCTTAGTTTTCACATAATAAGAAGATACAATATTTAAGAGCATGACAATACAGTTATAAGTTAGTAGCATAGCGTATGCTGTATGGTAAGATACAGGTTTCAAAGAAAGAATAATGGGAGATGGATGGAGTTTTATGTTTATAGAAAATGCTATTAGAAAGTTATTTTGATTTAAAAGAAAATATAAGGGGGAACTATAACAATAAAAACAAATATTAAATATTAGAATTCAAGAACACTTTTAAAATAGAATTTTTATTGAGTGAAGGTTGGTTACTATTTTAATGAGTAGAGTCTGATAACATTACTTTGTTTACATGGATTGTGAACTGTGGAAAGTCAGTAAACAAATTAAAATCAGCCAGTAGGCTTGTTTATTTATAAGACTGAACGGAGCTTGTTTGTACAGTCCAGGAGACACTGTGATATCATGTTTAAGCCCACTTATTAAGAAAAGATACACAAAGAGGAGGCTGTGAAATAGCTTGCAGTAGGTGGACACAATGTGCTTTCGCCTCACACACGGCTTTTTTCTTTTCAACAACATTACTTTTTAAAATAAAAGCAAAAATAATTTGGCAAACATTTTTCCACGGCTTAATTCATAGATTTGCTTCTATTTACTACTTCTTTTAACAGTTGTTATATTGTATTTACCTAGAGAAAATACAAGAACAAGCAACACCAAACATTAAAGCCACATATTACTTTGATATCCCAGGAATAATATATGTTGCTCTTCTAATAGTGATGAATCTTTTATTTAATTCTGGTGCTTTGATATTATTTTATGCATTACTTTTTATTGGTATTAAGGTAGTACCTACAATATGCTTAGGAGCTCCTTTGCATACACATAAGACATGATATAAGACCATAGACATATTTCCTGGTCCAAAGAGCTCATAATGCAAGAAGACCAGCAATCGGTAGAGATGAATAAATATAAAATGTAAAATGCTAACATATAACTCCACTATCCCCAACCATACCTCTTAACTAAGAAATTAGCCAGCTAAGAATGGCCATATGTATTATGACAGAAGAGGATCTTGAGGAGGAATTTGAAGGAAAAGGTGGTCTAGTCCAGAGAGGGTTTTTAACATGAAAGAGGAGAAAAGATTGAAGTAGGGTTGCCAACTCTCTGATCGCAGAAAACTGAACACCTTTGTCCTGCCCCCTCCCTGAGACTCCAGCCCTACTCACTCCATTGCCCCTCCCTCTGTCACTTGTTCTCCCTCACCTTGCTTATTTTCGCAGGCTGGGGCAGGGGAAAAGAGGCCACAGGCTGGGGATGTGAAAAGTTGCAGGAGGGCCAGAAATGAAAGATTCAGGGTGTGGGAGGAAGGGGTGGGGGCCATGGTCTCTGGGGCGTGGCTAGTGATGAGGGCTTAGGCATGGAGCTCGGATGCAGGATCTTATGTGGGATGGGGCATGAGGACTTTGGAATGCAGGAAGGGTGCAGCGTGTGGGCTCTGGGAGGGAGTTTGGGTGAGGGAGGGGGACTCAGGTCTGGGGCAGAGATGGGGTTCAGGCAATGCTTAGTTTAGGCTTCTCCCAGAAGCGGCTGCCATATCTGTGTGACTCTTAGGCAGAAGCACATCCAGGTGGCTTTGTGTGTTCTTCTTGGCTACAGGTGCTGCCCCTGCAGCTCTCATTGGCCACGGTTCCCATCCAATGGGAGTTGCAGAGCCAACACTTGGAGCAGGGTCAGCATACAGAGCCTCTTTGGCTGCCCTTCTGCCTAGGGGCAACAGGAACATGCTGGCCATTGCTGGGAGCTGTGTGGAGCCAGGTCAGGCAGGGAGCTTGCCTGAGTCTTGCTGTGCCACTGACCAGAGCCGTCAGGATCCCTTTTCAACCAGGCATTCTGGTTGAAAACTAGATGCCTGGCAACCCTAGACTGAAAACAGACATGAAAAGAGGAAACTGGGAAGCAAAGGCTGGTATCATTAGCAGGAAGTGACATAACAGACAAGAGAAGATAAACAGAGGCAGCAAAGTTGTGAAAGACATAAGGGGAAGCATAAATATGATGTGGTGAAAAAGGCAGGGTAGTGACTGGATTCAGAGGGAGAGGTGACGTGGAAAGAGTGATTGGCAAGGAAGGAACTTTAGCAATAATGGAGCAAATTCCAAATATTTTTCTATGGAAGTTGTAGAAAAGGGTTAATGTAATGGGAAAAAATACATGTACAAGCATAAATTCTTCAAGTGCAATTTTAGTACTGTGTGATAGCTGCCTACTACAGATTTTTTTAAAATTTGTCTTTTATGGGGTTTCCTGCACCTTCCACTGAGTCATCTGGTGCCTATGTTTGTGGAGAATGAATACTGCACTAACTGGCGCATATGTATGGTCTGATGATGATGATAAATGGGTTAACAGAATAAAAGCCTACTTAGAAAGGATACTATACGTAATCTTATTGGTAGAAAATAAGACAGAGCTATGTTTGGGTATCTTTGTTTTGTTTGGTATCCTCCTTTACATATCACAGCTAGGGTTCTTAATTGACGATGACTTCTAAATACAGCTATGTGGCATGTCATTATGGTAAAGTGCAGTTCTTCTACAGTGTATCATTATTCATTTTAGAACCAGAACTATATATTGTGTAATCTATAGGTTTTCTCCCCTTTTTAAATTTCAGCAAAGATATGGACATTACAAATTAGAGCTTTTATATAACTTACTGTAACCATTCAAGTTCATTTTCCTACCAGTGTGGTTTCATCAAGCTGAAGTAGAATTTTTAGTAAAAAAGAAAAACAAATGCATGGATTGTTTCTACAAATGTCTACAATAGAGGCCACAAAAGGAAAGAGAAATAGTGTCACTCTGCATCCAGACATTTCATGGAAATGAGTGTTCTAGAAATTACCGGGGAAAACTTATCTACATTTTTCAACATAATGGTTCATTGGCTGAGTTACAGGCTAAGCATTATTCTTATTTTTAAAACATTATCTTGGTTTTTCTGTTCAATCCAGAGATTAGTTCTAATTGAAAATCTGCTACAAGGGTGTTCCTGTCGTAGGCCCCAGATTGTACCTTCCTTAAGAGAAAGTAAATCCCAAACAGCTTCTCTGGAGGGTGAATTTAGAACTATATTAAAAAAAAAATACTTGGGACAGATTGTGATACTCTGCATTATACTGAATAGTCCTAAGACTCTGAGTGCAGTGAATGGGTCCACTTATAGATAAAAATGGTCACCTGATACGCAACAGGAGTTAGAGCCTGGCCATTTTAAAATGGCTTTTAAACTCAGAATTACAGCCCTTCAGTGACTAATATGCAAAAGTCATGAATTTAAATGTTCCATTTACACATGAAGAGGAGGATTTGTGTGGGCAAACCAAATAAGTATTCAATAATAACCCAAAACAGAATGGGTAGAATCCTAGCTGCTTTGAAAACAATGATGAAACTTCCAGAATTTTGTCCAAGGGATGTTAAATATCAGTTAATTGAATAGTTGAGTAACCTCACAAATTCTTATCAGTTAGTTGACTATTCTATAGTCCCTGGGGGCGGGGCCAGCAGCAGCGCGGGGTGCCATGTGGGAGCTAGTCCACGAGAGGAGCCAATTTAAAAACCAGTTCCTCTTGCGGACCAGCTGCTTGTTGCCCTTTGCTGCTGCCTCTGATAAAGAGGCAGAGTGGCAGCAGCCCCTGTCTGTGGGGGGACAGGGCCTAAGCTCCCGGACCCAGCACAAACCAGAACTGAGCCAGGTTGTCTGCCTGCCCGGCTCCTAATATATTTTAAATGCCTGCCTGCCCGCCTGGCTCCTAGTACACTTTAAATGCAGAGCCACAGCAGGGGTAGGTCCCGCACCCGGCATGAGCCAGAACTGAGCCGGGCTGCTGGCCAGCCTGCTAAAAAATGTACTGGTTGGGCCTGGGGGGGGGAGGAGAGAGGAAAATGCATGTAGTCTATCGCATTAACCTATAAGCTTTTGCTTACCGGTTAATTGATTACACTATTACATCCCTATTTTATCCTTTATTTTACAACTGAGATTCTATGGCATTTGGGTAATTAATGTAGCAATTTTAAAAATACAGATATTTTCTGGATAACAGATCTTTTTAAAATGACTATCTTGGTATTTTTTTACAAAGACTGTGTTTCTAATTGCTGCTAGAAAGCATAATAATTATCCAAAATCAAATGTTTTCAAATCAAATTTCAATTCTTTTGTACCTGAACACTGAGTTATTGCTCATAAGTGTTGAATTTAAACAATCAAAAACTTCATGTAATCAGTTACATACATTTTTAATTTGGGAAAATCTGACAGGACATTGACTTTAACATTTTCATAACTTTTAAAAATAAGGTAATTTAGTGCCAATTGATACCCCTACTCACACTAACTCCGTGACTAGGACTGTTGAAGCAGATTTGTGGAATAAGATGCTATTCAGCATAAGTAAGGGCATCTCAAGTATCTGAATTTGGTGCTTAAAAAGCAAATAATCTTTATTTTTCTACTAACACAATAGGGATATTTGTATCATTATAATTCTCAACTTTAATTTTATTACCACATTATTTTGTGAAAATATAAAGATCTTTTGAGAGACACAGGAAGTAGGCAAATATCAGGCAAATATTCTTCTACTTTTACTTACTGTCACCTTTTACATTAGTGATTAGATATTTATGCATGCTGCATTCTTAAAACCATTAATCAAAATACTCAAACAGACCTTAGTTTAATTTTTTACAAATCTTAAACTATGGATTCAGACAGCACTAATCTCAATTTAGGTAAAACAGACCAACTCTGCATTAGGAAAAAGATAAGTACTGTCAATACATTTTCTTCCTTACTCATGGTTAATACAGGAGAAAAGTATCTGCAAAAAGTATCTCTGAATATTTACTTTCTTTTTTAATTAATTTGCTTGGACCAAATTCACCATGGTGTGGTATTTTTGTCCCTCTGCCTCCATGCCCAATCAATTAGATAGGCATTAATGAATGTTCATTTGAAGAATGTGAATTTGAAAGAAGGAATACACAAACATATATGGAAGCTTCCTTGTGGAAGCATTTATGTGCTCATCGGACTGAGGAACTGGATCAATAGCATGTCTCTTAACAGATCAGGCACTATTAAGCAACTGCTTAAATTTTAAATATTAGTATCAATCACTCTGAGTTCCTATCCCAGACCTGAAGAAGAGCTCTGTATAGCTCAAAAGTTTCTTTCATCAACAGAAGTTGGTCCAATGAAAGATATTATTTCTCCTACCTTGAATCTCTAATATCTTGGGACCATACTATACCTCCACAACAGGAATGTATTACTGGCAGTCAATTGTTTGTGAACAATCCTTAATGAAAGAAATATAATACAAAAACAGAAACCCACAAACCAAACCAATTAGCTTGATTTCATTCTTTAGAATTTAAGTGTGGTCTCCCAGATATTAAGTAAATTTTAACCTCAGCTAGATAAACTAAAACAACACAAGTCATAGATATTGGTGTTAGATAGGCGAAGTCCTCACAAACAAAGCCTTTCACTTTTGCAGTCTTGACATGAAATGTGTCAAATTAGCAATTTGAAGCAACTTTGAAAAAAATAAAATTAAACATGAGTTTGAAATGGATAAAAACAAAATAGAAAGGGCTAAACTAAATGTTGGGTCAAACAAACTGTTTCACTTTACCCTGAACAATTTGTTTTCTATTGCTCCCCTCTCAAGCTGAACCGTTATTTGAACAGCTCTAGCAAAGAGCCTTTAGTTGCTAACCCAGTGCAAATCAATAACAGACAGGCGTTCAGCCCAGCGGCTGAGGGGTCCCCATCTGGGGAAGATGGAGCTTGGTGTGGAAGGTGTTATGCCTGCCACGCACGTTGAGCAGGATTTTTGCTGTATTCACAGGAGGCATTCTCCCCCTCCCACTGAAAACCAAACTCCCTCGTGCTCCAAATAACGGGAAGGCAAGGACAGCAGGGCTGACTGGGCCCAAGGGGCGGGTGGCTGTGAGCGGGGGGGAAGGGGTGATGGTGGCAGAAAGTTAAATGAGGTGCTCGAGTCAATCCCATCCGCGTGGCACCAGTCGGGGCCGGGCACAGCCGTGGAGCGCTGCACGCCGCGGGGCAGAGCGCGGGGCGGGGTGGGTGTGGCGCGAGAGCGGCGCAGCCCGGGAGGCAGCCCGGGAGGCAGCTCGGTCCGAGCCTGACGCTGGGGCAGCAGCCCGGGGCAGGGGACGGTGACGAAGCGCAGCCCCGGGCGCCAGAGCCGCGCCACGTGATGCTCCCTCCAGCCCCTGGCCGGCTTCCTGCGGCCCCAGCCGTGGCAGCTGCAGCAGCTGCCCAGGTAGCGCGAGCGGCGGCCGCCTCGCCCCACGTGCCGCCTCCCTGCGCCGCCCCCCGGCCGCCGGACCCCAGCCCCGCCGCGCAGCGCGCACGGAGCCGGCTGGGCCAGCTCGCCGCCCGGCAGCCGGCGAGGCCGGCGTGCGAGGGGATGGTCCCCGCGGGGTGACACGCGTGGAGAGGCAGGGGCCGCGAGCCGCGGAGAAGGTACGTGCCGGCCGGGAAGGGGCTTGCGGGGGGCGCTCCTGCGGGAGCTCGGGGGGCCCCGGGCAGCCCGTCTGCAGGCTGCTTCCCAGCCTGGGCCACTTCCCCTGCGCGGGGCGAGAGCGAGGTGGGGCCCCCACGCCAACAGGGAGCAGCCGAGGCAGGATTCAGGACCTGCCGAGACAGCCGCCCTGGCGGCCAGTCCCGCGTTCCGCGCTGGGTCACTTTAGCCCGCGGCAGGAGTTGTCAGGCAGGCCAGAGGGGACTAGCGAGGAACCTGCCTTCCTGCCAACTCCGCAGCTGTCTCGTCTGCAGCAGCGCTACCTGTGTGGGGAAAGGCGTCCAGGGAATGTGACAGCCCTTCCGGCCATGCTGCAGCCTGCCCAGCCTGAGACTGCAGCCAGCGTATTGGGCTCGCTGGAAAATGCTGAGAACTATGATGGCAAAAGAGTTGATGGAAAGTAATATTGCATCTCTTCACCTGAAAAGAGACCCTGACAATTTAAGGCCAAGTTTGAACCCTGTGTTTAAAGTAGATACAGTAGAATTTATGGGTACTACCGGTAAGGACGGCTCTTGTTTATGGACAGGGTGGCCTCTCTGTTTTGGCACTACAGGATTAGGTGTGTATCAGGTATTGGAACTTGGGGTGCTGCGTGAAGAGATTTCCATTATACAAAGGGTATCTGGTTTGGCTTAATGGCTCTCCACACCCTCACTATAAAAATTATTCCAGCACCCTGGGGTATATTCTCAGAACATTAATGAGTAAGTAGCATGGGGTGGTTCTCTCCCAAACTGCTTTCAACCCCAGTTTTCTTAGCAGTCAATTTATGAAGTGATGTAAGAGGAAAACTGAACATTATTTTTATTTGTTATATCAAATGAGAATGCAGTTTGGTCCTAGCAATGAAAAGCATAGCTTGTTTTTGTGGAAAAAAGACATTTTGCATTACACCATCTTTCATACTTTTTTAAAAGTTGGGGTGTGTAAAACGTTAACAAAACAAAGTCCACTTTGCTATTGAGTTTTATTCCACAAGGAACAGACATTTGCCAAATAAGCAATGTGTTGAGTTCTCTTGGAATTAGTCCCAGGAAAACAGCAGAAGTTAACCAAAGAGATATATTTGAAGTCAGAAGTTGGCATGTGCACACGTGTATGTTCATAATCCATTAGACTCTTTGATTTTTTTTCTGAGTAACAATCTAAGGCAAAAGTAAAGTTTTACTAACATTGTCAAAACAACAGCCAATAACATGACAGTTGTGAAATATTTTCAAAAGAGTATATAAGTAGGACTTTGGAAATGAGACTGAATAGATCTGCATATTTATTTTCTTGTTTGCAGTGTTGTAGCTGTGTTTTGGTACCCAGAAACAGAGAGACAAGGTGTGGGAGGTAATATCTTTTATTGGACCTGCTTTTGTTGGTGGAAGATGTAAGTTTTTCAAGCTTCAGAGAGCTCTTCTTCAGGCCTTGAAAAAGTAAGCAGAGTTTCACTAGATAAATTCAGGGTGGAAGTGAAATTGTTAAACATAAGGGAATTAAACATGTTGCAGAAGAACACTTAAAATGAAATGGGCAATTAACACCTCTGCATTCATAGAACAAAGGAGGATTAGTATGTTACAAATTGTCGAAATGAACCATGGAACCAGTGCCTCTATTGAGATACCGATTTTTAGTATCTAGCAGAGTTATGAATTTAAGTTCCTGTGTTGGTCTTTTGAAGGTGTTGTACTGATTTCCTTTGAGGACTAGGACTGATAGATATGGACCGATTGTGCTGTGTCAGGGTGTCTGACTTTTTGTTATGTCTCTGTGTGAGTTCATTCAAGTGTAGTGATTTGTCTCTTTTCTTCTATATGTGTTGCAGTGTTTGATGTGCTGCACTATGTGCTATGCATGTTGTGATAGGTATATGTGGGATCTGTGGATTTTGAAAGGTGTGGGTGTGGAGGGGGGCAGTATTGATCATTGTAGCAGCAGGGATATGCCTTCAGGTTTTTGCATCTGTTGTTCTGACAAGGTCTATTGTGTTCTGGTCTGCAGGGAGCATGCTTTGGATGATGAGCTTAGTGAGATTGAGATGGGGGACATGCTTACAGGCCAGAAAAGAGGACTTGGTAAAATTTCAGGACAGTGCCCCCCTCAAGCATGGATTGTAATTATATTTGATGAGTCCCCCTCCGGATTCCACTGTGGGATGGTAGGTGACAACAAGGGGAGTGACACTGAGGAGGAGTTTCTTTTTTCTGTATTGAAGGAGGTTCTCTCAGGATATTTGGGTGGCCCGTTCCATGATTTTTGGTTCCCTAGTGTAGTATGGCTAACTCTTCATTGCATCATGTGCAGTTGTACAAGACTAAAAAAGGGTCAGTAACTGTACACAAAGACCTTTCTCCTGTAAAAATAGACTGCGAGTATTTGGAAAGAAAAATATGATAATATTTCTTCAGAAATAGGTTGGCCAGAAGTTACTCAGCTGGAGTGCACCCTGGCTTTTTACATTTGTCAAAAATGACTGAATTTGTCTGTCTAAAGTTACACATCTGAATTATTAATTTAGGCATTCCCATAAAGGTGACTTGATTTTTCAATAGTGAACAGTCTCATCTTCCAGAAAGTAAATAGGAGTTATTCTTGCTCAGCATCTTAATAAAATCAGACCACCTTTATGATGGTGCCTAAATTGATCTTTAGATTTTTTTTAATTGTAGGCACCCAAATTAGAAAATGTATGTAGACGCAATATGCTGGCAAAGAGAGCAATGAAGATAGTGCAACTCTTTTAAGATATGTACATTCAGTTGTAACCTAAAAGTGACCTGTCAAATCAGATACAGAAATTAGCCAGAGAAAGAACATTACTTGATCCGTTGACCTCTTTTCCCCTTAGTTTTCATGGGAAAAGTTTTGGGGAAAAATAGGTAAAGACTCATATGCAATTTAAAGATACACATTAAAAATATATGTAAATATTCCAGTGAGAACTACAATTTATACCTGTGGATTTTTTAAACTTGCTTATGCATTAGGTAGTACATCAGCCTTTCACAAAGACAGCATCTGTGTCTAGCATGGTCCAGAAGGCCACAGGCTCCCCCCACACCCCCTTTCCCTTTCGGCTTAATGTCCAAGTCAGCAGAAAACAAGTTTCAATGAACATGTAGTAGACAGTTCACTAATCTCTGAATCACTGACACTATAGGAGCCATTATGGTCAATAATGACAAAACAGTACGTAATGTGAAATTTAATACGCTAAGTACTGACAAGCCAGTTATAAATAACATTTATAATGAAAACACTGAGAAATCCTTAACTGCTACATGCAGCTATACAGGAAAGCTTTAAATGTCAGTTTACAACAGCTTTGCATAGAATAAACTGAATGCGTTCAATAGTGCAGAATAAAGTGCTTAAAGGAAACATTTTATGCCTGCAAACAACAAGAGTTACAGTTTTCTCTAGTAAGTCTTTAAAATAACCAGTTTGTAAAACCTCAGTCATTTCAGTGAATTTGCATCATGAGCCTAAATAAACTATAGATTATAGAGAATATTTATTTAAGGCAGAGTAGAATGTGCAAAAATTCTTTTATCAAATTTTGGCATGGATTACAGGGAGTGCAATTTTAAACATCTAATGTAACATAACTCATTTAAGGAAAAAATGGGGTGCCTAATAAAGTAAATATGTGGCCTCCTCAGGGAAACTGCTACGTCTAGCACTAGTTGGAGCTCTTGTTGGCAGAGAGGTACTGGCATGAATAGAGGTAGCCTATTAATTTCTTGAGGTGGGGTAATTGCTCCATTGGTGACTGTATAGTACTTAATGTGGAGAACTGAAGGACCTGGGTTTCATGGCTAAAATTTTGGCATAATCCATAAGAAAAACATTCACTAAAAAATCAGTTTCACAGTCAATTTCCAAAATATTTCATTTGCTCAGAACATTCTATACGAAAATGAACAAATCTAATAAAAATCCAAGGGCCTGCTTTTGAAAGATGCTGACTGAGTAGCCTCAGGTCTTGCTGAAGTTCAATGGAAGCTGCACATACTCAGCACTTTTGAAAATCAGGCCTGCCGCTGGTATGCATAAGCATTATTTCTAGGATGTTCTATGTTTTTTTTTTAAATCTCTTTAATATTTAAAAGCATTTATTTTATTTTTTGAAGGCAGTGGCTGCTGTGTGCTCATAGTATTATGTTCCCATTTCCCATTAACTAGCAGCTGTTAGCTTTTTTTGTAAGCAAATGCAAGAAACGGAGAACACTGAAACATGATATTCAGGTAATTATGCTTTTGCAGTGATCCGTCCTCTGAGGTTCTTAGAGCTTCATCAATCTTTAGCCAGTTTAAATAGACCCCCCACAGGGTGGCTGACAGATTTGTCAGGCCCCTGGGCAAGTTGGGGGAGTCCCGGGCTCTGCACCCAGAAGGGGTAGGGCCTCTGGCAGAAGTAGAGGACTGGGCTAATCTCCCATAGCTGGCCCTTAGAATCGTAGAACCGTAGAGCTGGAAGAGTCCTTAGAAGGTCATCAAGTCCAGCCCCCTGCTCTAGGCAGGACCAATCCCAACTAAATCAATCCAGCCAGGGTTTTGTCAAGCCGAGACTTAAAAATCTCTAAGGATGGAGACTCCACTACTTCCCTAGGTAACCCATTCCAGTGCTTCACCACCCTCCTAGTGAAATAGTTTTTCCTAATATCCAACCTGGACCTCTCCCGCCACAACTTGAGACCATTGTTCCTTGTTCTGCCATCCGTCACTACTGAGAACAGCCTTTCTCCAGCCTCTTTGGAAGCTCCCTTCAGGAAGTTAAAGGCTGCTATCAAATCCCCCCTCACTCTTCGCTTCTGCAGACTAAATAGACCCAACTCCCTCAATCTCTCCTTGTAGGTCGTATGCTCCAGCCCCCTAATCATTTTGGTTGCCCTCCGCTGGACCCTCTCCAATGCATCCACATTCTTTTTGTAGTGGGGGGCCCAGAACTGGACACAATACTCCAGATCTGGCCTCACCAGAGCTGAATAAAGGGAAATAATGACATCTCTGGATCTGCTGGCAATGCTCCTCCTAACGCACCCTAATATGCCATTAGCCTTCTTGGCTCCAAGGGCACACCGTTGACTCATATCCAGCTTCTCATCCACTGTAATCCCCAGGTCCTTTTCTGCAGAACTACTACTTAGCCAGTCAGTCCCCAGCCTGTAACAATGCTTGGGATTCTTCCGTCCCAAGTGCAGGACTCTGCATTTGTCCTTGTTGAACCTCATCATGTTTCTTGTGGCCCAATCCTCCAATTTGTCTAAGTCACTCTGGACCCTATCTCGGCCCTCGAGTGTATCTACCTCTCCCCCTAGCTTAGTGTCATCTGCAGACTTGCTGAGGGTGCAATCCATCTCCTCATCCAGGTCATTAATAAAGATATTGAACAAAACCGCTCCTAGAACGGAACCTTGGGGCACTCCACTAGAAACGGACCGCCATCCTGACATCGAGCCGTTGATCACTACCCTCTGGGTCCGACCTTCTAGCCATCTTTCTATCTATCTTACTGTCCATTTATCCAATCCACATTCCCTTAACTTGCTGGCAAGAATATTGTGGGAGACTGTATCAAAAGCCTTGCTAAAGTCAAGGTATATCACATCCACTGACTTTCCCATGTCTACAGAGCTAACTACCTCATCATAGAAGCTAATCAGATTGGTCAGGCACGACTTGCCCTTCGTGAATCCATGCTGACTATTCTGATCACTTTCCCCTCTTCCAAGTGCCTCAAAATGGATTCCTTAAGGATCCTTTCCGTGATTTTTCCAGGGACCGAGGTAAGACTGACCAGCCTATAGTTCCCTGGATCGTCCTTCTTCCCTTTTTTGAAGATGGGCACTACATTTGCCTTTTTCCAATCATCCGGAATCTCTCCCAATCTCCATGACCCTTCAGTGCTGCCCAGAGTGCACGGGCCAGGCAGAGATTTAAAAGGCTTGGGGGCTCCTGCCACTGTGGCAATAATAGCAGCCTTAAACTCATAACCAGTCAGTCAAATTACCAATAACAGCTAAAGTAACTCAGCACTATTCGTCTCAAGAATATGATATTTGTCACTTAATGTTTTACTGGATAGACTTTCTTGCTGTTGCATCCCTTATTTTTAAATTGCGTGTTTAATGTATAAACTAAAGGAATTGTATGTTTGATTTATCAAGGCAGCTGGGTAGGGGTGAGGGGAGAATCTAGAAGAAAAGTAACTTTTCAGCTTGCTTCACTTGTGAAATACTGAGAACCATTTAGGCAGGAAAGTGTAAACCACCAGATGTTTCCAGCTGTATTTCTGCTGTAAAACTGATGGGGCTGGGCCTGGAATCCCTTTCCCCTGCTAGTCAACCTAGTGTATTATGCAATAAAGACTGTTTTGTAATTACCTGTCTTAGTTTCATCAGCCTCCACCTCTCCATTCTCATACTTGCTGCTATCACTAATCAAGGCAGAGAATTTCACATACAATTTGTTTTCAGAGTGTGTAGGATGGTGAATCCCTGATCCTATAGAGCTAGGTGCTATTGCAATTATAAAACTCCTATCTGTGCATTGGAGTAGAAGAGCTGGACCTCTACCCAAGATGCCATGCTACAAGGAGAGGTGACTGGAGGCTTATGTCCTTCCATTCTCACCACAACCAGTGCTGAAAGAATGTCAGACTTCTTATATTCTCTTCCTGCATTGCATATGTGTGTATATACCTGTCTGAGTGCTGTTACTGCATCTTGGTAGGTGGGGTAGCTAGCAGGTGGTTGATGTTGGGTTTGTAAACATTTTCTAAGCCAAGGACCTGGGCTTAGAAAAGTTGATTATTCTGCTCGTTTCTTTACTGTGGCAAGTCACAGAACATTGCACTTTATAAAGCCTGACTGCCAACTAATTTTTTTTGGACAGAGGCCAAGGCAGGAAAATTTCAGGTTGAAAAAGGATCGAAACAACAGGTAGTTAGAATATGAATGCATACACCACCTTTGTGATAATACTCAGTACAGTTTCTGCAATATCTGGTGGTGCTTTAACTCTTGGAGATAATGACTTCTAGTATTTGTCCTTGCAATAATTGTTCACATCACAGAAGAATTGTAGAATCATAGAAGATTAGGGATGGAAGAGAACCTTAGGAGGTCATCTAGTCCAACCCTCTGCTCAAAGTAGGACCAACACAACTAAATTATCCCACCCAGCCTGGCCTTGGCCTTGGTTCCACCAGCTCCCTAGGTGTAACCCATTCCAGTGCTTCACCACCCTCCTAGTAAATAGTTTTTCCTAATATCCAACCTAGACTTCCCCCACTGCTACTTAAGACCAGGCTAGCTCCAACCTCTTTGGAACCTTCTCCCCCCTTTCAGGTAGTTGAAGGCTGCTATCAAATCCACCCTCACTCTTTTCTCTCCTGCAGACTAAATAAGCCCAAATCCCTCAGCTTCTTTCCGTAAGTCATGCACCCCAGCCCTCTAATCATTTTTGTTGCCTTCCACTGGATTCTCTCGAATTTGTCCACATCCTTTCTTTGATTTCACCCTGCTCTTCCCCATTGTGATTAGAATTATGTACGAGACAATAAACAAGGATGGGAAACCTCATACCCAGGGGCCAGATGCGGCCCCGGCTTGCCTGAATACAGCCCCCGAAGCTCCACCCTGCCCCCCTGCATTGGGGAGCCTGTGATGGTGCTCCAGCCTCTGTGCTGCCCCGCCATGGGACTGGAGAACACAAAATCTACTACGCTGGGCCCCCCTAGGCTCTGGTGTGTGAGGGGAATATGAGAAGTGTCTTTCTGCTTCTCAGTTGGGCCCCACATCAGTGAGGGCTTTTTGTGTGTGGCCCCTGACTGATTTTTTTCTGTGGGTCAGTGGTCCCTGACCCAAAAAAGGTTCCCCACCCCTGCAATAAAAAATCCAACTTCAGGACTGTGGCATTAACCTAAAAATGCTCTTCATTTAGAAGTAAGGAAGCAACAAATCTGCTTATCCCAGAGTGCTTATATTTTGCTTCCTGTTTTCTGCAACTATTATTAGAAGACTTGCATTTTCTCCCTTAACTCATTTTTTAAAAAATGTCATTCACACTTTTGTGGGGTAAAAGGCACTAAACTCAGAGCCCAATCCGACACAACAGGAGCAGCAGCTGCCACCTTACCCTCAGGGTGCCCCTCTATGAAGTCTCAAAGGGCTTAGTCGTGTTGGTGCTTTTTTCCTACCCTATATCAGAGCTGTGGAGAGGTTCAGTGAACGTGCAGATGACCTCTAACTTTGGTTTGCTTTACAAATGTGTATGGGACTGTTTTCCAGTTTCTGAATGTTAATGGAACGAAGATAAAAAGAAGCTGCCCCAACTAAATCCAAATTAGATGGATGTGATGGTAGTAGGAAAAAACAAGCATTCTAAGGAACTCACTGTAGCAGTGACCTCATTTTCTATCCAGGGCATCTGTCCACTGGTGGTCATATTTATACCTGATGTCCAAGTCCTATTTGATTTATCACTACTTACTCGCATGGAAGCAGTGACCAGAAATTCCTTTGCCATCTTCCTAACCAGACAAATATGATGCTTCTTCTTGGTTATAGATCTACTTGTAGGGACCACCTTCAGCCTCCTTAGCTTTTACAGTGAAAGCATCATGGAAGCTGCACCTAGTACATCAAGCTGTGGTCTATGTACTGAGAAGGACAAATGAGAGTACATACCTCACTGATGCACCATGATCTACTTTGAAGTAGTACCATGAGAATTGAATTTAACCCAAAATAGTGGCACTGATCTTTAAGCCCTTTTATGGGATAGCCCTGATACTTAAGTCACAGTCTTTTCTCTGTGGCAGTTATTGATGGGAACTCTGTGACTGACAGTTCTCAAGGGAAAGCTCTAAGGACTTGGGTTAAGACCTGTTCTCTTGGCTGTGGGATTTCCTACCAGGCAATGAAGATATATTCCAGAGTCAAGGTGACATAATTCTATAGCACAATTGTGATAATATCTAAAAAAATATGGAGAGTAACAATAATCAGTGTACTTCAGTGCAGTACAGGTCTGATTTCCTGGCTCCCCCCGCAGCCCAGCTGAGCTGCGCGCCAGTTCCCGGGCCCCCCTCATACTCTAACTGAGCCGCATACTGGCTCCTGTGCTGCCCCCTCCTCCCACAGCCCAACTGAACCACGCCTGGATCTGATTTCTGAAAGTATGTTTTCTGTGCATCAGGGGCTAAATTTTCACACTGCAAATCAGGTGGTCTACTAACCGTCATCTAGCACCAGTCAGGTCCTGTGGATGCTGGACCAGGGGAGGTTCAACCTATATAATCATTGTGTAATGTTATTAGTAGTCAGTGGTTCTGTCATGTAAAACATCACCTCCCAATTCTGTCTGTTAGAAATACAGAAAAGAATGGTTAACTTTCATTATAGGTCTATGGTAATTCTGGACACATTTAGAGGAAGAGCTGTAATTCGTTTATTACTTCCAGACTCATGTCCATCTATTACAGAATGGACTACTGGAGGGAGAAGTACTGGTAGTTATGTGTTCTATGTTAATATGACCCTGTGTTAACTCTGACTGATATAGGATTTCCCCTATAGCTCTGCAGAGTAAGCCCAGCTCAGCTGCTTATGGTTTGACAGATTAGAAAAACACTGCCAATCAGAAGAGTAAATCTTCATATTGAGTAGAGGCAGTGAAATAGTAAATCTAAGAGATCTTGGAATGTAGCCCAAAATGTACTTTGATTTTTCCTTCATCCAGTTTTAAATTGTACATCTTTAGCTCTTGTCTGTATCTGCAAACCATAACTATATGTAATACAGTATAGAAGAAATGCCCTTACTGGGAAGAGTACTGGCACCACAGCCTTAATGAAGGGAGATAATCCTGTTGACTTGTTCTGAATCTATTTTGTTGGAGTTTACTTCTTTTGGGAATTTGATATTCCAAGTAAAATTAATTGGACTAAATCTTTCTCAAAGTCAGCAGATGACCAGACTGGGATGACTGACAAAGCCAGCGACTCATTTGTATCTATAATTCAGGCTATAGAATTGAACTCCTGTTGAAGATTGAGGGTTTGTTGATTACATAGGATAAAAGGTTGGAAAAATATGCAAGTGTGACATGTCTTTAAGTCTGTAACAGGTAGACAGGAGGTAGTAGCGGCTGCAGGAAGTTTTACCTAGAAGCTCCCCAGTGAGGTCAAAGAAGACCAGTGCTAGCTTTAGCAATAATACTGTTTTCTTTATTATAATAAAGTTTTATGTTCCATATTGGGAGATAACTTTCTGTAGCATTTCTGCTATTTAGAATTCTTGTTTGAGTCCCAGACCTTTTGAGTAACCTTGCCAAGCAGTGCACTGGAGGTTTGTAGGAGTTGGGAAGGAATTCTGCTCTCTTCTCTTCCCACATGCAGGTTCCCTCTCTTCAGGCCACAAATTTGGCAGCAGATTGGTTGCAGTAGTCCCTGTGGTCGGTGCACTTCACAGCATCCTGCTTTATGCAGGAAATGAATGGCTAGTGGCTCCACGTAGTCATGGTTATTAGGCCCCTAGATAACGAGATCCCCTATGGGAGCCTTGTTTATGCCGTAAGCAACACCTGATGGCATGGGAAGAATTCAGATTCAGAATGAGGTTTTGCTCTGTAGTATATAGTGGATATGGATGTCTTTGGGGACGTGCCCAAATCATGATTTCTGATCCTGGGTTTATAGATTCCATTGCAGATAGGGTTCTCAGTCCAGGATGAGGGAAAGTATGATCAAGCACAGGAGGGTGAATTTTTTTGGGAGAAAATTCAGGACTGAATAGTAAACTTACTGAAAAATGCTTTTGATGAGCCACTGAAACTGTTCACCAATTCAGGCTGAATATAGCAAGTCACTGCAGCTGAAAGAAGCCTGGAAACAAAAAAGAATTGTTGAAGTTCATTTTGAAAATGACAAAATAAACCATTTTGAAATTATATTTGAAATGGGTTGTTGAATGCAAACTCTCTCTCTCTCTCTCTCTCGGCTTTCTGTTTCATTGAGAAACTCAGTTTTAGTTTGAAACAAGCCCATTGCCTTCAGATTTTTTGGTTCAGCTGCTGAACTAAAAGATCAATTATTAGCTCAGCCCTACAGTCAAGTTGTATGAATGTAAAGCTAAAAACCCAAGACCTCTGCTGAATAATTCATACCTGTGCAGATATTGTAGATACATCGATCATAATTACAAACGTCTTTTGTAATTGGGTGTGAGTAGAATTTGAGAGACTACATGGCAAAAATCTGAAATTGTACTAAGCAATTATGTTTTAATTGTAGTGTTTAACTTTCCACTATTTAAATGACTTCTTTCTGGCTCAAAATGAATTGCAGAAATCATGGGGCTCAAATGTGTGCTGTATATTGGAAATTGCTATCTCTCAGTCATTTTAACTGTGCAGATTCACAATATCTTGAAGGGTAAGAACAGGAAATAATTTGCTTGTGAGTCAGAAAATGCATAAGGAGTGAAGAACGCTTCCTAAGTGTAATGGTGAGACATTGCCTGTTTGATATTTAATCAATACTCTAAGCAGTGTTTCTTTTCTGCTGTGATGCTATCTGTTCTGTCTTCCTTCCTGTAAAAGAGCAAACATCAAATCTGCAGCTGAAAGAAGCCTGGAAACAAAAAGAATTGTTGAAGTATTTTTAAGGAATAATGACAAAATAAACCATTTTGAAATTATATTTGAAATGGTCAAGCAGAATAATAGATGTATTTCTGAAATGGAAACAATCTCTTCCATTGTTTCTTAATTTATTAAATTTTGGTTGTTTTACAGAACAAGATGTATTTGAAACTCAGTTTTAGTTTGAAACAAGCCCATTGCCTTCAGATTTTTTGGTTCAGCTGCTGAACTAAAAGATCAATTATTAGCTCAGCCCTACAGTCAAGTTGTATGAATGTAAAGCTAAAACCCAAGACCTCTGCTGAATAATTCATACCTGTGCAGATATTGTAGATACATCGATCATAATTACAAACGTCTTTTGTAATTGGGTGTGAGTAGAATTTGAGAGACTACATGGCAAAAATCTGAAATTGTACTAAGCAATTATGTTTTAATTGTAGTGTTTAACTTTCCACTATTTAAATGACTTCTTTCTGGCTCAAAATGAATTGCAGAAATCATGGGGCTCAAATGTGTGCTGTATATTGGAAATTGCTATCTCTCAGTCATTTTAACTGTGCAGATTCACAATATCTTGAAGGGTAAGAACAGGAAATAATTTGCTTGTGAGTCAGAAAATGCATAAGGAGTGAAGAACGCTTCCTAAGTGTAATGGTGAGACATTGCCTGTTTGATATTTAATCAATACTCTAAGCAGTGTTTCTTTTCTGCTGTGATGCTATCTGTTCTGTCTTCCTTCCTGTAAAAGAGCAAACATCAAATTAAATAAAGCACACCGTTGTTTTTAATTTTAAGAATTACACAGAGCCATGGTATTTTTAAGGAATATATATTTTCATAAGTTAACAACATTTAAAGAATAGGCTTTTAAAGGATGCCAAGATCAAGCAGAATAATAGATGTACTTCTGAAATGGAAACAATCTCTTCCATTGTTTCTTAATTTATTAAATTTTGGTTGTTTTTTACAGAACAAGATGTATTTGCATAAACTTTTGACTATGTTTCTGCACTTGGGTAAGTTGTACTGAAAGTGTGGGGTTTTTTGAACATATTCTGTAGCTATTGACTTTGACAAAGTAAAAACTTGATTCTGCAAGATGCTGAATGCCCTCATTTCCAATGGAAACATTTGATGCACAGTACCTTACAGACTGGACAATAACTTTCTGACGAAAATAACAATGCAAGTGATAGCTGATCAATATCGAATTAGCTAGTTTTGATAAAAATTGATTGACAAACCTGCAACTGTAATACATTTAAGGTGCCACAGGACTCCTCACCGCTTTTGCAGATTCAGACTAACACGGCTACCCCTCTGATACTTGACATTTATTATAGTTAGTCAAGAGAAATTAGTGCAGCTCCCATAACTAGCATTCATACAGATAAGAATTTTATGGGCTCCGCTGAAGTCAGAACAGAACTCATATTGACTTCAATAGAGTGAGGCTTTCACATGAAGTTGGTTGGTTTGGTTTAGTGCAAAAACCTATCCCCCTACGTCATGTACAGAATCGTTGGAATGAGTGTTCAGTTTATGGTAAATATAATAGCTCAAATATGAGGACTTCATTTTTCCTTTCTGATATAGAAGAAATAAACAGAGTAGATGTGCATGTATTTTCTCAAGCACATTAATATTGGTATATGCTGTAGAACAGATTTCATTTCACTTGTAACTTTAGTTTAGTTGGCAAATTGTCCCTTTAAATTTCTCAAGATGTTGATGAAAGATAAAGCAGATATTTAAATCCAATGCACTATTTTGTTTCAAAAGATGTTTCTTTCCAATCTTTGCAGCAGGTTTTCTTAGGCTTTTTTTCATGTCTTTATTTGTTCAATATCAAATGGGTCACTATATTGTCCCGATTTAATTCATATCTTAAAATTACCTGCATTTATAGAAATGTCTTTTAATTGGGCAGCTAGAGCGCTCAGGGGACTTGAATTGGGAGATAGAGTTGTTTGTCTCTAGTCACTGGTCAGTAGATTTCTACTTGTACCGTTGCTTTTTATACTAGACCTGTTCTCTAGATAAATTCCTATATCGGTGACAAGTGAATATTCTTAATGTCTACTGATTTATAGAAAAAAGTTTATTGAGGAATATAAAATACATAAGCCTGTGCTCAATAATACTATTACAATTTTATTGTAGCTTATTCATTTCATTTACCTTTCTTGAAAAGGTATTGTAGCAATGGCATGCACATTGATCTGATGGGATTTGGTTGGTTTGTCCTGTGAGATTCTGCAGTGTGATTTGTCCTTCAAAATTAAGTTGTGTATATATATAAGACAAACTGAAATCCTTTTTCAGTGCCAGCTGTAAAATGGGCAGCATATTAGCTATATGTCCTGACCCGTAGATAGTCATGTCCCTCAATTTGTTTTTGCATCATGGATTATGCACTAATATTCTGTTCAGTTAACTGAATTTTCTACATGGAGTCAGGGAACTTAATGATGCTGATGTTTGACAAGGCACAGACTCTGCCTTGTTAAACGAGAGAAAATACACACCATTAAGGGCACTGCTGATCATAAAATATGTATATCCAAAGAAACTGAACACTTCAGATACTGATGTGAATAACATGAATTTACCTATCAGAGGGGTAGCCGTGTTAGTCTGGATCCGCAAAAGCGACAAGGAGTCCTGTGGCACCTTTATAGACTAAAAGATGTATTGGAGCATAGTTGGGCAAAGACTCACTTCGTCAGATGCATGTGACATGCATCTGACGAAGTGGGTCTTTGCCCACGAAAGCTTATGCTCCAATACATCTTTTAGTCTATAAGGTGCCACAGGACTCCTTGTCGCTTTTGCATAAATTTACCTAGAAACCTATTTTTCACTTTGCAGTGGTTTACTATTCAGTTTATGTAAATATCTTAGCAGATTGTGCTTGTGAAGGCAAAAGACAAATACTCTCTTGTTTTTGTTATTGTGGGATCCATTTACAAGATATTTAGGCACAAGACATTTTTATGTAATAAATTGTAAATATTTCCTGCATGTTACACTAAAAACAAGGATACCTATAAGCCAGTTACATGAATTTCAATAACTAAAGCTTTTTTTAATTCAAAGAGGCATATTTATCTTTATCAGAAGTATTATTAGCAGACGGCAGTCTCTGATTTACCAACAGAAGCCATGTAATATAACAAATGTGTTCCTACATTATATACAGTTTTTATTTTCAAGGCATCTAAGCTTAATAGAAAATACCACCTTTTACTAGATATTATTTTCTATAAAATCAGTCTTTTGGGACTGTTTAACTACTTGGCCATTTTTGTAAAACACATTAATCATGGATTTAACAACTGTAAATAGTGTCTTGTAACATCACAAACAAGTGTATGGTGGCAGCATTTAAAAACTATTACAATGAACAAAACCTGAAAGAAAAGACATCTGATAATTTTAAATGAAATCTTGGCCCCATTGATGCCCCTTCACACAACTTTCAATGACTTCTGTGTAGCCAGGACAAGGTTGCCAACTGCAGAAAACTATTTTTATGGAGAGTATAGAAAAGAATTATGGACAACCAAACTTTTTATGGACATTCTTATATAATGTAAAAGTGGCTCAAAAGGACAAAACTGAATAGTATGCTGTTGTGATGTATGAATAAACACATTGAAAAGTTATTATGCTAGTTTAACTTGCCTACTAGCCACATCAGCATCCTCCAAGTTCTGCAGTTTGTGATCAAACATTGCAACAGTCACACTGTCAGCCTTTGTATTAATAATGTTTTTGACAGCCAATAATCCTTCCTGCATAGGACTGGACAGTTTATACCTCTCTCTATATATTAAAAAAAACCTTTTCCTACGGGATGACAGAGTGATGTTATCACGTCACTCTGCGTCCCCAGGAGCCCTGACCACATGACAGCTCTGTGAAATGGGGAGACAGTGTCTACACAATTTTACAGATTCTATGCACAGGTCCAATTTTCACACTCTTTTTATGGACTATCTGTGAATTTACTGCTGGTTGACAACCCTGATTCAGGATTTCACATATTATCACTGTAGGTTTTTACATTATTGTTATAAACACTAGGATTTCTTTTGCATGTCTTTAGAAAATGCTACAAATAACATTTTTAATGCAGTTTCTGTACTCACGTGATAGCAAGGACAAAATATCTCTACATATATTATTAGTTAACAGAGGGTTAAGCCACACTATTAAAATTCAGTTTATGAACACCCCGAAGTTGGGCATATCCAGGTTCTAAAAATATGGAAGATAGCTTCAAAATGTGGACCTGAGTTTGGATTTTCAGACCTCACAGTTTGTGTGTGTTCAGCTTTAGGGCTAAATTTTCTCCTAAATTGATGCATCACCTTTGACTTCAATCCCTGTTTAATGTGTTTAATTCTAATTAATTTGCAGCAGTTTACACCAGGAGACAACTTTTCCTATAGATTTTCTTGTGTTGGCCTATCTTTGTTTTTGTTGTTTTCTAATGTGATGTTATATGCAGTAATTATAAAAAAAGAGCAAGGGTAACTTTATTCAAGTATGAGGCATATGGGTGAGATCAGGAAGCCTAATTTAATAAAATAATCTATGCTAATTCAGAGGAGACTGGCACTTGGAGATTCTTGTCCTGGAACAGCAGCTAGTTTGTTTTCATTGTTTCAAGTAGCGTAACTCATTTTCTTCATTATATCTTTGTATTTCCAGATTTTATTCAGGTGGCAGTTTCTCACTGTATGGTGCATCAGATTTCAGCATCAAGCTTTATGTTCCCTTGCATGTCACCAAATGAGACTGCTGGGGTTGTAGAGAGCAGTCCTGGGTCACCTGGAGAGCATGGAACTGCTGAAACCAATTCTCTGGTGCAGGTGGCTGAAGAGAGTTTTCTCTGTTGCCTATGGAGTGAAACACACACAAATTGTTCTTTGTACACAGCAGGCATTGAAACAAAGAAATTTATTTCCTCAGAAGTAAATATCTTAGCACCTCAGCAATCAAGTAGGTTTCTAGTGTAGCTCTTTAAAGTGAGTCAATAATGGACATTGTGTTTTCTTTGGGTTTTGAATATTTTCTTATTGTTATCACTTGTTTCCATTTGTGCCTGGATTGTACTGGTCACTGTACAAACTTAAATGAAGGCAAATTTCCTGCCCTGGAGAGAGTGGAGAGTGCCATGTAGAAAGGCAGACAAAAGATGGAAGTGGTGAATGGTCACATGTTGATGATATAAATCCATTTTGTTAGTCATATAGATGACTGTCTTCAGTTGTCCCTTACTTTTAGCACTTACAAGAAGTTGGCCAACTAGTAAGTGAGTGTCATGATAGAACTGGGTCTGCAGAGGCATGCTGAATAAAATGTAGATAAGGACATAGACATTTTGAATGGATTTTTACCTTGAGAAAGCGAATCTTGCCCTGCCTTCATGTCCACGGTATGTTATCATCCACTGTGTCTGTACTTGCATCCTGTCATTTGAAAGGTGGTTGTTTATTCCTCTTGCCCTCACGCATAATGTATGTAGTGGGAAAGGTAATGCTGAAAGTCCAATTGAGATAAGCAAGGTCAAGATTTTATCCTGTATTTCTAGCACTGCCTCAGATCAGGTCGTCTTTTCAAGAAATGGTCAGAATTATTGTATTGCTTTCTAATGCTGCAAAGAGGTGTTGTTCCTGAACGGTAGCAAAAAGATTAAAAAGAATATTAGAAACTTAACATGTCCATTCATCTCCTAAACCCCTGCTAAAAATTGTCACTAGCTGCAAATTAGAAAATTTGTTTAAACTATTTTTTGTGATTATAATGTGTTAATTTTATGGCCTGTTCTGTACATTCTCTGGAGTAAGAGGCTACCAGACGGATCATTAATTTTTAAAATTCAGTGTCTATTGTGGCAACATCTTAAATGCAACTGCTAAGATATTTAGGAACCTAAATCTTTTCTCAAAAGGATTTAGGCACTTAGGAAACAACTGTCAATATGATTTTGCTTGCTAAGTGCTAAAACCATTTGGAAATATATTTAGGCTTCTAAATCAGTTGGACATTGTAATGCTGAACGCAGCAACACATATCTTTTAAAAACCAGGGCCTAAAGCCCTAATCTTGCAAACATTGCTTACTCACTCACACGAATAGCCCGAAATTCCAAAGGACTAGTCACATAAGTAATATAATGCACATGATTTGCATGGTTGGAACCCAATACAGTTATGAGAGAGTATTATTTTTGAAATGTCCTGGTTTTTCTTTTTAGTGTAGCATATGTGCTAGGGCATAAGACTTACAGATACATTTTATTTCTTTAAATGTCTTTGGTTTCAGTATGGTTTAGAAAATATTTACCTTTTTTAAATATAGATTTAAGCTGGGACATTCAATGTTGGACTAACGGAAACCTGGAACTGTTAGTTTGTGTCCTGAAATTGTCTAACAAGAAGTCATATTTGAATGGAGAATTCAAGATTAATCTTTTGTATGTTCTGTAAGTATAAAATATATGACGCTTCCCATTTGTAAGGATATCCTAAAATACCAATAAAGGTCCTATGACTTTGTCATCATATAGTAGTATTTGTGATCAGAAATGCAGTGGTAGCATTAGTCTGTACAATCATTACCTTGAAAGAACCTTACCAATTTTCTACTCCAGATTCCCTGAGAAAATTGATATACACATCTCCAAATTAATGACCTGCTGCTAATGTGTTAATTTTCCTCTCCGAAGATTATCTGTAGTACCTTTTGTTGTTGTTATTGTTGCTTTTTACCATTCTAAACTTATTTAACATTCCTCATGTGGTGGTCAGTTTTTTTCCCCCCAGGAGTGAAGGTCACTTATAGTTTCTGTAGTGAGGCCTGATGTTCCAAAGGAATAGTTGATTTCTTAATTTCATATTTTGTTAAAGGGGTAGTTTTCCTTGTTGGCTCATGATTCCTTTCACATGCAGGCCAGAATAGTTTGAAAACAGTCCCAGTTCTAAAAGTATGCTTTCATGGCATTTGTTTCTCTCTGGGAGGCCTCAATTCAGTTACAAGTGCCAATATTCTCATATTTAGGCCATAAAAGCAATGAAAACAATGGTCTTGTTTTGTTATTGTCTCCTCAATAGTTCACATATGGTCTTTTGACAGCTCAAGTGTTTCAGCCTTTAAAAAACATTTTTGATTCACCCTCCCACCCCCAAATATTACAGACTTCATCTAAAGTAGCTATGAATAGAAAGTGCTGCCCACGACAGAGCAGGTTTGAAGAAGAGACTGCAGTCAAATAGGACTCTGAAAATATACTGCAGGAAAGATACTAGTAACAAGAGGGCTGCCAAGATGGAGATGATGTCATTGTCCGATAGCCACCTTATCTTCTATAGCATAATATCCTAGGAAGGAGGGGATTATTTCATCCAGAAGTTTGAGAGTCATAAAAATCGCAAGCTGGGAGTGAGCTGGAAAAGTCATCTAGTCCAGGTCTCCTGTGTGGAAGCAGAACCAAGGAAATCTAGATCAGCCCAGATAGATGTTTGTCTAACTTGTTCTTGAAAACGTCCAATCACAGGGATTCCACTACCTCCCATGGAAGCCTAGTCCAGATGTTAACTATTTGCATAGTTGGAAAGATTTTCTTTAATATCTAACCTAAATCTCCCCTCCTGTGGACTGAGCCGATTACTACCTGTGAGTATGGAGAATATTTATCACTGTCGTCTTTATGGATTTCAAGACTGTCACTAAGTTTCCTGTTAGTCTTCTCCCATCCATTCAAGTCTTAACACACCTGATTTTTCCTTGGCAATCAACGTTTCTAAACTTTTTCTTATTTTTGTTGCTCTCTCAACTCTCTCCAGTTGTTCAGTTCCCTTGCCAGGCTTAACTCATTTTGTACCTTAGCTTTTCTGTTTTTGTACCTGCATGCTTGTGCTATTCTTTTGTACTTGTCCCTAAGAATTTGCCCATGGTTTCACCCTTTGTAGAATTATTTTTTGATTTTTTTTTCAGGTCATTAAAGCACTCTGATGGAGCTAAATGACCTCTTGTTTTTCTTCCTGTCTTTTCTTCACATCAGGGTAGCTTGCTATTGTGCTTTTAATATTGAGACGCTGCCAGCTCTCCTGAACTTCTTTTTCTCTTGGATTTTTTTCCCTTGAGACCTTATCTAGTAGTTCTCTGGTTGTGAAAGTCTGCTATTGTGAAGTTCATTGTTCTTCTTCTACTGTTCTCTTTCCTTTTCTTTAGAATCATGAAATCATCACTTCAAGGTCACTTTCACCCAAATTGCCTTTAATCTATAGCTTCACAACCAATTCCTCTCTCTTGCCCAGAGCCAGTCTGAAGTTCCTTCACCTTCTGGAACAAGAAATTGGTCCCCAGTAAATTGCAAGAATTAACAGGACATCTTGAGTTTTGCAGTATAACTTTTCCAGCAGATATCTAAGTTATTACAGTGTCCCCATTACAACCACGTTGTGTGTTTTGGATATTTCTGTTCTAGCAATGCTTCATCTACCCTCCTCTCCTGATTGGTGTTCTGGAGTAATCCTTTAGCATGACCTCACCCGTTTCCCTCTTCTCGCCCCCTTTATTTTCATCTAGGAATTTTCAACTGGTCTGCGCCTCATCTTCTTCTGGACAAGTCTATATATTCTTAATGTGTAAGGCAACAGTCCATCTTTGTTCCAACCCAATCTTTCCGGAACAAGTTATACTCCTCTATACAAATATCCTAGTCATGAGACATATACCATCAAGTTGCAGTGATACCACATAAATCAGAATTTAGCTTATGATTAATACTGCCAGTTCTTCTTTATTCCCATACTTACCGCATTTGTGTAGAAACATCACTCCTTCACCCTTGCTCCTAAGGCTCTGTATTCACTGCTGCTATGCTCAAGGCAATGTTCCCTCTATTTTTTCCGTAAGTGTGTGGAATAAATTTTGTAATGTGCACCGAGGCATGTGCAGCTGTGAGCCACCAATAAAAATACACGCTGCTGGCAGTGGGCAGCTGTAAGCACTTTGCCACTCAGCTGGGCATCACCTGAATCTCTCTCGAGTGGCCACCCAAGCCCTCAGCTTACAGGGAACATTGGCTTGAGGTCATAGAAAGGCACTCATTTTTGGTGAACCGTATAATTCACCTGTGACTTTGTGACTCATGTCTAAAGTGGCAATTCTGTATTTGTGCCATTAAAATTATTGCATTAGACAGCTATATGTTCTGTCCGCAATTGGACATATGGATTGGCCTGCTTCAAAAGTTTCTTCCATTTTCAAAGATTCCATTTCAGAGAGATTTTCTAAATTTAAAATAGGAATGCTGCTGGAACTGGAGTGCAGAATTAGGTGCTTTTAATGCCAATTATCTGTGTATCCAAAATGCATGTGGTGATCAGTACATTAGATGTACTGAATGTCTTCTCAAGTTTGTAAAATGGTTTAGCTTGATACCATTTCTTGAAAGTGACCCAAAGAAAAGTATTGAATATGCTTTAGAAGTGTGATATAATGCCTGTCTGGATCAAGTATTAGAAAGAAATGAATGAGTTTTGACCTAAATTGCAATGTGACCGCATACATCTCCATTTGTATGCTGAATCACACTTCATATCATTCAGCTTGTGAATTTCTGTATGCCCTAGATATTACATCTGATTCCTTAAAAACATTCTTAAAGCATATATGTACTATTCCATCACTGGGAAATTTGCTCCAGCTGCTTTCGTTAAATAAACATTTTTATTTCTTGTTAGCAGTTTGAGTGCCATCCATTTAAAATTTTGGAAGGTTTTATTAAACCATGTAGTTTTGCAGATTTTTGTACTAAGACTATTTTCATTTGTATGCTAATCTCCAAGAAAAGTATTCCAACATGTGAAAAATTCATGCAAACAAATCTGGAGAGTTCAGCCAGAAGTAGTCTCTTGGGCTGTACTTCAGTTTAGAAAGAAACAAAACAGAATACTAAAGAGTTAGTTACTAAATACTTTCCACAAACCCATCCAAAGCAATAGTACTAGTAATGCCTGGGATTAAATGAGATTTGCTTTGCTAAGAAAAAGTCAAATTATCTAAGAAATAAACATGCTCTGTCTTAAAAGTAAACAAAGTGTCACCATCTTGAAAGTAATCACATAAAGTTAGATTTTTAGAGTATATTTTTTATGCTATGTATGTGCAAAATTCACCAGTTATCATCTGGTGTGGCTAATAAGTAATTTAGAAACATACCCGGACCTGGTGGAAGGGGGGAGGAAAGGAAAAGAGGGCAATTGTCCCACAGCCTGATGAGTCTAAAGGTCTGGAGCCTCGTGATGGCTCTAAGGGCTGGGAGGGCAGTCTGGCACACTCCAGACAGCGCTAAGGGCTGGCTACCCCAGCCCTGCCCCTTCCGCCTGAGGCCCCACCCCTTTTGGAAGACTGGAGCTGGTCCCCTCCCCTCATCTTGCTCAGAGGCCTAGAGTGGCTGTAAGCTCTAGGGATGTGAGCAACTAGCGATAAGCATAAGCTTATCGGATAATTGACTAGTAATGCGACTAGTCGCTACCCCGCCTCTATCAGAGAGAGGCAGCAAAAGGGGGAGGCGCTGGTGTGGCGGGGAGCCGGCTTAAAAGCCGGTTTCCCCCAGCACCATCTCCGTGGGGGCCAAGGGAGGTAGAGGCACAGCGGGAAACGGCACGAGCAGAGACTGAAGCAGTCTCCGCTCACGCTGCTTCTGCTGTGATTCTGCTTTTGAAATATACAAGAGCCCCGGTAGAGCTCTTGTTACAGTTCAAGGACGGAGTCACCTTTATCAGCTAATCTAATAGTCAATTGAAATCCCATCCACTGTTCGATTAGTTAATCTAAATATAACATTCCTAGTCACTCCTCTGAACATATCCTAAACCTGGTCCAAATCCTGCAGCTTGCTGCACCCGTAATATTTTGGTTTTGGCTGAATAACAATTTCAGGATATTGTATTATTATAACCCTTGATGGTAAATTTGGAGAGGGATATCAAAACTCGGGTTTCATGTTTAATCAGCATTTGAATATTAGGATTTGGGATGAGACCTTCATGAGTGACAGAGGATTTCTTAAAACTTCCTCTGATGCAGTTGTTTCTGGCCACTGTCAGATACAGGTTACTGGAGTAGATGGTCTGATCCAGTCTAGCAATTCTGATGTGCTAGGATCAGGCCTTAGAAATATCTTTCATTCGGCTCCTTTGCTGCCCACAGAGGCATAGCTGTAGAAAATGCACACAGCCTGATCTGTCTCTTGTGCTTTGCTGTTTTCAGTACTGTGCCTACTGTTTAATCCAAAGGGTTATATCTAATAAAGTATGCAGAAGATTGTCCAAGACATGATGCTTTTTAAATGTTTTTTTCAATATAGATCAGAGTTGCCATTTGAAGACATGTCTACAGGTTCTCTAAAAGACAATTTTATGATTACTCAATGTGACTGTACTGGGTATGACAAATATGAATGTCACATACCTTCACTGAAACTCAACTACACTTATATTATGTGGTTAAACATCATACATGGAGCAACATTTCTTCAGTCACCTTTAATGTCAGTCAAACCCATAAATATTGGTGAGTTCAATTTATTGTACACCTTTGTTATAGAAAGTAGTAACAGGAAGTCCTTATTTTGTGGCTACCAATAGAACCTCCCAAATCTGAGACTCTCTGGTCCAGCAACATCTGTCATCCGGCAGGGACATAGATGTTGCTGGACCAAAGAGCCCCAGAGGCAGGAGCAAGTCAGGGGTTGGGGAGCCTTGTCTGGGACAAGTGGCATCTGGGGAGCCCTCCCTGCCCTGGATGGAGAACTCCTGGCATTAATGGAGCAAGGTAGCTGAGAAGCCTCATCCCCGACTGGGGAAAACTCCTGGTGTTGGTGGGAATAGGCAGTGGCTAGGAGCTCCCACCCTGGCTGGGGAACCCGCAGTGTCTGCTGGGCTATGTGACCAGGGACTCCCAGCCCCGGGGAATCTCCGGTTGCAGTGGGGCTGCTGGTGGCTGGGAGGCCCTGGCCAGGAACCTCAAGAAACCCCCAATGGCAGCATGGCTAGGGTGACCACACAGCCTCTGCCGGAGAACCCCCCAGCTGAAGCAGGGCTGGTTGAGGTGGGCGGCTGAAATCCCCAGCAGCAGCAGGGCACGCTTAGCAGCAGGGCAGGTGGCCCCAGCTGGGAACCCAGGGAATACTCTGTGGCAGC
This sequence comes from Rafetus swinhoei, assembly GCA_019425775.1. NCBI lineage: Eukaryota > Metazoa > Chordata > Testudines > Trionychidae > Rafetus > Rafetus swinhoei. The sequence continues at coordinate 48,773,554 of CM033430.1, read as the reverse complement.
AGGACTGGCGGTGGCCAAGGGTCCCACTGGGAACCCCGGGAGACCCTGGGGCAGCAGGGTGGAGAGTCCGTGCTGGAGCCTGTGAGTGATGCAGCCAGCAGGGGAGCACTGACCTCCCTGGTCCAGCAAAATCCCTGGTTCAAGACAGTTCCAGTCCTGAGGGTGCTGGACCAGGGAGATCCAACCTGCAGTTAGTTTTTGCAAGAGTAACTCATGCTTGCACTTAGACCACTTACAGAGAGAGGAAGAATGAGTTTTCTCTACAGCCTTAGCTGAGAGCCAGCTGGCTTTCAGCTCAAGCAGTAGAGGCTCATGCATTATGCTCCAGAGGTCCCAGGTTTGGTTTCCGCCTGTTGGTGTTACACAAGGACGTCAGCTGCAGCTGTATTAATTCTTCAGGGTAGCTTCTGTAAGGATCCGTGATGAATCCCTCCAGGCCTCCTAGTCTCCACCCTTCTTCAGGCAAATCTAGATAGAAGGAGGAACCATGTCTTGGAGGCACCTGAGCATTCACTTTGAATGCGGGAAAGTATATCAGCATATGGAGAACCAATGATCTGGTTCCTAATTATTACCTAAGTTGTAACAGAAGGTAAACCTTCTGCTATTTGTGCAGGTTTATTTTAAAGCATTTTCATTAGCAGCATTTGCATGTTCTTTCCTGGTCTCATTTTGACTCTTCCTTCATTAAAGGTACAATTTCTACCTTTTTAAAAGTGGAAGATGTGGAAACCATTTTCATATTTAGCTAGAAGCCATCTTGTATAACAGAAACCATTTCAGCTTCTTGCTTCTGCACGTATACCAGAGTGAACTTTCTGTCACCCCATGTCAGAGTCCTACAGGATGAGCTATTGGAATGTGTTAATTGAGCTGTTTGAGAGGGGAGCGCTCACTCCCTGTTACCTGCCCCCCTTTCTTGCTGATAACAGTTTGCCTTTTAAGTTTAATTGATGATTTCTGTAATTGGATGCCCTGACGTCAGACTTATTTGGTTAAGGGTATAAAGATACTAGGATTGATTGTATTAGCCAGCCTTACTGGGCCCGGCTCTGCTGGGACCACATTTGGCTCACTTTGTGCCTTATTGATCAATAAAGCTGTTTGTTAGCCGCCTAACCACATGGAAGCTTGGTTTTTTGCTTCAACAAAGATTTACTTTTGCTATTTCCTCAGTTCATCAGCTCGGTGGAATCCGATGACAGATCTATTTGATACTTTGTTGCCATACACTGCATAAAAAATGGTTGATAAATATATAACCATTTCCTGAATAGTTGAAAACATTTTTATTTATAACCAAAAAAACTATTTTTTTTCTTGCTACTTTTTAGAAAGAATTAAAACCCCTTTGGATTAACACTTTTATCTTAATTGCAAATTACATTAATATTTTTTGGAGATGAGGGGATTATATTGATGATTACATACTGATTGATCTTTACATAATGAAAATGAAATTTGTTTCACAGCTGCATCTGCCACTATTAAAAGTGACTACAGATATAATTCATGTAATACGTTCTAAGCAATAAATAAGGTCAGAGCCATTTTTGAAATATATAATTTTTAATAACCTGCCATTTTCTTGATAAAGGAAATAATTAGTTTTAAAATGAAACGGTTAATATTAGTGAAGAGAGATGTTTGCTTTGCATGTGCAAGCCATAGCAACAGAATACTTGGCAACAAAATGCGAAAACATTGTCTACCTATGCTAACACTTAGATTACAATATGGAAAAGTTCACTTTTTACGTGTGGTTCTGTATTACCACAAGGACATTATGTCATCAAAATTGCAGAATACATTTTTAAAAGCAATGGACCACATCCTGAATCCTTCACTCTTGCCTATCTCCACTGAAGCTAGTCAGTATAGACAGAATTAGAGATGCCACAGACAGACTGAGAGATTTGGCCCTAACTATTTAGCTTCCAAAAAATCAAATGTTGATATATTTGTGATAGATTCTGATAACCTCACCAAAACTGAGTAGTTCCTTGGTCCTTGAATACACCTATAGATTTCAGTGAGACCACTTTTAGTGTAAGCAGATGAGAAAATGAGCCTCTCGTATTTAAGAACTTATGTCTATAATGCAATGCACACAGGTGGTCTCCAGTATTTGACCAGAGCTCCAGTAAGGTCAAAGAGGATGCTCAGGGGGTCTGCGCATGCAGATCAAATTGAAGGATGCAGTACAGCTTTTAAGATGGCCTTCTGAAGCATAGGCTATAAAACTCAGAAGTTCCTCATTTCCAGATTATAGACACAAGCTTGGCTGTTTATTCTAACCTGAAAAATACCACTTATCAAAGGTATTTATCCGGAGTAAGAACTTCAGTGTTTTCTTTACAATGTGCCCGAAAAGACAGGCCAACTAGAGTCATTGCACAGCAATAAATAAATGTACTTCATATCTGGTAAAAGTAAAATCCAAGTGTCTTGATTTTAACCCAGCATGATTATTATTTGTAAGTAGTCATCCATGTTCCCCTTCTGTAGTGTTCTCTTTAACTCTGTTAGAGCCTTGCAAAACCTTCACTTTCTTTTGCTTCATTACAGTTTCCTATGAGGCCACCTTTCACAGCCAAAATCCTAGCAATCATAGTAGAATGGATGCAGCTACTTTCTGAGCCAGCTCCCATTCAGCAAAATCTGTGTCTGTGCTTTGTAGAATTGGGACCCTGGATAACAAGAAGCTGATTGTGGCTTAAGATAACTGCTACACCAAAGGTGGCCAAACTTATTGACCCTCTGAGCCTATTCTGAAATTGAAGAGTTGGGGTATGTCTGCTGGGGCTCATACTTTTAGCCCTGACCCCCAGCAGGTGTGTCCTGCTGGGCTGAAGCCTCGAGACCTTGTTCCTCACTACCAGGGTGACACATGGAGGGAGGTATGCGGGAGTCACCTCCCCCTTCCCAATTTTTGCCATGGGTTATTGGCCCTACTTGGTCCCATGGTGCTTCCGGGAACTCTCTCTACATGGCAGCTGCTGGAGCTGGCACACTGGACGTTATGGTGCTGGACAGAGGCATCAGCTGACAGCTGGGAGCTGAGGGAGAGCTGCTGCTTTTGCTGCTGCCTCTCCTCGTGGAGCTAAAGCAGCAGCCTCACCCTGCAACTCCCAGCTGTTTGCTGCTGCCTCTTCACTGGAGATAACACCTCCAGGGGTGACAGGGAAGGGCTGCTGAGGGTAGGGGGTGAGATGTGACTCAGGCTGTTGGGGGCCAAACCTTTTAAATGGTGCCCACTGCTCTCAGCAGGCACCAGTTATCTCTGCAACAGCATGGCCCCATAGCTAACCATGTTTGCTAAACTATTACAGGCTATTCCATTTTCAGAGTAGTTTAGGCTTAAATGATTTGCTAGAAATATATTCAAATCAGAGTAGAGCAACTTCTAAAAACATAAAGATTAAGGACAAGACGAGAGAGAGAGGTAACTGATTGAATTTGTGGCGAGTGCAAACATCTTGCGCAACAATCCTTGACAGTGACTGTGCCAGTAAAAAAAAAAAAAAAAAGAAGCAGCTCGGTTTTAATTTTTTTTTTTTTACAGTAAAGCCTGAATCTCCAATGAACCTGCGAATAGAAATGGCGGACAAAGGACAGTTAAAGATCTGCTGGTCCAACCCAGTACTAACACCATATCCACTTAAGTATGAAGTGAAGTTTTCTGGGAATGCTACTCAAAATGCCTGGCAAGTGAGTGTGCTTATTATTTATTTTTATTGAAGATTAACTCATTCTAATTGTGTATTTAAATAGAGCCTGCCTGAAGCTCTCTCTCTAGATTTCACAGTGGCTGTGACTTACTCAGAACTTAGGGGAAGAATCCCTCTTGGGGCAGCTACTAGAGCACATTTCGCAAAAACTGCTTGGGTCAACACAGACTTTAAATTCAGGACTGACAGCATTGAAATGATTTAGCCTCTGCTGAATGAGCAAAAGGGCTAAGTTGCTTAGTTGGAAGCAGCAGCAGACTCATAAATCTCTTGTATGGAACAGCCATTAGAAAGAGACAGAAACACTCCCTCCCCCTGCCCTCACAGCTTCACCTACAGACCTCTGAACTCTGCCCATGGGTAAATCTGAGTCTCATTGAAGTTGATCACAAAGCACCCATTGGCTTCAGTGGAGCTAGGGTTTCTGAGCGTGTGTGTGTCATATATAGTTCTATTATTGAATCATTTTTTCCATTGCCACAGTGCAACTATCTCTGGGGTGAAAAGCAGCATCTATTTAACAAAATATTGTAGCTGTTTTCTCCTGGTGTGTGTAACTTCCAACCTACTTGATTTAGATGTGATGAAAATTGAATGCTTTTGAGCAGTCCTAGTAGCCCTCAAAATAAACAGCTTCTTTCATTTGATTTCTCTCATTTTTCTGAAGTGGTGAAAAATAATAATGACTTCTGATATAATTTAACAGGTGGATGAGATTGTAATAGAAACCTCCCTCATCATAGGCAATATGCTGGTTGGTTCTTCATATTTAGTTCAAGTACGGTGCATGAGTCTTCACGGTCCAGGATTCTGGAGTGATTGGAGTGCACCTTATAATTTAAATGCAGAAGGTATGTCCTCTACAATAATTTAAATAGTCATTATGTTAGAAATATGGTTTGCCCTCCCCCAATGAGAAAACAACAGAGGAGCTGAAAACCCACTCATGAAGAATTTTGAGAAGAAGGAGGGAGATGACCCAGGGTTGGGAAACTAGCCAGACCTTATTTTCCCTAGGGAGAGGGCGGCTCAGATAGAGCTAACCAAATTACAGCTCTGCAGAGACAAGGAGGCATATGATTCCAGATGCAAATGACAGAGCTTAGAATGTCAGAGAAGAAAGTCATCAAAGAGACAGAGGAGCCGAGTCTACCAGAGATAAATGAATGTGGTCCAGACAGCCCAGGTCAAAGAGAAGAGAATGGAGTGGGCCCATTAATGTGCTTGACATAGGCGCACACATTGGTCAAACTGTTCTACACTAGGTGCCTCTAAAATAAGCATCCAAATATCTAACCTGATTTTTCAGAGGGAGTGGTCCCCAAAGAGAGTTGGCATCTTCTGATTATCAGGTCAGTTACTTAGGTGCCTAAATTAGGATTTAGGTTAGCTATCTGTGGGCACTCACATTTCGAAATGTTGGGTTATATGAATATATGCTTACACTGCGTGTGTGCATTTGTGTATATACATACAAATACAGGCATACCTTCAAAGAGATTATATGCATGTCTAAAATATAAATATGTACAGTTTGTAGAAAGCACTGAGATGCAGTAGATAATCTCTCTCTATTAAATATTCTATTGTAGGATATTAATTGTATTAAACACATTTTACTGGCTAAAAATCATGTTGTGATAAGCATGATGACAGCCTTAGAGAGAGTAATTTTTTCACTGCAGGGAGCTCAAATTTGCCTAGTCTCCCAGTGGCTAATGTTAGCATTAACCAATGGAAGAACAGTAAAACCAGCAGGATAGTTAGTACAGCAAAGAGGCTGCTTTGCATTCATACAAGCACATTAACACTGGGAGTACAAAATGCTCAAAACAGGCAGTTGTATTTTTATACAACAGATTAGCATTATGTTCTGATCTGTATTTAATCAGAAAGACTATGCTGATGACCAAGAGACAGTGTTTTGCACCACTGTTCACGAGACTATATTTTGGGAGCATCTTGGTCCATTATGAGTGTAATTAGGAAAATTGTTCAGTTGATGTGTATCTTCGCATAGATCCAAATAGTTGAGTTGATGGATTTTTCAAAATAAACTTTAAAATATTAATCGTCTCACAACTATCATGTATTTTTGAGTGCATACACCTCTGTGCTGTGTAATTTATACAATATATTTTGTATGTGTTTTGCATGACAAGTGGTCTATAGATGGTCCTGTTCTGTATTGCAAACTCCTGCCACAGCACTGAAATTATTACTCTTTTTCTAAAGTTTGAGAGAATGCTTATTGACAGAGACTTTTCATGTTCAAAATAGTATACTGAAGTGTAATATCTAGTTCTTCATGCAGCTTTCAGCTTCCCAGCATTTCCTTTTCACTCATAAACAGAGTTGCCTTTTCACTTGTACAACAGTATGTTTGTGTATGCAATGTAGGTGCACACTTCTGAAAATACACTTACACTTACTCCACGTGTAAGATGATGCAGTATATTATATGACCTTGCATTTATTCCATTTCATCTATTCCATCATGAGTAAGGATATTGAAGGTGAATGTCCGTGTAGATAAAAATGTTCAAATAAATATAAATAACGATACATATGAAGCATGGGGTCCCTTCTGCTGCTGTCCCTGTACTCATGTAACACTCATTAAATTCCAAGAGTTGAACTTCTATGTTTAGGAGCAAGATTTTGATAGAAGTTTGCATCTTTAATTATCCTATCATTTTGTAAAGCTACCTTTTTTGTATGAAGTTTCATATCTCTTAAAGATTCTTTTTCTGTTTTTTTCTTTCCCTGTAATAGATGTCATGTACTTTCCTCCTAAGATACTGACGAGTGTGGGTTCTAATGTTTCCTTCTATTGCATTTATAATGACAAAAACAAAATGATTTTGTCCAAGAAGATTGTTTGGTGGCTGAATTTAGCAGAGGAGATCCCAGAGAGTCAGTATACACTTGTGAATGCTCGTGTTAGCAAAGTTACTCTTTTCAACTTGAATGCAACAAAACCTAGAGGAAAATTCTCCTTCAATGCATTGTACTGTTGTAATCAAAACCGAGAATGTCATCATCGATATGCTGAATTATATGTAGTAGGTAAGAGTTTAGATGTCTTTATTTTTTTTTATATACTTCAGCGTACTTGATATTTTCAAGTCAGAACATTTCAGTTTAATTCCAAGAAGCTTTTTGCAGGCAACAGTGATTTATTGTTTTGTCTGCTTAACAATTTTACCTTTATTTGTATTTATATTTTCAATGTGTTTTAAATAGATGTCAATATCAATATCACATGTGAAACTGATGGGTACTTAACTAAAATGACTTGCAGATGGTCCACCAACACACATTCATTGCTTGTGGGGAGTTCCTTACAGTTAAAATACTACAGGTGTGTATAGTTTTTAATGTAGTTATATTTGTTTGGAAACTGTTACTTTGGAAATATGAATGCAGTAATAGATGTTCAACAAAAGTGAATATAAAATCTGCCAAGCCATTGTGTGTCAAACTTTCACCCAGTCTCCCAGCTGGCTTCCGAAATGGAACCCACAGATTTCAGCCGGTCTCATGTATGTGAACAAATGAGGTCATAGATCCAAGCATCCTGTATGTGTTGTATTCACGCATTATTCAACATGTAAAAAAACTCATGGACACAGTTTTGAAGGCCAACCTTGAAAATATGGATAAAACATGTTTAAAACTAAAACAGGAAATATTATTAAATAACTATACTGTGAGAAATTTGGTTTTATTCCACTGGCAGCAGGGCTGAATCCTGACAGAGCAAACTAGTATACCTTTTAAACCTTCAGTTTTCTTTCAGATTCTGTTCCATTCTTGCAGTACAAATCCTCATCTTGCTTTTCTACAATGGATTTTGATTTGTATGACTTCTCACAATGGGAAAATTTGCTTGAATCATAATTTGTATGATTGAGATTAGTTGTTCATCTGTATAAATTAAACCTGACTTCCCACACACACATAGTGATTAAGTATATGGTGGCAGAATTTGGCTGACTCCAAAAGAAAAAGAACTTGCTCAGAAGAAGATTGTTACTTTCCACTTAACAGTGTTGGTGGGTGGAGCAGTTTTCAGTTTGCTACTAATATTCATGGTCTAACTTTCAGGTTAAGCAATGTGCAAGCTTAGGACCAAATTCTGGTCTACATTTGCCAATGTGGAATCTTCATAGATGGTCTCTGGTGTAACAAATTTGGTCCCTTGCTTAGGGAGAAGATCAATGCTGCTGTGATTGATCTTCTGGAGTTCTATTTAGCGGGTCTTTACTAGAGGGTGCCCCATCCACGGCCGATGCTTCTGTGAGGAGTAAGGGAAGCCGATGGAAACATTTGCTCCCATTGGTCTCCTGACGTGGGGACGGCAGGGAAACTCGAATTAAGGTATGTCAACTCCAGCTACATAATTAACGTAGCTGGAGTTGCGTATCTTAATTTGACCTTCCCCTTTAGTATAGACCTGGCCTTAGAGAGGTTTGGTGAATAGAATTCAAATCCTTACTGCAGAGCTAGAGAAGAGGAGTTCTGTTCAGACCTAGTTTTCCTCTTGTTCCTGCGGTTTTCCCCTTATTTCCTAAATCAAAGCAATTCTGACCATCCTCAGTAGGTAGAGCCTAAGTGGTAGGATGCTGCTTTCACAAAGATGGTCCATTTCATCACAGACAAAGGAAAAATGCTCCATATATCTTTAAATCCTTTTCTCTTCATCAGCTTCTCCAACCGTTGGTTCTTGTCTATAGTCTTGATTACTTTTTCCTGTCATTCCCTGGTACCAAATAATTTCAGAGAACATCATATGATTTTGTCTCTTTCTTAGTTCCCCAGAGTTTTCCTTTTTGACCTTTGGAGAGTAGCAGTGCTACAAGAGGACAAAAGTGTGGTATAGTTAATTGATCATTCATACATTTGTGCCAGGAACACCCTATGAAAAGGTCTTTCTCACATCATCGAATAGTTTTAAACACAGAAGATTTTTATAAATGCACAGTATTTGGATAAATAGAATGGAAAAGCAAAGCCTCCCTGAGCAGAAATCATTGGATTTATTCTCTACTGGAGTAAACTTGATTTGTGAGAATCCTTTTGGCAAAGAATTTTAAGGACCAGTCCTGCAAACATTTAAGCTCTGATTCAGGAAAACTTAAATGCTTTCTTGAATAGGGGTGAATTTAAGTAAAGAGCTTTCCTGAATTGGGCCCAGCAGTGTGAAGTGTGAGTGGTTCCACTAAGCTCAACAGTATTTGTAGGATTGGATCATAAATACTAAGTGCTGGGCACTATAGGGAAACTGTTGATGGATAGAACAATACAGCCTCTCTCCGACTTACGAACGGGTTACGGACCAAGCAATTGGTCATAACTCGGTTCGTTCGTAAGTCGGACCCCATTGAGTTACACGCGACCGCGCTGTTCGTAAGCGCGGATCACGTTCGTAACTCGGGGTCCGCCATTTACGACAGCTTTGGTCGTAACTGTGAACGGTCGTAAGTCGACCGTTCGCAACTCGGGGACCGGCCGTAAACAGAATGTTTAGAATTTCATATGAAAATCTTTTCTGGGCCTATATTGTGACCAGTTGACTTCTGGGCTAAATGTTGCCTTGAATAGCTGCTAGAGCCACTTATGTTGTAAAAAGTACCTTTCATTGTTCTTTCCCCTTTACTTCCCTCATCTTTCCATGTTATTCTCTCACATCTCTGGAGAGAGATGGTGTTTCCTAATATTTATAATCTCATTATAATATGATGAGGTATTGACACTAACATGGTGTAGAAAATGCATGCCAGCTTTCTTCTTTGTTTCTTTATTGATTCTGTTGAGGTATTATTAAAAATATAAATCTAAATGAAAAAGAGAACATTTTTCATGAGAATAATTAAACTAGAAAAGATATTTTAAAAAAAATCTAACTAATGGCATAATTTCCAGGATCTTTAAAAAACAGAAAACTTTATTATTTTCACGATGTTTGGGCACATGTTGAACACAAACACAAAAGCTGAGTGAAATTAACCACTCTGTTTTCACTACCCAAGCTGAACAAAATGCCAAATTTAAGCAGCCACCATAAATATTTAAGAATAAACCTTGAATTGGAAAACTTCCTTCTGTTTTAATTATCCAAAGTGGTGATATTAGAAATACTATGAAGATAACTTAATATATAGAAATGGCTCCATAGTGCCTCTCCGGATCCTTTGGGAGGTATACAAGGCCATCCTCCAAATTGGAGTCTAAAGGTTAGATTTAAACATGTTATATTTGCATCATTGTTGCTTTTCTCTAGAAACATAAATCTTTTGTGCCAGTTTCTGATTTCTTCACAATCACTGATGCAATTAAAATGTTGCAAACAAAATTCCATTGTATACTGCAGTGTGATGCAATATTTTTGCCTTTTCACTATTTTGATTGGGCTGTTATTCCACCTTCTTCCACAGATCAGCACTGCCAACAAAAATAGCACAGACCATCCAATAAAAATCCAGAATGATGGGATAAATCTTTAGAGCAGAATGTAGTGATTTACTACGTATTAGTTTCATTGACATTAACAGGAGAAATATAACTAAATGTACCTCTTAGGGGCCAATTAAATAGCTAGTTTTTCTCTGGTGGGTATCTCAAAAAGCCTGAGCTCCACAGGCCTGCATGCAAATTCTAATATCTTAGGGAAAATTTGAAAACATTCCTCTTTTCATTAGCCACAAAATGTCGCCTTGATCATTTTGCAACATTCCCACATGCAGTTCAGAGTCTGTGGTTTATCTGAACTTGTTTGCAACATATGCATGTTGGAAGCCTATTAAAATAAATCTTACCACCACTATACCAGGTAGATTTTTAAATGGGATTTCATTCTTATAGAGCTCCAACCATGTCTGTCTAGTTAGGCAGAATAACCCACCACACCTCAACCTGCACTGCAAGAGCTAGATCCTGAGCAGATACTAACAATCACACGTTCATTGAAGTCAGTGGAATTAAATTCATTTGCACCAGCTGAGGATCTGAAACAGGAATATTACCTCTAACATATGGTCCTCATATTTTTTGTCCTTAGAGTGTCTGCCTACTTCCTAGCTTTTTTCTTATGGCTTGTTTAACTTTTAAGCTAAACTGCATTAAGGCCACATTAAATCTGACTGAGAATGTTTATACATGAGTTTAATGAAGTTTAACAAGTCTACTTTAAATTCACACCGGTAGTTAATCTGGATTAATTTTATGTATCCTCATGTAGACAAACCCTTAGTTGGTTGTTCCTGTAGCACTGTGTTCCCAAGAGGTCTTCCAGTGGAAAAAACTGGTGGTTTGGTTCCCACATTCCTACAGCCCCTTTGCTTCATTCTCCACTCTTTCTATGTATTGTAGGTTGGGGAAAAGGGCTCCAAGTAATTCCTCATTTAACACGTGCCCGCTTAACACGTTTTCATGATAGCATGATTTTTTTTTTTTAGGGAAAGTTTTTTTGAATTACACGACCGTCCCCAGAATAACACGATTTCCCCAGCCAGCCCTTTGCCGGCGGCTGTGCAGGGCTTCCCCTGCCTCCCTGCAAAGTGGCGGAGGGTTCGCCGCTCGCCGCGCCGTTCCCTTCTGACTCCCCCCCACCGGACATCTTGCCCCCTCTCCTCCGCCCCCCGCTTGTAGGCCGGTGGCTGGGTTTCCCCAGCCAGCCCGGCGCCGGCGGCTGTGCGGGGCTTCCCCCGCCTCCCTGCAAAGTGGCGGAGGGTTTGCTGCTCGCCGCGCCGTTCCCCGGCGACACCCCCCTCCTCGCCGGATGCAGTGCAGGTCCCAGCAGACCCGTCACAGGGGCATACTCCCAACCCAATCCCCCTCCCTTCTCCTCCCCTTTCCTTCCCCAGAGCCAAACACCTCCCCTCCCTCTTGTAGCCCAGTCCTCTTTCTCCCCCCAACCTTATGTCCCTGTCCCAACAGACACCACCGCTTGAAACGCAACCCCTACCTTTTCCATTATTTTCAATGGGAAAATTGACCCCACATAACACATTTTCACTTAAAACAATCATTTTCTGAAACATATCTATAGTGTTAAATGAGGAATTACTGTATACTCAAAAATGTTTTTAACTAAAAATAAAATCTTTCCATCCTCTCTCATCTTCATTAGCCTATCTCCAGCTAAGCCTGCAGCAGCCTTGCTGTGCTCAATAACTCTTTCCATAGGCACAAGAGGTGTGAAGAAAGGAACCAATGAAGGGAAAATTCTGTCAGACATTTCTGTTAGCATTCCACATTTTGTGGGTCTGTAAGCCACTGTGCAGCATCTGAAGGTTGAATAGTGTGGTCTAATTTATTTTAAATATTTTTACCCGCCTCTCTATTTAAAATATTCAAGGCGGCTTAAAAATTTTTTAAAACACAATAAATAAATGGCCATTAAGAGCCATAATTTGATACTCTGTATTGTCCCAATGGTCATTCCATTCCAGAAGAGAGCCCATGAACATACTCAGAACTAAATGCACAAATCTTATTTTGACTCAACTTTATTATAGTAATTTCATCACTTCTCCCCCTTCCTGCAGCGCACGCACGCACACACAGACACACACACACACACACACACTCTCTCTCTCGTATCCCTAGAAACTCTCTCTGCTATTTCGCCTGGATGCTGGGAAGGAAGGAAGAGATGGCTCGTGGTGCTTTAGTTTTTAAATGCATGGGAGGTGGTCAGATTTTACAGAAATGGGGGAAGGAGTTTAAACATATGTGACGTTTTAAAAAAAAGTTTAAAAAAAAACCTATACTGCACTGCCAAAATTCTGTGCTCTGAAGCTCACAAGGTAATTCATTGTCTATGGATCCTTTCAGCACCTGATCCAAATCCCATAGACTTTAATGGAAGGACTCCTGTTGACTTTAATGAGCCTTGGATCAGGCCCAAATTCTACCTCTCTGCCAACTCTACCCAAAAAGCCACCAGTTAATTAGTGGCAAGTGTGTAGGTGATCAAGCACTGTGAAAATCCTGTCATCTAGGTCAGCAACCTGTTCTATATAGGCCACAACAACAGCCATCTGGTAACTGCTTTGCATCAGGTATGGGTTGGGTTTGAAGTGGTAAAGTTGAAGAATCTTTGGTATCTTATCATCATATTCCCTTGAGCCATGCAATGCAATTTTAATGAAAACAAGCACATCTTTAAACACTGTGTTAAGAATGATTATAATATTTCTAATTTTATAAGCATGGCACCCAGAGAATAAAATATTGTTCCTGTGCTTAATTGAAAGTATCATTCCTTTTTATGTTTGAGTTACTTTGAAAAGGTGATCCTCTAAGGTAATTTTGGGGAGGATAGGGGAAGTTTTCAGTTTATAAAGAGCTGTTATAATTTTGGCTTTAAACATGGCATGTGAAATTCAAGATTTCCAATCAATATTATTTCTAAGCCTCTAGATGACAGTATTTTCTTTATTTTTCTTCTGAGTTATATTCATAACATAAACAGCTCTTTGTTGAAAATTAATTGAATGTTTCATCTCTTTTAAGGAGTAATATCTATTGTTCTGACTTTCCAAGTATTCCTCCAAAGTCAGAGGCAAAAGAATGCCATTTACAGAGGAATCATTATTATGAGTGTACATTTCAGCCTATTTTCCTTTTATCTGGATATACCATGTGGATAGAAGTAAAGCATCAACTAGGAACACTTGAATCCCCACCAACCTGTGTCATTCCAGCAGATGTGGGTATGTCAAAAGATTTCCTTAATATCTTATTCTTCCAATAGTAGTCTTGGGCAGCAAAGTCTATATGGTTTAGGTCAGGGGTGGGCAATAATTTTTTTGCTGGGGGCCACTTCAGAAATTTTTTAAGTGGTTCCAGGCCACACCGGAAGGGGTGGGGCCAGAATACTTCCCTGCTTCCCCACCCACAGACCATGATTGGTCTGGGAGTGGGGGAGTACATGAAATCTGCCTCCTCCCCAGAGGTTCCTCCTAGGTGCCCATGCCTCTGGGGTGGGAGGAAACTTTGTGTGCTCCCCTTTCTGCCCCCAGGCCAATCAGGGTTTGGGGGCCGGGGAGCACATGAAGTCTCCTCCTGCCCTGCTAGGAGCATGTGAGGCTTCTAAGCACGGCGTGCTCCTTGCAGGGCAGAGGAAACTTTGTGCCCTCCCCCTGCCCACAGGCCCTGATTGGCCAGGGGGTTGGGGAGCAGCAGGGCCTTCATGGGCCAGATCAACCCGCATGGTGGGCTGGATCTGGCCCGCGGAGGCCCTTTTGGCCCCCTCTAGTTTAGGTGAAGGTGTTCGACACTGCCTTTTGGACAGATCAGATGCTGGAAGGAGCAGCAAGGTCCTGATTGTAATACCATTGAAGTCAATGGGATCCTTCCACTGAAGTCAGTGAGACCTTTCCTTTGACTTCAGTGGGCTTTAGATTAGGTCTTTATTTCACACAGTGTGTTTTGAGCTGAAAGAACCAGTTTAACAGTGTGTATCAATTGGTGGCCATTGCAGAGTAATTTACAAGAAAGGTTAGATTTTTTTAAAAGTTGTTTTGTTTTGTGGGATTTTTAAAAATTATGGCACACAAAAAAAAGTGCATTTTCAATTACTAAGGAGCTACAGGATTGAAAACGTTGAGGGTCAGGAACTGTCTCTTAGTACGTTTGTAGAATGTCAAGTACAGTGGGACCAAAATCGTGACTCTGGGTTCTCTAGGCACAGCACCAATAAAAAATAATAATGCTAACCTAAAAGAGACCTAATCACATAGTTTCACTCACTTGCTGATGATGTTTACTGTGCAGTGTTTTTTCCTGATGTATATTTCTAAACAGACCCCAACTATTTCAGGATTAGTACTAGGGAGACAGAAACCCATTCTGAGTAATCACAAATCCACTTAGAAACTGTGTGGCTAACTAATGTTGGAATAACTTCAGGGACCATGGGTCAGTTTGACTTTAACTCAAATGTTATAGGGTTCACATTTGCTTAGAAGAGGCTTTATAAACGAAGCAGAGAAGGAAAAGAGGAGAGAAATTACTGAAAAAAAACATAAGTACTAAATAAAGGTCTCCTTCACCTCAGTAGCTTTTGGGGGAGAGTATGAATGTATCCCTATATAGCACAGAGTTCTATTCACTAGAATAACTTATTTTAATTGTGAATTTCCCTTACAAAACACTTGGTTTTAAAATTAAAGAAAAAAGTTTCAGTGCAAGAATTAGTTTTGCTAAGCTAGGATCTGATCCATCTCCCACTGACGTCACTGGGAGTAGTATTTGACCCCTACATAGTACCTCAAAACTTTTCTTGTTCCTGTTGTGTGCTACCTACCCCTGAATCTACTGACCTATCCCTAAGCACCTATTGACATAATGGATCCTCCCACCCCCATTTTAATGTCTATGCTGTGAGCCTGCATAGTTTCAGATCTTCTATTAATTTTTTGCTCTGAAGGTTAAGAATACAGATGTTAAGACTTCTGCATAAATTATACTGAACCTTCTATTACTAGCTAAAATTTAAATTCAGGGAACAATGACCAAAGGAATTGCCGAAGGAAAATAACCCAAAACATTAGGGTCCTCTTATATCTCTAAGAGGTATTGGGATGCAGAATTTCGTTTTTCGTTTTGCTTTTTGTACTTGGTCTTCCTAAGCACTAGAAAGAGCAATGAGTCAATAAATGATAGTACAGTAAAACCTGTGCTATCCAGAACTTAAGTATCCAGTAAACCAGCAAATTTTTGACACCAGGAAAGGAAAGGAAGGAGAGTAGGAAAAAAAAAAAAAAAAGGAAACTGGCTCTTTAAGTGCTCCTCACACGAGCATGAAGCACATACCTGGGGAGGGGCGAACTGAAGCAAGCTTCTCGGCTCCCCCGTGGCTCCTGGCACCCCTGACAGGCCAGCTTCCCCCCCCCCCCCGCCCCTGTGGCTCCTGTACCCCCCTCCTGGCAGACCGCCCCGCCATCTCTGCCTCCTGTCCCCCGGGCTTTCACCCCCTCCTCCCCCACCAGGCCACATCCTGCGGCTCGTGGCCCCCTCAGCAGGCCACATCCCTGCATGGCTCCTGTGGGCCCCCTCCCGTAGGCCCCACACTGCTCCTCCCCCACCCTACCCCCACACACACTCAGATAACCAGAATTTTTAGGTTACCGGTACGCCCTAATCCCCAGGCGTGCTGGATAACACAGGTTTTACTGTACGATGACAGTGTGGACTTAACAATGTGGCCATTCAAACATATTTAAGTAAATACAGTTCAAAGAGATGGTCTTTTCTAGGTCAAAAACTCAATTCAGTCTTTCCATCCTGTTTTGATCAACATGTTTGCAGATTCTGATGAAGTTAGTGACACTGACGCATTATAATTGTAGGCTTCAGTGTTACTTCTCAGACACACATGTACCGGTATTGTTGCACATAGTGGAGTATATGGGGCTGTGTTCATTCTGTACAGCCTATACAGTGTGCCAGAAGAATCTTGTTTTCACCAATGCAACAGTTGCAACTTAGTAAAGTAATTTAAGTTCTTCATAGGGTCTAACAGATCAAATATCCACTAACTTCCAGGGAGAGGAGAGTACTCCTAAGATACATATGGTAGGTACATTAAGGAGTGCTGGCAAATGAAAGCTTTCAGACATACTTGGCATGAAGAGTTCATAAAAGTCTTAGCTACACACTCCTCTCTCTAAACACAGTGGCGATAAGATAGAACTGTTGAAGTACAGTGCATGATGCAAGCTCTGCACCTTACCACTAACAAAGTGATCATTCTAGTTCTCCTTACCCTGCTGTTTTCTTCAACTTCTTTTCTTGCTTTTTAACAGGGTTGCCCAAAGAACTTTGAACCAGACATTCCCTTGCTGCAACTGACATTTTCCACGTGAAAAGAGTAATTTTGGCAGGATTTTCCATCTAGAAAATCAAAACATTTAATTTCAGTTTGACCCCTTATTAGTTTCTGCTTTGCCTTAGCCTTTGCAGTGCAATATGGGAATTGTAATTCTGAATTACTTGTGTCTCCATATTCTCCTTTGGCCCCTGATGCCTCTCCCTACTTCATCTTCCAAGATGCACCGCTGCAAACTCCTCATAATAGAGTCTCCAGGAGGCAGCATGGCAGCTGAAGTGGATGCAGATATCAGTGTTGACTTGACCCAGCCTGAAGCAATGATAAACCAAAGTGAAATGTTTTGACATTTCTGAATTGACATTTTTCTGATTTTATTTTTCATTCTGTGAAAAATTCTAATATTTCAATTTTTTGTCCTGATTTGAGGCAACATCTCACGGGACAGAAATTCAGTTTGTCAGTCAGCTCTACTTTTTAGTTACATTGGTGGCAAATGAGTAAGCAAACCTGTAGTGGGATGCTAGACATACTCCAGAGAAGATCTGGAACAACCACTGATATTTGCAAGGGAGAACTTGCATTACTGTAACTAAGATCACAGTATGGCCCTATGCAAAAGGGGAAGAACAGAACATTAAGTACCATTGGTTACAATTAGAAATGTCACAGTATACATTTCAGTTGTTTTTTCTCTTCAATTTTCTAGTGAAGCCATTTCCTCCCTCTAACGTTGAGGCAGAAATCACTGAGAATACTGGACTGCTGAATGTGAGCTGGACAAATCCAGCACTTCCAAACAGCGACCTCAAGGTTCAGATTCGGTACTCTGTGAACAGGGAAGAAATATTATGGGAGGTACTGTTCATACAAAATAACATTTACATCCTAACAGTGTTTATACACGTAAAGTCCAGGTCAATCAGTCAATCTATGTTGAATTCATTCTATATCAAGGGTGGGCAAATACCATCCTGCAGACTGGATCTGGTCTGCCATTGTTAGCCACTAGTGGGCCCCCACACCATTGTATTCACCTGTGCCTCTGCAGGTACTGGGGATCACAGCTCCTGTTGGCTACAGATGACTGTTCCCAGCCAGTGGGAGTTGCAATCGCCTGTACCCGCAGAGGTGCTGGTAAATATAGCGGCAGTGGCCCACCAGGGTCTAACTCTGGTGAACTGCCCCCATTTTATTGCCTAGCCCTGTTCTATATGAAAATTGTTTTAGTTTTCATTAGAATTTATTTTCTGTAGCAAAATTATATTAGTGAGCTCTCTCTTTTCATTGGATTGAGTGGCAGGAGGTTTGAATTTACCAGCTTAGGAGTTAAGATTTCAGTCCAATGCCTAGAAAACTGTGTGGTGTTCCTAATCTAAATATTTTTTAATTCTTTTTGCAGATCTCTGAGGTTTCAAATGCACCAACAAGATCAGCTATACTAAAGGTGCCAGACCTTTGTGTTGTATATGTTGTTCAGGTGCGCTGCAGTGGACTAGATGGATTAGGTTACTGGAGTGATTGGAGTAAACCAGCATATACTGTTGTAAAGGATATCAAAGGTGCATGTACTTTATAAATACACTCTGAGGATTATAGTTTTATGCGTGTGTGAAATTATTCATTTTAAAATGGTTGTAATTTTGCAGCTCCCCTGAGAGGCCCTGAATTTTGGAGAGTTATTAATGAAGATCCCATAAGGAAGCAGAAAAATGTTACTTTATTTTGGAAGGTATGAAGAATTATATTTCAGCTTCTATCGCACTCTCTCGGTTTCTCACTCGTAATATGGATGATGCCACAATTTGATGGCTTTGTGGGATGCATGATTCAGAAGTGTTGGTGTAGAGAGTTGCATAGAGCAAGCACGTACTGTTTTGAATGACACACTCAAACATTTATTATTCATGGTCCCTTTATAGACAGTGCAATTAGGATACAGTTTCATTAATTTTACCTCCTCTCACTCAGCAGAGCTGTCAGCAGAGGTGCCTAAAACATTGGTGACAGTACTGCAGTATAATGGGAATATAGTGCTTATTTCTTTTCCTACCATCTCCTTTTCTCTATCCTTCCTTCTCTCTGCAGTTCTCTGCCTGTGTTTCTTATACACTGAAATCTTTCTTGCCACTAGCTGGCAGAGATCAAGCTGGTTTCTTTCCTACTCACTAATAAGAGATAGTATTCTGTTAGCAGGAAAGAATCCTTCCTTCTGCTGTGTGGTGGTTCTGGATGGTTATGAGGTCACAGTGAGTCTTCACTCACTCACTAGTTTTCATTCAGCAGCAGGGCAGGATTCCAAACCGGCAGTTCAACAGAACACTAGCCAATGTCCCAGCAAACTGTTCAGGTTGTCACCTCAGAGGTCCGACTTAGGGGTGCAGTCAGGGCCTATTCACCCAAGCTCAGTTGCATGGGGCAATCAGTAGCACAGGCTTTATGCTATTCATATTTGTTCATAATTCACACAGCAAATATACACATACTCCCTGCCTCTCAAAGCAAGCAAGTTTTTGTGCTCTGCTAAAGAACCACTGCATGGTGAATTCAACCTGCCAACCTCTCCGCACCACCCAGGATAGGAAGGACAGTATTTTGTCCAGAGTATAAAGCGTTCTCCCTCCTTCCTGGCAGGACACATTTTGCCACTGGGTTGCACTGATTTAGCAGCAGTTTGGAAGAAAAGAATTCCCAATATATTATGTATAAATCAAATCATTATAGTTTATGACTTGACCAGGTAATCTTATAAATATTTTCGAAAGTTTGTTTTGTTTTTGTTTGTTTGTTTGTCCCGAAAGATCTCCGAAATGGTAAGAGCTAGAAACACAAAATTTTGAACGGATACTACGGATTTCCTAACTTAAATAACTGGATTGGTTTATATCTCGAAATCGGTTCCCCCAGAGCCTCAATTGGTCCCACTGATAATTAGCTTTTAGTAGCACCTCATCATAGGCATTTGCTGGACTCTTCTGTTAAGCGGGTCACATAAACTACAACTACGAAGATCTTTTCCCTATGATAAAAGAAAAAGTATTTCCAATAAAATGTTATGTTAAAGTAATTTACGTAGTTCATTCACCACACCTTTTTGTTATCAAGAAATGAGTTAAATGTAAATATGCTTTGTAAACACATCACTAGCTATGTTAATTTCTTAAAGTAATATATGAGAAAAGTATTTCCAATAAAATATGCTATGTTAATGTAATTGACGTAGATCATTCATCACACCTTTTACTATATTTTCCCCAGGCGACGCCAGGTATTTCTGCTAGTACACTATAAAATATAATTACAAAGATGTGCCATTCATGTATTAGTGGAGTTTTTTTAATATTGTACTTGAGTGTGATGCTCGCATGTGCCAAAACTACGTATAACAAAGACTTCAGCTGACTGCGTGTAGTGGTCAGAAAGGGATCCCCCCCAGTACTCCTTCCCCACATGTTTTATGGTGTGCTGTTTTTGTCTCCTTCCTCTGGAGCATCTAGACGGCCACAGCTGGAGATGGGCCGGGGTAGACCAGTGCTCTGAGATGACACTGAGAATGCTCTCTTTCAAGGGCTTGGCTGTCTGAGTCTTGTTAAGAGCCTAACTGATTAGCATATGCGGAATTTCCCCCAGGTCACATAGACCTTGGGAATTTTCACCCTTCTCTGCAGTTTGTGGGATTATCTGTGTTTACCTCACTTAATTGTTTCCTTGCCATTGCAGGACCCTCAGGCATTGGTGCACCCCAGTCCCTCCTGTTCTTTGCCTGTGGCACATAATCCAGGTTATTTTGGGCTCATTTCGTTTGTGAGGTGCAAAATGTAGATGCTGAGGGTGTTGGCTTGTGATATTCAGGAGGTTAGACTGGGTGATTTCGTGGGCCCTTCAGGCCTTATACTGAATGACCTGAGTCTTTAAAAACAATGGATGCAAGTTATTTTGAAAAACATTAGTCTCCATTTGCCAAATTCTCAGAAAAGGAAGCCCATGCTCTGTATGCAAAATGGTTCTAGCAACTATAAACCATTCCCTGTACAATTGCTATGGCTCTGCATGCAAACTGTGTAATTGCACATGCAAACGATTAGTTAATTGACTGACTGACTACCCGTATTTGCACATGTAGCCATGGTAACTACACCTGCAGCCTTGCATGCATTGTTGCGTATGGTCCTGAGCCTTCTTTACTGAAAATATGACCATAAACTAGGATCATGGTAATTCCTTCTGGCTCTGCATCCTTTAAAAATAATCCACTAAACCCATGAGTTTCTAGAGCAAACTAAAGGTTTGCATTTCCTCAATCACATTTGTCTTAGGAGGTATAGTAAGTAGAGATGTCAGGTCCCTGATGATGAATGAACTTCAGCCTGTTTAAATGGACAGCAGTATTTTAGGTATCAGAAAAATAGTCTGACCCTTGGGTATCGTTTAATACACTGCTGTTTCCTTGCAGCCATTGAAGAAGAATTACTCCTTATGCAGCATGTGCGGATACATTGTAAAGCATCATACTTCAGAAAACATGAGTTGGACCGAATCTGTCAACCCTGGCATTACCTATACATTTCCATGGACTGAGCATGAACACACCATTACAGTTCTAGCTGTTAACTCAATCGGCCCTTCCTCAATGAATTTTAATTTAACTCTGTCACAGCAAATGAGCGCAGGTAAGAATAATGGGTTAGTCATCATACTGATGCATTCAGGGGATTAGCAATGCCTACTCTGCCTTTTGACAGTTTTAACAAAGTAAGCTTTATTGAAGGAGAATGGGTGATGACATTCTGTGCCCTTATAGGGATGAAAAGCCTGAAAATCCACATTTTTAACAGAACAGAAATTCCTCAATATTTTGTTTCAACAGCACCAAAACATTCCCACTAGAGGGACATTTTGGTGGCTCCAAAATGAAATATGCACCCCAGGACCCCTGGCCACTCCCCCTTGGGGCTGCTTAGCTGCCCAGGCAGCTGAGGAGCTGGGTAGCTCAGGGATCCAGCCATCCAGAGCGGGCATCCTACTGTGGGTGACCTAGGTGGGCTGCAGGGGAACTGAAGATCCCAGGAAACTGAGGCCTTTGGCATGATCCAGCTTTCTGAGATTCCTCTCCATGGGCACATCTACACTTCAGGGCAAAGGTCGAATTAAGCCACGCAACTTCAGCTACTTCAATTGTGCAGCTGACGTCAAAATAGCTTAATTAGGCTTTTAGCACTGTCTACACAGCAGGAGATCTAAGGAAGAACACTCTTCGTTCAACTTCCCTTACTCCTCGTGAAATGAGGGTTACAGGAGTTGGAATAAGAAGTCGTTGAGCTCAACATAATTTCAAAATAATGGCTTGCTGTGTAGCCATGCATTTTGTTATTTGAAATAATGTCAGTTATTCCGAAATAACACTGCTGCGTAGACGCACCCTGTAGACGCAGTGGGAGAATCAGGGAGTCAGGTGGGCTGGGCATGAATATACCCCAGAAAGGCTGCAGTTAGCAGCACAAGCACAGATGGAGCTTGGCCACCTGCGTTTTGATCCTCTTTTCCTAGAGGAGCATAATGACACATGGGCAATAGGTTTATGCTCTGTATTGCGAACTACATGTTGATGGGTTTTAGCTATTACCATATGTCTCAACCCGGGGGTGAAAGCTTTGAAAAATTTAGGTAAGAACCAGAAATATTGCTCAAAACAGGAATATTGCCTTAAAGAGAGATTAATATAGGAAATGTGCTAAGAACACAATCCACAGATGTGATCCATTTAATACCTAGGCAATACACTATAAAATATGATTGCAAAGATACATCATTCATGTATTTAAAGAGGGTATTTTTTTAAAATATTGCACGTGTGTCTGATGGTTATATGTGTGAGAAACCATCAGAAACAAAAACTCCATATACTCAGGGCTTGTCTAGCCAATGAGCTAATGTGTTCTACGGGGGTGTGATTTCTCAAGTGCACTAGCAATTGACATCAATTGCTCCATGTAGAAGCTTGCTGGTGTGCTTTAATGTAGTGCTGTTTCAAACAATATTACATTAAAACACACTTAAGTGTGCATTGGCAGAATTTGCATGGATCAATTAATGTGCAACATGTGTGATTTTTAGAAATCACACCTGTGTAGAGCGTATTAACCCAATATGAAGACAAGTCCTATGTTGGCATAAAATGATGTTACTTTCATTGACATAAATAGAGATGCAAAAATAAACAATAATAGACCTAAACCATTATAGTCGTTCTCATCTCTATGTGGGACCTTAGCTGCAGCATGTAAAATACTACACTGATTTGGTATAACTGATTTCATTTTAATCGTGATTTTTCCTGTTTTATCAGTGAATATTGTGCAGACACTCAGTGCTTATCCAGTAAACAGCAGTTGTGTAATTCTGACCTGGACACTTTTACCTTCAATGTATGTAATAACATCTTTTGTTATTGAATGGAAAAACCTCAATGAGGAAGAACAAATGAAATGGATTCGAGTTGCTCCAAATATTAGCAAATACTATATTTATGGTGAGTTCGTACTTGCAAATAAACACACATGATATTTTTACCGATGTTACAGTGTATTGAAAGGTAGCGCTGTCTGGGTACATTAATATGGCCTCTCTGCAATATTCTCTCTTTTTTTTTTTTTTTTTAATAATATTGTTTTGGATCTAACTTGTCAGTTGAAGATCAACTATGGAGTTAATGACTTGGACTGATACAGGATTTCTGACTGGCCCTTGTTGCTGTTTAAGAACCCAGGCCTTGGTCCTGAATCACCTTGTGTCACATGGGCATTGGTCTGTAAGCACATGCGCACCTTTGTCACTGCATACAAAAGAACAATAGGTTAGTTGGCTCAGATCTGCACAAACCTCCACATAGTTTATTTACTGTGGGCCTGGCCCTCCTTTCATTTGCACCTGCTTTATGCTGAAATAATGGCATTGATCTTAGTGGAGCTGTGCCTAATTTACATCCATTTAAGGATCATCATCATTATTATAATGGACTTGGGAAACAGTATGTTTCGTCTTTGTTATGTCCTGCACATGTGTGGGTTGTATTTGCTTAGTGTGGAAGTGATAAAGAGGGAAGCTCAGTTGTATATTATGGTAACACCAATATGTGCTGAATGTATGTTTAAATATAAATATTTCCATATGTGTACATATTATTTATCGAGGTTTTACTGTATGTGCTTTGTGGCCTTAATATTTATAATCTTTTAATCAAAAGCTAATAATTCCATTGGGGAAAAAATAGCTAATGTATCCAACATAGATTTTTAGGTGTACATTTAAACCCAAAATTCAAGGGATTAAACGAATAACTCTTGTTTTTCCTGTGGGCTTGCCTTGAGCCACTGATGCATGAGATCAAAGCCTCTCTAAAGGCTAAAAAGTATTTGATGGTCTTACTAACTTTGAATGTAAACTCAAAAGCTTGATTTCTTCTTTCTAGATCATTTTATTCTTATTGAAAAGTACCAGTTTAGCCTGTACCCAATATTTCCTGAAGGAGTAGGCAACCCCAAAACAGCTGATGGATTCATCAAAGGTAACCAATATGATCTGAATTATTATTTTTTTATTAAGCAGCAGCTGGTTAGTAAAAGTTCCCTTTGGCTATTATATGGACTCTTGCTCATGTTTTATATGAGAAACATCAAGAAAACACTGTTGAAAACACAACGATTGAAGTATAATTGACCCCAGTCTGGATCTTCAGTCGGTATAAATTGGCATAACGTGGTTGAAGTTAGTAGAGTGCCTACACCAACTTCTCCTGGCATTGTTTCTGCAGTTAATTTAATATGATAATGCATTTCAATATTTGGCCCACGTTTTCAAACAGGTCAGTGTTCTGCATAGGAGGAGCATATGTTGGGACAATCCCAAGGAGTTTCTGAGGTCCTATATTCTCATGTTTCTTCAGCCTCTGTGTATGGGCTACTACCTTTGCTTTGATTGCTTTAGTGTTGATCCTGAGTAACTGGGAAACCATGGAAAATCCCACAGGGATGTAGAAGCCACTGAATTTTTAGAGTAATTTTACTTCCTGTGTATTTATACATAAGTCAGGGGTCCCTAGTGTGACCCAGTACAATTTACTTAAGGTTGATACAATAAACATATATAAACTACTAATGTACAGTTGAATAATTTGTTTCTGATTTGAATGCATATGGATGATTATGTAAACTGTTCTTTTTATGCATTTTTTAATTGCAATAATGATAGGACTGATGATGAGAAATATTGCAAATAGTTTGAAATAGATTCCTTTTATTTTTAGGTAGGAATGAAAACCAGAATGATGCCAGCCTCTATGTGACTTTACCAATAGTTATTTCATCCTTCATTTTCTTGCTTGGAACTTTGCTGATCTCACGCCAAAGGCATGTTTTTTATTTTCATATACAATTCCCTAAATGTGCTTATAAGAAGATAATGCAACTTAAAAAGCATGTGCCTATAGAAATATTCATACCTAGTTAACATTTGGTGCCATTTATATATTTTAGCTGTACATTATCTGAAAGGCAGCACAGTCAGGTGCAGTATTTCTCAAATATATTTGATCATGCTGCCCCCTTCATGTCTGTAATAGTTTATATCCCAACACACCAAGCAAGTACATATACCAATAAAAATAATCCACTAGCACCTTTCACTAAATATTAAAAATAAGGCATTTATTCAGACAGAGCCATGTAAGTGTATGGTAATGTAAATTTTAAATGAGATACAGCATCATGTTGTTTTTGTTAATGTGATTGGCGTGCCTGTTTTTTGCAGAGCAATTCTATGATTTGCACAAATGAGCCAATAATCCATTGTAATAAGAGCAAAAGCAAAACTGCTGTTGTGGTTGATGCTTACAATTAAATGTGCACACTGCCTCATAGCAAACGTAACAGAAATCTGTCAAAATGCACAGTGCCATTAGAGTAAAATGCACAGCCCCATTTTCAGACCGACATGGCTGGAGGAATCAACCTTGCTAGTTATTCATTGCTGTGGGTAAAATATGAGCAGTAAACTTTTTTTTCCTCCTAAGTTTCTCATTTCCCCACACACACACACACCTCCAGAATACAACCCCAAATTTGAGAATCTCCATTCTAATGGATTGAACATGGCACTGGGAACTAGGAATTTCTGAATGCCCATGTTCAGTACCTCTGAAAATCAGGCCATTATCCTGTCTCTGCTTATGTTCTTGTGCTGCCATGATAGTGAGCAGTTTATATTTCTGTCTGGGGCATTCCCATATAAAATGTGTCTATTCTGTACTAAATCAATACTACTAAATATTTCAGAATGAAGAAATTGTTCTGGGAGGATGTTCCAAATCCAAAGAACTGCTCCTGGGCGCAAGGAGTTAATTTCCAAAAGGTATGGGTTTCCATAATGATACCTTTTATTTTTCTGTGGGATGATATGTTTCACATGCTGACATTAAGTTTCAAGTGTTAAACTATTAAGAATTATCCAAATAATTAAACACAAGACCTTTGAAACATAAGAACGGCCATACTGGGTCAGACCAATGGTCCATCTAGCCCAGTATCCTGTCTGCCAACAGTGACCAATACCAGATGCCCCAGAGGGAGGGAATACGACATGTGATCCCTCCCCTGCCACCCATTTCCAAACAAATAGAGGCTAGGGACACCATTCCTACCCATCCTGGCTAATAGCCATTGATGGACCTAAACTCCATGAATCTGTCTAGCTTTTTTTTTTTAACCCTGTCAAAATCCTAGCCTTCACCACATCCTCTGGCAAGGAGTTCCAGAGGTTGACAGTGCATAGCCAAATGCAGGACTTTTCTCCAGCTGTAGAAAGCTGACAGTTGGATGTGGGCTGGAACCTCCAATCAAGACCTGTTTTGAAATTCATGGGCAATCTTAGGGTATGTTTGTGTTGCATTGTCAGCCTGGGTCTGTGAACCCAGTGTTTCCAATCCTGCACGTGAGCATCCACTCTACATTGTAAACTTGAGCTTAGAGTTGCTGAACCTGGGTCTCACTGCAAAGTTAATGCATTCACACTGCATTTAGGCAGACTTCCTGACTCTAATCTGAAGCAGGAGCTGCATCCACACTGCAAAATATAGGGCAGGATTTGGGCTCTGATCCACTCATCCAGCAGGAACCCAGGTCCTATATGTTTGCAACCTGAGTCAGACTGATTTTTGTGTGGATGGAAGGGGGACTGGGACTCAGAGTCCAGGCTTAATGTGCAGTAGACATATGTGCAGCAGACATATGTGTAGAGCTAAATCCTGCCACCAGATATTCTTAGTTATATGACAGCCATTGAAATGGGGGCAGGAAGGGCATATGACCACACCCATGGACAAATTCTTTGCTGGTGCAAGCCAACTCAGTCACAGTTAAGCTGTGCCGATGTACAGCCTTAACTGGACTTGCATCGGTTCAAACCAGCTAAGAATTTGTGTCTCAGTTCTAGAATTTTATACTGTAACTGTGTAATCATTGAGACAGTAACTTAAACATTCAGGATTATTATTTCAAAAAGAAATGCATCTAACGGACCACAACTGTTTGACTTTTTTTTTTCCAGATGTTTAATTTTCATTCCCAGTGAAGTTTTCTTTTCTCATCTTTTATTTTATTTCATTTAAACAGAGAATGGACATTCTTTGAAGTCTAATCATGATCACTTCCTGCTGAACCATTGTGCCAGCTCCCAGACTTCATATACAGAATTGTTAGAAGATTTTTCTGTTTACATTCAGAAGACAGGAAACACAGATACAATATATGCTGATTGATTTTAAAGATAGTCCTGGAAATAGTTTTGTTCAAAACTTAAGATGCCCCTGAAAAATCAGGGACAGTTGCCATATTGCAGCCTAGAGCAGGGTTTACTACACATGTAGGCAAAAAACTTGCTTTAAATCACATTTTGAACCTTTATTTAGTGACCTGATTATTAAGGCTCTGACTCACAAAGGGCGGAATGCTTTCACCTCCTAGACTTCACTAAGAGCTGAGAGTGCCCAGCAATGTTCCCAGCAATCTTTTCCATCCATGTGCAGAATAAATTTTTATGTGCCCCAATGCATGTTCCAATGTGCATACCAGTAAAAACAAAAAACCTAGCTGTGAGCACTTTGCTGATTGAATCACTCTCGAGAGGCTACACAAGCACACAAGTGCTGGGCACCAGTGTTCCCTGTAAGCTATGAGGATGGAGCAATATAAGCAGAAGTATCAGAATGGTCTGAGATTCAGCTAGTTAACTGAAAGACTTTCCCAATTAGCCACTTACATTTTTTTAAAACAGAATTATTGTTTGTTTAATCCAAGAACTAGTCTGATTCTGATGCTGTACAGCTGTGTGAGTTTCCACTGACTTCAAGCATGTTGAGGAGACCAACCCCTGCCTTTGGATGTGCGTAGTGCTCCCATTAAGGTCAATGGGAGCTAATCAGATGCATCTGAGTGCAAAATTTAGTCCAAAGAATTTGCAGAAATAATTCCAAGTGTTCATTCATGGTTTTCTCTGAAAAGGACCATTGTCCATATTATGTTGTGTAGACAGGTACTTCATTCACTATCATTTAAACATCTAGCAACTCCCATAGCCACTTGACTAATAGTGTCTGGTGTTAGTTCTCTCTCTTTCTCTGTCTATATATTAATCTGTTGTTATCCTTAGTATGGCAACTTCTGCTTAGTGTAATCTCCATTTAGCATGATTTCCTTTTTGTAGCTAACCTTTTACTACAGGAACTTTTTTCTTTTGTTTAAAGTGCTGCTGTATTGTTAGAAAGCAAAGACTATAATTTAATATTAAACAAAGTTCATTGAAATACATAATACAGGGACTGGTCCAAAGCTCCCTGAAATCAGTGAAACGCTTTCCGTGACATCCGTGGAGCAGTGGACTAGCACTGCAGTAGTGCTATAATGACAATGATGGAAAACATGCTTTAAAATTTTGAAAAGTATCAAATGTAGCTATAGCGCATTGACCAAAGATTTGCATATTGTTGAGGAAGTGTGTGAGTGAGTTGCACAGAGACTTTTTTTTGTTTACTTAATTCACTTAGCTAGACATAGAAAAGGAAACTTGCTACCACTACTCCCAATAATTTGCATGTTGGATCAGGGACTATGGGCCCTATTTCTCCTCTCATGCTGGTGTAAATTGGGAATAAGTCCATTGAAATGGGTGAAGTTAGACTAATCTACAAACTGGCAAAGAGAGGAAAGGATTTATACTCATGACATTACTCCATATTCGTATGTCCTGTGGAGTTCCAAGCTAAGGAGAAAGAACGTAATGCACGTGAATATAAAGTGTAATGCGCTGAATTGGAAATCGAAAGATCATGTGACCTTTGACAGCTTGTTCTACTGCAGTTCAGTCTATATATTTAATGCCTGCTTCCTTCTTACATTTTATTGTTTATGTCTACAATACAATAAAAGACTCATGGCATGGCTGCAGCTGGCCTGTGTGAGCTTATTTGAATTCACAGAGCTGTGGAGTTAAAAATTGCAGTGTAGGTATTTGAGGAAAGGCTGGAGCCAGGAGTCTGAAGCTTTACAAGGCAGGGACAATCTCAGAGCCCAGCATCCAGCCTGAATCTGACTGTCTACACTGCAGCTTTTAGCCCTGAGACTCGTATTTTTATTGCAATGTAGACATACCAGTTCTGTCCTCTGATGAGCACTGTAGTGCATGTCTAATTCCATGTGCATCCTAGGCCAAGGGAAATAGAAGGAATTTATGTGGTTAGGGCCCTCATTTATGTGAATGCAATTTTCAGTAGGAAAAACAAAGTGCAGAACTTGTACTGTAACTCTCATTAGCTTTGATAGCCATTGACTGGATTAAAGCTTCCACATATCAGCTCTAGAAAGTACTAATGTTCTTATGTCTGAAGCCATGTGTAAGTCTTATTTTCCTTTGATTCATCTGTCAGAAGTGCACTAGATTAAATATGTGGTTACTAATACATGTATTAAATATGGCATGTTCTGTGATTGATTGCTCGTTTGGGTCATAATCTCATTTTGCAGACCTTACTTTTCCAAACCTCCAAATGATTTCCAAGGAAGATATGACTGAGTAATGACTATGGCACTATCCCGGAAAAGATTTATGCACATGTTTAACTTTACATAGTGTGAATAATCCCATTGACCTCAACGGGATTATTCACAGTGTATAAAATTAAGCAGTTACCTAAGCACTGCAGGATTGTGAGTGGAACACATTTTATAGACTGTCTGTGTCTGGCAAATGAGGGTGAATGAAATTTTACTCGAAGCTACCTGAGGCTTTTGTAGAATTATGCTAACTGCTATAAAATATTTTAGCACAAATCAT
Source organism: Rafetus swinhoei (assembly GCA_019425775.1). Taxonomy (NCBI): domain Eukaryota; kingdom Metazoa; phylum Chordata; order Testudines; family Trionychidae; genus Rafetus; species Rafetus swinhoei. Next base: position 48,743,602 of record CM033430.1, on the reverse strand, counting down.
ATGACACACATGTTGAGAACATATTTTATAGTGATATTTACCCATATGACTCTGTCATTATTTACATAATATTACAGTATTACATCTTTTCCAGGAGATTGTATACTCATTGTATTTGTATATTCATCAAATATATTTTACTTAGTGATGTGTTTTGATTCAGGAGAAAGTGAGCTTTAATAATTGAAATATCTATTTTAAAAAGTGGTATTTGATTATTTGATAACAAGTCATAGTCAGTATTCTTAATGTGATTCTGTAGAACTCATATCCAGAGTTATGCTTTAAGGCATAAGACAATCTCTAGTTATTGGTGTTCAGGGAGATACATGCCTGCCCACAGATTGACAACTGCCTACTATGGGGTTTCCACTTTAAAGTATCTTATACAGGCCACTGTTGATGAGAGAATACTGGACTAAATGAACAATTGGTCTGATCCATTATAATAGTTCCTATATTCCTATCTGAATTAATAGGTGATCTGCCATAGGGAAGGATAAATTTCAGCAAGGAACATTCAATATGAATTGAAGACATTGCTTGGTGTATGCATTGTAGCAACTGCCTGCAGCTCATTTCAGTAATCAGTTTGATAGTTTTAAATGTCATATTCACAGTGTTTTTGAAGTCCATGAAAATTCTGAGATGCAAGCAATGTAGTAGTTATCCTAAGTTTGCATTTAGGGCTCCAATTCAGCAAGGTACTGAATCAAGTGTTAATATTTGAATCTGTAAGTAGTTTACATACATACTTAAATACCTTGCCAATCAGGGTCTTAAATGTTATGGTGATGGCTATTCTAAGTTAAACAAATGCCCAATAGCTTAAGATAGATAAAATAGTACAATATCTTCTTATAATGTACAGCAGTCTAAGCATTTTGACATATTCCTCTTTACTTTGGATGGTTTCCTGCTGTGATTTTAATATCTGGATGGTTTATTAACATAAACACAATCTGTTGTTTTTAACTAATTGTTTTTTTATTTGTCTCCATTAAATTCATCAGTGGGTATACACTTTAGAGTGAACTTTTCTTGGTAGTAAATAGGAGAGCCAGTTTCCTATTATCAGTTCATACTATGATATATTTGAAATTTTATGTATATTTCACATCCTTGTTTGATGCAGAGATGATGCATTTCCCTGTAGTATGTGTGTGTACGTATGCATGTGTGTGTGTATAAATTTCAAACATGCGGCCCTTGCAGGCAAAGAGTCTAAAAAAATTATTGGGTGGCAGGATTTGACTCTGGCATGTGCTTGCTTTCTCTAGCCCCAATTCCCCATTGCCACATACCAGACTTGGTTTTCATTTTTCAGATATGTACTTTTTATACGAAAATATAAATACCATACTAGTTTTCATTTGTGGCTTTAAAGTACAGTAACTTCATAATGAAATAAAGCTATTAAATGATAGTTGAGCATTAAAATATGTCTTGTCTTCTTCTAGCCTGAAACTTTTGAGCATCTTTTTATCAAGCATCCTGAAGCAATATCATTTGGGCCTTTTCCGGAACCAGAAATAGTTTTGGAAGACATCAATGTTGCTAACGCATTGAAAAGTGAAGACAAGCAAGATTTACTAACAGTTGATTCAATGTTCACAAAGACTCAAGACTCTGAGCATGACTCGGCTTGTTCTAGCAGCCATTTCAGTAATAGCCTTTCTGAAAGTTCCCATGATGACAGAGTCAGTGAAGGAATTACAAGACAGTCCAATATTAAGTATGCTACAATTATTAGTCACTGCAAATCAAGTGGGCTTTATGAACAGCAAAAGAATCTAAGTGGTTCATGTAATGGATGCTTGCTAGGTGAAGATTCCTTAGTTACAGATCCTTTCTCTAGATCTTGGGAGGTGGAGAATTGTGCATTTCTAATATTACCTGAGCAACAGCTGAGCCAACCCAGCAAAACTATATCTCTTTCCGTTGTTTCTTCTGAGGGTTTTTCAGAACCTTCAGACCATGATGAGACCTTCAGTGATGGAGACAGTCCTGAAAGAAGCCTGTATTACTTAGGGCTAACATCAGTTAAGAAAAATGAAAATGATATTTTTTTAACAGAAAATTCTAGAGTGATGTGTCATCTTCACACAAATGATGTATTCAAAGACATGGGGTTTCTTCAGGATACTTCTTCTGATTTAAATCCCTTTATCAAAAATAGTCTTACATATGAAAGCTCTGTTAAAACCTTCATTCCGTACATGCCTCAATTTCAGGCAACTAGAATTAAACTGCAAGAGACAGCGGAGACCAAACGTAAGCTATAACAACATAGTCCATATTTCTATCTGATTGCTGCTGTTAATATTTTTCTGAAGGGTCAGTATCTCCCACTCCCTGTCCCTGCATCTCTCCCTCAGGAAACTCTTAATGTACTGGACATGCAGTGTCCACATTTTGAAGTTGGATGCCTGTGCCTACATTTGAGTGATATATAAATCAGCACTTTGGACCCACAGAATTCCACATATTATTGGCCTGATTAAAACCTCATATCGGGGCTTTCATTTCACTGTTTCAAGTTAACATCTGGTACGTAATTGGCTATTTGTGGTGCCTACTCTACATGCTGCTTCAGCCGTGTCTCGTTGTGGACACTCATGTAAGAAAACTGGTTTTGAAAGCTCCTTAGACAAGGATTCCAAAGGAGGCATTTCATTTAAACGTACCTTTTGTTAGGTCAGATCCTAGTGGAAAGCCCATCTTGGAGCCAAGCCGTTGGCAGCTTTATAGCTGTCCTGGACATGGCTACCATACCCCTTCACTCCTGGGAGAGGGGAGCCCATTGTAAGTGGGGAATGGGCAGTTCCCCAGCACCAAAGACCAGCAGATAACAATCCCAGCATATGGTTCCAAAGGGCCCATCTGGCAATAGAACCACAACTCTCAGTAGAAGTAAGGATGAAGGCAGAGACCAAACACGTTTAAAAAAGCTCTGAGATGGCAGCATTCTCCCTTCGCCAACTTCTACGTGCTGCAGCAGCAAAGGGTTCAGAGTTATTGCTGTCCTGAGGCTGGAGTACACCATGCTTCCCCAGCTGGAGGGGGAAGCTGATAGCGAGCTGCCTTGTAGGGCAGCGTTTCTTAAAGTGTGTTCCATGGCACACTGGTGTGCCGCGAGGCAGTCGGAGGTGTGCCGCAGAGAGAACAGAAAAAATTCTGCTCCCCGCTGCCTGCAGAGCCTGTAGACAGCTCCCGCTGCAGCTGTCTCCCCTTCCCCCCCAGCCCGCAGGATGGCCCCTGTCCCACGGGGCCTCCAGTGCTGCGCAGCCTCCATCTCCTCCACGTGTGCAGGCGGCAGCTTTTACAGCAGCCGCTGCTGCTGGGAGGGGGAAGGGTGGCCGGAGCTGAGGAGCCGCTCCCGGACCTCAGCGTTTTAAAATTGCCGCCTGTGGGGAACCCGGTTCAGGCTCTGCTCCCCACCCCACCTGGGGTGCGCTCGGCCTTTGCTGCTCCTCCCCTCAGGGCGCGCTTGGGCTCTGCTGCCCCCCCCCCCACGCGCTGCTGCTCTCTCTCCCCTGTGCCCCTCCCCAGCCTGCTGGGGAAGTGGCAGAGTTTAATCTGGCTGGGACGGTCAGGGTTTCTACTCCCCACCTCCCCGCCCTGCCAGCGGGAAGCCTGGCCTGATGATGCAGTTGCGCTGGGTTCCCCGCTGCATTGGGGGGGGGGAAGGGGAACTGAGCTCTCTACCTCCCTCCCCCCGAAGAACAAGAGCATGCTCCCTGGAGGCTTTCTCTGCTGCAGCAGGGTGCCAAGCCAGGTAAGCGTCCCCCCCTCATGCCCAGACCTGCACCCAACCCCCCCTCACTCCCCTCCCTCTGCCAAGACCCCGCATTCCCAGCTTGCTCTGACACCCTGCCTCAAGTCCCCTCCTGCACCCTCCCTCCTGGCCAGACACCCTGCCCCAATACCTGCTCCTCACCAGACATTCTTCCCCAAGACCCCTCCTTTACCCTCCCTCCTGGCCAGACACCCTGCCCCGAGACTCTCCTCTACCCTTCTTCCTGGCCAGACACAAGACCCCTCCTCTACCCTGCCTCCTGGCCGGACACCCTGCCCTGAGACCCTCCTCTACCCTCCCTCCTGGCTAGACACATGACCTTATTTAGCATTTGTTTATTATTATCCTTCCTTTTTGTGGTCTACGTTTTCAGCTCCATGTAGCAGACTGTTATTAGGGCAGTCTTCCTGGGGGGGAGGTCGCGCATTTTGACCCCCAGGTTTTTTTGGTTTTTTTTGCTCAACAAAAAAAATCTTTGTTGTTCCCCATTAAAAAAAATTATTGTTTGGTGTTCCTCAATCTTAAAAAGTTTAAGAAACATTGCTGTAGGGAGTATGACCTGCTTGAGCCCTCCCGCTTGCATGAACAGCTCTGTAGTGCTGAAATGCAATGGTGGAAAAAAGTCCTCTTGGGGACATTTCCACATAACAATGGGCTGTCCAAAGGAGAAGCCATTTGTTCAGCTAACTGGTTTGGTAACAGGGAGCCAGGTTTTTGTGGTGGGGGGAACACACACATGTATGCGCACTGTCCTGGCTGGAGGGGTCTCGCTGGCCAATGCCAAATATGTCTTCGGCACCTCCACAGACCCCCAGAGCAGCCAAGAAAATTAAAAGCAGGGGTGGTGGTGGTGGTGGGGAGAGTCCGTCACCTCAAACAAACAAACGGCAGAGGAGCTGCTGTACAGTGCCCCCCACCCGATAGTCAGCAGCTCGTGAAATTGCCCTGCTTACTCACTGTGTGTATGCACACTTGTACGTACGTGTAGAGAGTACATTTACCACTGAGCAGTAAAGCACTGCTCCCAGTTATATATGTGTCTATAGCAGTGTTTCTCAATCTTTTTTTTTTTAAAGTACTCCTTTAAAAAATAAATTATAAGTACCCCCAGTACCTACAGTTTTCAGACACATTTTTTTTCTACCACTGCAACACATTTGTTTAAACAACTTAATTGTAGTCGGGCGGGTAGTGAAATTTTTGGGTGTAAAAAGTACAAAAATAATAAAGCGCTGTAAAATTTAAAACAAAAATTCGGTTTTCTCCAAATTTCACTTGTGTTGACGTACCCCCCAGACTTCTCTCAAGTGCCCCTAAGGGTACTTGTACCACTGGTTGAGAAACACTGTTCTGTAGTATGAGAGCTCGCCTTCATCTCAGACTAGTGTGGTAAGAGCTCCCTTTTCAATTTAAATACCTTTATGCAGGGCCGCCAATGGGAGGGGAGATCAAAGGGGGCAATTGCCACTGGGCCTAGCAATTTAAGAGGCTCTGGGCCACTGCTACTGTAGCAGCAGCTGGAGCCTGGACCCTTTAAATTGCCTCCGGAGCCCTGCACAGCATGGTCTGGGCAGCACTGAGGGCTGGCTGCCTCTAGTCCTGCCCCTTCTGCCCAATGCCATGCCCCATGTGGATGGGGGTCAGAGCTGAGCTGAGCCTGAACCTCCCCACACACACAACCCAGGGCCCAGTAGAGTCTGTCTCCAGCCCTGCTTTTATGTATAATACAATGCTTCTGTAGAACCAGTGCACCCCTTCACCACGCTTATTTATGTTGGGTGGTGTTATACACAAACCCCTACGCAGTTATTCTGGATAATAGTGAGTATACACTGTTTAGATGGGATCTGCATTACATTGAACATGTGAAAAAGAAGCCAGAGCTATAGCAGTCATTGTTTTTAAAAAAGTTAAGGGAATTTATTTCTAAGTAAATTTTTGAAAGTGAGACATTTCTCAGCATAGGTGAAGGTTCAGGCCTCGCTTCCGTCATCCTGTCCCTTCTACCTAAAAATGAAAGCACCTACCACAAGGGGCAGATAGTTACAAGGAAACTATATCTGTTAATCAAGTGAAAGTGTGTTAAGTAGTTCACTAGTGTATAAAGCATCGCCAACTGTAAGAGAATGCATCAGTGGCTAGCTGGCCCGTACACGGGATCGGGGGGAGGGACATTACCCCATTGGCCCAGTGATTCAAAGGGACCAGGGGCTTCTGGCTGTTGCAGTGGCAGCAGCTCGAGCCCCAGGCTTTTTAAATTGCTGCTGCAGCGACACACTGCACTCTCCATGTGGGTCTGAGGGCTCTGGGGGGAGGGGAGCACACTATGCTCCAGGCAGTGCGGAGGGCTGGCTGCCCCAGCTCCACCCCTTCTGGGAGCATGGAGCCAGCCCCTCCCATCTTTCTGAGGGGCTCGTGGAAGCTGTCAGCATCCCTTTTGGCTAGAGATACACATTTAATGCAGTAAGGGAACAGGAGTCAGATTTCTTGTAGAAGTCTTTATAGCCTCACCATTTGTGTATTTTTGCCTAGGCAAAATAATGCACATGGAAATCAAATGGACACACTTTTTGGAGGTCCCTTTTGGAAAATGAGGCTGTAATTGTGAAGGTACCACAATATATCATTGAATTTCAGTCCATTTCATGAGACCCCATTATAGAAAAGCAATGTTAAGAAGCTAGTGTGGTCAAATGGCAAACTAGTAAAGATTGGGAGCCAAAGTGTCCTTTCTATAGATTTAATTCTACTGGGATTAAGAGTCTCTGTGTGAGCTCAAAATAGTCACGTCACCTCACCTCTTTATATATTGAACCCAGCTGAAAAAGGGTAAGAAGTAGGGACTCTGAGAAAACAGGGCATTATGTCTCAACTGAATTTTCTATGCTAAATTACAAAACAAAAATCCAAACTTATTCTTAAACCAAATATGTATTTTCTATTTATAATGACTAATTATTTTTATACTGAGAATTTTTCAGATAGTAATTATTTACTAAGCAGTATTCAAATATGTAAGGGTGTTAAGTTTAGGTATTATTCCAAAATTTACCCAAAAGCAACATAAGAACAACAAAAATGTTGAGTTATGTAGCAGAACTTTATTTAACTAGGATATGCTAGAGAGTGAAAGAGCTCTGAGCAAAGCTTTATGTTTTCAAAGGTAACTGGTGATTTTGGGTGCTTCCATTTCGAGGGGCCTCATATGACACCTGAAAGAGGTCTGATGGTCAGAGAATGGGGTGCCTTGTGCTTTCTGAAAATCTCAGGTTGAGCACCCAAAATCTCTAGTCACTTGAGAATTTAGGCAAAGTCTTGTTGCAAAGCTCACTGAGGTCAATGGGCTTCTATTGACCAGTGACCTTTTGGTCTGGCTCATTGATGTGCCTTAAGGATTCAGTCTTATATGTGGTGTTAGACACGGGAATTTAAAGATAACATTAGTAAAATAAATGAAAAGCTCTTACTGACATCCATGTAAATATATCAGTCTCCAGCTGCCCGGTTAGATAACACATGAGCATTTCATCACTTGAGTGACAAGCAGCCCTCAGTGTTACAATGCAGCCCTTCTGACTGCTATTCCTGCAAATCCTGCATCTTCCTTCATACCTTCTGAAGGCCCCAGGCAGTGAAACCTGTGTGGTTCTGCTAAGTGGAGGGAACCCGGCATAGGTTCAACATGCATCCCAGGCTACGTCTACACTGCGGGGTTTTTGCGGAAGAGGAAATGCAAATGGAGTGCTCATTTGCATATCTTGCGCTCTCATTTGCAGATCTTCTTCCGGTCCTTTTTGCGGAAGAGTTTTTTTGCCATAAAAAGCCCTGTGTAGACGGGGCCATTTGTCGGAAAAAAAATACCCTTTTGCGCAAGATCCCTTATTCCTCAAAAAATGAGGTTTACAGGCTCTTGCGCAAAAAGGTTTTTTTTTCCCCAAAAAGGGCCCCGTCTACACAGGGCTTTTTATCACAAAAACCTCTTCTGCAAAAAGAATTGGAGGAAGATATGCAAATAAGAGCATGAGATATGCAAATGAGTGTTCCAGTTGTATTTCCTCTTCTGCAAAAAACCCTCAGTGTAGACGTAGCACCAGAGTACAGTGGAGCCCGGCTCTGTGAGGACTTCCTATGCTCCTGTGCAGCATGAATTGGATTGGGGAGAAGCAGTTGCAGGTCTGGTAGAGCCACGAGTGTTTGCTTCCTGTTCAGCCAGGATGTAGGAAGTGTTGTGAGCTGCTGCAGGCTAGCAGTGTAGTAAATGCTACAGAGCAACTGCAAAACAGTGTGGGTGAAGGATCCTTTTCCATCCCAGCCCAAAAGAATCGCCTGCTGCAAGCTGTGCTGCTCTGACTTGATGCTGGAGGCAGAAGGGATTCAGTTCATTGCAAAGACTGCAATAAGAGAAATTTGAAAAGATGTGTGTATCTCATTGTTTCATTTGGTTTGCAACTCTGGCTATTGTCCAAAATTTTCATAATACCAAAGCTAGCTGGTAGCATTTCAAATAAATGAAGAGCTACTGCATTTTTGCAAATCCTAATGGTGACCACTGCTCTGAGAGGCTCTGATCCAGAAAAATGTGTAGCTTTATGCATGTGAATTATCCCATTGAACGTCAAAGAGTCTAAAGGGTTTTCCTGGAGTGGACCCTAAATCAGAAGGGATTCTCCTGGTTCTGTGAACATGTGCATCATAGAATCAGTGAGTTGAGATGTCTACCACTGATCTTGTTTGGATCAGTATGAAATAACATGGCTAAGTGCTGCTGCAATGAACATTTCCAGTGTAGAATCATCACACCCTCCACGTGGCCCTTCATTCTGCAGCCTCCTTAATTTCCTTCCCTGCAATGCCTCTAAACTCAGAACACTGTGCCCTTCCATTTATGTTACTTGGCTAATTTTGCCACCCAGAATGCTCAAATGAAAGTGGAGGCTTGGAAGCATTTGGGGGCCTGATTTTTCAGAAATGGTCAGAGGTTGCAGCTCCAGTTCAAGTCGGTAGGCATTTCAAGTACTTTGCACCTCTGAAAAATCCAGCCCTTATTCTGGGGCACTTTTTGTGGTCACAGCCATCTTCCCTCTACCCAACTGCGCATAACAACTGCCATCCTTTAAAAATTAACTGCTTTGGTGTTTGCAGAATTCTGTACAACTAGTGAAAGAAAATTGTGAGTGCCTTTATTTAATTGTGGGGAGGGAGCGCAAGCTTGTATGGGCAGCCACTGTACAATTTATACAATTTTTAATCCCTTATTTTGTGTATTGAACGTTTTATCCCTTTTTGCTAAATCAGCCTCCAAACCACCTCTAAATTCCTATGTTTTTGATGGCTCAAATTGATTCTTTCCCTGGCCTTTGTGGGGTAAGGCAGGAGACATCTGTACCACCCCATTTTATTACATGACATCTGCAGCTTCATCTGTATAAAACATTCGATCCCACTCTTTATCGCTACACTCTTCTGTGAAAAGGAAACACCTGCATATCCTAGATCTACCATCTGCTACTCTCTGCCTCTGCACTCCTTTAATCTCCTGTAATTTATTGCTGCTATGGCTGGCAGTGTGTAGCATTGCTTTGACAGTGAGGATTAAGAGTTGGCAGCAGTTATATCATTCTTTTCTTGAAATCTAATGAGTCTCCTTCAATCTTTCCTCATTCTGTTGTACTTTAACAGAAATTAGATATCAGTCATGTCACCTCAGATAATTGTTTTTTAAATTCATCCTTTTCTACATTAACAACAGCTTCACAAAATGTAACATGCCTGGGATTGACAATATATTCATTTTAAGTGTGAGCAAAATCATTAGTGTCTTATTAATTACAAGGATGGACAAGTGGATTTTGTGCATAAGCAGATACAGTTATGAAATATTTTGGAGGGATGATTCACCATATTACTCAGAATAGAGAGAACTGTAAAGAGAATGACATAGAAAGTCAAGGGAGAGTCTACTGGTATTTTCTTTGACGGTTGGTTGGTTGGTTTTGCTTGATTCTCTGTGTTCTACTCTACAGAATTCTGGACCAGTCAGCTGAATGATCGTCCATTTATGGGCCAACTGTACATTTCAGATAGTCATTTTTCTTTATCTCAGGATAGAAGTGTGATCATCAGAGATTTGGGGTCAGATTCACCTCTATAAGTGAGCACAACTCCACTGAATAATGCAGTTGCTCCTGTTTATGCCAGTAATGAGAATTTGAACCTTGATCTTCAAAGTGCAAATCTGTTGGCCCATAGTCTACAAGTTGCATTGAAGTAATATTTGCAAGTATGCTTTTTGGGGAGGGAGATTCTGGATTTCATTTGCACATACAACAATGGAAGTTAAATACCCTACAAATATACATATACCTTAACTTAAATAGATTCAACTGCTGGGTTAGGGACATATAGGAAATTGAAATCCTGTATTGGTTGCATTGGGCCAGATCTTTCAACATGTTTAAGTTTAAGGAATAGCTGAAGTAACACCACAGAGACTAGTGTACAAGGGTTATGTCCTCAGGCCTAGTCCCTGAGGAGAGGTGGAGGGGACTCTTATCACATCACCCATCAGTGGAAGGATGCATCTTCCCAAGTTGTGAGGAGCCATGAAGGTGACTGACATGGAAAAAAGACAAAATATTCACGCAAATATGTTTCCTGCTCCATCTCTCTCCTCCTGAGCAGAATTTCCTGGAGTCTGACCCCTCTTTCCTTCTATTAGCCATGGGAAGTTACTGTAGGCCAAGGATAATAGAAAGATGGGGGCAAAAGAGATGGTCAGCAGGGGGAGCCAGACATCATCCTGTGGGGAACTGGGTGAATGGGGCAGAGAAGGAGGGTTGCTGAGAGACGGAATTCTCTTCTGCCGTCTTCAACATACATTTTCTTCCCCTAGTTGCTAGTATCCCCCAGTCAGCATATATAGATCTTCAGTAAAGTAGACCCCTGAAAATCAATCAACCCCGGTTAGGCAGCCATCTACATTCAGAGAAAAGACAGAGTCCCCTCCAAGAGGAATGGAAGGATCATGGCTGTGGAGCACAGATGCACTGCAGAGATTCTTTTGGGCACTATTCCACGGATATACCATAAGCTATGACTTGACCCAGCAAAAGGACAGCACGAGTTACTGGCAGTAAAATACTCTCCTCTCAATATACCTCAACTTGTGCTAAAAATAATTGAGTTTTAACTCCCTTCATTTGACACTGCTAAAACTGCCAATAAGATTGCAAATTCTGGAGAGTGATTTTTGTGCTGTGGTTACATATCCATCAGGAAAGCCTTTAGTTTAAATTGGTAAACATGAGCACATCTATGACTTCTGAAGTAAATAACTATACAAGCTAGAACTGAAGGCTTGCAAATTAATTCTGAATAGCATTTGAGAGTATAGCCCAGTTAGGTTAAAATTATATTAATTGAAGGTGGCATTATTACTGTTACGGGTCATTTGCTTGTAAAGGTTAGGTGTCCATTTTATTTTTGTATTGCAATTGATATAAGTAATGAGAATCATTTAGAATAACAAGAATAGCTTTTTCGTATATTCTGTATATTTGTGGATTATTAGCCTGTTCAGTTTGTCATTCTTTTGTCTAATTACCCCTAGCTTTGAATATGCAATAGAATGTTGGGGCAGGTGATGGTTCCTTGTCAAAGCGGTGAACTAAATTTTTTATGTTGCTTTCACTTAGAATATTTTCAATTATGTGAGTGATTATTTCTTGCTTCTCAGAATGTTACTTTAAACAGTGCTTTCTAACAATGGCAGAGTAATTTTGTATATATTTTTGTGAATAAAATGTTTATTGTTGAAGTTATATTTAAATGCTTGGGTGTATTATTTAAATAAAAGAGAAGAGCCACCTTTAGAATGTTACTTTCCCAGCATACATAGCTCACCCAACTTTGAAAATGACAGAGACCCTGTAATCTATATAGCCCTTCAAAGTATAATCTCATCCAGTGGCTGTGGATCACCTCTGCTGGACACCCAATCTTGAATCTTGTACTTCTTCTATGGTAACTACCTCTTGATTATATAGAAAAAGACTTTATAGGGCAGAAGTAAGGAAATGAGATATAAAGAAACAAACCAAAACACTACCTGCCTTTAGTACAGTGGGTGAGGATGTTTGGTTACATTCTTTTATTTCATATCATCTGCTTTAATTTCCTCTTATCTTGGTGCAGGGTTTTACCAGTTCTGTCCTCACTGCATTCTGCTCCAACTGCTTTAATTTCTCCACGTCGCTTTGCTACTTGGTCGTAGCCTCCCGTGTTTGCTACCTTTTCCAGTTTTTGTGCCATCCACCAATTTGGTTATGGATGAATTTATTCTAAAGACCCAAATCAGTTGTACCACACCCAGAGCGCTGCTTGGATTTGTTTGATTTACCTCAATTGCTGTCTTTTAGTTTTAAAGTCTATTATAGTTACTCTGAGAGATAGGACAAGGTGTTTTTAATGCAATCTACCAGACAACCACTGAACTTTTTTTTTCCTTTTTGGCTCACGTAACTCTAATACAAGAGTTTAGTGCAATTATAGATAGATACAACAAAACAAAATTATTGCTGGAGGGCTCATAATAGATCCTATGTGTCCACTGAACGATCACTTGGGTAAACCTTGGACTTATACTATTATTAATCTTGCCTTGTAACTGAAAACAAGCAAAAAACAGAACTGTAGAATAGAGAATGTTTATAGCTCCAGTTAATAATTTTTCTGGCATGTTTCTCCTATGTGTGTTTTATTACATTGCCATCTAGTGGCAGCTTAATTCACTCTGTAGTGCACAAAGTTCTGTGTGAAAGAAAAACCCCACCTACAGTGTAAAGCATTTCACATTTTCTTTTTGCTCCAGAAGGGGAGGAGGACATTCTGTACAGCCAGATTTCCTTCCAGTGCTGGGAATTTTCCACGCAAAACCTGTGCACTGCTTAATTCTAGCTTACTGCAGTTAAAGTATATAGGTCAGTGGTTTTCAAACTTTTTGCCCCATGGACCACCTGGCTCAATGTAAACCTTTCCACGGACCACCAGTTGCTAATGGAAACTCACTTTTAATTACATAATTACTCCTGGGCCATTTTGTTAGTGCTGCAGCTAGGGAGAATGATTTAATTTAAATTATTAAACAGATTAAGTATTTTTACTTTCTCCTGTTAGTTTATCAAACTACATTTTAAATAAAGTAAAATATTAATTCATGTCCAACACAAAAGGTTTCAATGTTTTCTTCATTTATGGCAGGTGTGGGGAACCTTTTTTGTGTCAGGGGCCACTGACTCAAAGAAAAATCAGTTGGGGACCACACAAGTGAGATGCAAAAAAAACTCGTCCAAAAACCCCCAGCTGAGACCTCTCACTCCTCTGACACTCCATCCCTTTGGAATGAGGGGAAGGGACAGGAGGATTGAGGTTCAAGGCTTCCCATAGGCCAGATTTACTTTTCTGGGGTTCCGGAGTTGGTGGATTTTATGGTCTCCCTTAGGCTCTCAGGTGGGGGCAAAAAATGAGGGGTTCATTGTGCAGGACAGGGCTGCCAGTGAGTGGGATAGGGATGGGGTACGGGATCTGGGAGGAAGGTGGGGTGCAGAATGGGGAGAGGTTGCAAGGTTTGGGTGGGAGGTAGGTGCACAAGCAGGCTGGGAGTAGGGTGTCTGGCCGGGGTAGGGAGCGGGAGCAGGAGCAGGAGCAAGGGAGATGCAGTGTGTGGCCAGGTGGGAGGATACAAGGAGCAAAGGTGGATGCAGGAGCAGGGTGGGGGTAGGTGTCTGGCCAGGAAGAAGGGTGCAGGAGTGGGCTTGGGATAGGGTGTCTGACCAAGGGCAGGGAATGCTGGGGAATAAAGCTGGGGGGCTGAGGGGTTCAGGGAGATGGGGGGCAGGGTGCCCATGGGAATATGGCTGGGGTCAGGGTGGCTTAGGGGGGTTTCAGAGAAATGGGGGGGAGGTCTCTGGGGGAGGGGACACAGGGATGCTGGGCACGGCGAGGCAGAGGTGGGTGACCATGGAGTGTCCAGCTCTGCTGGAGCTCGGGTCCCGTGGGGGGTCCAGTCTATGGCGCCTTTGGGGGGCGAGTGCCATGGTGGCTTGGCCCCTCTCTCCAGACAGAGTCCCCATGGGTGCAAAGCCCTGAAGGATCTGAGCTCCCACCTGAGTCCTGCGTGTGTGGGCTCCTCAGCCCCAGCGCTGCCTCCTCCCACCGTTGCCAGGTGCAGCGCAGCCAAACCTGCTGCCGGGGGAAGAGGGAGGGCGCTGGCCACTTGCTCACCATGAGAGCCCACCCCGCCCGGCTGGCCCCGCACAGCCCAACCTGCTGCCTGCCCCCATGGGAGTAATTGCGGGAAGTGCCACTGTTACCACAGGCGAGGCAGTCACCCAGCAGCAGGCGGGACTTTCCCATGGGGGGGGTGTGCTCCTCCACCGGTAGCTCCGGGCGGTGCATGTGGGGGGTGAGTTTGTTTTCTTCACCTCTCCTCCCTGCCCTCCACGCGCCCTCCAAGCCGGAAGCCAGAGCTGGTGCTGCAGCCTCGTGGCTGTGCACTGACTACAAGGCTCCAGCAGCAGCGCGGGCTCCCCTCTGCGTGAGGAAGGTGGGTGGCTGAGCTCAAGCTGCCGGCCACCTGGGAGGCAGCCATGTATGACCACACTTAGAACCACTGATGTAGGTGCACGTTTCTACATAGCAGAGGTAGGCCAGGTAACATGATGAACTGCAACATCTTAGACACTCCCTTGTAAATACTAAGAGAGTTACCTTTAGCCCAAACAACAACCTTGAATCCTAGCACTCCTAAGTGTGAGCAATGTTTGGACATGAACATCACAGCTCAGACCCCCGCTGCTTAGTTGTTATGTCAACACACCACTGTTGTTGAAAACTCTGAGTGGGTGCAGAAAAGTACTGTTCTGACCTTTTAGAGGACATAAAGCATCTTGAGAGCATGTTCTGAGAACAATTTCAAAATCACCCATTCCCTTTGGTGAAAAAGCTGGACCAATTCTTGAGCACCCAGTCTCATGCTATATTAGTCATATGTTTGTCATCCCTCATACGAAGCACAATGGAAAAAAGACTGAAATTTACAGCAGCCCAGCCTCCTCTGCATCAACTGGTGCTGTGTTCTCCCAAATCAGGGTATGTCCACACTACAGAGTTTTGTCGGAAAAACGCCTCTTTTTCTGACAAAACTTGAGTTACGTCCACACTGCAATTGCGTTCTTTTGAAAGTAAATTGAAAGAACAGAGGGGTTTTCCCAACAGTGGTACAGCTGCTCCCTGAGTTACGAACAAGTTACGGACCAACACTTGGTCCGTAACTCGAAGGGTTTGTAACTCGGATCCCATAGAATTACTTGGTGACCGCGCTGTGCGTAAACGAGGATCGCCGTTCGTCACTCGGATCCGCATTTATGACCGCTTTGGTCTTAAGTGCGGATGGTCGTAAGTGGAGGTGGTCGTAACTCGGGGAGCAGCTGTACTCCTTTTTCTACGAGGTAGAAGCCTTTTTCCAAAAGAGCTTTTTCAGAAAAAGGAGTGTTTGGATGGGGAGGAGAGTTTTCTTTCAAAAGAAGAGGCCTCAAGGAAATAACACAGGTGCCCTGGTGGACACTCCATCCATACTAATCACAACTCTATAGTTCCTGTTTCCTGCCAGCTCTTAATACTGCAGGCACCCTGGACAAGCCTTGTGGCAGGAAGCCGGCCTGAGAGCAGCACCCCTGACCACGTGGCTCTCCCTGCCACAGGCCTTGCCACCTATGGCAGAGCCACAAGCCCCCCGCATCCTCCCTGGCCCTCGCAGGGAGCAGCCCCAGGGGTCCCAGGACCCACCCAGGGAGACCAAGAGGCGGGCACCCTCCTGATCCAGAACAGAGATCCTGTCCCTCCTCAAGCTGTGGGGCAAGGAGGAAACATTGCAGGATCTCCGCTCCAAGCGCCGCAACACAGAGATCTTCAAGCGCATGGCCAAGTCCCTGGTGGAGTGCGGACACCACCCCGGACCTTGGAACAGGTCCAGAGTAAGGTGAAAGAGCTCCGTCAGGGATACGTGAGGGTCAGAGAGCACAACTCACGCTCAGGGGCAGGTCCTCACACCTGCCCCTATTATCAGGAGCTGCACCAACTCCTGGGGGGGGAACATCTTCCCCGCCCGTCGTCGTGGACTCCGGCCTCGAGACCCTCGTCGTTGCCCGGCCGGAGGTTACAGCAGAGGAGGACATGGGCCAGCAGGAGGAGGAGGAAGAGACGGACACAGTCACCCTGTTTCTGGAGCCAGTGCCTGTCAACCAGGACGTCTTCCAGGCCTCGTCTGACACCAGGGAAGGAACTTCAGGTGAGTGGTCTCAGTTGGTCACGCACACAGGGCGGGGCAGGCGGGCGCATGGGGCGGGGTGCGAGCATCACTCGTGCTACTTGGACTGGATATTGTGCTGCAGTCCATGCATGTGGCACGTGGACTCAGCAGGTAGTCCCTGAGCACGGGTGGGATCCTGCTGCCAGGCTCAGGAGAGGCCACACACACGTCTGGCCCCAGGCGGTGGGCCCTCCCCCAGCACCTGCCATGGCTGGAAGCAGGCCAGCCACAAGGCCACAGGAACGACCCCAGACACCCTGTGGAGTGCCACACACAGCATGCCTGCATGTGTGAGGCACCACCTGCTCCTGTGGGCAGCGGTGCGAGCCGCAGGTGTGTGTGTGGACCCCAGGGAGGCCAGGCTGCTCCCAGCTCCTCTGCCGCCCATGGGGTCCCACTGTGGCTGGACGATTCCCTTGCCTGCTTGTCCGTGGGTGGGGGGGGGAAGTGGGCATCATGGTCCCCTGGGCACCTCAGGGCCCCTGTGAGGCAGGGCCTACTGTGCAGGCCACACATGGCCTTGCTCCCGGGACATCCCCCTCCTCTGACCCGAGGACTGTTGGTTGCTGCTCACAGAGGAGGGCACGGCCTCAGGGACAGTGTCTGCATGGACGACTGACCGCCTCCCCCTCTTTGTGTTCTCCACAGCTGAATCAGTCAGGACTGAGGGGTGAGCCACGCCACCCGTGCCAGCTGCCACAGCCTGGGGGACCCGAAAGCGCACCAGGGTCCAGGAAGACCTCATGCACCAGCATGTCAGCATCCTGCGCAACATATAATAGACCCTGGTGCAGAAGATCCGCAAGGATGCTGAGTGGTGGAACCGTGCATGGGACCAGCTCATGCAGCGGTGTGATAGTATGTGTGCCATCATGAGAGAAATGATGGCACACCCACCTGCTGTCGCTCCTCCTGCCTACCACCCTCCTGCCCACCTGCTATGCCCATTCCCCGTCCCCCTGCCCACCATGCAATGCCTCTGCTTCTTCCCCAAGCAATGCCCATACCCCCTCCCCATGTGATGCCTATCCGCCCTCCTCCTGTCTCCCCTGCCATCCCTGACCCCACTCCACACACCCCTCCTGCCTACCCCACTGTGGTCCCTGGACCCACCCAACCCCAACTTCGACGAGGACCCCGCAATCAAGGTAGCACATCCAGCTGCCTCCCCTGCCACTCTGAGCCTCCCCCCCCTTCCCCGCCCACCTTTTTTTAATGAAAAATAAATACAGACTTCATTTTGTTGTAAACTAAACAGGTGTTTTTACTGAGAAGTCAGGGAAGGGGTAAAAGGAGGGGTTATGGTAGGAAAAGGATGGGGCAGCAAGCCAGAGGCCCCTGTTGGGGAGGCCCTGGGGAGACTTACTGGGGTTCTTGAGAGAACCTCTCCCTCAGGGCCTCCAGGATGCACACCCCGGCCTGATGGGCCTGGCGGAGGGCAGCTGTCCATGGCTGCTCAAAGGCTTGCCCTTCATGGCTGGCGTCTGCCCCTCACCCCAGGAGGAAGGCCTCCCCCTTCCTCTCCACAATGTTGTGGAGGACAGAACATGCTGCAACCACCTCGGGGATATTGTGCTCCCCTACATCCAGGTGGGTCAGCAGGCACCTGACCTACGCCTTGAGGTGGCTGAAGGTGCACTCGACCTGGATCCTGGCCCAGTTCAGGCAGGCTTTAAATTGGTCCCTGCTGGGGTCCAGGTGTCCATTATAAGGCTTCATAAGCCATGGCATCAAGGGGTAAGCCATGTCCCCCACGATGCACAATGGCATCTGCACGTCCCCAACTGCTAGTTCCCAGTGGGGTGGGAATGTGCCCGTCTCCAACTTCCTATAGAGGCTAGAGTTCCAAAACACGCGGGCATTGTGTGCCTTGCCCGACACCCGACAAAAATGTCCGTGAACTGTCCCTGGTGGTTCACCAGGGCCTGCAGCACCATGGAGAAGGAGCCCTTCCAATTAATATACTGGGCCGCTCGATGGTCCGGTGCGCAGATCGGTATGTGGGTCCCATCGGCTCCAGTGCATTTTGGGAACCCCAGGGCAGCAAATCTGGCCACGATTGGGTCCAGGTCTCCCAGGCAGATGACCCTCTGCAGCAGGATAGAGTTGATGGACCTCACAACCTGCAGACGGAGACAAACAAACACACAAAACAGAGAATAAAGAACTCTATAATTATGGGGGATTTTAATTACCCCCATATTGACAGGATACATGTCACCTCAGGAAGAGAAGTGGAGATAAAATTTCTCAATGGCTTAAATGACTGCTTCTTGGAGCAGCTAGTGCAGGAACCCACAAGGGGAGAGGCAATTCTCAATTTAGTCCTGAGTGGAGCGCAGGATCAGGTCCAGGAAATAACCGTTACAGGACCGCTTGGGAATAGTGACCATAATATAATAACATTCAACATTCCTGTGGTGGGAAGAACACCTCAGCAGTCCAGCACCCTGGCATTTAATTTCAAAAGGGAATTACACAAAAATGAGGAGGTTAGTTAAACAGAAATTAAAAGGCACAGTGACTAGAGCCAAATCCCTGCAAGCTGCATGGAAACTTTTAAAGACACCATAATAGAGGCCCAACTTAAATGTATACCCCAAATTAAAAACATAGCAAGAGACCTAAAAAGCATCACGTAGCTTAACCACCATGTAAAAGAAGCAGTGAGGGACAAAAAGGCATCTTTTAAGAAGTGGAAGTCCAATCCTAGTGAGATAAATAGAAAGGAACATAAACACTGTCAAATCAAGTGTAAAAATGTAATAAGAAAAGCAAAAAAGATTTTGAGGAACAGCTAGCCAAAAACTCAAAAGAAATAACAAAATGTTTTTAAGTACATTAGAAGCAGGAAGCCTGCTAAAAACCTGTGGGTCCCTAGACGATTGAACTATAAAAGGCGCAATCAAGGACGATAAAGCCATTGCGGAGAAACTAAATGATTTCTTTGCTTCAGTCTTCACGGCTGAGGACGTTGGGAGATTCCCAAATCTGCACCGTCCTTTGTGGGTGATGAATCTGAGGAACTGTCCCGGATTGAAATGTCATTAGAGGAGGTTTTGGAACAAATAGAAAAACTTAATGTTAACAAATCTCCGGGACCGGATGGCATTCATCCAAGGGTTCTAAAAGAACTCAAATGGGAAATTGCTGAACTATTATCTGTGGTTTGTAACCTATCCCTTAAATCGGCTTCCGTACCTAATGACTGGAAGGTAGCCAACGTGACACCAATATTTAAAAAGGGCTCTGGAGGCGATCCGGGCAATTACAGACCGGTAAGTCTAACTTCAGTACTGGGCAAATTAGTCGAAACAATAGTAAAGAATAAAATTGTGAAGCATGTAGAAGAACATAATTTGTTGGACAAAAGTCAACATGGTTTCTGTAAAGGGAAATCCTGTCTTACTAATCTATTAGAGTTCTTTGAAGGGGTTAACAAACATGCGGACAAGGGGGTTCCAGTAGATATAGTATACTTAGATTTTCAGAAAGCCTTTGACACGGTCCCTCACCAAAGGCTCTTGTGTAAATTACATGGCCATGGGATAAGAGGGAAGGTCCTTTCTTGGATTGAGAACTGGTTAAAAGACAGGAAACAAAGGGTAGGAATAAATGGTAAATTTTCAGAATGGAGAGGGGTAACTAGTGGTGTCCCCCAAGGGTCAGTTCTAGGACCAATCCTGTTCAACTTATTCATAAATGATCTGGAGAAAGGGTAAGCAGTGAGGTGGTAAAGTTTGCAGATGATACCAAACTGTTTAGGATAGTCAAGACAGAAGCAGACTGTGAGGGACTCCAAGAAGATCTCACCAAACTGAGTGATTGGGCAACAAAATGGCAAATGAAATTTAATGTGGATAAGTGTAAAGTAATGCACATCGGGAAAAATAACCCCAACTATACACAGTATGATGGGGGCTAATTTGGCTATGACAAATCAGGAAAGAGATCTTGGAGTTATCGTGGACAGTTCTCTGAAAACTTCCACACAGTGTGCAGCCGGTCAAAAAGGCAAATAGGATGCTAGGAATTATTAAGAAAGGGATAGAAAATAAGACCCAGAATATCTTACTGCCCCTGTATAAAACTATGGTACGCCCACATCTTGAATACTGTGTACAGATGTGGTCTCCTCACCTCAAAAAGATATTTTGGCCTTGGAAAGGGTTCAGAAAAGGGCAACTAAAATGATTAGGGGTTTGGAACGGGTCCCATATGAGGAGCGGTTAGCGACTGGGACTTTTCAGTTTAGAAAAGAGGAGACTGAGGGGGGATATGATAGAGGTATATAAAATCATGAGTGGTGTGGAGAGGGTGGATAAAGAAAAGTTATTTATTAGTTCCCTAAATAGAAGAACTAGAGGACACCAAATGAAATTAATGGGTAGCAGGTTTAAAACTAATAAAAGAAAGTTCTTCTTCACACAGCATGTAGTCAGCCTGTGGAACTCCTTGCCAGAGGAGGCTGTGAAGGCTAGGACTATAATAGAGTTTAAAGAGAAGCTAGATAATTTCATGGAGGTTAGGTCCATAAAAGGCTATTAGCCAGGGGATAAAATGGTGTCCTTGGCCTCTGTTTGTCAGAGGCTGAAGAGGGATGGCAGGAGACAAATCGCTTGATCATTGTCTTCGGTCCACCCTCTCTGGGGCACCTGGTGCTGGCCACTGTCGGCAGACAGGATACTGGGCTAGATGGACCTTTGGTCTGACCCAGTACGGCCGTTCTTATGTAGAATGAGAGAGGGGAGTGCCTGAGCCCTTGGGAGGTGGCTGCCCTCTACTCCTCCCCTCCTGTCCCCCAAACACCCCAGGAGCCACCCCCCATGAGGCCACCTCCCCCCCCAGCAATAGGGTTGTGTGAGGGCGGGACAGCACAATCCCCTGGGGACGGTGCTTCCCTCCACTCCACCCCCCACAGCCAGGCAGGGGTAGGGTGGAGGAAACTTTGCATGCTCCTCCCGTCTCCAGGCCAATCAGGCACTTCAAAGTGCTACATGCTCCTGGCAGGGCGGATAAAACTTCATGCGCTTCCCCCCCACCCCCAGGCCCTAATTGGCCTGGGGGCAGGGGAAGTGGCAGGGCCTCCGTGGGCCAGATCAACCAGCTTGGCGGGCCAGATCCGGCCTACGGAGGCCCTTTTGCCCACCCCTGCCTTTATCTTTATCCAGAGAATTTCACCTGATCTGACCCTCTCTTCCTTCTGGATCCCAGAACAAAAATATGTTATATATTCCTGATATATAATGCTACACCTCCTTTTTTATCCTGCCTCTTCTTCCTAAAGAAGATTAATAAGCCAATCATGAGACTTACCCCACCAAGTCTCTGTGATGACAACTGAGTTATAATCCATCTTATATATCCATACTTCCAGTTTTTCGTGTTTATTCACCACACTCCTTGCACGTGTGCATAGACATTTAAGATGCTGAGCAGATTCCTCCATTCATTTACCTCCTGCCCCTATTACCTTATTGTCAATATCTAGCCCTGTGTCACTTGCTCCTTTTGAATCTAGTTTAAAGTCTGCCTCAGTAGGTTGGCAATTCAGTTCTCTTCTTGGTCAAGTGAACCCCACCTCTTGCTAGCAGATCTTCCTAGAACAGCATCCCACCATGGTAAAGGAACCAGAAGCCCTCTTTTCTGACAAGGCTCTTTTTCTTCTTTCAAGATACACTGTACAGTATTTTCCCAGAATCAAAGTACCAGTTGGCCAGCAGGTGGCATGACGGAGTAGAACAGAAATAAAGAATGCTTCCATGTTAAACGTGCATACATTTTAGCTGATCTATCTGTCACTTAGAGAATCACACACCTGATTTATTTCATTTCCAGGATTTTAATGTTCTTAAGAATCAGACAAAAGGCACAAGCTTAAGATATTTTTGCTAGGCAATCACATCTCCTTCCCTGAGAAATGGACTCTGAATTTCTGTGGTAAATTATAGTAAGATCTATTTTACATGATTAAACCCCACAGCCTGCTTAGTGATTAAATCAATGTTCCATGTACATCTGATATAAACAGGGCAGGTTTTAGGTCCGGGCAAGCAGAGTGGCCATCCTGGGTGCCAACGTCCAGAGAGTGCCTGTGCTGAAGCAGAAAAACTGCCATCTAGCACAGCAGGGGTTAAAGAAAGCCTTTGGTCCCAGCTAGCCCCACCCCATTATACCTGCAGCCAATGCTGGGCCTGCAGAGGGGATAAAAGAAGGGAGCCTGTCTCACTTCAGGGCTGATAGGTAGAGAAGCAGGAGCTACCTGTCTCCCTGCCTGAAGAGAAGGAGCGCTGGCCTACCAGCAAACACTGGTTTCTTAGCCAAGGGAGTCTCTGGAGGAACCCCCCAGCATGGGAGGTAACTGACTGAACAAACCCCAGAGATACCTTGAGGCTTGTCCTCACCAGCTTGTAGCTGCCCTGCTTGTAGGAAGCCTGGGACTGCAGCAAGGTGCTGACAAGACACCATAGGGAGTGGAGTGGGAAGCAATCTGCCTGGTAGGTTGGCCTAGAGGGGGGCCCAACTGAATGGATTGGTAGGAATTAGTTCAGGGCAGTAGCGTCTGACTCCTTACCAGGAGGATTACTCAGGACAACTGACAGAGAGGCCAAAGGAGGGAACTGCCCTGGGGCTTGGTGATTTAAAAGTGCCCAGGGCTCCCAGCTCCTGCTACTGCAGCCACAGCAGCAGCAACCCTTTTAGATCTCTGCCAGAGCCACTGCTCTGTGGGCGGGGTAGTGCAGAAAGGGTGGAGGGAAGCTACCCCACAGCCTGCTCCTTCTGGGAGGGTCCTGAGCTGCCCCCTCCCATCTTTCCCAGCAGCCTGGCATTTCTGTCCTGAGCCCTGGGGATACTACCCTCTTTCCCCATTCAGGGGTTGACAAATACAGGATCTGGGCTGGGAGATGATGGGGAGGGAGGGCTTCAGTCTCCCTCTCCTCCTATCCCCACCCCACACTTTACCCAGCCTTAAAGGTTGAGGCCACTTGGCCAGAAGGATGCTGAGTACCTGGCAATCTAACCACTAGACTTCTTGATCCCCCAAGCCCTATTACAGTGCCACATTGTTGTGCTGCTCTGTTCTGCTGGGCTGCATGGTGTTGTTTCACTCATTGGCTGGGCATTCATTGGTTGCTTGCCAGCTGTGGAATCTGGCAAAAATGTTTTCTGCCCTGGCTCAGAATATGGTCAGGGCTTTGCCTGTATCTAACGCATTTTATTTAAGAAAAGTACTGCTCTTTACAGGACTCACTGACGGTTTATGACCAACAGAGAAGCTACAAGACCCTCGCTTTCTGCATAAGCACTTTAAAGAAAAAGCAGCTTAGTAAGAAAGATGACTAGGCAGAAAGGGGAGAACAGGGCCAAGTGAGTGGAGTTGGCTAACTTTAGAATTGTTAATAGTGGGCATTATTAATATTTAGAATTAGAAGTGGTTAGAAGTCCCACGTATGGGCCAGGACCCCACTGTGCTAGGTGCTGTACAAACATGGAACAAAAAAGACAGTCCCTGCTCCAAGATGTTTGTGCGCTAAGTACATTATTTCCCGTTAGTTACAATTGCTTTAAAATGTTTTTTTCCCCTGAACATTAAAAAAACACTCTTGATACTTTCCCTGTTTGTAGTAATAGGTGTCTGTGTAAATCTTAGGTCTAGGGCTGGAAGACCTAAAACTGAGTTCGCTGTTTTGTTCCTGCACCCCAATCCTGGGACTCTTATGCACAAGGAGCACTTTGGAGCATGCTAAGGGCCTGATCTGAAAGACAATGGAAGGACTTCCTGGGACTTCAGTAGGCTCTAGCGCAGGCTCTACATGCTTATTTTAAAAAATATAGAGCACAAGAATGTACTTCTCAAATATTAAAAATATAGTTAAGCAAGTGGAACATTAGGTACTGATGCTTCAGTTGAAATTGCTCCCATTACAGGAAACACTATTTATACTGAGGACACTATTTCAATAAGATAAGGGAAAGGGAAACCCTCCTTAAATAGGAATTTCAGAAAGTATCCTTTGAGGCTGAAAGGGAATCATAATTTTCCATTCCTCTTTCTTCTGGAGATGTGAATGGAATTTCATTCGGTCTGTTTACATCACTTGATCCATTTTCTGGAAGCTATAATTTTCAAAAATTCTGTTGCAGCATTGTTTCTCACACTAGAACTGCACATTAGTTGGGACACATTGCCAGGATGACCAGAAGAATATGCAAAAATTATTTCCTTTCAAAGTGAGTAAAAGTGGAAATATGCAATATCCTGGATAGTGGGAAATTGCCTGGTTTGGCAGGTGTCATTCTATTAAGTTACTTTTTTCTATGAGAATTAATTGTCTGTGAGAGACTCCAATTGATTGCAACCTATCAAGCTTCTCCTGCCAGAGCTGTCATCAGGAAAGCAGGGGAAAAGATTGAGAAACTCATTTGGATATCTGAAATTCAGTTCTGACAGTTCATGGAATAATTCTGTCCCCCTGCTGGAATGGGGTGAATAGAGAAAACAAGCAAGCAAGAGAAGAGACAAAGGCTTTTGTGGGTGACATTAGTGATGGCAAAAGATACAAAATGGCCAGCTCTGGAGAATGGGGTCTCCTGGTTATCCATAGAACAGGTATTACTTAAACACTAGCAAGTGCAAATTTCTGTCTTTTTTTTCAGTGTGCCCATAGTTGTGTGTCATTCCCCTCAACTCTTAACGATGATAATGCATACTATGGGCCCCTGCCTGATACTGAAGGGGCCATTTGTGAATGCAAATGAACAGTTTGTTCCCTTTTGGGTCCTATTTTTTAAATCTCTATTAGAATCTTTACCAGTGCACACTGAACAAATTTGAGCTTGAGTCAGTCATGGAACTTCTGATACTACCAAGCTGCTTTCCAGGGGAGAAACTCATTTAAAATTGAAACTGCACTTTGTGTGAAGAATGGATGTGACCAAAGAGCAAGTTTGGAGCTACTGTCCCCGTTGCCAAATCAAATACGGCAAGCAAGCAGTGAGAGAGTTATATAGAAATGGGCAAGAGACATGGTGCAGTTTGGAACTCCTATTTGAAGAAAGCATTTCAGATACTCTAAGCACTACAAGATTGGCATAGATATGGGCCAGAATACTAGCGATGAAGTGGTTAGGTGGGCCTCTCTCTGTATGATATGTCAGTGGAGTGTTCTAGATACATGATGTTGTTCTTTACAGAATAACTTCAATTACTTTCATGAAAATGCCTACTGAAGAGGTCTAGTTTATAGGTGACAGTGACTTTCTAATTATCTGAGTATAGAGTGTCCCCTCATGTGGAATGAATAGAATAGAGCTAGGTTGGCTCTCACCTGGGGATGTGGATTAGTGAGTAGGTTTCTCCTTCTCCTCCTTTATTGTGCCCATTCCCAGTTACCCAGTGAAAGCTCTTCTAGCTGGAGTGCCTGTGAGGAGAGAGAACTTTGTGGACTAAAGCTGAGAGCTAGAGAAGAGCAGCCAGTCCCTACACATTTGCCCCTCCCTACACAATGGATAACATGACTAAATAAATCTTTCTTTGGCACTAATGGTGAGAGAGCACCAATCTACCTCTGGGAGGTGAAGATCTGCCAGAACTCTGCCAGATGAGCTTGTTGCATTCCCCATGAAACAATAAGATTTCTCAGACGGGTCATTGCATTTCCCTAGACAAATGACTTTATACAATCACAAGCCAGGGAAGGGGGGAGGAAGTGTAGTTTTGGGGGTGGGGTTTGCTTGCTTTCCTATTTTTCACATTGTTCAAAGGTTTGAAAAAGGTTATGATATAGTTACAAACTGCCTTTTGTTTGCATGTCACAGTAATGTTGGGCTGCTTTTGACCTTTTACTTATTGTCTGGACAAAAAAAATATATTGAATTAGAGGCTATGCTGACTGTGGTAAGAGTGCTCTCAAAGCCACTTCGAGCTATCTTTCACAAGCAGCTGCTCTGACAGGGTTATAACTGCATTAGCCTTTATAGAGATCTAAATTTAGTATAACTAAAGAGAGATTTGAATGTAGATGTTTATTTGAGACACTGCACATGGTGCTAGTCCAGGAGAGCACGATGATGAAAGTGACCAGAAATCCCAAACAGGATCAAGTCCCTCTCCATGATGGGTGGGATGCCCCAAGTGCTACAGAAACTGAAAGCATAATTTTTAATTTAGTAGTGCACCACTTAATGCTTTCTCTGCAGTAAAGATGTGTGCCTGATTCTGCTTCATTGTTGTCAGTCAGAATAGTCTATATGTCAAGCTATTTTATATCTGCACTTCACTGCGCTAGTACTTAGTATAAGGAACAACACTAGTGTCTACGAGAGGAGAATGTGCAACAAAACAATCTATTTATGTTGACAAAACAAATAATTTGGTTTGGGCCTCAGACCCAAAATTCAGATTGTAATTTGAATCTGATCTTCACCCCCCAAACCAGGGTGTTGGGGGAGTCGATTGTGCACATCTGCATAAATAATTTCTGTCTGAACGCTTTTTGTAAACACCTGTTTTTCTTCCTGAGTTACTTCTGTGATTCACAACAAAGATAAGTGGCTATCTCCACAACTAATATGGATACTGCCCCAAGCCTGTCCATTTCATGAGCCGATGCCTGGCAATATGACACTTCCTGAGAAGAAAGATGACCAGATTTCAGTATGGTTGGCCTGGGTGTGCAAGTTCCCATCTGACAATTTTACCATAATGCAATATTTTACAGTCAGTTTACCTATCCATCACACTCGTTGTTTGTTACAAGGCAGCTGTCTGGACCACTGTAGGAAGAACAATTATATTCCCTCTTTCTGATGGGATCTATTATGATTCAGGCCGAGAACTGGCAGGGGTTTTTTGTTCTTTTCAAAATCTGTTTTACATTTTGTTGGCCAGTTATAGTGAGAGACAGACTTTTTTGCCAAATTAAGATGCTTTTTCACACCTCCACTAGGTTGAGTTTTAATAGGATACTTTCAGGGTATGTTTTATAGTGTTCTTTTTTTAAATGGTTGATTGTGCCAAATTCATCTTTGGTGTAACTTCACTGAATAAATTAATTAGACCCCCTGTCTGCTGTAATCCCTTAGAAGCTTAATAGTGAACTCCCTGTCCAAACAAATTTAAACCATAAGAATGCAAATGAAAGGCCTGATCCTGCCAACACTTATACATATGAGTAATTTTATTCACATAAGTATTTTACAGGCTTCAGGAGACCACTCATGTGAATAAAAGTGGTCTACCAGATTGGGCCATTTAATATCTTAAAAAAATTAGCAGGTATTGTCTCACTGAAGTTAATGCACCAAAGCAATAAGTAAATATACCTCCCTTACGTACGTTACTAGTAACAGGCATCATCATTAAAAGAGAAAAAACAATTAAAACCCTGTTTTACTGTTCACCATGAGCTGATTCTTTATCACATGATGTAGGAAATTGAAATAGCACATACTGCAAGAGAATGTTCTCCCCATTCATCTTTTTCTTTTGAAATTTAAAACACACAATGGGTTTAGAGTGCGGGGGATGGGCAATGCTGGTGGCCTCTGTTCTGCAGGAGGTCAGTCTAGGTGAGCTGGAGATCCCTTCTGGCCTTAAATTCTAGTCAATGAACTGACCTTCTATTAATATTCAGTTTTCTAAAAACTTACATAGAGAGAATTTAAATGTTGGGTCCATTGGCAGTCTATCAGTGTTCCTTTTTTAATATAAAACTTAATCCTACAGTAACCCGAACACGCTTCCTAAATCCTCCCAAACAAGAATATATTCATAAAGGTATCACACCGCTTTCAGCTCACGCAGTGGCTATGCATTATGGACTTGGGGTTCTCTTTTGTTTGATCAATCCATGCCACACAATGATATGAAGTTTGTGCATTTTTACTCTCTCATTATGTGAGTGAAACCACGTTGAAGTTGAGAGGCATAACCGACATCCTTCATTTAGAACAAATGTAAAAAAATTAATCTCTTTTATGGAATTGGCTAGGTGAAACAAAAGGCGCCACCACTCAAAACAAAGCAGGTTTGAGTAGAGACCTAATCATGTGGCCTAACAGGTTCCTTTGGAGATTAATATAGCAAATACAAGTGGCTGAGAATTTGACTGGTAAATCTGGGTGCCTTTGTGTGAGAAGCAGCAGAAATATAGAAGAACATTGAGGCCTCAGTCACAGCTAGAGAAATCCTGGTAGCATGATGCTGAACAAAGAAGCTAGCGGGGGGAGCTTTTGGGCTGAATACTGTGAGCAAACAAACTCTCTTCTGTTGTTGATTTGACCTGTGTCCAGCGAAATAACACTGTCATTTTTTGTAAATACAGTTATATCATCTCAGAAATACCTGACTCCAACAATTTCTCCTCCAAATGGAAACAACTTGCTAGACTTAGAAAATTGACTAATCTCAGGTCAAAAAAGGAGAACAATATTATCACTTAACACATGGAGTATGTAATATTAACCAGGACTGTGGAATTCCCAGTGAAGGATCATGTATACACAATATATAGCATCAAAAGAACTCAACATATTATTATTAAGGGCAAAAAATAGCCTTTTAGGACCAAATTCTGCCCTAAATTACATCCGTACAAGCCCAGAGTCTTAAGGGGAGAATGTAAATGATGGATTTAGCATTTAATGTTGCTTCAAAATAAAGCTATTTGTCTGTTTAATATAAAACAATAACAATCAATATACAACTATTCAATTAAATTAAGTGGCATTTGCTAGATAACTGACCTACATTAAAATAAAATATGGATAAAGATGCCTTGAATGTCAGGGCATTGTTCGTGCATGTACTTATTAATAAAGTCAGTTCATATAAATTAAGATTCATTTGATGTATTTTGATCAGTTTGTAAAATATGGTAGCCATGGTTCTCTTGTGAGAGAAGTATTAGACATATTGTTAACACTTTTCCCCGCACAAACTCACCAACATCTAGCAAATAAACCAGCTTTTCCACCTACAGGTTTATAAACTAGGCTACAAGCTCACATACAGAAAACCTGCTCTTGGTTTTAGGCAACTAGCCAGCAGAGTGCCTCACCCCCCCAAAAAAAGGATTAGCATAATTCACCAGCATCTTTCTCAAACAGTATGTCAGCTGTGACCCTGCTTACCCGATTTACTGTTTGTCCCTCTCAGGGATTTTTATATTCATATTAAGCATGGATGAGGCAGCTTTCTCAACCTGACAGTCTTGTCAGCTTAAGACACAAGGTAGCTGAGGGGCAGGCACCGAGCATGTCAGCAAGCATGCTCAGAAGGAAAAGTTATGCACACTTAATACACAATCTAAACAAATAATAAGGCTGTGGAAGAATTACCAAATAATCTGTCTAAATGACAAAAAACTGGTCCTTTGTAAGTAAGTTGCCTATGAGAAACAGATCTGAACCCTTGTCCCATTCTTCTCTGGCCTATATGTAGCCTTTTTTTGGGAGGAATGGTCAGGTGACCTGATGACAGAATAGAGACTATGGGGCAAAACTTGGGCGTACGTCTACACTACGGAGAAGATGGACCCTCCGGAAGTCAATCTTCTAGCGCTTGATTTAGCAGGTCTACTGTAGACCCCCAGATTGAACACTGAGGACAGCCTCCTGCCAGCATTCTGTACTCCTCATTCTGTGAGGAGTAAGGGAAGCCGATGGGTGCATGTATTCCTGTTGGCCTCCCACAGTGTAAACGCTGTGGCAGCTTAGCTTGCGGTAACTCGAATCCAGCTACACATTTTGCATAGCTGGATGGCGTACCTTAAGCCAACCTGCCTGGTCTAGTGTAGACCAGGCCCCACTGACTTCAGAGTGTGCAGGATCAACACCTGTTACAAGTTCAATATTCTAGTCTTGCTGCTAGCCTACAGGCTCCTGTAGAAAGAAAAGATGGGTGATGAAGTAAGATATTATTTAAATCCTTAATAAAAAAATCTTGCAACAAAAACAAATAAGTGTTGATGCCTCCTAAAGAAGTGAACTTTTCTACTAATTACACTAATGAAAAGCACTCAAATATTCCAAAACAGTGCGTAAAACTAGGCAAAAATTGGCTCAACGCTCCTCTTGATGCCTGTTTGTACTTTGAACTGAGCTTTGAAGCTTCCCTAGTATGGAGAAAGCCACGCATATATGCTGAAAAGTGTCTATTTATTTAATCACCCAGTTATGCTAAAAAATATCAAACAGTGCATAGAAAAGTAGTGCAAAAAACTCCATAGAACAAACAATCCCCCCCCCCCCCCCAAAAAAAAACCACTGGTACATTCAGATGCTGCTGCTTTGTTATTAATAATTATTTGTTTTTTCATAGTGCCTGAGAGCCCTAGTCACAGACTAGGACTGTGAGAGGGGCAGCATCAGAGAGGCTACAAAGCAGCTTGTCTGACAATTTAACAAGTGATGGTGGCAATAGAATTAGGGCTCACCAGAGGCAGGAGCTGGCCTTTTGACCCCGAATGAAGGACGATAGGCAGGATGGGGATAGACTACGAAAGGCTGCAAAGAGATGACAAGTAACTTACATTTGATACAACAGAGAGAGGAAGCTAGTGGAAGGATACAAAGAGATGAATGACGTGGTCAAACAATGGGATAGGACAGTGGTTCTCAACCAGCAGCATATATACCCTGAGGGCACATAGAAGTCAGCTGGGGGTACATCAACTCAGCCAGATATTTGCTTAGCTTTACAACAGGCTACATAACAATAGCAAAGTCAGTCCAAAGTAAAATTTCATATAAATAATAACTTGTTTATACTGCTCTATATACTAGACACTGAAATGTAAATACCATATTGATAATTCCAAATGATTTATTTTATAATTATATGGTGAAAATGAGAAAGTAAGCCATTTGTTTCAGCAATAATGTGCTGTGACACTTCAATGTTTGTGTCTGATTTTGTAAGCAAGTAGCTTTAAGTGACAAGAAACTTAGGGTACAGAAGACACATTAGACTCCTAAAAGTTGTACAAGGTGTTCAGAGCCTGAATGAACTTTTCAGCTGTGTGGATGGATAGAACAGGCTGTATTTAAGAGATGTCATGCAGGATCAGCCAAGTTATGTCTAAAGACCAAGGGAAAGGTAAGAGT
Source organism: Rafetus swinhoei (assembly GCA_019425775.1). Classification (NCBI taxonomy): domain Eukaryota; kingdom Metazoa; phylum Chordata; order Testudines; family Trionychidae; genus Rafetus; species Rafetus swinhoei. The sequence goes on along the minus strand of CM033430.1, from coordinate 48,712,328 downwards.
CTAAGATGACCCTCAGGTTACGAACCCGAGTAACAGGCAGGACTGTGGTGCTGTGCATGTGAATGCATCTTTTTTCTTTCACACCACTTCTCCACTCCCATTCATGATCACATATAATCTCTGTGGCAAATACATTCATTTGTATTCTTCCTTTATTTGAGTTTCTATATAAATAGACCCACATTCTAGGTATCTTTGCCATAAGCTCAAAATACGATCAGATAACCTGCCACCATAAATTTCAGTCACCAGCAAAACTCCAGTGGTGTCGTTCTTGCCCCATGGTAGTCAGTACCAAAACTTCGTTTGATTTCAACAGGGACAGCATTTCATCCCAGATGTTCTTTGTTGGTTTTTGTCAATGTTGCCAGGTTTCCCAGTTTTAAGAGAATTTCATTGTAAGTTTTTGAGTTCTTGCTGCCCCCAAACTCTGAGGCTACATCTACACTGCAGGCTTCTTGCGCAAGAACTGTTTTGCGCAAGAGTTCTTGTGCAAAAGGTCTTCCACAAGAGCGCGTTCACACTGCCATGTGCTTTTGTGCAAGAGCGTCCATGGCAGTATGGACACTCTCTTGCGCAAGAAAGCTCTGATAGCCATTTTAGCCATAGGGCTTTCTTGCTTAAGAAATTCATGTTGCCTGTCTACACTGCCTTCTTGTGGAAGAGCTCTTGTACAAGAGGGCTTATTCCTCGTGGGGAGAGGAATAACTCTTCCAGAAGAAGCCCTGTTTTCCGATGATGTACTGTAAATTTACTTGCGCAAGAACGCGCGTAGAGTGTAGATGCTCTGCAAGTTTTTGCCCAAGAACAGGTGTTCTTGCGCAAAAAGCCTGCAGTGTAGACGTAGCCTGAGTTTTTGAAACCATGTTTTAGAAAAAAACCTGCTCCCCCAGTAAAAGGTTTGGCCAGGCCGCTTTTGCTATAGTGGGCTGCAGTACTCCTTGGGAGAAACCGGCCGCACCCTTCCTGCATACCATTGCCTTTAGAAAAGGGAAGGTGTGAAAAGGGAAAATAGCCTCAGACTCTCCCACCCATCACCTTGGCGTGAGAACTGCGGGGCTTACCTGGTCGCATGAAACCTGCACAGTTTCGGCCCAACCCCTGGGACACAGACCCCACTTGGTGACCATTGGGCCATATATGGTAATATGCAAGCAGCGATGTGCAGATTTGGGGATAAATACCCATCGCACAGTTCGCTCGAGGAGGTCTTCGCAACACACATACCACCGTGCGTATGCCTTCCCGTATACTTCAAAGCGCTGCTGGCCTGATCAACCGACCAACCACCTCCCCCGACTCTCGAGCGTAACTAAGGCCTTCGCAATCGAACCGATATCTTTGAAATGTTCCGTGTGCTATGTAAGTTGGTATGTATGATTTGATTTTTTCTTGTTGTATAAGCTTAGTGTTGTTGTTGTTTTTGGTAGTACATAGATTTTGTAGTTATCACTGTTATTTAATTAGTGTAGCTGGATATTTTTAGAATAGAGACTATTCCCCTTGCCATTCCCATCCTTATATCTCTGACACGTTTAACTAGAAATCGTAGAATAAATATAATAAATACTGTAAATTCATTATTAACACGGTCTATTAAAATCTTAGAATAAATACTATAAATTCATCACTGTCATAAATAAATATCTTTTATTTGCTAAAACGGTCCACCTGGTTCTGTCCTTCACCCCTTGGGTATGCATCATCGGACCTGTGATTCTCGCGACACCATGCAGACCAAAACTAATGAATTCTGCATTGTTCTATACAGCAAGGGTAACCATATCAAACTACATTTCCGTTTTTAAAAATTAACACATATTCATTTGTATTAAAAGCCAAGACCTTCATATGGTGTTGACATTTTGGTGCAGCATGCAGCAGAGGCAAAAATATTATTCCTTGTTTGATGCTTGTTCCTGCTTGATTACAAACATCCTTATCTTCCTCTGACTCCTCAAGTTCTCTCTGGGGGGAAAAAATAAATCCCAAAAGCTTTGCATAAATTAGAGGTGCCAATCGCTGAAATAAAAAAAACAGTTCATTCACTGCACTAAGTGAGCTCCCAACAAAAGGAAAATGCTTGTGTACATTCAGCTCTTGGAAGGTGGGCGGGGCGTGTGTGTGTGTGTGTGTGTGTGTGCGCGCGCGCGCCTAGGGAAAGACCACTGCTTTTTTCCAAAGTGTGACCTACCTTATTCTTTCTCCTTGAAGTATAGTGCTGAAAATATGATCTGTTTGCTTTCCATCCACTTACCCTACAAAAATGTGTAAGATGTCAGCAGTCTTGATTTTTTCTAACTACTCCCACATATTTTATGTCATAGCTTTCCTCTCCCAGTCAACTCTAGATGTTCTCTCCATATCACATATCTCTTTGCTAACTTACCCCCATCTGTCTTTTATCGCTCCCATCTGCCTACACCTACGTTCATTGGTCTGGAAATTTTACCCATTACCTATAAGCCAGAAGACTAAACCTATGAGGTCCAAATAGAGGTGAATGGTGGGGGAAGGAGGCTCTTTCCATAGGGGATGTCCAGATGAGAAAAGTTAACTCCACTCCTCCAAGACAGCAACAGGGAAAGGGACAAAATTCCTACCAGAGGCTTTCCTATGTGCTGCCATATTTCACATCAGTTTCAGCTAGTAGGTGACTGATAAGTTTGAATTCATCTGCCTGACCCTCTCAGACCACTGGAATGGAGAAGGAACTGCTTTCTTTCTCCTCTCCTCTCCCCTGCCAGAGTCTCTTGGATGCTTTGGGAGTGATTGGGCTGTTTGACCATTTCCATCAAGCCATTTGATGGAAAATTGGGCTCTCAACTAAACTTTTCACTAAAAAAAATCTTCCCACAGAATTTTGATGTTTTTTGTCATTGAAAAACTGAATCCAGAATCACTGAAATAGTTCAGCCAAAAGCGGTCATCAGAACACTGAAATATTTTCATTTGGAAATGCTGTCATGGTGCCATATAGGAGTTGTAGTTTGGTTGCCTCATGACCCTCTTCTCTCTGGACTGGGCTAATTGGCTGAACCACATCTCCCAGTGGTGAACCATGGCTGTGGACTCCCATGATGGATCATCTTCGCTATCCAAGAAGGAAGATAAAGGTGCTTCCTTGTCTTATCTGGAAGCCTGGCTGATAGAGAAGAATGGGAGCTTGAGCCATATGAACTACAACTCCCAAGAGGCACTGCAGTATCACTTCCAAATTAAAATATGTTGTTGTTTGGCCAAAATGTTTGTTTTCAAATTTCTGCCAAAAAATAAAATTTTCCACAACAGCATTTCACCTCCTCATTTTTGACTGAATTTAGAAAGTGGGGAATCTCTCGTACATTACACGTACACACACATACCCAGCCTCATAGCTGCTGCAAGACATATGTGCATGCTATTTGGAGTATATGGTTTCTCAGACACCAGAAGTAGTTTGTTGCTGTAGGGTCACTCAGAAGAACTACAACAATGAGTATTTTTTAAATTGCAGTATATTTTTTTTAAATTGTCACTTTTTACTAAAAATGTGAGTACATTTTATCATAAACAAAAATTAAATGGCACTAGTTCAAATAAATGACCCCACTTGGTGGTGGAACTGTCTTGAATGTTGTTGTTATTATACTTATTTGCATATTCACTTATATGCATGATTTGGAAATCCACAGCAGGTCTCTTAATTCATTAGCGAAAATGAAAAGATTCTGAGTTACTGCTTCTGATTGAACTTTTTGAGACAACGGGAGGCATATTCTGTACATTGCTGAAATGGATGTTGTAGTATGTTTTTCTGAAATTGATGCTTTGTAATAATACTGAGAAGTAGATGAGTCTGGCAAGGATAGGTAGAAGATACCCCATTCCCTTGTCCCTCTCACTTTTTTGCCCAGCCCAATTTGTATCCTATCACAGCCCCCCAAATCAAAGACAGCAGTTGTACTACTTCCCGGACTAAAGTTGGACAGTAAATGTCATGCCCCTCTTATGGGGGTAAAGAGAGCATTGGCTATTCCCCATTAACTGCACTGTACTTTTATATGTGGACTTCATCCACCTATTTCAGCTGCACTGTGATGGATGGATATAGATGAGAGACCACAGTCATACATGCACTCCATTGGCCTCTTTCCACTTCTTTCTTTTTTCATCCCCTCTTCTTTCCGTCCTTCCCCATTTATACCATGTGGCTTTGATGCCTTTCATTAATCTCACCTTTATTAGCCAAAGTTCCAGTGGAGTGCCTGGAGGGGAAAGGAAGGGAGACCATTTGTTTGCCACGAGCTTTTTCTCCATCTTGAATTGAAGGCGATCTTGTAGGAGACAGGATAGTCTCTGCATCTGTCTGTCTCTCCTCTTAACTGGTGGTCTGGTTTCTCCTCCTTCCTCTCTCTCCGGTGAAGGGAATTTTGTGAGCGGACAGAGTACAAGGTAGAAGAGCCCAAGGACATATCTTTTCCCATGAAGTTCAGCTCCTGCTCCACCTACTTGGAGGAAAGTTGGGAGCCCAAGAAACTCCACAGTCAGGAATCAGCGTCTCCACTCATACCACTACCTCCAATTTTCCAATGCAATGCAAACTCATTTCATTAGCCAGTAAAGAGAGGGAGAGGTGAGTTGTCCAAACTCAGAAAGAGAGAGAGAGGCTCTTCCTCTTTTTTACTAGAGAAGTGGGGGCTTCGCTTTTACTCATTTCCCTCTTGTTTTTCAAAACTACTAATAATAACTTCATTAAAAAACCCCAATTTTTAATTACTTTTCTGTTCTAACTGAAGACACATATAATCATCTCAGTGTTTTGACAGAGTGCTTTATGTAGTCAGTTGTTCTGTTCCATTCTGCATAAGTTCTTACACCATGCTCATCACCAAAGTATATCAGTTCCTTCCAGTCGTGCATTAAACAGCATGACTAATACTTGTCACGAGTGTGTTCTCTCATCCTCTCCCCAGGGGAAGGAGTGTATGCAATAGAGTGTCTTGTTTTGGTAGTGGGTTCTTAATATGCATGTTGCTCTATATTTATGGTTGAGAAAGCAAGATAAAAGCAATGTTTCCTGTACTTGAAGTAGAAGGTGGTAAGGTTTGTGATAGCCCTTGGGGAGGAGGAGTTCATTGCATATTTTCAGATAGTGCAGGACATAGTATTTTCTCCGGGGCCTAACTTTAACCTTATTGTAGGGAATTCTATTGAGTCAAAGAAGCAAAGTTGACCACAGTCTTCATCCTGGAACTTTAAGGAATCTTTTTTCCTGGGGCCAGATCCTAGAACACTTTGAAAAAAGGGACCAAGACCTCAAACTCCATTTGATGGTATAAAAAAAGCCAATGTAAAGAGTAGAGGACATGTCTGATGCATTCACAGTAGCTATTGATGTGGAAGCAATGTGTTGCTGCAGTGTTTAATACTAGTTAGTTTCCCAAAGACTGAAGGGTTCGTGCCCAGGTATATCATATTGCCATAGTCCATCTGAGTGTAGAAAAAGGTGTGAATAACTGAGACTAGGTCATCCTCCACTAGGATGAAATGGAGATTCCTAGCAACTGGAGATGGTAGAAACAGTTACTCATAGATGCTGGTGTGTGTGAGCTTAGCATTGGTCAGGAATCCAGGAGCACGCCTAAACTATGGACTGAATTGATTGATCACGGTGTATTTCATCAATGAAAGGAGACTGAACCATGCCTAAGAACTTGTCAAATGCTGTCCTCTACCCACCAACATCCCTCTGTTTTCCTCAGGTCCAGCCTTAACCAGTTGTTCTTCATTCATGAGCCAATCTCATCCAAGCACTGGGCCCTCTTGGTGGTAGTGGCATGTGGTGACAGATAGGTAGAATTGTGTGTCTTTGTTGCTGGCACTTGAGTCTATGTTGTCTGATCAGTTCATCAAGTGTCTGCATGTACATGCTGGAAAGTACCAGAGAGAGAACTGATCTTTAGGAGACTCTACAAGTGAGGGGAGTCTAGTGATGGAAGTGCACTTTCCCATCACTACTCATAGCGTGCATCTCTCCACGAATGATTCAAACTATGTTAGTACATTACTCTGGACTCCTACAATTTCTGGCAGATAAGAGAGCTGTATTTCATGGTTAACACTGTCAAATGCTGCAGAGAGGTACAGGAGGATGAAAATGGATGTTTACCTTCTATCCACTGACAAAAGGAAATCATTCATTAATGCAGCTTTGGTTCCAGGTTTTGGCCTGAATCCAGACTGTGCTAGGTCTGGAATGTTAGCTTCAATTAGATGAGCTTGTAGCTATCCTTTTACTAGTTTCTCTATATGTTAGGTGTAATGTATACTACATTAATAACATGCAAAGCACGTGACAAGTTATGCTCACAGAATTATGTTATGCTTTTCCTAAAGTTCTGTTCATTTATGCCAAAAAATATAAATATTACAGTATTTTGCATCAGTAAAATCTGCATCTTGCACTGGTGAATATGAAACCTATCAGAGACCAGAAGCATTCATTCTTTGTCCTGGTACAGGTTGGGAGTTATCTCATGGCCCAACTGGTGTAGAATGCGGAATCCAACCCAAAAGAAAAGAAAGGTATATCACAGTACAAGAAAAACAAGGTAAAAAACTGATGGGTGAATTTTAGTCTTGGGTGTTTCAGCTTGTAAACAGTCATTTTGTGAAAAAGGCTAATTTGAATGCATACTTTGGAACATACCTTCTATGTAAGAAGATCTGAATGCTGTGAGAAAACTGCTTCTCAGAAGGATTGATAAAGTATTTCCACTTCTTTCTGTATTGTACTGCTTTATCTCTGACTAAAAAGTTTGGTTGTATTAGTTGGTGGATGCCTCAAACATTCTTAATAACAAACCAAAGTGTAGTCAAGCAATTGACTATAGTTGAGCTTGTTCAGGAAGGGAAGGTTTGACATCGGGCAGTAACCTGATATTACCAAGATGGGTTTCTTCAGTGTTGGTTCGACTCTTGCATGTTGGAAGGAGGAAGATAAAATTTATTCCCTGAATGGTGTGTTGACTATTTTGGTGAGAGGTGTCACCACCTGCTCATGACTTGTGTGTCCAGCGCTTTGTTTACAAACCAGTGGTGTGTTTGGCTGGGGGAAGAGATCTATATGCCACCTCATCCCTACTTGAAGAAAGATGTTCTTGTGTTTGTTTTTGTTTTCATCTGGACCAGGCTAAAGATTTCCCTCCACCCTTCCCATTTAGGTTAGGCTGCAGGAAGCTGGCATTAGAATACTTTATTAGTACTAATAATGTCTTAACTTAAAGGAATAGTGACCCAATGTCTCAGAGGTAGGATGGCAGTATCATTACAGCTCCTGCTAGTAGGGAGTACTAATAGAGAAATCAGGACCATGGAGAACAGAATGTTGATGGGGATTTGTGGATTTGTCAGTGCCTAATATACACACTATGAGGAAGGTTTCTTTTCCCAGGTGAATCTCTGAAGGGGAGAGTACTTGTTATGACCCTATTGTGCAATCTGGGGCATCCTGCAATTCTAGGCTTCAGCAGCAACAAAACGATGGAGATGTTTAAGGTGTACTTTGCTCCTGTCCTCACAACCTCTGACCCAGACTAAAGATGGAATAGACTAATCAGAGACTGGAAATGAGGGGCTGCAGGCCACCAGACCCAGATCCTGAAGCAACATATGGTAATGATATAAGACCAGACTATGGGGGTGAAAAGGGCATTAGGAGAGGAAAAGTTCCTGGTTCATTTCCTTCAGGTACAAACCATGTGAAATGTAGCAGTTTTAGATGGGTTTTGCAAAGAGATGCAGTGGGTCCTTTGAACCTGAAACAGTGAGACTGACAGATCACTGTGAGCATCATCCTGGTCACTGATGGTGCCACAGTATGAAGAAAACTGCAGGTTCAGTTATGAGCAATCAAACCTTTTATGTTGGGGGATTATGAGCATGTGGGTGGCAATCACTGTGATAACAAAGTAATTGGGGTGGGAGAGATAAATGGGAGGAACATGATGTAAGCCTCAGGAAGTGAGCCTAGGTTGAAAAGTAAAGGCTGTGGGGGATAGCATCTCTTCCTAATAGGTCTGTATTACACCATAGTGCTTTATAATGAAAGAATAAATATACACTTGATTAAGGATAAGAATGTGGTGTGTGTTTGTGACCATGAGGCCACATGAACTGACCAGGCAGGGAAGTACATTGGCTAGTGACAGACGTGCCCTGTGACAGAAACCAAAATAAGACTTGCTGAACTCCCTGTGAACTGATCACAGAGTTTTCTACAGCTATAGTTCAGTGCATTTTAGTGTGTGGTCACACTAATGTGGTCATTAGCTGACAGACCTTGTCTCGCAGATCAACCCCTTGATAAAAAGAGGAGTCAGCAGCTGCTTGCTACCTATGCTTGCTAGGGGACACAACTCAGTTACAGGTGTCTCAGCTAAAAAATGATTGGGACATGGATGTGATGGGTTGAGTCTCCTCTTGCTTACACTAGTCTAAAATTGGTATAATTTCAATGAACTTCTGATTTACACCAGGGTATGTAAGAGAAAACTGAAATTTGATACATGTGCAAATATTTTAAAGTGGCAAACACCTGAGAGAAAGCAGAGTTATTTAGGTTGGCACAAAAGGGTGTAATGAGGATCTATGGATGAAAATAAGAAAGGTAAAAAGCAGGCTAAAAACATTGACAGATATCAGGATTATTCTCCCAAGAGAAGTGTCTTCCTTGGACTTTTAAATAACATTATATAGAAATAGAAAATGAACTGTAAGGAACAGACCTTCCCTGTCAGGAAGCTGAATAACAACTTTTAGGGTAACGGTATAAAATGCTTTTAAAATGTTTTAAATGACATTATAGAATAATACTTTCCCATAGGTTGTCATTCTTCCTGACACCTGCATGAAAGATGTGCTAACAAAAAGACGATTGTGTGTCTGAAATTATCATCTGAATCATAACTTAACAAAATGATGCCCTGTTATCTCATATGTGGAAATCGGTTTCACTTTTTCAAAAGGATCAAGGGGATAAATGCAACTTTAATTGATCAGTGGCAAGCAATGTATTTTTCTTCTTGTAAAAAGCACTTCAAAAAGTATTTTATGTAAATCTAGTTAACAATTATTAATTTTGAATTTTATAAACATGTAATTTACTTCCCAAATTTACTTTTTTCCCCTCTCTAGGGAAACATAACTTAGGAACCTTTTTATCAGTATTGTTCTTATATTTAGATCTTTATACAGCACCACCTCATCAGGACATGGCTTATCTACAGTGTAAATCTGGAGAATGGGGCTTTATGAGATGGTGTTTAAGTAAGAATTAAAACTACCAGCCTTGTGTTTACTTTCAGTGTACAAACATGGCATTATTGCTAATCATAAGTGTCAAAAATAATCAATCCACCTCCCCAATCAATCAATCATCAATTGTGAGATTTAAGAACAACATTTTGAGTTATTTTTATTTGCCTTCTAGTTTTTGATTCTTTCATATAGAGCCTAGGTCATGTTTTCAAGCTTTTCTCCTCAATGATGAAGATTAAGAATATACTTTTCTTTTAAAATGAGAGCTCAAATTCTCATATAATTACATTACTCCAAGTGCTGGGATCTTCAGAAAAATATCAAATGTATCAAGAGCTGGTAATATTGTTTGGATGCACCAGAAGATTCTACTATTGACAGAAAGACTACATGAAATGAATCCTTAATTTCTCTGTGGATTGAATTTGGTGTGGTCAAGTAGCAAGGTGAGGGGATAAAAGCCAAACTTTTTGTCCAGGATTGGATGCGAGAAGGAAGGCATCTATTAAATCATTTCAGAATGGCTGGGTTATCCCACAGCAGTTCAGCAACACTCCACCCACACAACTTCTTTGATTTGTATTCTATGCTGCCATGTACAACAGAAGTGCTGTTGCCAAGTCCAAATGCTTTAAAAAAACACAGTCGACTCCACGACAATGAGCTTTTAAAAATAATTTTTGGGCCCTTTTTAGTTGCCGTTTCTATTTTAACCACTTGGGGGTACACTGGGAATCAGATTTTTATGATTTTCTTTGCAACTATAAGGCCTAAAAACTTTCTCTTAAAAATGAATGCTGAGATTTCACCGTAATGACTTGACCTCACTTGCTGAGGCTTTAAGAAAAACTCCAACTACTAGAGCTTTCTGATGAAATCACAAGAATTGTGCAACACTTTATACTGCTGCTGTGCTTTACTGCAGAAGTGGCTACATTTCAAGGTGGAGGAAGCAAACCCTGTGTGTACTTTGTAGAGCTACTAGAACACTTTGGGAAGCTGCAAGAGGAAAGTTACCACTTACAGAGGCTGACATTTTAATAGTCCCCTTCTTTGCCCAGTCCCAGCCTGGCGAAGTGGGGCTGGCAGATGAACATGACTCTTGGCACAGCAGGGCCAGAAGCTGAGGGGGAAGCATTGCAGTGATTGGGGTCAGGCTGTGAGCATAAGAACCGTCATACTGGGTCATGCCAAAGGTCCATCTAGCCTGGTATCCTGTCTTCTGACAGTGGCCTATGCCAGGTGCCCGAGAGGGCATGAACATTAAAGGTAATCATTGAGTGAGCCATCCCCTGTTGCCCATTCCCAGCCCTGCTAAACAGAGGCTAGGGACACTATTCCTGCTCATCTTGGCTAATAGCCATTGATGGACCCATCCTCCATGAATTTATCTAGTTCTTTTTTGAACCCTGTTAAAGTCCTGGTCTTCCCAACATCCTCTGGCAAGGAGTTCCACAGGTTGACTGTGTGTTTTGTTTGTTGTAAACCTAATACCTATTAATTTCATTTAGGTGACCCTCCTCGTTCTTGTGCCCCTACTAATGCTCAGGGGACTCCCTCCCCTGGGAGGTCACAACCTGGGCTGGGGGCTTTAAAGCAGCCAGGTGAGGGCCTCCAGAGACTCCTAGGGTGCAGGAGCGCCAATCCCAGCAAGTAGGGCGCCCCCTGCCGAGCCCGGGGATCCTGCTGCTTTCCAGCGCCCTCACAGCAGGGCAGCGCCTTTTCCCTCCCCCCTGCCAGAGAAGGGGGCGCCGAGGTGTGGCGGGAGGGCCCGGGGCGCTGGCTGCGCGCGTCAGGGTGGCGCGGCCTGGGCTGCCCGCGCTGCCAGGTGGCGGCCCTGAGCCTCCGTGCGCGCGGAGCCGCCGCTCCATGCAAATGCTCCATTGTCATCGCCGGGGCGCCAGCGGCTGGGCAGAGCTCCGCGTAGCGCCGGCGGCAGCGGCAGCAGCGGGGCTTGGCGAGGCGAGGGGCGGCTGCCTCGGCTCAGCCCCGGCGGGGGCACGGAAAGCGCCGTCCCCGCGAAGAACAAAAGAGCCCGGCGCGGCGGCGGACGGGCACGGTGCTGGCACAGGTAAGCGCTCCCCGCAGCCACCCACCGTGCCCCTCTGCCTCCCCCAGCCGCGCCGCCGAGCGCCCTGCCCGGGGCGGGGGCGTTGGGCCACCTCGGGCAAAGCGGGGCTCAGGCGGGGAGAGGGGGGCAAAGCACGAGACACCGTGGCCCCACAGCGAGAGCAGGGAAATCTAGAGCAGCACGAATGGCTTCACGTGCAGGTGGTGACGGATTGGCTCCAACTGGGCGGCGGTGGAGAGGAGCGGAGTCTAGTGCCCGCGGGGACACGCCGTCCTGCCTAGCTGAGAACCTCCATCCCGGCGTGGTCCTGCCCAGGCTGACGGTGTGAACGCAGGCAGTCCGTGAGCAAACACACCAACCACAGGCACATGCAGGAACTTTTAGAAGGAAAGGTGTCTCTCACTCTTCCTCCAGTTGAGATGCGAACATTAGCCTCCCCCTTGCAATCTGTCTCAGAGCCCAAGTAGCCTTTGATTGCTTCATAAGCCTCCCCCCAAGAAACGCTTTTCAGTCCTTGCAGTTAAAATTAAAAGAAAATTAAAAAAAAAAAATCTTTGAAGTACTCGTGTTAAGTGGAGATGCAGAGGTGCGTAATTGAGGGAGTTATTTTTAAAGGTAAGATTAAGATCATGTAAAGGGTAGTGTTGCTTTTAGACTATAGTTTAGAAAGAGGCGAAGTGGTTGAGAATTATGCTGCATGTTTGAGGTAGGTGGTAAAATTAAAAAAAACAACTTATGTTTTCTGGATTCTGTGCTGTCTTATAGATCTTCAGCACATTCCTTGCCCTTTGGTTGACTTCCCAAGAAATCTTGGTTGTAATGGTTTACCCGTTTCTTTCATTGGGTTTCCATAACTTCTGTAATGTTGAACTGTGTAGCATTTAAGAATTATTTTGACAAATAATATATATGACTTAGTAATATATATGATTCCACTAGTAGTTTTTTCATTGTAACTGTTTTCCAGTTCTATCTGGAATTAATTCATTTTAATTGTAATTATGATGGAAAAATATGCATTTTCAGTTTGTGGTGTTACTGCAATTGTGTTTGTTTATTTACTCAATGTATCATTCTTTCTAATTTGTTGTTAGTGTGGCTGTAGGAAAATAGGCATTGTTGTGCTAGAGCAGGCCGTTGGCCCCTTTAGTCTAGTGTTCTGTTTCCTGCGGTAGACTATGCTTAATGTTTGAAAATAAGCTGAAGCCTACTCGCTCTGCGTCTTGTCAATAATGCAATCTGGAGCTGCAGCTCCCATAACTTCTTGATCAAGCTAAATTTGTTTATATAATTTTTTTGTGGTGCATTTTTTTTCATTTATTTTACTGCTCTTCATTAATGTGTGATTTGAGTCCATTTGTTTTACTGAAGCTACCTTTTCAGTTCAGTGCTATCTGGGAGATGTGAGTTGCGGAGGGATTTCGAGATTTAACACTGCTGTGTTATACAGAAGATACTTTGGGGTGTATTTGTGTTCATAAGAAATGTAGTTAGTTTTATGTGCAACAGGTACTGTCAGGGCCATGAAGCATTAGTTACCATGATAGCAGAGATGGTTGCCTCCTTCATGTGAAGGCTGAGGCATGATAAATCAACCTAGAAAGGCAATGAGACACTTTGTAATTAATTGCATCTACTGAAGGGAGAAGTGGCTTTGTGTGGTGTTCACCATCTGCTGCAATGTAAAATATTTCAAGAGGTCACCCACATTGAAGAGAAATCCCTTTGTTATATTCATGTTTTATCTTAACTAGAGCTGTCATATATTTTTGTTTAATTTCCCCGAATTGGAAGAAAAGCAGCAAAACAGAATTAAAGTGTGGATTTTAGAGAATGTTGTCACTTTACAGCTGTCATTCAGTCAAGGTTAGTGTACAGGGATTTGCATATCAAATTAAAATTACACTTTTATGGCATGCTTTATATTCATAATGCAATTATACATGTACTGTGCTGATTTAAGACATTCTGATTTCCTTTTTTCTCCATTCTCCTCTCCAAATATGGTAGCTAGATTGTAAATAAGTGACTATTTCATAATAAATCATCTTTGTAAACTCCATTGGATAGGGACCAAGCCTTCCCTTTGGTTTCCTTTTTTTTTTTTTTTTTTTTTTTTCCCTAATTTCCCTTTCGTTTTCTTCTACAGACCAAGTTTTCTGCATCAAAGAAGTCACTCATCACTATTACTCGTCTTTCTCTTTTGTCATCTTATCTATTTAAGGCTTTCTAATGTGCCTATTATAGGAATATCCAAGCACATCTATTTCTTGTATTTCCATCTATTTCTTTATATTCTGGGGAGCCATTCTAACATAATATCTTTTGTTTCTATCTTGCTTAGACTCAGGCCTGAATTTAATAGTGAATCCGTTCTTCCTAGTCACTTTTGCCTAGAACACACTGGGAAAGTCTGAATCCACTCCAGGTATAGAAATTGTAGCTCAGACTTTTGTCTTCAATGAGCCTAACTAGCAGATTAAGTTCACCTTGAATTTTGGTGAAATTTGTGACTTAGGCCCAGCTCTGTCTTTCTGCACCTGATTAGCAGACCACAATCATCAGTCTCTGACTTAAACATAAGAATGGCCATACTGGGTCAAACCAACCCAATATCCTGTCTTCCAACAGTGTCCAATGCCTGGTGCCCCCAAGGGAGTGAACAGAACAGGTAAACCTCAAGTGACCCCTCTGTCATCCATTTCCAGCCTCTGACAAACAATGGCTAGGGACATCATTCCTTCCCATACTGAATAATAGCCATTGATGGACCTAACCTCCATGAATTTATCTAGTTCTCTTTTGAACCCCGATAAAGTCCTGGTCTTCACAACATCCTCTGGCAAGGAGTTCCACAGGTTGACTGTGCTCTGCATGAAGAAAAGCTTCCTTTGGTTTGTTTTAAACCTTCTATCTATTAATTTCATTTGTGACCCCTACTTCTTATGGGAACAAATAAATAACTTTTCCTTACTCACTTTTTCCACAACAGTCATAATAATATCGACCTCTATCATATCCCCCCTTAATCTCTTCTTTTCCAAGCTGAAAAGTCCAAGTCTTTTTAATCTCTCGACATATGGCACCCGTTTCAAATCTCTGATAATTGTTGTTGCCCTTTTCTGAACCTTTTCCAATACCAATATAACTTTTTGAGAAGAGGCGACCACACCTGTACACAGTATTAAAGATGTGGATGCACCATGGATCTATATAGAGGCAATAAGATGTTCTCTGTCTTATTTTCTATCCTTTTAAAAATAATTCCTATCATTTTGTTTGCTTTTTTGACTGCCACTGCACATTGAGTGGAAGTTTTCAGAGAACTATCCACAGTGACTCCAAGATCTCTCTCTTGAGTAGTTATAGCTAAATTAGTCCCTATCATTTTATATGTATTGTTGGGATTACTTTTTCCATGTGCATTACTTTACATTTAGCAACATTAAATTTCATTTGCCATTTTGTTGCCCAGTAACTTAGTTTGGTGAGATCTTTTTGAAGCTCTTCACAGTCTGCTTTGGTCTTAACTATCTTGAGCAGTTTAGTATCATCTGCAAATTTTGCCATCTCGCAGTTTACCCCTTTCCAGATCATTTATAAATAGGTTTAATAGGACTGGTCCCAGAATGTACCCTTGGGGGACGTACCTCTCTTCATTCTGAAAACTAACCATTTATTCCTACCCTTTGTTTCCTGTCTTTTAACCCATTATCAATCCAAGAGGGGGCCTTCTCTCTTATCCCATGACAACTTTACTTAAGAGCCTTTGGTGAGGGACCTTGTCAAAGGCTTTCTGGAAATCTAAGTACACTATATCCTCCTTGTCCATATGCTTGTTGACCTCCATCAAGTAATCTAGTAGATTAGTAAGGCATTACTAATTCACAGATACTATGTTGACTTTCCCCCAACATATGTTCATCTATGTGTCTGACAATTTTATTCTTTACTATAGTTTCATCTAACTTGCCCAGTACTAACATTAGAGTTACCGGCCTGTAATTGCCAGGATCACCTCTAAAGCCCTTTTTTTTGTGTGTAATTCCCCTTTCTGAAATTAAATGCCACAGTGTTGGGCTGCAGAGATGTTTTCCCCACCAGAAGGATATTAATTTTTTTTTTTTTACGTTGTGGTCACTATTTCCAAGCGGTCCAGTTATATTAACCTCTTGAACCAGATCCTGCGCTCTACTTAAGACTAAATCAAGAATTGCTTCTCCCCTTGTGGGTTCCAGAACCAGATGCTCCAAGAAGCAGTCATTTAAGGTATCAAGAAATTTTATCTTTGCATCCCGTCCTGAGGTGACGTGTACCCAGTCAATATGGCGATAATTGAAATCCCCCACTCCTGTCAAGTTTTTTATTTTGATAGCCTCTCTAATCTCCCTTAGCATTTCATAGTCCCTATCATTATCCTGGTCAAGTGGTCGATAATATATCCCTACTGCTATATTCTTATTATTGGAGCATAGAATTACTATCCATAGAGATTCTATTGAACATTTTGGTTAACTTAAGCTTTTTACTTCATTTGATTCTACATTTTCTTTCATGTATAGTGCCACTCCCCCCACTAGCACAACCTGTTCTGTCGTTCCAATATATTTTGTACTTTGGTATGACTGTGTCCCATTGATTGTCCTCATTCCACCAAGTTTCTGCGATGCCTATTATATCAATATCCTCCTTTAATACGAGGCACTCTAGTTCATCCATCTTATTATTTAGAGTTCTAGTGTTTGTGTATAAGCATTTTAAAAAATTGTCACTATTTATCTGTCTGCCATTTCCTGATGTTAGACTCTTTTTCATTTGATTGTTTTTCATCTGATCTTACCCATATTTTATCATCTTCTATCCTCTCCCCTTTACTTGAACATAGAGAATCTGTGTTAATAGACCCTCCCCTAAAAGATGTCTCTGTCCGATCCATGTGCTGTCCATAAGCTTTCCTCTGGCCCTTAACATTAAAAACATCATAAAGCAGGTTTTAAACGAAGTGCCAGCACTCTGGTTCCATTTTGGTTTAGGTGGACCCATCCTTCCTGTATAGTTCTCCCTTTCCCAAAAGCTTCCCGAGTTCCTAATACATCTAAACCCCTCCTCCCTACACCATCACCTCATCTATGCATTGAGACTCTGAAGTTCTGCCTACCTACCTGGCCCTGCGCATGGAACTGGAAGCATTTCAGTGAACGCTACCATAGAGGTCCCAGATTTAAATCTCTCTCTCCTAGCAGGTTCTGGAGGTCAAATTTCACCTTTCTCCTACCCTTCCCTATGTCATTGGTACCTACATGTACCACAACCACTAGTTTCTCCCCAGCACTACACATGAATCTATCTAGATGTCTCGAGAGATCTGCAACCTTCGCACCAGGCAGGCAAGTCACTATATGGTTCTCCTGATCATCATAAACACTGCTGTCAAGGCGCCATTTCGGGAGGATAGGGAGGGCAGCAGCCGTGCGCTCTGGGACATGGCTTGCTTTTCATCCCATTCCCCGGATGCTCCCTTCACCAGCCAGGTATGAGAGGCATGCAAGTACTTTCCCTTCACTCCCTTAGCATCTGGGGAGCAGGATGAAAAGCAAGCCACATCCCAGAGCGCACGGCTACTGCCCCACCCCTAGCCTGCCAAAATGGCACCCTTGACAGCTGTCTCTCTCTGTTTCTTGTCTATGACTTCTTATTTTTGTCTACACAGTAAAAACGCTCATCCAATCTTTATATTTTCCTGCACTGATTACTGAAAACTTCTTGCTGGACTCTCTAACACCAGCATTCATGATCCCTTCCCTCTCTAATTTTCCTTAATCAACACATAACTCAGCTACTAAGATCATCTTCCTAACAAGTTGATCTGATCACATCCAGGCCAACTTTGAAGCTTTCTGTTGCTTCCCTTTCCCCATGACCTCCAGTGCCTACATAACTCTTCCCTTCCTTGCTTGTCTTATGGTTTCTTTTCATGTTGCTCCTCATCCCGGCCATATCTTTAATGATGCCAGTTTGTTCCCCAGTTTATTTTATTCTCTCTTAACCATCTTTAGCCATTTTTTTTCAGGCTGCAATCCATTAGACATGGAACACCCTTTCTTACACATTCAGCATTCAAATCCCTAAACCACAGTCCTACTTCTTTAGTAGAAAACCTGTAATAAATTAGTCAACAAGCACTTGCTAAGTACACTTAGAAATATGTAACACTTCAAAGTAAATGTTTGCAGGATTAGTGTGTAAATTAGCAAAGAGATACTTAAGGGATAAGTGTGACAATGAAATTACTTTGCATTTTGTTAAATCTGTGCTATCATAAACAACATTTATTTACATAAATTATGAAACCTAAATTATTAAATACCTTATATTACAAAAACTTCTTGTTGTTCATACTGTTGCCTTTTTGTGTATGTTTTGGTTTAGACAAATATAATTTTAGTGAATTTCATAGTCAGTTTCTCCTTCAGATTCTTGGAATTACAGTGTTTGTGGGTGAATAAATTATACATTTATAATGAATTATAATTTAATTTAATGTTATGAAAATATTTCTATTGATTGATTTTTACAAAAGAATAACTTTTTGATCAAATTTTAAATTGTTAGCAGCCCTTTAGTTCTGTTCCCTATGAACACATGCAAAAATAGGATCCTATTCTCTGCTCTGTTACAGTAATTATATGGCGGTAAAACTCCCCTGACTTATTTACTCACAGGTTTTAAGTATATGAAGTCTATTTCTCAAATTATGCAGTAATATAAAATATTTTGGTTACTGCTTTAGACAGAAGAATAAACAAGCAGGCACCTGTGGTAAAAGTGTACGTAATGAATGGTATGGAAAGGGAGATCAGGAACTCCTTATTCCTCTTATATCATAATACAAGAACAAATGAACATTCAGTGAAGTTAATGGTGGCAAATTTAAAATTGATAAAAGGAAATACCTTTGCATTCAACATGTAATGAAGACTGTTATGACTATACCAGCAACTACTGGAGTCTATGGATCTGGTTATACCCTTTTGTTCTAAGACCCATGTTAGACTTTGGAATAAGGAAATAAAGATCTGTTCCTTTCCACTGCTTCTGTATGTCACATGTTTTATTTTTAGTAAAATGAGTCTCTTACAATGATAGAGCATTTGTCACCTGAATCTCTTAGTTTGCAAGAGAACTGGAGGAAGTAACAGAAGTGCTTTCAGTTTGCTAGAAGTAAGTGGTATTAAAGATAAATGGGAGAAGGCTAAATCCTCTACCCTACTGCATTTGGTGGGCTGCAAGGCACTGAATGATTACAGTGCATTTCAGTGGGAGAATGGGGACTGCAAACTGTTAGATGAAGCCATTCAAGAAATACTTGGATTCATGCAAGAATGTTGCTTGGGAGAGACAGACTTTCTTTAGAAGTAACGATCGTGCCAACATAAAGGACCTTAGTTTAAACAGGAATAAATACCAGATGAACCTGAATGCAAATAGCTATGTAAAACTCATATTAAGTGACTTTGGGAGTGAATAAGGTAGAGGCAATTGTACAAAAGGAAAATCCTGCAACCAATGAGGCCTTATATAAATATATTGGCATGTTCAAATAGCTAAGCAAATTGGTTCCTGATTTGTCACATTAAGTGATCCTTCCCAGAATGCTTCTTGAAGAATATAGAATAGCCCAGCGGTGGGCAATAATTTTTTGCTGGGGGACACTTCAAAAATTTCTTAAGTGGCCCTGGGCCACACCAGAAGGGGCGGGGCCTCAAGTGAAAGGGGTGGGGTCGGGATACTTGTGGGTTCCCCACCCCCAGACAATAATTGGTCTGGGGGTGGAGGAGCGCCTTTGTCCTCCTGCCACCCCCTTCTCCCTAGGTGCCCATGCCCCTGACTGGGAGGAGACTTCCCTCTCTCCCCTTCCTCTCTCCCTTTCCCCCCAGGCCAGTCAGGATCTAGAGGCAGGGGAGCGTGTGAAGTTTCCTCCGCTCTGTCCCCACCCTGCACAGTGCTTAAAAGTGCCACGTGCTCCTGGCAGGGTGGGAGGAGGCTTTGTGTGCTCCCCAGGCCAATTAGGGCCGGGGAGCGTGCGAAGTCTTTTCCTGTCCTGCCAGGAGCGCATGGCACTTCTAAGTGCCGCGTGGTCCTCACAGGGCAGTGCCAGGGCGGAGGAAACTTTGCACGCTTCTCCACCCCCAGACCCTGATTGGCCTGGCGGCCGGGAAGTGGCAGGGCCTCTGCGAGCCATATCCACCCGTTTGGCAGGCCAGATCCAGCCTGTGGAGGCCCTTTTGCCCACCCCAGGAATAGCCTGAGATGAGGCATGAGAAAAGTTTCTTGAATTTTTAAATCAAGAAACAAAATCATGGATGCACCAGCACAGATATATTTACGATGTAACAGTGACCCTAAAATGTAAGTTGCATAAGCTTAAATGCACTGAAGGCTTTTCTTCTATTAGATGGTCAGCCAATGAAATATACTTCCAAAGCACTGATTAACCACAACCCACTAGAAAAAAATTCTGGCAGTTGATTTTGGTTGAGTAGTTTCCTAAAGATGTTTCTAGTCAGAAATTGGATGAGAAAGAAATAGACCATATACCACTGGAATAAATATTAAAGAAAAGATTCTGATTATTGCTGAAGAACTGTAAGTACTTGTTAAATATGAAAGATAGGTTTTGTTAAGGAGCTTTTTGCAATAGGCATGCTCTCAAGAGTGCCTATAAATAATGAAAGCAGGAGCTCCAGGAATAGAGGAATCTGAAGGAAATAACATTCAAGTGTTATCCATTGCTGAAACTAAATTTTAGAAGCCCAAATGAGAAACAAAACGATTAAGAGCTCAAGAGAATAATCTTACATCGGTGTTGAAAAGAAAAAGCAAAAATGTGGGATTATGTACAAAGAAATTCATCTTATAATGACACATGGCTTGATTAGGAATACTAAGTATAATCCACAGTGCTCGTGTGTGTACTAAGAAATGTAAGAACAGAGCCCTATTTTGATCTATTTTGGCCGGGAACAGGGCAGCCATTGGGGGAGGGGAAAGGCAATCAAGTGTGAAATCTTCAGTCAGTACAAAAATCAGACTGCAAAAAGACCACTGGAATAACATGACATTCCTGGTTCATCTTTTTTGTCCAGTGTTTCCTGTTTTCATTTCCATTCTCATAAAAGAATATTTGCCAATATCAGGGAGTGCTTGTCTCCTTGGGAGGCCTAATGAAAAGAGCTTCAGGCTTATTTCATTGTCTTCACCCTTGGAATCCAGAAAGCTTCTGTTTTGAGCTCCTTAGGATTTTAGAGACATGGCTGAAAGCTGGGGAAAGGGTTAGAGCAAAAAACCAGCTGCCTGTAGTATCATCCTCCCTTGATAACTTCCATTAAGATCTCCTATTAAGACCTCTTGCCAGGGATGTATATTACTCTGGAGTTGGAAACAGACAACAGGTCATCCTATAGAAAGCTGTCCTCTGTAGAGACTTCTTTGCATTCACAGTTCTCATCCTTTCCTTTTCCACATATTTCTGGTATCTGAAAAGGTAGGAAGACCTCTTCCTCTTTGAAGTCTTAAAACCTTTAACCATCTGGGGTGAAACTTTGTAAAAGTGAAGATAGCTGAGGTGATTTTGTTTTCCTACTCCTTTTGTCCTCCTCTAGTCCAGTTTTTGGGCTATTTTATTTATCTCCAATCTTAAATCAGAAGAAGCCTCTGAAATGAGAGTTCCTTCTTCCTGTTCCCTCCCAATGAATTCTAAGTGCGTGATTAGGAAAGGCAAGTAGGACTCAACCCCAGCTACAAATCATTAATGGAGGAGAAACATTTGAAAGGAACTGGATCACTGCACGTCTGATATTTCTCTAAAGTTATTTGAAGCTCCAGTAATCTTTTTTTCTTATTCATTGTTTTCAGTTTGCTGTTGGTGTAAGCAGAATGTTTGATGTCCCTGAAATCAAGCTGTAGAATCAATTCTTAAATTGCATATGTTACTGGCCTACTAAGATTTTTCCATCACTGTGGCTGAAAGCAGTCAGTATGTTAGTTATATATTTAATTTGTTTGTTTGTTTGATGAAATATTAATATTTTAATTCATATATTTAAATAATTCCTTTGGGTCCAGGGGCAATTTTTTAAGATAGTGTGTAGATCACAAGCCAAATAAATCAGAGATAGAAATCGAACATTCCTATAAACCTTTTCTCACAAACAGGAAAATGAGACCTCCAATGAAATTTAAAGGAAATAACATTTAAAAACTATTTAAAATATTTGTTTACACGTTGCATAGTTTTCCACTGGACGTTATGGACACATACACAGGATAAACCATTTTATTTTATTTTGGTGACTATAAATCATCTTATTTTAGGCCATATGCAAACTGCTACCTGACTGGGGGTAGGAAGACACTTCCTTTATGGACAAGTTCCCTAATAGTCCATTATGGGATTTCTTGTATCTTCTGAAGAAGCAATTTATACTAATCACTGTCTGGTATTTTTCACTGCAGTTCCAGAGTTCAATTATGTGCAGCAAAAATTAGAAAGTCTTGGATAATTAAACAAGCCATACTGTATATTTTAATTTTAATTTAGACTAATGAACAGATTTGGGCAGAAAATAAAATCTTACTTGCTTATAAATACAGCTTGTGAAGTCTTTTTTAAAAATGTTTGCAATGAAAGGCACTGTATAACTATTGTTCCCTTTTGGTCGAGTGGTTGTTGATATTCAGACTTAGGCTCACAAGCAGCTTTTTAATGTGTCTCCTGCAGATCTTGGTAGCATGTGATATTAAAATACTGTGTGATTTAATTATTAACCAGTCTCAGTTATTAACCAACCAGGGTGCTTTTACTACATTTATTTATTTATTTATTTTTTACCACTGTAGCTGATAAAAGTAGTAACACTTGGTCAGTCGTTTTGCTGTGAGAATAAATGGAACAGTGAATTTATATTACTGTGTCTCTTGTGGGTAATGTTCGACGCTAATTTGGCTCCTCTGCTGAGATTTGCCTATATCCAGAGTACTGCAGGTTGTGCCTGTTAGGGGGAGACATTAATGATAGAATCAGATATTTCTTGGGTGTAGTCCTGCTTCTTTACCAAGAATGTACACAGTGTCCTGTTAGCCTGAATACAAGTAGGAATAAGAAACAGGAGATGCTTTCCATGTTCAAAATTCCATGCTTCATACTTGCTAGTACTCTGACCAAAAGAAGCTCTCTTGCTTGCTCCCATGGCTTGCTCTTGCTGAGTCCTGCTTTCAGGTTTCTCTCTTTTGTACTTCTCTCACACAGTCCCTGGGTGTGCCATCTGCCCCTCAAGGAAAACCCTTCTGCCTAAGGATGTTAAATTGCAGTTATTTGGCTAATTGTGTAGTTGATACAATTGGATCGACTACACGATTAGTAGATAAGGACTGCTCTGCAGAGCTGCAGTGGGGGTAGCTCCAGGAGCCGGCTCGGGCCAGGACTGAGCAGTCCTGGCTCATGCTGGCTCCGGGAGCCACCTGTGCTGTGGTGCTGCATTTTAAATGTACCAAGAGCCACCTTTAAAATGCAGAAGAGCAGCGTTCCGGACCAGCACGAGCCGGGACTGCTCAGTCCTGACTTTGCGCTGAGTCCAGCAGCCCCTGTTAATGGTAGACAGCCCTGCTTCACATCCTCCCCCTGCTGTGTCCGGGGCAGGTGGCATCATGGAGATGGTGCTGGGGGGAACTCGCTTTTAAGCCGGCTCTTCCCAGCACTGGCTCCTGTTCCTTTCCCCCCCTTGCTGCCTCTTATAGAGGCAGCAAGGGCGGGGAAGAGCAAGTAGTCGATACTCCAGTTGACTACCCGATAAGCTTATGCTTACCAGGTAGTTGACTACTTGCTAACACCCCTACTTCTGCCCACATAGACCTTGGTTTTTTTTATCAGCCTTACACGTGGCTGAGTCCCTTTGATGATATCTTTTATTATTTCAGCTATCTTCTGACATAAAGGAGTTAACTTCTTTATTTAGATGAAAGTCTTGCCCACTGATGGCCAAGACTAAAAAACCCACTGGAGCTCTATTCATCATCGTGATGTACTCCAAAATGATGACTCACTGTCTGCCCCAGCCCAGATAAAATTTAACAAATTACAAATTGAATTGTACAGTCTTAACTATTTTTTGTAGCATCTGTCTGTCAGGATATTTTTCATCATTAGCTAAATCTTATTTTCGTCCATCCAAATCAACTTGGAGCTTTTCTCTCCTTACCCGATTTCCTTTCAGCCAACTGGGAGAGACTGTTTTCAACAGGCCCCTGACAAGCATCTGTTTCTGTGAAGTTGCTGGCTGAGACAGCTTGTGCCCATTTTTGTTCTGATAATGAATTTGTTACGGTCACAACTCACTCATAGTCAGTTTGCACAGGCATAGCCTTTGCTTATGGGGGAAGCAATATTAGAGTCCTGACCTCTGTTACTTCCTGATGTAGTCCTAATGGATAACTCTGGGTTTATTCATAGATCTGAACTGTATTCTATATTGTTTCATTTGCGTCAGCACTCTATAAAGCTCCTACTCTTCTTTCTCATAAGATTGTAGAACCAGACCAGATCCACTATTTTAAAAATTACCCTTTTCTTATATATGAACTTATATGATAGCCTCTGGCAATATGAAAAGGCTTTATCTTCAGTTTTTCTCAAGCAAAGGTGTGAGATTTTTCAGTTTTGGATTGTAGGGCTTCTGCATGGTCCAAATCTCTGTTTTCTTCTGGAACTCCATACAAGAGATTTTGTGGCGTTCTTAGGCCTTATCTGAATGGGAGAAGTGCTGAGTCACTTTTTGTACTTTGACAACTGTTTTATAAACTACCTGAACTCCTGGAGTCCCAGTTGAACCTTCCTACCATTACATTAGATTTTGGGTCATCGGAGTTCTGTGTATCCCTAGAACCTCACAAACCTACTGAAACGTTTTGGATTCAAAATTTCTCTCTCATTCTGTTTGTAACTCACTTAAGACCCAAAATCTGAGGAAGAACACGTTTGCTGGGATGTCTGCTACTGTACTATCACTGCCTCTTGGTTCTTCTGGCTATTTTGTGAAGTTGTCCTTTGCTAGCAACATATTGATTGCCAAACTTTGTCTCTAGCAAAGGTCCAAACACAAGAACAGAAAAGCACTCCCATTGTTGCACTCATGAGGTACCGCATACAGTAGTCCTGTGGCACCTTAGAGCAGTATTTCTCAAAGTGGTCCGCGGACCCGCTCTGAGAGAGCTGCTAACTGGTCACTCCCATTCGTTTGCTTATTTACCGGCTCTGCAGCCACAGAGCCTTGCAGCTTCCATTGGCTGCAGTTAGCCGTTTGCAGCTCCCATTGGCTGTGGTTCACAGTTTAGGCTGCTGCTTCCTGCGGCTCCCCTTGGCTGCAAATGGCGAACCACAGGCAATGGGACCCAGTGGCCAGTTAGTAGCTTTCTCAGAGATGGTCTGCGGACCACTTTGAGAAACAGTACCTTAGAGACTAACACAAAAATATATAGAGCTTTCTAGACAAAACTCACTTTGGCTACATCTAGACTACATTCCTCCTTTGACGGAGGAATGTAAATGAAGGACTTTGAAATCGCAAATGAAGTGCTGATTTACAAATCTCATGCTTCATTTGCACAGTCGTGTCCGAGTGCTTTTTTGGAAGAGATATTTTCGGGAAAAAAAAAAAAAAGCAGTCTGGACCTTTTTTTTTTTTTTTGAAAGAACCCTTATTCTTGAAAAAATTTAGGTTTACAAGGTTCTTTTGAAAAAGTGTGTGTTTGTTTTTTCTCGAAAGAACCCCATCCAGACTGTTGTTGTTGTTGTTTTTTGTTTTTGTTTTTTTAAATATCTCTTCCGGAAAAGTGCTCGGACGCGATTATGCAAATGAAGCGCAAAATTTGTAAATCAGCGCTTCATTTGCAATTTCAAAGTCCTCCATTTACATTCCTCTGTTGAAAGAGGAATGTAGTCTAGACGTAGTCTTAGTCAGATGATGAGCTAGAGTAGAAATAACAGAAACCAGGTTATTTGTAGCAGTAAAAAAAAAGTACTTGTCAATTGTAGGACCAGTGCTAGCGAGGCTAATTAAGTGGGCTGGAAGTGTCCCATTCTTAGTTTTTTTATGTAAAAGTGCAGTGTTAAAGGCTTGAGAAACTGGCTTTATAATGCATCATCCAGTTAATGTCTTTGTTCAAGCACAGGGATACAATGTCAGCTTTGCAGATGAATACTAATTCCACACTCTCTTTCTGTAAGTGGCTGGTGACATTCTTTTTGTAGAAGAATGGCTACTTTTAAATCCATGATTGAGTGCCCAGGCAAGTTAAAATGTTCCCCTAAAGGTTTTCCCTGTCTTGAGGACATCCCTTCTTTGCTATGCAAGCATCATATTTCCTTTTCCAATTTCCTACATGTTGCCTGCATTTCACCTCCCATAAATTCTCAGGGGTGTGTGTGTGTGTGTGTGTGTGTGTGTGTGTGTGTGTGCGTGTGTTTCAATCCCCAAATGCCCTGCAGTTTTAAAACTAACCTCAGAACTTCCTTTTTCAGTGTACCTGGGATAGCCAGCTGATATCTGTGCTTGTCACCCACTGGTTTGTTCCATCTCTTACAAAATATTTTACCTTTTAAATTCCAGTCATTAACACTGTGACCTGAAAGTTTTACTTTGATATTCTGAGGGAATATTACACTCCATGATGGCTGTTTTCTGCCAATTTATTTTCCAGTTGCACACCATTCTGATATTGGGATAATCTCTCTGCAGTCCATTCTTTCAACTCCACATCCACTGGCTCAGTGGATGAATTAGGAGCATGTGTATTTTGGTAAATTATGAGAAGAGGAGAAGGGACCTTCTTCCGACGAATGCTCATTCCTTGTTCTCCTGCTTAGGGAAGTGATTGCAGGTAGCATCCCAACAAAGTCCACCTGGACAAGTCAGAAGCATTACCATGCCTGTGACAGTGCAGTTTTTCCAACCCATAAGAGCCTTTGAAGTCATGCATAGACTGTTCTGACCACAAACCCTTTGCTGTATTATGGTTTCTGTAGATTGGAGTTCCTTTAGGGTGGTGCAGTAATCACTCTGAGGAGAATTTATAAGCCTCCACCTCCTCAAGTCCTTGTGTCAGTATGCTCCCAATCTGTAAGTGCAAGTATGTGTCCACTGTGGAAGGGGCTTTGAAGCACACACAGATGGTATGTCTAGACTGCATCCCTCTGTCGGCAGAGGGATGCAGATTAGGCAGGTCGACGTTGCAAATGCGGCATGGATTTAAATATCCCGCGCCTAATTTGCATAACAATGGCTGCCATGTTTTGCCGACTCAGCACTTTGTCGGCAAAAAGCAGCAGTCTAGAGGGGGATCTGTTGAGAAGAGAAGAAAAAGGCTTTCTTTCTCAACAGATCCCCCTCTAGACTGCTGCTTTTTGCCGACAAAGTGCTGAGTCGGCAAAACATGGCAGCCATTGTTATGCAAATTAGGCGCGGGATATTTAAATCCGTGCCTCATTTGCAATGTCGACCTGCCTAATCTGCATCCCTCTGCTGACAGAGGGATGCAGTCTAGACATACCCTGAGTGTGATATGTAGGGATCTCAACATGTACTTGACTACACGATTAACCAATACGCATGGGTTGTCGGTTAAACCTGTTGACTATACACACTCTCCTCCTTCCCCCCCCCCCCCCGAGGCAGCGAGGGGGTAGGTAGGAGCTGAGCTCTGCAGAGCCACCTGTTTCCCGTCAGGCTGCTGCCTCTGTCCGAGGCAGCACTGTGGTGGGGGTGGGCAGGAGAGGCTGCCGCAAAGCAGCCTCTGTCTATGGCAGCTTGAGCTCACTGTGGATAGAGGCTGGTCCGAAGCAGCAGTCCAGATCTGTGGCAGGTCTGAGCTCCCCACAGACAGAGGCTACTCTGCATCCCACAGAGCAGCCTCTGTCTGCGGCGAGCCTGGGCTTGCCACGGACAGAAGCTGGGGTGCAGCAGCAGCCTCTGTCTGTAGGGAGCTCAGACCCCCCACGAACAGAGGCTGCTGCCATCCTGCGCTGCTGCTTCTGTATTGGAGGCAGCAGCTCAGGGCAGTAGGTAGTTGGTCTGCGCGGGGAGCTGGTTTTTAAACTGGCTCCCCTTGTGGATTGGCTCCTGCCAGCCACCCTGCGCTGCTGCCTCTGTCAGAAGCAGCAATGCGGGATGGCAGGGGGCTCCCTGGGAATGGGGCCTGCCGGCCCTGCCCCCAGGGACTATCGAATAGTCTTGTAACCACTAAGATTTCATGTGATTACATGACTATTCAATTACACGATATCTAACATCCCTAGTGATCAGAATCCTTTTCTGTTGTGCAAATGCAAAATCACATTCTGCTGCCCTCTGAAGTGGTTTCCCTTTTTGACCCAGCCCATACAGTGGTTTTGCAATATTGGTAAACCCATAAATAATCCTTTTATAATAGGAGCAGAGTCCTGCAAAACTTTTCATGCCTGTGGAATTGGTCACTTCTACATAGTCTCTGGTTTCTTTTTGTTAGTGGAAATTTTCCCTTTGCTGATTTATAAAGGACCTGTTTTTATATTATCTTACAATTCTTTGCATTTATTCTCTGATTGGCAGGCTTCAGTTAATCACAGATTATTTGTATATGTATCAATTGCCGCTCAAAGGTTTTAGCCCACACAATGATATAACCTATGTATAACAAGCAGACAGAGAGTGGTAATACCTTCTTCTTTTCAGACCCAGAATTACGTATGAGGCAGCAGCGTGGCGGGGGAGGGAGCAGGCAGCTCTTGGGGAGCTGGCTTTTAAGTTGGTTCCCCACACATACCGGGAACCAGAGTGTAACCATTAACCAAGTACACGGTTACACTTTCACATCCCTACTAGATGTTCAGACTTTCCCTGGCATCCAAGCTCAGGGACCTTCCTCCACCCTCACAGCATCCTAGAACTCTGATTCCAACCTGAAACCAGACATAGCACCTTTTCAGTCCTGGTGCCCAAGACCAGTGAACCGAAGTCAGCAGACCCAGCTCAACTATGGGGTTTTTTAGTCTCATGTAATCATATCTACTGAGTCACAGCATGGAATATCACCCCTATTATATATCCATTTAAATGTATATATGTTTTGTATCCTTTTGGTGACCATTTCCTGTTTTAGTCCTTAGCTTTGCAACACGACACTCTAAGAATTTTCTCTTTAAGGCACACCTCCCAATTTTATTATGCCCCAGGGCGAAAGCTGTTGGTGAAAGCTAATGAGACTGTGGAGACCAGCCACATTTTTCTCCACAGCAGCATGAAAGGTATTTTGGGAGCAAACAAATAATCCCCAAATTAATGCTGTTGAGAAATGCGGTCTTTTTGCAAGACATTGTTTAGAATATTCCTGTGTGCTTGCAACCATATTTCGAAAATTAGTGGAAGTTTTTTTTAAAAAAAGATTGTGTTGGTCAAACTTGTAGGAGCCCATGAAGAGTAGGGATGTTAAATATTGGTTAACTGAATAGTCGAGTAACCTCGAGCTCTTATTGGTTAGTTGACTATTCTATAATCCCTGGGCGCGGAGCCGGCAGCCAGTGTACTCCGGCCTCGCTCCTGAGGAACCCCCTGCCACTCCACCCTGCTGCCTCAGTATCAGAGGCAGCAGTGCAGGGTGCCGGGTGGGAGCTGGTCCACCAGGGAGCCAGTTTAAAAACTTCCCTCGTGGACCGGCTTCCTGTCACCCTGTGCTGCTGCCTCTCATAAGAGACAGCAGCATGGAGTGGCAGCAGCCCCTATCTAGGGTGGGTCTGAGCTCTTGGACCTGGTGCTAGCCGGAACTGAGCCGGGCTGCCTGCCTGCCTGGCTCCTAATACACTTTAAATGCAGAGCCACAACAGGGGTAGGTCTGTTTCATGCCAAGACTGAGATGGACTGCTGGCCAGCCTGCTAAAAAATTTACTGGCAAGTGGGGGGGGGAGGGCGGAATGGGTGTAGTCTATAGCATTAGCCGATAAACATTTACTAATCGGTTAATCGACTCTACAATTATATCCCTAATGGAGAGGCTGTACTTCCTGCTGTAGCTTGCTGTTCATGATGTGGGCCAACAGCTGCAAGCTATCCTTTTTTAAAGCAAATTGCAGTGGGACAAACTTTTGAAAACAGTTGTCAAAATTTCATTGTGATTTTTTTTTTTATTATATTTTATTATTATTTTTAGTAATAAGTTAGGTACTTAAAGATGATGTTTAATACCTCTATTCCAAACAATTGAAACAAACAGCTTCTGCATTGAGACTCCAAAGGCCAAAAAGCTCACTTGAGTGCCAGGAAATAGCTGCTTGAGGGTGGGATAAGGGAAGGAATCCTCCTCCTTCCCTCAAGGTCACACAATAGGGCTGTGTCTACACTGGCACCCCTTTTGTGGAAAAGGGATGCTAATGAGACACAGCGCAATTGCAAATCCGCGTGGGATTTAAATATCCCCCGCGGCATTTGCATGAACATGGCTGCTGCTTTTTTACGGCTCGGGGTTTTGCCGGAGAAAAGCGCCAGTCTAGACGCGATCTTGCGGAAAATAAACTTGAAAGTAGGAATAAGAGATCTTGCGGAAAAGGGTTTATTTTCCGCAAGATCGCGTTTGACTGGCGCTTTTCTCCGGCAAAACCCCGAGCCGGAAAAAAGCGGCAGCCATGTTCATGCAAATGCCGCGGGGGATATTTAAATCCCCCGCGGATTTGCAATTGCGCTGTGTCTCATTAGCATCCCTTTTCCGCAAAAGAGTGCCAGTGTAGACACAGCCTAGGAGGAGATATAGACGGGCAGAATTGTTTTGGTGGGTTCTTCAAAGGAGGAACGACTGGAGCATTCTTATTGGAAAAGACGTTCCAGCCGTGTTCGCAGGCTCATCCAGAGAAACCTAGAGCCCTGGTGCATCATATTTGCTGCCTCTCTCTTTGTTAGGATTTAGAAAAGTTTACCCCATTATACACTGAACTCTTGAAGAATAGGGATGTGTGTGTTAACTAAATGCTGGGGATGTATGTGGGTAACATTTTCATGTTGATGGGAGATGAGAACGCAGAGGCTTTTGAAAAGAGGTGAAATCTCCAGGCTCCAGTATAGTTGTCCCCTCTTCCCTGCCCTCTATCAGACCTGTCTGCTAAACTGTCCAAGTGTGGCCAATGTAGAGCTAGTGTCAGGTCTTTGGCAAGATGTGCACACATCCCATATAGCCAGCCCTTGGGGTCTACACTGTTTGTAGTCCACATCCCTAGAATTGGCCTAACGTGTCTCATGAATGCTTTTGGAAGTAAAGGATTATGGGATTTGGATTGTAGGCTAATTATATGGGTTGCATATCCAAACATGAGGGAGGTTGGTGCTGGGATGCGGAGCCTGTCTGACAGCAGGCTTCCTGCATATTGGCTCTAGCCTGCCCTCCCTCACCCTCCATGCTGCTGCCTCTCTATCAGAGGCAGCAGCACAGGGGTGAGTGGGCAGGAAGACCTGGTCCTTTTGGGGAGCCTGCTTAAAGCCAGTTCCTCATGAGCACTGGCTCCTGCTCCCCCCCGCCCCTTACAACTTCAGATACAGAGGCAGCAAGGGGAGGGGGGAATGCATATAGTCAACAAGATTAACCAATAAGCCCAGGCTTATCAATTAATTGTGTAGTCAACTACATGTTGACATCCCGAGTATTTGTGTGCATTGAGGAGCTCTATCTCTCTATTTAAAATTTGTCTTATAAATGCCTTGTTGTCCAGATTGCAGCTGAAAAGAAGGTGTATGCTTCATTGATTCAATTATAAACATCTTTGTTAGGATTTAGAAATGTTCACTGCTTCTACTCTAAGCTCTGAAAGAATAGGAATGTGTGTGTTCTTATCTCAGTGCATGGGGATTTACGTGGGTAACGTTTTCGTTCCATGTCAGTGGGAGTTGTGAGTGCAGATGTTTTTGAAGAGATGAAAATGTATCCCATAGTCTCTCCTCAAGAACATGATGTGAATTGACTAAACCAAAGGTAATTAATCACACCAGGGATAAATCCATTAAG
This sequence comes from Rafetus swinhoei, assembly GCA_019425775.1. Taxonomy (NCBI): domain Eukaryota; kingdom Metazoa; phylum Chordata; order Testudines; family Trionychidae; genus Rafetus; species Rafetus swinhoei. The sequence continues at coordinate 48,680,884 of CM033430.1, read as the reverse complement.
TTGTTATAGCAACTGAGATGCTTGCATTTAAAATGCATGGGCTGCAAGCTTCAGTCAGCTGTGCAGTGTGGAAAGGTACAAGTGAGCCTGAAGTAGGGGAGAGGATCTGAAAGCAGTGGAAAGGGGGGAGCAGTGACAACACTGCAAGCCATCACCTTGCCACCCCATCACCTCCATATATGCTCAGGGAAGTTCTTCTTTATGAATATACCATGGTGAAATCTCTCTCCATGTTTAGGAAAGGCTTGTCAGGTTGGTGTGGGACAGACCCATGCACCAGCAGTTCTTTGTACTGTGCTTGCTATATAATGAGTGGTTTTCCAATTGGAAATCTGCAAAGAAATTAATGCTAATCATTGCAGCATGTATTCCCAGTCTGTGTCTTCTACCGCTTTGGAGAGGGTAGGTAGAGTGCAGTCAAAGCAAACAGCAGGGCAGCAGTTTCCAGGAAGAGTGTTGACATTCTGAAAGATGCCCCAGGATGTGCTGTGATCATGGAGCTATGGATTCTTGCACTCTAGAACAAGAGGACCATATCCCTGGGATTCCCCTCCAGGCGGGGAGGAGCTGTTGAGATTTCTGTAGCTTTCAAACCACAGAATATTCAGACTCTTTTTTTTTTTCTCATCTTCTGTTTGCTTTCAGAGCCACGTGCTGGTTTGAGCTTTGTTTCCAGTTAAGAAAAAAAAAAAAAGAGGTGCCTGACTTTCCTCAGTCATGTTTCGTTTTAAAAAGGGGCATGCATTAGGAAGGCTGGGGTTGGTTTTTATTTTATTTTTTTTTAATTATTTGCACAGTGTATTTTTCAGTAAAAGAAGGCTAGAACTAGCATTGATCACACAGAGTCCCTTTTGCCTATTGTATTTGTTGGATGTTGTTTAGCTTTGCCATCTGGTAATTTTTAATTTTGTAATTCTGGGTACAGAATTTAGTCATTACCCTTTTGAATGAGTGGTTTTATATGGTGATTTTTCGTGATATAGCTTCCACATTTGGAACAACTAAGTTCCAATGAATCAGTACCATGGCAACCTTGGAGTAACAATTTACTGCCATTTTAGAATATTTAGATGATGGCTAACTGTTACATGTTGCTTCGCTGAAAGTATGAATTTTGAAAAGGTTTGTAACTTAATTTTATGTAAGAATTTGGTGATTTTTGTTTATTAAATTCTTACACAAGTGTAAGTCTAATGGTGCTAAAATAGTGCATAGAATGGACCATCATAGTATAAACTCTTTGCAGTGTACTTTTAAACTCTGGCTTAATTATCAGCTTCCTAATCTTGTGCCATTTCTAGTGAAGATTGCCAGGACTGTGAAGTTTTCTCCTAATATAAACAAGTATTCATTGTGAACAAAATTGAGACTATCCAAAAACTTCAATTTTGTGACCCAAATTTCACGTTTCTGCCATTAGCAATTAAAGTCTAAGATGACACATTACTCTAGCTAGCAAACAGAAATGCTCATTTACCCTCAATGAAAATAAGTCCACGTACACTAATCTGCACAAAAATTGAGGATGAGTATACAACTGTGTTAAAGGCCACAAGGAAATGTTTTAATATCTGTTACATGGAAAGTGGAATTGTTTCACTAATGCAAAGTGGAATTGTTTCACTAATGTAGTGGTGGCAATACCCAACTTTTTCTGCATTAAATTTAAGATTGAAGTTACTGATATCTTCCTTTGGATGTCCAGAGAGTAATCCTTTATTGTAAAACCCAACTAGTTGTACCGCTGAAACACAGCTGCTGTTCCGCTATTCACCAAGGTAATAATGAAAGGCACGTTTTCCAAAACATTTGCTCCTTGTCTTGTGGCGTGTGATTATTTGTAGTTTCTGTAAAATGGTAAAATAACATTTTTAGAATATATGTGTGATACAGTTCTCTTTTTTTAGTTATTTTTTTGGCCTAACCTTTATCTTTTGATTCATTTGACCTCTTTCTTGGATATGCTTACATGTGTTTATTAGTGATTAGTTACAAGAAGAATAAATGCAGTTGAATGGATTAGGAAGAATGTGGTGTTTGTATTTTAACGTGCTGTGGAATGATCAGATTCTTGTTACATTAATATTGCTAAATATTTTTTTTCTAAGACAGATTCTTTCTTTCAAATATTTTTTTTCTCTCTGCGGATGCTTGGGTCAGGCTTCCCTAGTGGTGATAAGCGCTTCAGTGTTTTTTGGGTGGGTGTGAAATTTGAAAACAATTTTTCAGAAAGTGCCAAGTATCTAACTGAGCATTGGATCCTTTGAAAGTGTCTCAAATTATGCACCCAATAATTGAGGAACTGAAGATTGCTATATTATGGAAAATGTAATCCTGATTTATATGGTGATTTATGGTTTAAATTACACAAGACAATGGCAGAAAGAGGTCTGCAAGCATTCATTCCTGTTATTTTACCACAAAACTATCCTTCCTAACAAGAGTCAGTGGGGTATATTCTTCCTCTGCTGTGAGATTGAGGCTTTTTGGTCATCTAAATAAAATGTTCTTGAGCAATTTTCAGTTATTATACACCTTTCTGATTAAATTTTTCCTCCTACTTGATTTGGCTCATAATTTTTTCATCTTAATGAAAATGGCCCTTTTAAAGCAATATATATATAATATATAAATGTTTGCACATTATAAATATGATTAAATCATGATCACTTGTACCTAAGTTACCATTAATTATTACTTTTATGGTGAATTGTACTTTATCTGTCAAAGTGAAGTATAAAAGGGTATGTCTACACTGCTTTCCTCTTTCGAGAGAGGAATGCAAATGCAGCTGAGTGAAATTGCAAATGAAGCGCGGATTTGAATTTCCCGCGCTTCATTTGCAAATCGCATCCGGGTGCTATTTTGAAATACCCTATTTTGAAAAAAGAAACTCTGTTTAGACGCGGTTATTTTGAAAGAAAACCCTTTTTTTGAAATTACCCTTCGAAATAACCGCGTCTAGACAGCGTTTCTTTTTTCGAAATAGGGTATTTCGAAATAGCGCCCGGATGCGATTATGCAAATGAAGCATGGGGAAGATGTGAGTGATGTTCCACAACACCAAAACCCTCCATCTTGCACCAGTTACTTAGTGCAAGTAACCTTCCACTGAGGTTAGTCCAAGGTTTAAATAGGCACATTGGGTAGTTCTTGCATTACAGTAGGTAATTTCCCAATCAGGTACTCACCTTTTCATCACTGTGGGTGATGAGCCATATCCGCTCTGATTTAATTAGCACTGATACCACACTGCCTTCTCTGCATCCTTTCATCTGATGAAGTGAACTGTAACTCACGAAAACTTACGCCCTAATATCCTAACAAATTTGTTAGTCTTGAAAGTGCCACTGGGCTTCTCCTTGTTTTTGCAGAAACAGACTAACATGGCTACCTGAAGGACAGTCTGTTTTCTTTGGATGGCTAGAGAACTTTTTCTAGATAAGTTTGATTTTCTTACAAGTAAGAATGAGCTGCCATGCACAGGTGTATCCCATTCATCTCTTCATTCCTTTGGCTGGATCTTGAGAGGTAGCTTCTACAATTTGCCTGGTATCTCTTGGATAGTTCTAGTTGTGTGAAATTCCTCTCTTGTGCTCATCTTTGTCTTTCTCTAGCTGTATAGAATGCTACCATGTCTTCTTGCTGTTGGTCATTACGAACTGGCAGGCCTTCTCCCTGGGTTCTCTCTCTTGCTCTCTGACTCCTTTATGACCAACTTGCTTCCTTGAACTGATGTTTCCTGAACCTGGCTGTTCAGAAATGCCTCAGCCCCTCTGATTCTCAGTACCAGCTCTACTTGCCCCTCCAGCCCAAGAATGTTCTCCAGTACAGCCATCAATTTGCACTACATGCACAAGAAGTTCCCTTTCATGTCAGGCATATTTGATTCCATTAGTTTCAATGAGGATTGTGTAGCTAAGGCCTCTGATTGCTTTAAATTTTTCTGAAAGTGAGTGGCTTTGAGGATTTTTCCCTTCTACAAAGGGGTATCTGAGTGTATGTGCAGTAAGGAGAATGTTTCCATGGCAATTACTTCATTGTGTCTTGAACAATTACACTGTAATAGTCCCACACACAGATGACATAAGACTTGAGGGTTTTTGGAGAAGCCTGAGTGTACCTTCTCTCCCCCTTCTAGGTCCCTATCAGTACACTTTTAGTGCAATGGACAGTGTTTATATAATATGGTGTGTGCCTGGGCCCAATCTTGTTTCTGTTGAAAACAATGGGAGCATCCTCATCCTCCTACTATGTGTAAAGGGTTACTTTTTCTACTGCATGCCTATGTGGAGAACAGACCATGCAAAATTCTGTAATTCCTTTATTTTTCCCCTCCTTTTAAAATCTGGCATTTCAGTTGCCCAGAAGACAATTCTACTTCCCTGGTCAGGCAAAAACACACTTTCCTGTGTCTGAACAGCTGTGCATCAGAGAAATAAATGGAGAAGTCTTACAGAAATATTGTGCCACCTTTGTAGTTCATAGCATTTTGCAGGCTGGTGTCTCCTGGGATAAAAAGATCACTTTATTTCTGTCTCATGCTGTTATTTTGACTTCTCTGTATTGGAACAAGCAGTGCCATATTTTCCCCCTAAGGTAAGATTAGTATGAAGGATTACCATGGTGATAATTGCCTGAAAACAGAGTTTCTGTACAAAAGATACAGCTAATACAACTTCAGAAATTGAGGCCAATATTAATCTCTATTAAAAATTTAATTTAAAATAATACATTTGCTTCAGCATGAACAAGTTAAAGATACTGCTTTTTTGTACCATCTTTGAATTTTAATAAAAAGCAATATTATTTGATTTCTGTCTCACCTCAGCAATGCCCAAGATCTTATTTGTATTAATAATATTGGCATCTAATTATAGCTGGTGCAGGTAGCAATGCAAATAATTAAGATTGCCTGACAAATCCCTTTATCAGGTCCTATTTTCAGTTGCTTTTATAACTTTGTCATACTTTGACATTTCCATGCCAGGTGTCTTCTCAAAGATGGATTTAAAAATCAGCAAAATTGGTTCAGCTATTTCTAAGAATGAGGTTAAGGGAAAAATACCTTGTTTTGCTGATGATCAAAGAAAAATATTATTAAATTAAAAGGTTTTATCTCCATGCTTCAGAGCAAGCAATTGAAAGTCAGCAGGGGGTTGCCTTGCTGTCAAAGATATAGTTTTTGCCATCCCTATAAAAATCTGTCCAAATGTGGCCATGTTATGAGTCTCTCAAAATCTGAATTCACTCATACTCAGTAGATTTATTGGAGTTGGACAGTTAAATTCTGTAAAGAATTCATCTGCACTGTGTGTGCTCCCATTTATGAGATGACAGGGTGGAGCAGGATTTTCCCATCTGTTATTGGAAGACTGGAACAGCTGTGTCATTGGGCACAGCACTTGAGAGCAAGTTCTCTCTCTCTCTCTGGACCAGTAGTCTGTTTTCCTCTTGCTAGAATGCATGTAGCAATAAGGAGATGGAGGAGACCCCCAAATTGTAATTCAAATATGGGAAGAGCCAGGCCTGGGTGGGCAGTGAAGGGAGGGTAAGACTGGAATAAGGAGGTGGTGAGGGTGAGGTTTTTTGGGGACTAAAAAGAGAAGCCAAGTGTTTGGGGCAGACCAAGCCCTGAGCCCAGAAAGGGCCATAGAGGAGTCCTCCAGGAGGCTAGAGTGGCCAGAAGAAACCTCCCAATCAGGGGCCAGGAGAACTATAAAAAGGAGCTACCAAGTTCAGCAGGAGTTCAGTTGCAGTGGAGCCCTGAAGGGGAGAAGAGGAGAGGTAACTGGCTGAGGGAACGGCAGCACAATGGACAGCTCCCAGTGGAAATCTGCTGAGAAACAGTGGCCTGGAAGATAAAGGTGATGGCAAAGGAATTGTCTCCTGGAGGGGAAGCCCTGGAGGCACCATTCTCGTCCAGAGTGAGAAACAGACTTAAGAGACACTCTGCAGAGGGCTTTGGGATGGGCCCTTGTTAGAGGTGTACCCTGGAAAGTGTTTGTGATATGCAGGGTGTGACTCGGCTGGAGGGCTGAGTTGCCAAAGAGGCTTTCAGCATCAAACTGAGGCAGTGCAGGGAGTGCCAACCCTGTTACACCAAGGTACTGGGGAAGGGAAGGCTGGCCAAGGACAAAAACAAGGGGTCAGTTTTGGTGGGGGAAGAGCAGAAAAGTCTCTAACCAGTAGATCACACTCCTCTCAGAACTTAGTTTAGGATTCATGAGGCTCAGTCTCCCTTTACTGTCAGTAAATAGCTGTGAAATTCACTGCCAAAATGTGCAGCCTCTTCTAGTGGCTAGCCCACATAGAGGATTACAACCCCCTACTGCTGTCAGTTACTTTGTTAGCTCAAGTAGGAGAGAGCTGGTTACTGTGGACCTGAAGGTTCTCAAACGACTACCAGTTTATGGTTCACCAGGATAGATCCTCATGATAGAACCTGCATCTTTTTCAGTTTACTTAGGCTTTATTGGAAGAGGTTGGGAAGTGTATAGTGAAGGAAGCAGAGGACTGCAGGAAGATAAATGATTGTCTTTTGATTAAGGCAATTGAATGACACCCTGGAGGACTGGATTCTGCCTCTTTCATAGAGATCCTATATGACAGGCAGATAATTTAAACCAAAATGTTTGCAGGTGGTCACTAACTGGGCTTCTTATCCACTTCCCTCTCCCCCTCTTTTTTCTTAGTCTACTTGCCTACTTATTCCCAGACTCCTCTAAAGTCAGATTAGATGAACTAACGGTCCTTTCTGGCCGTTACCATCTATTAATCATGCGTGTCCAGTAGCCTAGGCAGAGGAAGGCACAGCCTTCCCAAACTACCAGGCATGGGCCCCAACCACACTCCGCTCCCAGAACACCTGCTGTAGGTATACTGAGGGCAGAGTGTTGCTGCCCCCAAGTGCCTGGGGGTGGGGCCTCAGCAGAAGGGGTGGGGCTGTAGCTGAGGCTGGGAGTCTGCCTCCCCCAGCCCTACTTTCACTGACCACCCATGCTATTATTCTATTAATCGTCTGCCACCAGGTCCTAGTGTCTCCCTTTATCTGCTCCTGGTCCCAGTCTCCTTGCTCGGCATGTATCAGAATCCCTCTATCACTGGTCCAGCTTCCATCCCCTATTCATTCAAATCAGGCAGTTCCCTCTTTTATGCTGCCTATATAGGCAAGACGACATATATCCTTTCTGTTTTTGGTGCCTGGCCTCAGCACTTCCTGCATGTGCCCACCCAGAGCTGCAGTTGCAGAGGAAGTCCTGCTTAGCATGATCAAGTATGAAGCTCAGTGCCAAAGTAATCTTTGGAGAGTTTAGTTATGCGTTTAAATACGTGTGAACTGCACTTTTTCAGAATCTTCTAACTTGGCTAAGTTGGGCCAAGATATTCACTGGAATGGGGAAAAGCATATCCCTGACAGAAAGGCCACCTCCCATCCATATTTTGAGTCTCTGTTCCAGCAACTTTCTTTGAGACACTCTAGTACCTGTGTGCTACGGAGCAATGTCGCTACCCTAAACTTGTTCTCCAAAATAGCTGAACTGGCTGAATTTAAAAAAAATCAATACAGTTTTTAAAAAAGAGCGCCTGAGCCAGACACCTGGAATGGAAAATTTCAGACAAAAGTTATATTTTTGCAAAGTTAGAAGTAATAGGAAATGATGAGGAACATTTATAGGTAGTGCTACCATCTTAGATTATTATAATAGTTTTTTATTTTTGAGGAAACTATGTTCTCATAAATATTTGTGGTTGAAATGACAGATATGGTCAAGTTTAAATTGAGAGTAATGTTAGTGTTTTGCTTGTAGTAAATAAAAAGTCTGAATTAGAAGGGAAGGTTATTTACTAGTACTAAGAAACCAGTAACATTGGTTTTGTGTAAAAGATTGAGCACACAGTTCCTATAGTTTACACTTGCCTCATAATTACATGCCCTTTCATAGGAGTTTGAATGAGAAGTGCTGGCTTGGACTCTGTCTAAAACTCTCTTGATATAACTTGGTCACCCAAAATTAAAAAAAAAGTTAAGAATGTATTTGGAATTAAGTTTTGATGGAGGTGCTCTTTGCTCGTGGCTAATTTAGAATAACTAGTATTAAGAATGGCAGAAGCACGGAGCTTAGTATGATTTTTTTTTTTCCTATGAAAACTATATATTTGACTAAAGATATCTTATCTTAATTACATTGTCACTGTTTGTTTTCATTTTTCTGTTCTCTCATACTGAGATTATTTTTATTGACACTTAAACCCAGTGGCAATATCATTTCAGTTTTTTTTTAATTTCTGTACAATAGAGCCCTGATGTTAGTGGTCATTGATCCAGCACTGTTTGCTGGCTTGCAAATGCAAGGTCACCTTAATTGCTTTTTGCTAGTTTCCTCTGTTTGTGTAATGATAGGAGCTTTTAGAAATAATCCTGTTTCCCTTGTACATTGAAAACAGAACCTCATATACTAATTATTCTGAGTCACAACCTCAGGGGATAGCGTAGGATGTAAAATGGTACTCTCTGGACAGAAGCATGTTGTATAAGCTAGGTGTTTTTTTTTTTTTTTTTTTTTTAAGGTCCCGGTCATGCAAGGTGCTTCACACAAGCAGGCCACCTAAACTCTTGCAGAGTACCATTGTCTTTAAATAGGGCTTGGCACTGCTGTAAAAGTAGCATGGTGGGAAACCCCCATTCTCTCCCTTTCTTCATGGCAGGTGCTGTATGTACCCATCATTTCTCCTTCCCCACTATTCCCCGCTTCTCTACCATGGCAGTGTCTCTTTGTGCCCTCTCCATTCCCATACCCAAAGCTCTAGGTGCCTCTCATAGCTACCTTCCCCCATACCAGGAGGGCTTAGCCAAGTTAAATAGTCTTTGCATACAGATGAGATAGGAAGTCCAAGTGGACAAAATTTACAATTGGTCAGTTTTATCAGTGTCCCTTTCAGGAATAAATGGGCTACTTCATAGTGAACGGGTGTTTAGTTTGGGATAGTTAAGATAACTCAGGATTGTGATTTCAGCATTCTCCATCTACACAACTTTAATCCTCCAAAACCCATGCGAGAGACTGTATAGTTTAAATCTTCCTGAAGGAAAAGGGAAATTTCTGAAAGGCAGAATCTTCTAATGAATCACTTATTCTGCCAGTGGGAGTATTATGTGAAATGCTCTGAGTCACAAGTTTTGAAATGGAGTTGAAGCCTCCTGACAACCATCATCTCAGACAGCTTGTCTCTCCTTGATTTCAAAAGGAGGACAGTTATATTTTTGAAACTTCAGAATGTGACTGCTCCTTTAAACAAACAAACAAAAAACCCCCAACTGATAGACTATGAAGACCGGTATGTTTTAAGTTCTCTTTTTCTGTCTCTATGTATTCATCATACACCTGTGTCCTTTTCTCTTGGATACCCTGATACAACATCAGTGTGCGTAGCTGGTTCCCTACTCTTTTATTCCTTGCTCTGTGACTGTTAGACAAGCCACTCAATGTTTCTCTGCTTCATTGTTCCCACTACACAATTAAGCTAATTTGTCAAGTGCGGTGAATTGTGGGTGAAAAGTGTGCATAGATGTATGATACCATTTTGTGATCAAATAGAGACAGATCACATGTGAGCTCAGCGTCCAAAGTGAAATGGCCGAGGTAACAATTTGGGCACTCCTGAACTGCAGCCACCTTTTGAATGAAAAAACTTATGTATATTTTCCAGTTTATACTGAGTAGTCTTTGAATGCATGATTGTGTAATGTGATAAGGATTATGCCTACATCTGTGTTAATAGCAGCTACTTCTGTGCATCCATCTGTGACCGTGAACAACAATACCCTGAGTGTTTTATTGACAATAAGTGATGTCAGGCAGGCAGATTTGTAGGAAAATGATCTTGATTGAGCATAGATAAATGTACAGCTTCTTTTTCCATAGCTCATGCTTTGTCTGAGGTCATGGTGTACTTCATAGGACTCATTTTACAATTATCATAGAAATGTAGGACTAGAAGGGATCTCAAGAGTCATCAAATCCAGCCCCCTGCACTATGGCTATGTCCATACTAGAGAGCTTACAGCAGCACAGCTGTACCAGTGCACCTGCACAGTCATAAGATCTCTTGTGTAGCCCCTCTGTGATGATGGGAGACAGCTCTCTCGTCAGTATAGTGGTGTTGGCAGGACATAGTGCTGTGCACACTAGCGCTTAGGCAGGTGTAACTTATGGTACTTGGGCAGATGGGAATATTCACTCTCCTGAGTGACAGAAGATTTGTGGACATAGGTGGAAATGCAGATGAAGCTGAGACAGGACCAAGTAAACACCAATAGCTATTTGTCCAACTTGGATTTAAAAAACTCCAGTCCTCCATTTGGAAGCCTGTTCCAGAACTTAACTACTCTCCTATTTAGAACATTTTTCCTAATATCAACCCTAAATCTTCCTTGCTGCTGATTAGGCCCATTGTTTCTTGTCCTACCTTAAGTGGTCATGGAAGACAATTGATCCATGTTCTCTTTATAACACTCCTTACATATTTAAGGACTATTGAGGTATGGCAATGTCCTTCCCTGAATTTTTCCCCAGTTTCTTGAACAGAGGATAGTAGTTGGTCCTTAAGACAATTGATAGTGCTCTACAAGTCTGAAAGCAGGAATGGTCAGGCATAGACCCCATGTTCCTGGTGAAAAGAGGCAACTGGTGAGTGATGGGATGAAGTGCAGGACTTGTTTGTCTTGAAAAGGAACATTATTCACCTTTTTCTCTTTCTAGATTTTTCTTGCTTGCTTGTCAAGAAAGACAAAATACAAGATCTTTGTCAGTTTATTAAATTAGTCAATGGAACTACTTCTATACCAGGAAGTAAAACTATTTATCAGATGACTTCTCCATGGCATACAGTTTTTGTAAGGGTTGGCCATAGACCTATAGAAATATAGGACTCGAAGGGACCTTAAGAGTCCAAACCAGAAGGATCTGAGCATGAGCAAAGGCCACTCTCATATGGTATACTACTCTGCTGCTTCAATTAAAATTAAATTCAGTTTTTCCATACATAAATTAATGCCTTTCCTTGCCTTCATGTGCTTACTGATTTATTAAATACTAGCTGGAGTTACCTGGCGTTGCTCGGTCCTGCTCCCCACCGGCCGATTTCCCCTCTCCCCCGCCCCCCGCCAGCCCTGCTTCCTGCCAGCTTGTTCTCCTCCTCCCAATCTCCCCCAGTCAGCCCTGCTCCCGCCGGCCGCCTCCCGGCCAGCCCCGCTGCCCCTGAACCCCTCCCCAGCTCTGCTTCCCGCCAGCCACCCTGCCCCCAATCTCCCTGGCCATCCCCACTGCCCCAGACTCCTTCCCCCACCCCCGACCAGCCCAGCTTCCCTCTTCTCTCCCCAATCAAGTGTGGCCTTTTAAAAAAAAAAAAAAAAAAAAAGAAGACTACCTGGTAACCGTAGCCACGGGGGGCAGGGTGGATGCCCGAGCCGTTGTGTGCGTGGGGGTAGGACGAGTCCCAGGCAGTGCTTTGGGGCCACAGGCAGCGGGCACGTGACCTAGGGTGGGCGGGGCTGCCCCTGCAGCGCAGCGTGGTGGGTTATTTTTTAATTTTACAGGTTGGGATCAGGCCCAATTGGGTCCAAAAGTACCTTAACCTTTCCTCCAGGAGAAGGTCTTATCCCATGGAAAGTCTGGTTGCGGTAGGTTTGATAGTGTCCAAGTTATTAGAGCGCAAACATACAAACATTCTCCTTTATGTATTAGATAACCAATAGTCAGGGGCGGCCCGTGACTATAGGCCGACTCGGCCGTCGCCTAGGGCGCCGCCTTCAACAGCGCCCGATGATGACGTCACCCCATTGGCGGCCGTGCAGGTGGGGGGCCCCGATCGCATGTTCCGCCTGGGGCGCCAGCTGCCGCAGCCCGCCTTGGGCCGCTCTTGCCAACAGTATCAAGGAAATGGACTGGTGGTATAGCCCTTACTCAAGCAAAACTTGATTCAGGCAAAACTCCCAGTAGAAAAGAATGTAGGATTGGGTCAGAAACATTCTTACATCCTGCCTTAGACTGAAAGGTTATCAATGCTAACTTTTCTAGCAGTGATGTTTTTGAGGGGTGCCCAAATTCTGAATGTTGTTTTACGGGAACATCTGCAGCACTAGTCACTATAATATCAGTGCTCTTTCTAACTGCTTTGGATTTGTTTCATTAGCTTCTCATTCTGCAGCCCTTGTGCAGTAAAAATCCCATTGACTTCAGTGGGCATTTTTCAGGTTTAGTTACTCCAGGGATGTGCTCCACAAGTAGTTTACTTCAGACACAAATTCCTGTGAATCTCCTCCAATTCTCATGTCATATTTTTATTGTTTGTTTTTTCCTAGTGTTCTTTGTAAGAAAAGGAATATACCTTGTTCAAAGGAAGAAAAGTTGAAAGTTTAAAGAACTCGGTTGTTATTGAACATTTTGGAACTATGGTTATTTTAGGGGGTGCTCTTTTTGGGTGTGGTGCCCTTCAACACAGGAATAGTACCTTGCTCTACAATTAATCCTATTGTTTTCAAAAAATACTACCTGAGAACAATGGGACTAAACAGAGTGCAAGTACAACATGTCCAAAGATTTTAACAATGTCACTTTTTTGTTAAAAAAATAGTTTGAGCAAGATGCTCTGAGTGAAAAATTAATTCATTGGCTTGAGCCAAGAACTGAATGGGCTGGCAAAGAGTAAACTTGGCCAATGTATTTTAATCCTTTCTGATCTGGCACATTTCAGTTACTCGAGTCAATGGTGCATCCGTAGAGACTAACCAGGCTTGCTGAATTTTCAGTTACTTTTTTTTGTGGTGCTTACACATAGACGTCTAACAAACAAAGGCAGGATATGAAATCAGTGTATTTCCCATTCCACTGTTTTTAAAAAATATTCTTAAATAAGCATGTTTTTTCCCTTTTAGACACACAATTGATAACAGTGCTTTGCCCACTGTATGCTTTTTGGATCCACATTGGGAGAGTGGGAGGCTTGTGCCAGTTAGTTGCACACAGAGGAAGAAAGGTAGACATTGCCTGTTTTAATAGTACGCTTCTCTATCACAAATAATTCTCTTGGAAATCATACACACAATAGTATGTAAGACTATTAAAGAGCATCCTTTGTGTGTATCAGAACTGATTTTTTTTAAAGGCATGATTTGCTTTTGCATAATAGTAGGCAATCTGTTCTACAAATATTATATTTAAAAATCATTAACATATTGAAGAAAATGGAAAGGGTTTTTTTTTTTATGAGTTTCCTTCACTGAAGTTACCTTGAATCTGTGCCTGAAAGTCTTGTAGGTAAAACATAGTAATGTATTCTTAGTGGTAATAATGAAAAAAATTGCTTGTTTCATTGTAGCTCTGCAGAGAAGATTAAGCCCACTGACAGAAAGCAATGTAATATTATGTTCAAATTAGTATTGATTTTTCCCATCATAATTGAAACAAATGAAGACCAATGACAGTATAATTGCACCCTCTGCTAGAGATCAAAGAGTTACGGGAATTCTTGGAAGAGACTAACTTTGTTATTCTCAGTTTTAATAATTAGGTTGCCAGAGAAAAGATGAGTCTTTGCAATCCTGTTAACCTTTGTAGGATCACAATAGGAAACCTCCTAAAGGAGGTTAAGGCAGTGTGTTAACAAAGTATAATTTAAGTAGTAATAATGTAAGCTGAGATTTTTCCCATAAGTTCTCAATTTGGCTCTGCATTGTGCCCTTTGACAGCTTTTTATGTACTGCTGTTTATTTAAAATTCCATTTTGAAAGGAAGCATTGGGTCGATCTACCAGTAGATAACTGCATACAACTTTATTCCTTTGCACCAATGCTTGACTGCTTGAAACATCTCTGGTGTAAAGATGCTTAGGCTGCCAATTATAATGTAAAAGTTTCAAAACAAGCTTGAAAAAAGGACACATCGAAACAGTCAGTTCTCGTTTGACCATTGTGAAGTATTAATACTCCGTCTTACAGTAATATTTAAAAAATCAAGGCAATGAATGCCCAGAGCATCCTGCATTTTCTGCTTCTTCAGACCATTTGTACTGATGTTTTCAGCCATCAGTTTTGTTTAGCAAAAGTCCAAATGGAACAACTTTTTGGTGAACAAGAGGTGGATTTCGATAGAGCCGACTTTAATGCAAACAACAAAAGTGGCTGTAGATCTAATCAGAATGCCATTTTCCTTTTTTGGCCAGTCAGTTTTTGCTGCCTTTCAAATATCCATAATATTAATCCCTATTTTGAATTAGGAAGTCATTGCCCATACATTTTCAAAGATTTGTGTGCATTATAGCTGGTCAAACTCCTGCAGAAGTCACTGAGAGCTATACAGATAAAATACCATAGAATATCCCAGGATTCAGTCCAGAAAAACCTAGCAGTAAGATTTTATGCTCTTCCTTGGCCCAGCAATTGCTTTCTGTTTGGGTCAATGAGGAAAGGTGTTGTGTGACTGAATGTATGCAGTGTATGAGACATTGTCTTATTTTTAACAATTTCGGAATGTTTGGCCAATTAATGAAATGGAGGTTTTTTTTCAGTGGTTTGTAATCTGTGCAAAAATTTGTGTGTGTACCTATTACAGCATTATTTTTCTGTGTACATAGGTTGTTAGCGTTATAGTATTTACAAAATGCATTGTCAGTTTAGAGCATAGCAATATTACATATACTGAAACTATGCAGTGAGTGATCCGTGACTTCCACTTCCTAAGCAATGTTTGTTTTAAAGGACTAAATATTTTCACCTTATTGATTTACTTTTAAAGTTTCTGCATTTTATCTTAAATAATTTATAAATAGCATAGCAATTGACATATCCACATTTAATCTTTGACCAATGTAAATATGAGGCCATATTTGCCTTGAATGGCCTATATATAATTCCCATTTTCTTCATTAGGATTCATATCTTTGGGTCTGAGGGCAGAAATGAGTCCATAACTTCTGTTTTTTAGACTGAAAATTACCCCCATACTGGTATATAGTTCACCATTTGAGGCCTGTTGATCATTAACAGAATTGCACAGCTTGAATGTGATCCCATCTGACAAATGATGTAATTACATCTATGTGATCAGATAATCTCCTTCATCCCAATCCTTTCCTTGGTAAAGCGTCTCCATTAATTCACTATTCAGGTTTCTGTTTTTATCTCTGATCATCTGCTCTTGCTCTTTGAGCCAGTAGGCATGAGCAGTTTGTGCTATGATCAATATTGGTTCTTAACCACATGGCATGGTTCTTGGTTACTACTGTTAGCAGTTAGGAAAGATCAGGTGCTGCAGATTCTGCTGTGCTTTTCTAAATAGTTATTTCCTTCTTTCTGTTAAAGTTTGGGCAGGAAGTGATTTAGGCTATGAAAGCAGCTGGATTAACAGCCCTGATCACCAAAATCCTTTGTTAATCTGCAGAACTAGTACAGCATGAGTAGCAAAAGGGTAATCTTCTCTACCCTGCTTCACTGGGGTGTTTCAAGTGCAGAGTCTCCCCGACATGGGTCACTAATGGGCTTTGGGCACTTAGTCCGTGCTGAGGCTTGCAGTTAATATAAGCAGTCAGTAGAGGTGTGATTTGTAGTCCATGTCCTGGCTTCCTGCTCAGTCCCTTTTCCTTGTAAAACATTATGTCTTCACAGGATAGTAGATCAGGCTGCCTAACTCAGTTTTTTTTAAGGATGTCTCCTGCAAAATCTGGTACACTTGAGAGGACTGACTCACTTAAACTAAAGAGGGGGCATGAGTCACAAGTTCAGGGTACAGCCCCAAACTTCCCCAAAGTTCGGGAATAGCACCATCTGTTGCATGGTTCCAAGTGATCTGTAAAAGATGTTGTCGCAGTTCAGGGCTAACTGCACCTCTCACTAGAGTTGCCAACTGTCTTATCACACAAACCCAATCACCCTTGCCCTGCCCCTTTTCTGTCCCTTCTCTGAGGCCCCACCCTCCCTCACTCCACCTCTCCTCCATTTGCTCTCCCCACCCTCCCTTTCACCAGAATGGGGCAAGCGGTTGGGATGTGGGCTCTGGGCTGGGCCTGAGGGGGTGTGTGTGTGTGTGTGTGTGTGTGTGTGTGTGTGTGTGGAGAAAGTGGAGCAAGAGGAGATGTGGGGTGCTGGAGGTATCCAGGGGGTGGGGCAGGAGTTGGTATGCAGGAGGAGATGAGGGTCTGGGCTCTATCCTGGGGTATTTGCGTTGGTTGACTCTTGGTCAGTAGTGCAGAAGGGCTAAGCTAGGCTTACTGCTTGCCCTGGCTCTGTGCCATTCCTGAAGGTGGCTGGCATGTCCCTGTGGCTCTTAGGAGTGGGGAGCCAAGTGAGTACACATGCTGCTCCTACTCACAGACACTGCTCCCATTGGACATGGTTCCTGGCCAATGGGAGCTGCAGAATCAGGACTCTGGGTGGGGGAAGCATAGGGAGGTACTGGCTCTTCTGGGAGCAGCCAGGGAAGACATGGAACCAGACTTAGCCCTGCTGTGCCACTGGACAGTTAACAGGCTAAAATGTAGGGTTCCCAAACCTTCCAGCATTGTCCTGGAGTTTCATGGAATTAAAGATGAATCCTTAATTAAAGATAATATCATGAGATGAAACGTCTAGGAATTAGTCCAGCCACAGTTGCTAACTCTACTAAAATCTCCTGGATTTCCAGAAGTAGCTTCTCGGAGATAGTCACTCACCTGTGATCTCTCGCCCATCTGTGATCTCCCTCTGAGTGCATTCTCTCCAAGATTTAGGATTCAATCCTTCATCTCTTTGGGGATGGAATCCCTCCGTTCTTGGGCTTCAAGCCCCTCTGTATACAAGTTAGGATTGCTCAGCAGACCTGACTGAACCTTGATACCTGCAGCTCTTTCCTTGAGGAGCACAGCAGTGAATTGTGGTCCAAACTGCTTTCTTAAAAGGATTATTTAATCTGAACAGGAGGAGCACAACATAACAGGACAAAAGGATTAGAACATGAAAAGATCTACACGCACACATCTCTTATCAAAAGTCTTTCCATCTTTCATGTGGGAAATGTAACAGCGTACATTAGTACCAGTTAGCAGCTTAGAGAATCTTTGAGATAATATGGTTGTCTTTAGTTTAGCCTGCTAGAACCTGTTAATGTGGGCAGCATTGCCCACCTAGTCCACCAGTATATATTCCTTTCTTCAGAAAATAGGGAGCTAAATGATTCACTAACCGACAGGACAGCATTCAAGTTTAATTAGCAAACTAGTTCAGGTCATAATTTTTTTTGTTTGCTGGTGAATTTCATCTGAATAAAAATTAATATAAGGTGTGATTAAGTTGTCAGAGATTAAGTAAAGCCTTTATAAGGTCCAGGTGTTCTGATAATTAGCGTACAAGCACTGGAACATGAGGATTCAGATTTGTACCCAGATTTTAATGTATTCATCTAAAATAAAATCCAATCAAACGTAAGCTCAAAGTGTATTTTTTTATATATATATATATATATATATATATATACACAGTATACTTCATGTTTAAAAGTTGGTAAAAAATTAGTAAGGAAATCTGGTTTTGATTTAACTGTACTTTAGAGGATCACTAAAGTAATCTGCTGGTGGAGTAGGACTCCACAGTATGTTTTTTAGAGCTTCATCCATTCTAATTTTAAAGGCTTATAGGGATCACAGTTGTCTAAGGAAACCCTATCTTGGGCCTACAGATCTTATTGTCAAGAATCTTCCCCCTCCCCCAGTATTTATCCTAATTGTTCCTTTAAAAAAAAAAAGTCCTGCTTTTACTTCTTGTTATGCTCCATTTATCACAATAGATAATTCTTCTTTTCTTTTCATGTTTATCACTATACATTTTCAGACTCTTAATGTGTCTACAATGTAGTTATCTTTTAGCAAATCCAGTTATATCCATTGCTATTTTAATATTTCCTAATAATTCAGTTCTTCTTTGCCTTTAATATTTGTTGTTTTCTGCAGTCTCATCAGTTGCTCTAGATCTAGAACTTTATGATAATGATCTTCCCAGAACTGAACATACAGGTGTAGTTGTACAGGATTCATACATACGGTTTGTCTTCGCTACCGCACTAAATCGGTGTAGCTGCATTGATGCCTTAGTACTACAGTAGTGTATCTGCTGAAGATGCACTACCATCAAGGTAGTTACTTCACTTCAATGAGAGGTGGGAGCTACGTCATCAGGAGAGAATCTCCCACTTATATATCATGGGACCGGCTCTGTTTTTGGGACCAGCTCTGTTTTTGGGACCAGCTCTGTTCAATATGTTCATCAACGATTTAGATATTGGCATAGAAAGTATGCTTATTAAGTTTGCAGATGATACCAAGCTGGGAGGGGTTGCGACTGCTCTGTAGGATAGGGTCATAATTCAAAATGATCTGGACAAATTGGAGAAATGGTCTGAGGTAAACAGGATGAAGTTTAATAAAGACAAATGCAAAGTGCTCCACTTAGGAAGGAACAATCAGTTTCACACATACAGAATGGGAAGAGCCTGTCTAGGAAGGAGTATGGTAGAAAGGGATCTAGGGGTTATAGTGGACCACAAGCTGAATATGAGTCAGCAATGTGATGCTGTTGCAAAAAAAGCAAACATGATTCTGGGATGCATTAACAGGTGTGTTGTGAGCAAGACACGAGAAGTCATTCTTCCGCTCTACTCTGTGCTGGTTAGGCCTCAGTTGGAGTATTGTGTCCAGTTCTGGGCACCGCATTTCAAGAAAGATGTGGAGAAATTGGAGAGGGTCCAGAGAAGAGCAACAAGAATGGAAGGTCTAGAGAAGGTCTAGAGAACATGACCTATGAAGGAAGGCTGAAAGAATTGGGTTTGTTTAGTTTAGAAAAGAGAAGATTGAGGGGGGACATGATAGCAGTTTTCAGGTATCTAAAAGGGTGTCATAAGGAGGAGGGAGAAAACTTGTTCATCTTGGCCTCTGAGGATAGAACAAGAAGCAATGGGCTTAAACTGCAGCAAGGGAGGTTTAGGTTGGAATTAGGAGAAAGTTTCTAACTGTCAGGGTAGTCAAACACTGGAATAAATTGCCCAGGGAGGTTGTGGAATCCTCATCTCTGGAGATATTTAAGAGTAGGTTAGATAAATGTCTATCAGGGACAGTCTAGACCGTATTTGGTCCTGCTATGAGGGTAGAGGACTGGACTTGATGACCTCTCGAGGTCCCTTCTGGTCCTAGTATTCTATGATTCTATGGTGTAGACACCGCTTTATGTTGCTGTAAGTTATGTCTCTCTGGGGAGTTTTTTTCACCTCTCTCAGTAATGTAAATTAAAATGATAGTGTAGTCAGTCTTTGAGAGAGACTCATTGCCTTTGTGGGTCTTGATACAGGCAACCATAATGGGATTTATCATCTTTGCTCCTATATTACACTCCAAAGTCACTTTTAATTTTCTATCAGCTGTCACTTTAGTTCTCTCTGAGTATAACTGCTCTATAAGTTTATCTCCCAATAATTGAATATCTTGGTTTCTGATTATTTTTTTCTTGTTATGTTTGCTTGAATTTTCCCAGTTGAAATGTTGGTTATTTCTGCCCTTAATTCCCCAGTTTGTCCTTCTGGTGGAATTGGGATAACTCAAATTTATAGACCAGCCATCTTACCTTCAGTACCCAGAAGGCTAATGGAGCAAATCATCAACAATCAATTTGCAGACATCTAGAAGATAATGTGATAAGTAACAATAAGCAAGGATTTTTCCAGAACAAACCATGTCAAACCAAACTAATAGATTTCTTTACCAGGATTACAAGCCTTTTGGATAGGGGAAGACAGTAGATGTGACACATCTTGACTTCAGTAATGCTTTGGATACCATCTTGCATAACATTTTCATAAACAAACTAGGAAAGATCGCCTAGATCAGGGATCTCAAATTCCCAGACCGCGGGCCATCCCAGGCCGAAGCAGTTCTGAAGTCTGGCCTAGAAGTCCCTGTGGGCCAAGGTGTGGGGGTATCTATTCCCATTCTCCAAGCTCCATCCTCTTCCTCCTTTGGCACTGTGGCCCCAAGGATGCAGCTTTGGGTATAACGGGGGAAGGGAGGTGGTGGCTCATGTTTCCTCAGAGAGACCTTGAGCCTACATGGAGTTACTACAAGGTGGGTGCATAACTAGTTGGAAAATGGTTTCCAGATTGGTTCTCAATCAAGTTGGAAGACAATATTGAGTGGAGTCCTGTAGGTGTTGGTCCTGGGTCTGCTTCTGTTCCATATCTTCATTAATGATTTAGATAATGGCACAGAGAGCATGCTTATGAAGTTTGTGGACGATTCCATTTTGGGATAGTTGGCAAATGCTTTGAAGGACAAGATTAAAATTCAAAATGATCTGGA
Organism: Rafetus swinhoei; assembly: GCA_019425775.1. Lineage (NCBI taxonomy): Eukaryota > Metazoa > Chordata > Testudines > Trionychidae > Rafetus > Rafetus swinhoei. Next base: position 48,660,511 of record CM033430.1, on the reverse strand, counting down.
CAAACTGGAGAAATGGTGTGAAGTAAATAGGATGAAATTCAATAAGGGTAAATGCAAAGTATTCCACTTAGGAAGGAACAATCAGTTGCACACATATAAAATGGGAAATGACTGCCTAGGAAGGAGTACTATTGAAAAGGGTTTGGGGGTTATAGTGGATCACAAGCTAAATGTGAGTCAATAGTATAACACAGTTGCAAAAGAAGAAAACATTATTATAGGATTTATCAGCAAGAATTTTGTAAGCAAGACACGAGAAGTAATTCCTCCACTCTACTCTACTCCGATCAGCCCTCACCTGAAGTATTGTGTCTAGTTCTGGGTGCCACATTTCAGGAAAGATGCAGAGAAATTGCAGACAGTCCAGAGAAGAACATAAAAAATGACTGAAGAGCTAGAAAACATGACCTCTGAGAGAAAAATGGGTTTGTTTACTCTGGAAAAGATAAGATTTGGGGGTGGGTGGAAATGGATGTAAGTTTTCGAGCACACACAAATTGCTATAATGAGGAGAAAAATTGTTCCCCTTAACCTCTGAGGTTAGGAAAGTAAGTAATGGGCTTCAATTGCACCAAGGGAAGTTTAGGTTGAACGTTAGGAAAAACTTCCTAACTGTCAGGGTACTTAAGTACTGTGGCAATTGAGGGAGCTTGTGGAATCTCTGTTAGAGCTTTTAAGATGAGGTTAGGTAAGCATTTGTGAGGAATGATCTCGTTTTTCAGTCTTGTCTTGTCTAGATGATCAGCTGTGGTGCCTTCCAGGCCTGTGCTTCTATGATTCAGAACCTCTCCAGAGCCTTTGTCTTATTGCTTTGTCTTTAGTGAGGTCTGGAACTTTCACTCTTCATTTAAAAAAAACTTTTAATATATAAGTATTGTTTTAAAAATATATAGATTGCAACTCAAATTCTGAAAATTGAATTAGCCACCAGTTTAATAATTGTCCAAAGAACGAGATGGCTAAGGTCCTTCAGAAATAACTACACACGAGAGAATAAAAATCCTCACAAAATATTATTTTAAAAAAGTCAGCATTTGTGTTTAGAACATAAGAACATAAAAACAGCCATACTGGGTCAGACCAAAGGTCCATCTAGCCCAGTATCCTGTCTGCCAACAGTGGCCAATACTAGATGCCCCAGAGGAAGGGATCACAACAGGTAATCCTCATATGACCCCTGCCCTGTCACCCACCTCCAGAGAAACAGAGGCTAGGGATACCATTCCTACCCATCCTGGCTAATAGCCATTGATGGACTTAAACTCCATAAATCTATCTAGCTCATTTTTGAACCCTGTTAAAGTTCTAGCCTTCACTGCATCCTCTGGCAAGGAGTTCCACAGGTTGACTGTGCGCTGAGTGAATAAAAGCTTTCTTTTGTTTGTTTTAAACCTGCTGCCTATTAATTTCATTTGGTGACCCCAGTTGCAGGGCCGAATGATGGATGAAGCCGGGTGGAGTGGTAAGAGGCAATTTATTTGGTTACAGCATCCAGACCGCTCGTTCCCCTCTGCCTCATGAGCAACGAAGTGAGCCCTAAGTTATGGTTATAGCATCTTTTATCTCTACCCTTCTCTTGGTACCCGCCCTATCCCTTTCTTTCCGAATCATCCTTTTGTTTCCTAATATGGGGAGGATTACCCCTTCCTGGACCCGACCTCTTTGCTTCCTAATATGGAGAAGCTACCTTTCCCCAGACTCTACCTTATATGGTGCATTTTGAAGCCTTATTTTACTGGCAGCAGATTGGGTAACTGGATGGCCTAATTTACAGTAAGGCCCCAAATTAGGGAACTTTGTGGCTTAATTTATTAGAGGACGCTACTCCTAAGGCAATCCTTGTATTGCCCTTTTTCCTGTTACACAGGGGGGCCCCCATGCAGCTTAGGGTCGTCTTGCTTTCAAGCTGGGTTTCTGCAGAGAATTATGAAGGCAGGCTCTTATGCCTGAATCCTGCCTTCAGCTCCCTTTAGGCCAGATCCAGTGCTGAGACCCCTTTTATTCCCGAAACCACAACCTCTAGTTCTTATATTGTGGGAATAGGTAAATAACTCTTCCTTATTCACTTTTTCTGTACCAGTCATGATTTTATAGACCTCTATCATATCCCCCCTTAGTCTCCTCTTTTCTAAGCTGAAAAGTCCAAGTCTTTTAAGATATTACCTGCTAACATTTCAGCTACAGAGATTTTTTTTTTTCATGATGTTGCAGTGATGGCTGTCTGATTCTCCACTTATATAAAGGGTTTGCCTTTTAAAATAAAGGTTGTGTGTTTTGGTTTAAGTATTTCAGTGGGCTGAGAGACAGGGTTAGCTCTTCTCTCTTTTTTCCTCTCTCTCTTTTGCTTTTGTGATTTGATTATTTGTATAGCAAGCGTGTTAATCATCATATTGTTTTATGAAGAAATTCAAATAAAAATGTGACCTGTTTGGCTTTACTTAGGAGCGATTCCATCAATTGCACCGTTTGTTAGAGGTTCTTTTTCACCCACACCTTCCTTTCATTATCAGCTGTTTCATTTCCTCTTTTGCTGACATTTCAATCACTTCTCATTTTATCAGCACGGCATTGTATCACTAGCCCTGCAGATGAGACAGGAGAGAGTCTTCTTTTTTGACTATAATGCCTGCTGCTAGCTGGAAATGAATGTGTGATTGAGAGCTTTATATGACGTACCTTGCCTTTGTCACCCCGAGGTGTTAGCTACCCGGTGTGGCTTTTAGCTGTGGGGCACAATGTGCTATAAATGGGATGTGGTAATCACTTATACTGGCCTTTCTTTTAAATCACAATGTGCTGTGATATGTGGGCTTTACTACAATTTAATTTCCATGGTAAAGATAGAGAGAGGTCGTGAGCAGATGGTTCAGCAATTGGTTTACTTTCTCTTAGTGATGTACAGGACGGTTGGATAAGGTGTATGAATAGCTTGAGCTTTTTTATGAATGTAACACTGCTTGTAATAGAATTGAGGGTTCTCTGTAGTGCAGAAATTTAGTTTTTATATCATTTTCAATCCAAATATGTGGGAAATAGAATCTATAGGTAGAGACACTAATATTTTTCTGCAGAATAGAAGCCCTGATCTCTTACTGTGTAGAATCATGGGGGGCCAAAAAGGAACCTAGATGGATAATCCATGGAGATGTCACTCCCTTGCTGCTGCCTCCTCCCCTCCCCCCATGAAGGCTTTCATTCAGGTTGAGAAGCCTGTAGCTCATTTCACTAAAATACCCATTAAATCTATTTGTAGATGCAATTAACTTTGACAGAAATGTTCAGTGTTCCACTTGGCACTACTTGAAGATGCATGTATCAGAATAAAATTGTCCTTCCTTATTGGATTCTTCTATATAAAAATCATTGGAGAAAATTCCCTAACTGTGTACTTAAATGGATTTTGTGTAACCCTAGGCAAGGTCATGGGTATCCGGGATTAGGTTGTGATGCCAGTACACAAATTGCAAGGATGGGCATAAAGAATGGATACAGGGCCAAAGCCAGAGAATGCTGGTTAGAAAGAATGCAAGTGTAGTGCAGGTGGAGGGTGTGTTGTGTCGCGAGAATCACAGGTCCGATGATGAATACCCAAGGGGGGAAGGACAGAACCAGGTGGACAGTTTTATCAAATAAAAATTATTTATTTATGACAGTGGTGAATTTATAGTATGTATTCTAAGATTTTTAATAGACCGTGTTAATGAATTTACAGTATTTATTATATTTATTCTATGGTTTCTAGTAAAACGTGTCAGATATAAGGATGGGAATGGCAAGGGGAATAGTCTCTAATCTTAAAATATCCAGCTACAGTAATAAAATAACAGTGATAACTACAAACTCTTATGTACTACCCAAAAACAACTACAACACTAAGCTTATACAACAGGAAAAAATCAAATCATACATACCAACTTACACAGCACACGGAACATTACAAAGGTATCGGTTCGGTTGCGAAGGCCTTGGTTACGCCGAGAGTCGGGGAGGTGGCTGGTCGGTTGATCAGGCGGCAGCGCTTTGAAGTATACGAGAAGGCACACGCACGGTGGAACGTGTGTTGCGAAGACCTCCTAGAGCGAAATGTGCCATGGGTATTTATCCCCAAATCTGCACATCACTTTCCCACGCTTGCATATTACCATATATGGCCCAATGGTCACCAAGTAGGGGGGTCTGTGTCCTAGGGGTTGGGCCGAAACTGTGCAGGTTTCATGCGACCAGGTAAGCCCGCAGTTCTCATGCCAAGGTGAGGTGGGAGAGTCTGAGGCTATTTTCCCCTTTTCACACCTTCCCTTTTTCTAAAGGCAATGGTATGCAGGAAGGGTGCGGCCGGTTTCTCCCAAGGAGTACTGCAGCCCACTATAGCAAGAGCGGCCTGGCCAAACTTTTTTTTACTGGGAAGCAGTTTCTTTTCTCTAACATGTTGATTTAGTGGTTTTGTAGACTGTGTTACCAGAACAATTTGTATGGGGCGTAAGTGGAAATTAAAGCCATGTTCCCAGCAGAACTCCCATATGACAGTAACAGAAAGACTATCTCCCCTCCATGGAGGTGAATTACCCTTGTGTTGCAAACAGCTTGTTTTGGCATAAGAGGATGTAATTTATACCCTCATCAATGCATTTGACTCACTATTTGTAGTGGCATCACAGGATGTTTTTAGGTTGTTAATGGATATGAGCCTTTCATCTCCAGGCTGTTCACTTAAACCCTGCTCATCTCATTGCCCCTCAGCTGTGCTGAAATCAGCAGAATGCTCCAATTTGTGCCATTGGGTCAGTGGTCCTTCTGCAGCTCTAACCCTTACCTCAGCCTCATTTGCTTTGTTCAACATGTATCTTTTGGTCTTCTGCCACAGGATGGGTCTCGCTCTCTGTCTGTGCAATACCTCTGCCCTCAGCTCCGAGTGCCTTTTAAACAGTTTGTTTTGCTCTTCCCCTGTGCTGCTGCAGCAAAGAATATACAACTATGTGTGATGGTGCTTGTGCTCTTACGGATGAGGATGTCTGGCACGGATCTGAGGACTTTGAATGCTTTGGCTGATGATGAAAGCGTGTGTGTGTGTGAGAGAGATTTATGAGCCCTTATGGGAATTAAAGCAACTGGAAGCATGAAGTGCTTGTGTAACAGCTGGGACTGGTATCAGACCCAGCTACATTGCTGGCACCACATGTTAACGTTCTTTGCAGGGTGATCTGCTGTAAGGAGAAAAAGGATATCTGCTTTTCTCGTACCATGAGTAGCAGCTGCATGAACATTCAGTCAGTGTAGCATGATAGAATATCTCTCTAGATCTCTATGATGAAACACTTCTTGTTTGCTAACCTGAAGCAATTTCCCTTAAACAACTTGGATTTTTTCCTATGCATTATTTCTGTAAATAGTGTGGTGGAGGTGGTGGAATCTAAATGGCATTTAATCTGAGCACAGTTGTTACACTATGTTAGAATTTCTGTATCTGCCTTTGAATTGTGAAGTAATAGTACCTTGCATTTTGAAATAGCCTGGGGAGGCTGTCCTAACTAAGCATGTTAGAAACGCCTACCGTCTTTTAGCGAATACACCCCGCACCCGAGTATACCCCAAGGGGGAAGCTGCAGGGTTTGTAGAATGAATATAACCCACGGGTTATATTCGCTAAAATACGGTAATTCTCAGTGGTTTAATCCTAATTTATGTGTTTGTGATTTTTGTGGCCCCTGGCCCACAGTTATGGCTTCATTTCGCATGTCTGAACTCCCCACAACTTCAGTATAAGATTAGAGTCTAAGACCAGTGAATTAAAGGTGAGAAAAATGGGTAGTACTTAAAAGCTTTCATCATCTTGAGGGATGTTAGCTCTCTAGAGGAATTTAACCAATAGCAGTCTCCCCCATTTAAAAAAAACACAACCACAACTTGAACTGCTTGATCCCTTTTCTGGTAGTCTCAGCAGAGAACTCAGTTAGTGATTGTCCTTCAGCTCTCCTCTCCCCCCAGAGTTAGCCTTTCCAAGCCAGGGTAGAGACATATTGACAGTGTGCAGAAGCTTCCTCCATAGCTGTACTATTCTGTGAAAAACACAAAGGACTTTCTTTTTCAGAGCTATCCTGAGCACTCAGTTCCTGATAAGAAAGAGTAGGGATTTTAATATCTGGTACTAGTGTTTCCCTGGAAGCTGTGCACTTGTTTGTCCACTCAGGAAAAATTCAGATGCTGCCCAGTAGAATAGTAGAGGGCCCGCCGTTAGGTTTTTGTGTTTTTACTGGTGGTGCATGTTTGCACGTGCCTGGGTGCACATAAAAATGTATTCCATACATGGATGGAAGAGATTAGAGAGAACATTGCCGGGCACTCTGGCCAAATTCCTAGGTGAGTAAATTATTATGTCCTGTCGTCTTCTGCAGTTTCATCTGGTTTGTTATTTTTCATTTTTTTTCTGAATACTTTTACCTTAGAGAGGGTTGCAGTATTGAAGTGATGCATGCATATATAATATTGAATAGAGACTTTATATTTGTGAGAGTTGTTATATGAATTAAAATATGAATACAGAGATGTCTTCTTACTGTTTCATTTTTTTATTGGGGCCAGTTTACTCAAACCTGAGTAAACTTCTGAGTAATGACTTGTTAAACTAAATATGAACTGCAAGGTCAATTTGGTCCTATTACTAAAGTTGTTACAAAGCTTATGTTCCCAAACTGTGAGAACACTGATTTTTTTAAATGATCTCATTGCTAATTAAATTATTATTTTACAAATGGAGTGTTACGCTTTTATGTAATTTTGCACTTGGCATCCTTATGCTTGGACTTCTGAAAAGCATTTTGTGAAAACACTGTTAGCTGTAAGCCTGCTAACTATGTTATCAATCAGCAACATAGCTTATTAACTCAATAATACAAAGGCTTCCCACTTTTTCTTGTAGGTTGACTGGGGAAAAATTGGATTGAACAAGAGTGGTTGGCACAAACAGGTGCATTTTTCATCTCTATAATGAAGAAAAGCAGAAGTGTCATGACGGTTACAGCAGACGATGTAAGTTGTTGTTTTTTTAAGTCAAGGTTGATTCATTCCTGTATATATGTTTTTTCAGAACAGAGCACACAGCCTTATCCTCCTTTCACATAGACTGGCTTTACACTGGAGCGACTTGTATTTCTTGGAATTACTCATACATTATAGTAGTGTAAGTGAGAAGAGAGTATGGTCGATTGATTAAAAAATAACCATGTATTTGTAGCATTTTTACAGCACTCTCTATTGGGGTTTCGTAATACTCCATGTGCTGGTGTATCTGTCCGCTACTCCCTTTGCCACAATAATCCTTTATTAATTAAATTACAGTTCCTAGTCTCACAAGAAGTGCATCAGTTTGTAATTATGGCAATGAGAATCACAGCAGTAATTGTCTTGTTTGTTACAGCTTGGGATCTTTAAAAATGAAAAATCACCTAATGCGTATAGAAAGGTACAATGGAGGTGTGAAACCTAGCACTTCGTGTAGCTTGCTGCAATTTTTATATAATGTTACATGCTCAGTATCACTCCACTTTAATACCAGCAGCCGAGCCGGACTGCTTCTCTCTCCCCACCAGTGGAGCTGACAAACTCGCTGGGCCTCTGGGCAAGGTAGGGGGATGGTGGCTCATGAGTCAAAGGGGCTCGGCTGGAGTTAGCTTTGCACGGACGGCCCTCAGAGCCGCCTGGAGTGCACCCAGTGGGGCTCTAGCAGCAATTTAAGGGGTTTTGAGGCTCTGGCTGCCACTGCTGTTACAGTAGTGGTGGTGGCTGGGAGCCCCAGCCCTTTTGATTTACTGTGCCCCATGGCAGCTGCCCTGTTTCTGTCCTGTTGGCCTGCTCTCCCCCCATTAGCATTGTCCTTAATAGAGCCAATTCCCCAGTAAGTACAAATCTAAGAGGGCAATTTTAATGTATTTATTTTCTCTCTCACGCGCGCATGTATCTACATTTATGATGTGTGTGTATATAGAGAGTGTGTAAACACATTAAAATGACCCGGACTTAAAATGGCATCTGTTGGGGAACTAGCTGCCATTAGAACAGTGCAAAAGAGGTACAGAACTGCTCACCTGTAGGTCACCTGTTTGAATCTAAGGCTAAATGTTTCTGTCTGACAGATATTTGGTAATCCCCTCCAGGGGCGGACTGGCCCGGCGGGATACCGGGAATTTCCCGGTGGGCCGTCATATCCACCCATGATGGGCCGCCGTTGCCCCGCACTCCGAGCGGCTCTGTGTCCACGCTTTATGCAGCGCATGGAGCCTGACCCGCCACTTGTGCTGCGTGCCGGATGTGACGCAGGGAAAGGGGGCGGGGCTTGAGGGGCACGAAGGGGTGACATCATGGGGAGGGCTGTTCCCAGGCTTGTTTTGATTGCCAGTCCGCTCCTGATCCCCTCCATAAGATGAGTTTGATGGGGTTCAGTTCCTGCTCTCACATCATAAATTCTCCACCATGTTCTACGGCTCGGTACTACTTAGCAACTCATTAAGGAGGCCAAGAACTGTAGGGGTCCTGGTGATTGAACTGCCTCTGCCAGCCACAGAAGACTCTCTCTTCCACTTTACACAGAAGTGCAGTAGTTGACAAAAGTGTCTGGAGCTTGCCATTCAGTGGCTCTGTCAGCTTCCGTCACCAGTGCTGTCAAGCCAATGCCTTTTATCATGGAACCTGTGTTTCCCTCTCTGTGGTTCACACCAGGAGTTCCAATCAGGCCTCCAGTGATAACTTGCCTCGGGGCAGGTACCTTGTCCCATTCCCCTCTGACCAGGAGTTGTAAGACCAGTTTTAAGAGAGATCAATTCTCTGTCTTGCTTTCTCTCGGAGGACTAGGAACAGTGCATTGCCAGAAGTTACATGTTATCACACACAGCACTTTCTTAGGAAGCACAGTTATTCTTAATGTAAAAGCATTACAGAAAAAAACTTATTAAAACAATAAACAGATGTAAACCCACAGTAAACATACCTAGAGTCACCCATCAATCTTATGGGGCCACAGTAGACCAAATCTTTCTGATGCTTCTGCAAGAGTTGGGGGTTCCTCCTGTCCATTTTCTGGATCATCAAGAGGGACTTTGTTCCTGATGGTATTTGAATCAGATGCTGTACTATGTCCTCCTGCCCCACCTGGAGCAGCTCACATCCCATTTCAAAAGCATGTTCAAACACACAACACACCCCAGGTCATCTCCTCCTCAAAGTGAGGAAATAGTATAGGCTGGGCCATCCAGTGGTACGTATATAGGGTCTGGCATCACTTACCAGATTATGTTCTGTTGGTGCCGTTTTTCCATAGCTAGCTGAAGTTGATCCTTCATTTCTCACTTCTGCTGATGTTGCTTTTCCAGGTCTGTATTCTCTTGCTTGGAGCTGCAAGCATCTGGGCTTATGGATTCAATCTTTCCCTCTTCAGCCACAGGTTCCCTTGCTGTAATGGTCAATCTGTCCATGATCCAAGTGGCAGTGGTGCTTTTCATCTGGATGGAGTATGGTTGCTGCATATGCAATTGCCCACTAACATCCTTCTGAGAGCAAGAATTGAACAGTCAAGAAAGGCATATTAAGAGTACTCTGATTAGTATAAGCCAGACTACAGTTAGCAAGAGCATTGATCATGCACACTGCTTCATAGAATCTTAAGCTGATCATGCAGAGAATTAGATATTGAATGCTGTAAGTCAAAGAGGTGGCTGGAGATTTTAAGATAGTATCTCCTACCATTCACAAGACCCTATCAAAATGTCTTTGGTAAAGGAATCCTTTCATTATACAACGCACACTTTGCTAAAAGCGTGAATTGTTTAATGAAAGAATTTCTTTACCAAAGACATTTTGATAGTATGTGATTGCCTTTCACTTTAGATGCAAAGAGTACGCAGAACTACCACAGAATTTGCTTATAGAGCATGTATTTGCCATCTGAGCTGGTAATGGAAAATCTTAGTGGAACTCACTGGCATGGTGAAACGGTAGTGTCTTGCAACCCAAGTATGGTCAGTTTCTGCATATAGGGGAATAGCATCATGTGAATTGTTTTTCCTTGAAGTTTCTAAGAATTAGAGATGGATGTGAATCAGTGTTACAGCTCTAAATACTATTAAATTTTTGAAAGGTTCAAATTTTGAACCTAGATTTCATGTTTTGCATGTGATTCAATTTATTATTTACAGTTCTGAATCAAAACCTCAGGTCAGAATGCCCTAGAACTTTCAAGGTGTTCCAGATTTGAGGCAGGTCTGATTTCTAACCCAGAAATACTTCTGGCTCAGCTATGAGAGGATGGAAACTAGCTTCCAGGACTTAGTGATACTTGGGAGTAAAACCAGTAGAAGTTTGAAAGCAAGACCATTGCTGATTAGAAATTTTCTCTTGAGAGTTGCCCACATCATTGTAAGGTTTCTCAGCTGGGAATCTGTCCCAAATAATAGATCGTGGGTGATTCAGGTCATAGCACAAACTTTGACGTCTTTATCTTCCGTATTTGATATAAATAATGCAAAACGTGGTGAGCTATGATGATTCACAGAGAAGGGAGCTAACTGGCAATTCATGAATTTATGGTGTATAAAAAAGGGTGGTATTTTGGATGAACACTGAATGGACCTTTTTATAGGAAAATTTAAATTTTGAAAGTTTGCCATGTGATGTGGCCTGTTCAGCTTTGGAACATTCCTGCTTAAGTTCAGCTTGCAGAGTTGAAGAATTAATTCTAGTTTGTAGATATTATGAAATTCACAGATGTGAATTGCAAATGTTCACAAAAGGTTGTAATATGATAGTAGTTAAATTTTTCTATAAGTGAAGAATAAACATCCATTTTGTGATTAGTTCTATTCTCCAAAATACCAAATATTTATGAAAGTAAATTAATTTCTGGAATTATTTTTTTGTGAAAAAATGTATTTGCATAATTTTGATGAATTTTCTCTTTCAGATTGCTAAAGATTACTTAGAATGTGGCCTGAGCAAGTCATACAGTACTTCTAGTAATACCCTCGGCATAGATCTCTGGAGAGGAAGAAGGTGTTGCTCATGTAATTTGCAGTTACCACCATTGTCCCAGAGACAAAGTGAGAGAGCTAAGACACCTGACCGAGACATCATCTCTAGACCAACAACTTTGCCTTTGATGACACCACCAAGTATTGCCATCACCACTTACCAGGACTGGTAAATTGTTTCAGATTTTTAAAATACTGTTGTATGTGGGTGTTTTTTTTTTTTTTTTTTTTTTTTTTTTTTTAAACAAGCCCTCAAGTTTTTTTTTGGGGAGGGTGGGGAGGAAAGGAAGGGGATATACAGGTTAAAATTCTAAAATCAGCATTTATCAACCAGTACCACGTTATGGTATCTGAGATATATTGCAGTTGTTTCCTAATCTCTCTACTACAAGTGTTTGTAAATTTTGACTTTGTGGTGGTAACTTAGTAATTTCATCAGCTGAATACTAACTTTTATTACACTGTGTGGGTTGAACAACTGTAAAAAAAAATTCCTTTGGTTTAAATATAACGGAGTAGTAAAAATGCTTATAAATACGTAACTGCAGGATTGCCTGTATGTTAGAAATGACCTTCAGAAGTTATTTATGTAAGCAGTAGGATCTTTCTGGTTTTGAGGTATCTTAAGAGACTTTGAAATCCAACATTAAGGGACTTGTTTTATAGAAAATAAAATTAGTCACCCCTAGTCAAGAGCTCTTATCTTTACAGCCTTCTGTTCATTAAAGTTTCCTTTCTGTTTCTTCCCCTGTGCTCACTGAGATGTGATTTAGAATCTAGTCTTGTGATGAGAAATTGAGGGGGGGTGGTAGTGTCATTCTGGAAACTAGGTATGCCAATTATAAATTAATGTTTTGTTACTTGTTTAACTGACACAGTCTCTGTTGAGAGTTAGGGATATTAAAACAGTTAACATCTGTGGGGTCCTACCACCTGGTCTGCCGGCTCCTCCACAGCTGCTCTGACCTGATGCGACTGGCTACTGGCAGAATTTAATAGCAAGGGCTTGGTAACCAGTGAGCATACCAATAAGCCGCATGCTTACTGATTAACCGTTTAACATTGTAGTGGGAGGCAGATATCAAATAGGTGTCTCTCCTAGCTAGAACCCAGCTTGAGATTGAAAGGATGTGCTCTAATTCCTTGGTAAAGAAGAGGAACAATGTATGTGAACATCCCAGGACACCTGTCAAAGCTTCACCTGGAGAATTGCGGCCTCACATCTCATTGCTGCTCCCTAATGGTATTCAGGAAAGAAAGACTGACCACTGGAAGTGTCCATAAGTATAACCACACTAGTGATATGTGGGGAGTCTGAGTTGGTCATGAAATCGATGTGTATGAGTTAGTTTTGGCTCCAAAGAGCCAGCTGAGCTGCTTACATTCAGATTTATTTATCTCTGCCTTCTGTCTTTTACTGTTTTTTGGTTTTTATATGGCTCATTTACCCACTGAGTTTCAGTCTAGTGGATTAGTGGACCGTGCGGTATTCACATCTATTTTAAAAATTAGTAACACTAATTTAAAACATAGATGGGTTAGAAATGTTGATGTCTGATAACTGTTGGCCTACTCTGGAGTATATTGTGAGTCAAGAATTAGAGTTTAAACCTTCACATGCAGCTGCAGGGGATGTTCCTCTGCTGTACCTTGCGAATTAATTATCAATAAGTCATCTACCCATTGTTGCAACTCCACTTCCATTATAAAGCTCTCTTTTCATATGCTTGTACTTTCTCAAATTTTGGTCAATCTTTCTGTACTTGGTTTCAGCCAAAGGATGAAAGTTGGTAATTTTCCTGCCTTGACCTATTTTGTTTTCAAATGCAAAGTCTCTGGGTCTTGTGGAAGATCCTCAAACGCAACATTGAATATGTAAATATCTTTTAGGTTTTGATAAATCTTATGCTGGTAAACCAAAGATTTACTCTGGAGAAATGTAAAAGAATAAATCCCATGTTTTACAAATGTATTTGAAAGGCATTGAAACCACAGGCGTAATTTCTCATGATTAATGTGCTCTGCTGTAGCACCTCATCTCTCCTTTATCCTACTTCCTTTCATCTGTACAACTTCTTATGACTCTAGGAAAGAGAAAATGTGCTTTCATTTCACTGCATATGCAATTTATGTTGTTTAGTACTTGAAGCCTTTTCAATGTAGGGTCAGAGTAAGATGCATAAAACATACTGGATCAAACTCAGGCTCTGCCATTTGTTGATCAAACTTATAGAAGTCAATGGGGTGTTGTGCCTTGTTATGTCAGGACTGAATTTCCCCATTTAGTTTAAATAACAGTGGGCCCAAAAAAATTATTGCTACTATGACAGCCACAGTGATAAGTACCTGAAGCTAAATAATGGTGCCTGTCTGTCACATTCTTCTCAAATAAGCGTTGTGTCTTAACTGAGCTCACTCACATACCGCATTAGCGTATGCCTTTGAATATAATCAATTTTAACACTCTGTATTTCTTATTAAAATTCAGAGCAACACATCATTTTCTGGAGCAGTGTAATGCAGCCTTTTGTTATCGAAACTTAAAGCAAGTATGAACCAGTAAGGAACAACCTTTGTACCACCATCATCTGTGACTACTAATTAGGTTTAATAATTTGTCACCCAGCATAATGTGCTAAATTCTATATACATATAAAAAGAACAATCCCTACCCTCAAGAGCTTGTAATATACAAAAGACCAGAAAAGAAAAATGAAGAATGGTGGAATAGGTACAATGTACAAGCAAAATGTTCAAGCTCTTGGTTGGTCATGATTAAGGCTACAATTTTGGCATGGAAATTTTTAGTAGATTTCACAGGAGAGGTGCAGGGATGAAATTATAGGTTGTGGTCAGATACCAAATAAAATAGTTTTTGCTACATCAGCATACACATGTGTATAGCATGGGTTTTGAAAGATGAGTTTGAGGGGCAGGAGTTGGAAAATGAACCCACCCGTATTCCTGCTCTGGGCATTGCAACGTGGGGTCTTGGTGTTACTCAAATTCGGCCTATTCCTCTCTCTGCCTCTATCTGCAGAGGGGTAGATGGGCCAAACTCAAGAGGTACTGCAACATAGCACACAAGATTGAAGCTGTGATAGAGATGCAGCCATGTTAGTCTGGTCTAGCTGAAACAAAAGACAGAACTATGTAGCACTTTAAAGACTAACAAAATGGTTTATTAGGTGATGAGCTTTCGTGGGCCAGACCCACTTCCTCAGATCAATATGTGGAAGAAAATTGGCACAACCATATATACCAAAGTGATACAATGAAAAAAATGAATGCATGTGAAATTGACAAATCAGATTTTAGAACAGAGTGGGGGTGAGGGGAAGGTTAGTGTCTGTGAGGTAATGACACAGGGGTGATAATAGGGGAAGTTTCAGTGAGGTAATGACATTAGGGGTGATAACTGGGGAAGCTATCTTTGTAATGGGTGATATAATTAGAGTCTTTGTTTAGACCCATACATAAAGCGTCAAATTTAACAACCTACACCCCACCATCAATCTCAGCCTGGACCATTCTACATGAGAGATCCATTTCCTGGACACCACAGTACAAATCACCAATGGTAAGTTAGACACCACACTCTACAGAAAACCCACTGACTCCTACAGTTACCTACATGCCTCCAGCTCCCATCCAGGACACACCATATGATCCATCATCTATAGCCAAGCCCTTAGATACAATCGCATCTGCTCTAATCCCACTGACAAAGACCAGAAACTTCAGGATCTCTACCAAGCATTTTTAAACCTCAATTACCCACCTGGAGAAATAAAAAAACAAATTGAGGGAGCCAGACGAATACACAGAAACCATCTACTTCAAGACAGACCCAGGAAAACCAACAATAGAACACCACTTGTCATCACCTATAGCCCCCAACTTAAACGAGTCCAATGCATTATCAATAAACTACAACCTATACTGGAACAGGATACTATCCTCCGAGAGGCTCTGGGAGACAGACCTATAGTCTCCTATAGACAACCACTTAACCTCAGGATGATTCTTACCTACAACTACAGGACATACCACACTAATACCAACCCTGGAATTGCCTTGCAACAAACCTCGGTGCCAGGTTTATCCACATATTTACTCTGCTGACACCGTTATTGGACCTAACCATGCCTATAACAAGATCAAGAACACATATTCATGTTCATCCAGAAATATAATTTATGCCATCATGTGCCTAAAGTGTCCGTCTGCTATGTACATTGGACAAACTTCTCAGACACTTCGCCAAAGAATCAATGCACACAAAACAGACATAAGACTCTCTCAGAGAGAAAGCTGTTGCTTGCCATTTCAGCCAGACTGACCATTCCCTCAATGACCTTAAAACATGCATATTGCTTCAAAGAGACTTTAACTCCAGACTTCAACGAGAAGCTTCAGAATTGTCATTCATGCTTAAATTCGACACTTTATTAATGGGTCTAAACAAAGACTCTAATTATCTCACCCATTATAAAGATAGCTTCCCCAATTATCACCCCTAATGTCATTACCTCACAGAAACGTCTGCTATTATCACCCCTATGTCATTACCTCAGACACTAACCTTCTCCCCCCACCCCCACTCTGTTCTAAAATTTGATTTGTCAATTTCACATGCGTTCATTTTTTTCATTGTATCACTTTGGTATATATGGTTGTGCCAATTTTCTTCCACATATTGATCTGAGGAAGTGGGTCTGGCCCACGAAAGCTCATCACCTAATAAACCATCTTGTTAGTCTTTAAAGTGCTACATAGTTCTGTCTTTTGTTTAAGATTGAAGCTCTTAGTAGAGGAGAAATCTACCCTGCATTTATCCTAGAGATGGAATTGATCTCTGGATCATAATTTTTTTAAGAGTTCAGGTGTGTTTCAGATCAAGGGTTTTGAGTGCTAGCTGCAGAGTTCACATGTGGATCTGAACTTTCTCAAAGTGTGGATCTGGGTTTAAAGTTCAGAGTTGTTCAGAACTGGAGTTTCAATTTGGATTCATCTCTAATGATCCTGTTTAGAGCACTCCATAAGCATGCTCAGTGCAGTACCCAACATCTTTCCTCAAAGCCGAGTTGCCATTCTGAACATGGTGTCACTCTCCAACCTGAAGAGTGGTGATTCAGGAGCAACACAGAATGGAAGTGGGTGTTACAAGGAATTTTTGCACAAAAACTGCAAAAATTGGTTGAGTAACAACTTGGCAAAATTACTAGAAATTAGCTTTATGATTTCAGATGGATTGAACCTGTTGAATGTGAAGGTGTTGACTTCCCCTTTCTGAGTATTCTTTAGATTGTCCCATATGATAAATTTATAACAGCTTTTAACTTGAAAGAGAAAATGGGGGATTATTCATATGTGGTATTTTTAAGAATGAATTAACCTTGGGCTCAGAACGTTGTTTATAGATGATTTAAAACTAAGACAAATAGAATTCTCATTAGTTTGTGATCGCTTTCCTTTACAACACAAGGGGGCATTGCTGCACCTTTCTTCCAATACAGTGAAATTGATGTATACACTTGATGTGTGTGGTATCAGAATATCTGCTTTTCTTCTAGAATGATAAGCCTATAGAAAAAGTTAGTAATTAGCATTGACATGCCAATTCTTTAAAAAAAAAAATCTCTTCTAACGGGTGACTGGAAAATTGCTAGCTTCTTATTTCCAACTTGTATTTTAAATACCCATGTAGAGACCCAAAAGAAATGTTGGTGCTGCTGCATTGTATTAATAGTCATGATTCAAAACCCTGATTCACAACACCTGGTGTTTCAGGGGAACCTTTCTTCCTCTCTCACCTTTTTAGAGTTGGGCCTAGCTTTATTTATCACAATGGGTTTGATATTCACTTTTCCCGCATTTTCTGGTAGCGTTCTGTTAGTTGTTCTGCAGCCTTGATTGCCTCACATAGTGTTATACTGTGGAATCAAACTTAGTCCCTGTGTAAAACGTCTCAGGCTTCCATTCTGTGCCCTAGCCTTAAAGCCTACGTCTAGACAGTGGGGCTATTTCGGGATACTGGAAGTATCCCAAAATAGCAATTCTGTGTCTTTAAATGCATCCGGGTGCGCTGTTCCGGCATCCCTGTAACCCTTATTCCACAGGAGTTAAGGGATTTGTCGAAATAGTGCTTGATTTTGAAATAAATTGCATCGCTTATTTCGAGGTAAGGGTGATATGTAGATGCACCCTAAGAAAGCTTTAGTGAAAATTCTCAACCCAGAGGCAGAAATTCAAAATTCAGCCCTTCCTCTGTGCAAGTGTTTTCATCATGTCTGGAGATCTTGCTAAGTTCTTGAGAGTCTAAGTTCTTTGGGGGTCTCAGTCCTGGATGGTAGGAAAGAAACAAGCTTTCTCTTTGAGCGGATTCTCAATCTTAAATTCTCAGTCTGGGTCAGTGACTGGAAAAAGGTAACTCAGTCTCTGGGAGACTGGATGTGTCTCTGCAGGAGTGTGTTATCACTCCTCAACTCCATACATTCTATTTGTCAGGGACCGCTAATCCATTTTACATCCCAGGAAATATTGTGATCATGAACCTATAGACTTCAGAAATTGTTTGCTTAGATTATTCCCTGAATTTAGCTTCAGCACTCAGGCATCTTTTGTGTCTTCACAGTCCTCAAAAGAATAAAGTAGGCATTTGTTGTGACTTACTCAATATGATTAGAGTTATCTTTACGCAGTAGTTAGTTGTTTGATGCTGTGGCAAAAGAGTTTAGGAAATGCAGTACTCAGAATGAAACTCTGCTTAGAAACCCTGCATAGACATGTAAACATACAGGACTTTGTTCAGGACCTTGTTCAAAGGACTTCATAAGGGTTTGCTGGAGATAGCAGCTAAACGCAATGGATGAATAGAGTACATGGTCTTTTGTCTGTCTGCATGAGGCCTAGTAGGAGAGTTGCTGGCTTCAAGGACACTGAGAATAATAAAGCCTATTTGAGGCTATGGAGTAAGTAGACAAAGAGGGCAAATGCTGAACTAACCAGTGGTTAGTTTTGAGAACCCTGAATTTTGTGGGCTCCAGGACTAGTACTTTAAGAGTTTTTTCCAGATATAAGAATCGCCATACTGATCTACAGTCCATCTAGCCCAATATCCGGTCTTCTGATAGTGGCCAATGCAAGGTGCTTCAGAAGGAATGAATGAACAGACTGGTGATAGTTGAGTGATCCTTCCTCTATCGTCTAGGGTTTCCAGATTGTTTCAACAAAAATACCGGACACACTTGACATTACATCACAATCTATATTACATCTTATTTAGAAAATACAGGACATTTACATTTTCTCATTTATATTTTCTCAATTTGTTTCCCGAACAGAAAGCTCAAATAGTGGACCGTCCGGTTCAAAACCAGACACCTGGCAACCCTACTATAATCTACTCCTGGCTTCTGGCAGTCAGAAGCTAAGGACGCTCAGAACAAGGGGTTGCATGTTGCATCCCTGTCCATCTTGGCTAATAGCCATTGATGGATTTGTCGTCCATGAGCTTATCTAGTTATTTTTTTGAACCCTGTAATAGTTTTGGCCTTCACAATGTCCCCTGGCTACAAGTTGCATAGTTTGACTATGCATTGTGTGAAGAAGTACTTCCATCTATTTGTTTCAAATTTGCTGCCTGTTAATTCCTGGTTCTTGTAATGTGATGGAATAAATAACACTTACTCCCTTTCTCCTTTTCAGCAAGGGACAAGAACAGATAGGATGTTTTCACTGTAGTTAACTTGGGCTCTTCCTTTTGTGTTGCTTCTAAAACCTTGCCTATCTACACATACAAAAATGTGGTTTTCGTGGTGCTTTGAACATGGGCTTATTGGCTCACTTGGGTTATTGGCTAAAGCCCAAATGAGGTTTTTATTCAGATTGGTAGCCTTCCTGCTTTGCAGTCAGGATGCTGGCTAAATTACTTGTATGCTGATAAACTTCCTGTGCCTTCCTACAATTTCCCCTGTGAACCCAGAGGGACAGACAAGTCCCCTTTTTTCACTAGGGGTATGTCTACACTGCATTCCTCTTTCAAGAGAGGAATGCAAATGCAGCTGAGTGAAATTGCAAATGAAGCGCGGATTTGAATTTCCTGCACTTCATTTGCATAATCATGTCCAGGCGCTTTTTCGAAATACCCTTTTTCGAAAGAAAAAACGCAGTCTAGAAGGGTTATTTTGAAAAAAAAACCTTCTTAAAAAGTTCCTAAAACCCTTAAAAGGGTTATTTCAAAAGAAGGGTTTTTTCAAAATAACCCCCGTCTAGACCGCATTTTTTCTTTCGAAATAGGGTATTTCAAAAAAACCCTTCTTTCGAAGTAATCCTTTTAAGGGTTTTAGGAACCTTTTAAGAAGGTTTGTTTTTTGTTTTTTGGTTTTTTAAAGATAACCCCTGTGTAGACTGTTTTTTTTTCTTTCGAAATACGGTATTTCGAAAAAGCGCCCGGACGCGATTATGCAAATGAAGTGCGGGAAATTCAAATCTGCGCTTCATTTGCAATTTCGCTCAGCTGCATTTGCATTCCTCTCTTGAAAGAGGAATGCAGTGTAGACATAGTTTCGGAAAGAATCATACAGCCATCAGCATAACACAGACCTAGATATGCCCCCAGAAGTCTTAATGCAGCACCAATGAAACCAGAGTGAGATGGGTAAAGCTTTACAGTGTAGCCGTTTACACCAGAGCACTTATCACCCAAGTTAACACTACAGTGAAGATAAGTGTTCAGTGCACTGAAGGTATAATGCCAACAGACCCTGGTTATCTGTGGGTGGAAACAAACCTGGAACTTCTGGGGCTCAATGTATGAGCCAGCTGGCTCATAGCAAAGGCTGTAAAGAAGACTCATTCTCTCTGTAAGTGGTCTCAGTGGCACTATATGAGAGAGTACAGCACATGATGGTTCCCTCTAGGTGTACGCTGGCACGGGTGTGCACCATGAATTTGAAGCCCGCCCATCTCCTCAGCAGGACTGCGCAGTGGCTGCTCAGCTGCTCCGGGGAGGAGCCGTGTGTGGGGCAGCTGCCCTGCCTCGTGAGCTGCTGAGCAGCCTCACATGGCCCTGGCCCTAGCTTCGCAGCTACAGCCCTGAAGCTAGGGCCAGGGCAGGCCGCATGGCGGGTGGCAGCGCCTGCTCGGGCGGCCAGAGCCCAAGCCTGAGCCACCATGTGGGGAGCGGCACCAGTGGCAGTTCTGGTGGCTGGGGCCAGGACCGCAGCTGCTGTGTGGCAGGCAGCAGTGGCATCTCTGGGGGCTGGAGCTGCCATGTGGCAGCTGCTCCAGCAGCCAGGGCCAGAGCCGCAGCCCGAGCTGCTGCATGGGGAGTGGCAGTGCTGGGGCTAGAGCTGCAGCCGCCATGTGGTGAGCGGCAGCAGCTGCTCTGGCGGCCAGGGCCAGAGCCGCCACATGGTAGGCAGTGGCAACAGCTTGGATGGCCTCATGGTGGGTAGCTGGGCTGGAGCTGCGTAGCGGGCAGTGGCTGGGGCTAGAGCTGCATGGCGGTCAGCTGCCTTGGCCCTGGGCTGGCTTTAGGTCTGGGCAAACTGGGCCCATGCCCAGGGTGCCATAGCCAGAGGATGAGGGGCAACTGGGTATGGGTGTTTCTGGGCAAAGGGGGTGGAGGATACTTGGCAGGGGAGCAGCGTGGCAGGATATGCTGAAAGCACAGGGTGGGGTTGGGGGCACAACTAGGAGGAAAGTGTAGAGCACTGTGCAGAAGTTAGGGGCAAAGGGGGCACTGCGGGGTTAGTGGTAAAGGGTGCGTAGGATGGAGGTGCAGGGGTTGGGGAGCCCATGGATGCAGGAACTATGGGAGCAAGGCTGGGTGGGAGTGAGACTCAGTGCCAAACTAGGTGGTTTTCAAGATGGGTGGAGGCAGGGTCATGCACCTTGTTAATTATCCCTTGTTTTAGTATTTTTTTTCTTACATAATTTAAATTACATAGAATTTTGTAAGTAACTGGTGTGTGCCACAGCAGCCCACAAGTGCATCTGACATCAGTATTGGTGCACAAGACAAAACTCACTCTGCTCATGGGTGGAAAATCTTAGAGGGGACACTGCACCACACCCCGTGGGGGGTGGGTGGGTTACAAAAGCAAGTGTGCAACAACAAGGATTACCTATTCACTTTAATGAGGTGTCTGTCTTTGAATTGCTTGATTGGACCTTTCTGCATAGCAGTGGAAGAGGTGGAAGTAGGAATTAATGGTGATCCACAAGGGATAGAGAGGAGAGTTTTTTGTAGGCAGGTTTTGAAAAGGCTGATTACCAGTGAAATGGAGTTTGCACCATTTTGTGGGGCAAAGCATATATCAGCTACTTTTGGTTCCTCTTTACAATGTAATGTAGAGCCAGGTGAGGAGCACTACAATTAAAGGGACCTAGTCAACTATATTTTAGACTCAGATTTAGAGACCAGTATTCCAAAAGATAAACAGAGGGAATTTCTTATTTGTGCTGCCAGTATAAATATTTAAAGATCCATTGTATTTGAAACAATTTTTATTAGGCAAGCATCTAGACTTGCACTTTGCAGGGCTGGCCTTATCATGAGGTGAACTGAGGCGGCCGCCTCAGGTGCCAGACTGTGGGGGGGTGCTGCTAGGACCCCGAGTGTAGAAAGTTGTCTGCTGCTGGTGCAGCGAGGGGGTGTTGCCCTTATGGGGTGACAACTACTACTAACTACTTCTAAGTCCTAATTAGCCTAATTAAAATATTTTAAGGTGTTAGGTGCAACTCCGAAAACCGTATCTGTTCACCGGCTTTGTCCTTACCAAAAGACGTGGCGCGTAAATAAAAACTTAATTTGGATAAATTTAGACAACAGGACTATATTGTAGCAAATATATATCTCAAACCAACAGGAGGCAGTCCCCTTTTAAATAAACAATATTACCTAACAGAGTCTAGCGACGCGGCGACAATGGATGAGTTGCTGGCGACCTCAATCCGTTGGTCCTTTCGGGCCACGGGAGAGGAACAGCCAGGAGTCCCACGTTGGTAGGCTGAAGTCTGGTGACCTCTATCCTTCAGCTAATTTAAAGCCTCGGGAGAGGAACAGCCAGGGCGATCCCTCGAAGGCTGGTTGAGATCAGAGACGGCCGCTTCAGCTTCCGCGAAGTCGTCTGGTCTCCGACGCTCTTCCTGCACTTCAGATGCAGCTGGAGCCGGCGATGGAAGCTAGACTCTATCTAACCTAACTACACCTATCCTAAAATAAAAACCCTAACTAATTTCGCGACTCACCCGCCGGACAGACACGACGACGGCCGACATGCGTGGACCGGCGCTGCCTGACGGACAGACACGAAGGCGAAATCTAATCTACCTAATAACTAAGCTAACTAAACTAAACCTAAGGAAAGGAAGGAGGAATGAACCTTCCGTTCATCTCCTTTCCATAAGACTCTAGACCTCTCTCATACCAATATACCCGGGACCAAGACTCTAGACCTTTCTCATACCCTCTCACTCATACACTAAGCCTGACCTAAGCCTAAGCCCGACGCCCCGACGCAACACCAGAAACGGGCGTTGCTCGATCTTATAAGAACTAGGCTTATGCATATTCATGCAGGCTCAGGTTTAAAATGATTGGTGGAGATGGAATGCCTATTTACATAAGTTTAAAATGATTGGATGACACACTTTGGAAATTACATATTCATGAGTA
Source organism: Rafetus swinhoei (assembly GCA_019425775.1). Classification (NCBI taxonomy): domain Eukaryota; kingdom Metazoa; phylum Chordata; order Testudines; family Trionychidae; genus Rafetus; species Rafetus swinhoei. Next base: position 48,637,813 of record CM033430.1, on the reverse strand, counting down.
ACAGTCATCTTGATGAATATTCATCCACCTTCAAATTTATACAGTCAGTTGGACACTACGTGCCAGGTGACTAGGCACTAATGGTTTCTGAGAATGATTGACAGTTACATTGCAAGACATGCCATGATACAATGATGACAATTTAGACCAAGTTATACATTAGGCTCACTGTTACAGATGATACATTGGTATAAGCATGATGATACATTATATAAGCATTCAATCATTGCATAATTTGTAACAGGGGAATGGGGCATCATTTGAGCTTCCCGCCTCAGGTGCCAAAATGTTGTGGGCCGGCCCTGGCACTTTGGAGACATTTTTCAGTTTAGACAAATCAATAAGACCTTGTCACGGGGCGGCTCCTACTTTCCCCCTCTCAGGTCTACTGTCCACCCTGCGTGCTCTACCCCGGGCTGTAGCCTGGCCCCGACGTGCTGCACAACTAGAACCAGTTAAATAGGCTCGCTGGCCCACCAGCGGAGTCAATACACAAAGTCAGTAGCTGGCCCCTTAAGGCAGGGCTCGCTGGTCTACTGTCCAGAGTCAATACACAAAGTCACAGGAAGGGGCTACATCCCTGGTAGGGGGACCCGGACCCACCCTACTCCACCAGGTCCCGGCCCAGGGCCCTGTGAGTGGCAGGAGGGCTCACCACTTGCTCGGCAGGGAATCCATCCGAAACGCACCAAGGATTCTGGGGCAGGAGAGGCAGCTCCTGTCTGCTCCCTGAGCCACTTCCTACTTGCTCCAGTGGTGCTCACCGGGTGCTCCCAGGTGCTCACCGGTCCCACTACTTCCCTGGGGGCTGCTTCTCCCTCGTCAACGGCTGGGGAGACGTCCCAATGGGCCCTTGGGTCTCTGCTGTCTTCCCTCCGATCAGCTGGCTGGTGCGGGTCCGGAGCTCCCCTCTGAGGTCCTTCCTTTCCAGCAGTCAGCCCAGACTGAGCCTCCCTCCAGGTTTTTATACCTGGGCTGTAGTCTGAGCATGCGCAGCAGAGTTGTGGGGGCAGGGCTTCTTTGGCCAGATGGGCCTGATTAGGCTCAGCCTTCACAGTGTGGGGCTGATACACTCCGTCACAGACCTGTTCAGAAACTGGTATTTCTGGATTTTCTGTAGTCAGTAGCTGTACTTGTAAAAACAACAGGAGAATTATGGGACAGCTCAGTATTAAGTGGTGGGCTTATGACATGAAAGTTCAGTCAGTCTTAGTAAAGATGTTTTCACTTCATTTGCTTCTTATTCATTGTAACTAGTCATATTTTTTGTAATGACTGTTAAGTTATGACAGTTATCTTCCTGGTGATCTCATAGGCATGATAGTTCATATTTGGTGCTAGCGCACGTACTTCATTGCTCTGATTATCTGCCATGTTATCTGTCTGCTTAAAAAACACATTTATAAAGTGTCAGTCACTGGAGTATCTAGGCAACAGTTACACAGTCAGAAACTCACACAAAATACCAGAAAGGACTTTGTTTTCTACACCTAGAGCAGCCTCTAATTTTAGTGGAGGTGTGACAGGTGATGGGGCAACAACTGTTCCTTAGTGACCCTAGTGTTAACTTAGGTTTGTCCTCCTCTACCACAGATGCTCAGATTAGCTGCTGGGAAGGCTGCATCCCACATCAGGGTCAAAGGACTGCACTGAAGAAAAGGTCTTTGGGTTGTCTGGTTGTCTGCTTTTTGTTTTGTTCTGTTTTTTCCCTCCCTATTTTAATTTGATTAGAGGTCTCTATAACTTATCGCTAGGGAAAAACCCTGGCTGAGTCTATCTGTATTTTGTTTCTGCAGAGCCATTTCCATCAGTGTACCCATTTTAAGTTTTTGTTTGTTTGTTTGTTTTTGTTTTTGTTTTTGTTACAGACTAAGATGGCTGCCCCTCTGAGACTTTTAGTTTACACTTGGTAATTTTTTTTTTTTTTTTTTTTTTTTTTTTTTGGGGTGGGGGTTGGTTCTGCGAGAAGTGCTGAGTCTCATTTTTGCTTTGTCATTGCTCTCATTTGGTCTCATTCTGGTCTTCTTTTGCAAAGAATTTCATAGTTCAGGTTTCTGTGCTGAGTATCACACTGTTCACCAGAATAGTAAAAAAAGAGCGAGATGACCAATATCACTGTCTAATTCACTGACTTTTAAATTGAAAGTGTTTTTAGGCAGTTTGTATTATAATGCATTCGTTAGTGTGCCAAGAAGAAATTAGTAGAAGTATTTGGATGTCACATCTATGAAATATAATTTTGTTCACTAGCTGGTAGTGGGTAGTTATCTATGTGCTAATTTAAGGAAGAATAGCAGGTGGGCTGAAATGATTCGCAGGAACTTAAGTCTAGCAAGGGGTTCTGAAGACATCCAAGACCATGAAAATAAATCAGTGAACAGAAGCAAATGAGTCTCAATGTGCTTTAAAACCTCAGCACAGTTCCAGCATTTCATGACTGAAATGATAGTTGAGCTAAGCAACTGCAGTATCTGACAACCCCAATAGGATGCCAAAATATCAAGTAAAATTGAGCGATGATTTGTTTTGCTACATGTGGTTAAGCTTTAGCAGTGATTGTAAAGTTCCAATGCATTTTCTAGGACACTATGCAGTACTGACGTCCTTATATGGTCTCGCATGTTGACAGAGATTACAATAGCTTTAGTACTTTTACTTACTTATTGTTGGTTAGCTGAATTGTTTTTAAAATCTGCCTCTGTCATGACTGAAATGATACAGTAGTTAATCTGCAATATCGAAATTGTGGCATGGGATAACTCATGATGGAAGACTATCTGTAGCTTTAATATCAATATATCTTTGTCAACACTAGTTTATAAAAAGAAAAGTTTGAAATATCAAAAATAGGATAAATTTTTATGGGAGGAAAGAATAAAAGATATTAATTTATAATTTAAAAAGTTTTTATGCCATATTCTTTCTTGGGTTACCCCAAATTTTGATTCTAGTATGTATACAAAGCCCAGAATAACTTCACAAAGTTGTTTTGTCATTGCTTGTCCTATTATCACTAAATTTTTGCACCAGGAATTATAGTTAATTTATAGTCTCCAATATCATGTCTAACACTGATTAGAATATAAAGCTATCTAAAATTACATAGAACATGTGTTTTATTAACATCCATGGGATTAAACAGACAGTGTCTGAGATGGCTGAAACGCAATGAAGTCAAGAAAAACTAAGCTATTTGCAAACAAAATAATATGCGTATGTAAACTCTAAGGTAATATACATATGAAACTGCACACATTATGGAAAGAAAGGAGTACTTAGGGGTTAGATCTTCAAACTCCATTCTAAATTTAAAAGCCTTTTAGGTAATAAATGTATAAATTTTGTCCATATTTTCATAGGAGTTGTTAAATTATCTTCAGATGCCCTGGTCTATTTTTCATAACTGAAGCTTTGCTGTAATAAATTAAGGCAAGATGAAAGAGCAAGGAGGGAAATAATCTTTCCATCTTCAGTCAAAGCTGCCAAAATAGTTCTTTTATCCTGTAGTTTGAGACTATCTGCCTAGTTAGATTTAACATAGGGCCTCATTTTGATCTTACCCCAATTTTACAATGGTGTAATTCAGTTTACTTTAGTCAAGTTATACCAGAGTAAATGAGCAGAGAAGCAGGCCTATATAAATGGAGTCATGTTTTATCTAGTTGAATATTCATTTTGGACCAATAATATGTACATCAGGCTCATCCCAAACCACATACCTATGACATGAATGGCCCAATACTGTGATGTTCTCAGATCCTTCATGGAAGCTGAAGGAAAACCACTTCTGTGGAAGTCAATGGCTTTCAGAAGTTCACAAGTTTGAATTCCTGCTTGAGCCAATCATTCTTTCCATTCCTTAGCCATCAAAGAAAGCTGCAAATTTCTTATCAGGATTTAAAACTCTTTGCAATTTTCTCTTTGTATGTAGCAACGATGGGCATCCTAGGCTAGTGAGTGGGCCACATGAGTGGCCCTCCTCCATCTCTGTGGGCTGCAAGATTGTTGTAACCAAGACAGTCTCCTGGGAAAGGGTACTTTTGCTAATTGCACTTGCTGTTCTAGAATTTGCAGGATGTACAGTAGACTTCCGATAATCCGGAACCTATGGGACCTAGGTGGTGCCGGATTATCAGATATGCTGGACTATCAGGAGGTACTATAAGCTGGTTATATATATATACTGTATACATTATATACCGTATATAAAGTGTTCTTAACCCTTTTTATTGTACATACTTTACACAGTATACTGTAATGTTTTAGTTTTTTTAAGCCTTTTTTACCCTTTTTGCTCAGTTCAGCTGCTGCCGCTGTTACCTTGTGACTCATTTTTTGCTGAAGCTCATTCACTAGGCTCTTGCCATTTTGATGCCGGACTATCAGGAGTGCCGGACTATTGGATGCCGGACTACTGGAGTTTTACTGTACTGACTGAAGCATAGCAGCACTTGGAATGCATAGGGAGAGCACAGCTCTCGCCATTAATGTTGTGTGCAGTCAGCACGCACTTCACTTCATGTGACCTTGTGTCACTTTAGAAATACTAGTAGGAAAAAAACTGTGGATGGTAACCAGAGGAATCATGGGCAACAGTAAACATAATTTCTTGTGGGCCAAACATAGAACCCTGATGGGCCACAGGTTGCTCACAGGGTTGCCAGGTGTCCGGTATTCTACCGGACAGTCCGGGTTTTTGCTCCCTCTGTCCAGAAATTTTTTTTAGAAAATACCGGACATGCGCAGTGTCCGGTATTTTCTGTTTTTCTGGCTGGGCGCCGGACGGAAGCCTGGCGGGGGCAGGGGGAGTGGCTGGGAGTTCCAGGCTTCTTCACGCAACCAGAGGGAGTCCCAGGTTGGGAGGCGGGGCTGCGATCGGTGCTGGGAGCCTCTGGTTGCGTGAAGCCGGGCGGGGGTGGGGGGAGTGGCTGGGAGGCAGGGCGCAATCGGCACTGGGAGCCCTCAGTTGATTGCATCTGAGGAGGAGTGATGCCTTGGGGAGGAGGAGAAGTCCTGTCCCTGCTCCTGAGCGCTGTTCAAGCGCGTTATGGCGCCGTAGTTCTGGGAGAGAAGCCCGCAGGTGCTTTGTAGTTACGTTTAGGTGCCTTCCATGGGCTCTCAGCCAAAACTTACTAGGTGGAATTTCTGCTTCTTCCCACTGGGACACCCTGGGACACCCAAAGACCTGGCTATGGGGGAGTCACCTTCCTACCCATGGTGCCCCCTCCCCGCCCTGCTATTGTGTTGCCCGGGGTCTGCCTCTCTGTGCTTTGGGTAGCAGGTGGCTGCTTTGCAGAGCAGGCTCTGCTGCCTCCCCCTTTGTTCCCAACTTTGTGGCTCTTGGTAGTAGCCACACAGGATGTGTGTTCGGTGTGGGGGGTGGTTTGTTGTGGTTTGGTGTTTTTTTTTTTGCTTGCCAAATTTTTAGCCTGTGTGTTCGGTATTTTTTGGGAGACCATCTGGCAACCCCAGTTGCTCACCACTGGTACATAGGCTTTTACTAAAATCCTAGTGAATCAGTTAAATTAAGTGGTTCTGTGTGTATGTCTGGGTGCAGTTGTTAGTCATCCAGCAATGACACTTTCTCCTGCTTGGGTCATTCTGAAGCATCTAACTTGTAAGTATTTTTATCCCTTTGGATGAGGCCAAGACACAGAGATAGTAAGTTAAGAGTCTGATCCTACAGTCTGTGTTCATCCCAAACTCCCACTGAAGTTGGTGGGAATTTGCAGTGTACCAAGAGTACAGGATTACAAGGGGGAAAAATACATTGATAAATATGAATGCCATTTGCAGCGTCAAAAAATGTGTTGCTGGTAGTACTTTAAATTGTCCTCCAGATGATGACAGCAGACAGCAACTTATGTGCCTCAGTAAAATAAGCTAATAGGGGGTTGGCTAGCAAAGACCAGTAAGACCACACATTCAGAAGATTACTGCAGTCAGTTCTAGACACTTCCATACCAGCAAGAAGCTGATAAATTAGAATTCATTCTTGGGTGAATGGGGAAAGCTAAAATGACGAGGCTGGAGGTATTGTTTTGTGCAGAAAGATTAAAAGGTCTAATTATGCATAGCCAGTTTGGAGAACAAAGCAGGAGCATGTGTGTCAATCACTACAGTGTAAAATAGTTGAAGTTGTAAACACCAAGGAAGGAGAATTGTTTATGAAGTATAGGACTAATGGGATCAAATAAAGATCTGATAAACGTATGCTGACTTTTTGGGGACAGTGTTTCTAATGGTTCTGTTTAAACTTGAATAATCTCCTGGAGAAGTGGTGGGTGTCCCTCTGTTTAGATTATTAGACCTGACCTGTATAAAAACTGGAGAATATATTACAGAGAGTAATCTTATAATGACTGGGGAAATAGGCTAGCTGATATAATGGGTGCTCTGATATAATGGTGATAAATGCTGCTCTACAAGAACAAAAAAGATTATTTTGAATGTCTGATTTTTATCTATATATTTATAGCATTTAAATTATTTAAACGTAAATACCTATAGATTTTATGTAAGCATCTATTTTTTTTCTTGTAATTATGATATCATTAGCTGCTGTAGAGCTTTAATTTGTCTGTATATAAGATGACTGTAACACCAATTTAATCATTTTGATTAAACACAGACCTTCTTGTGCTTCAAAAGCCTGTGCTGCAGTTCTTCGGGGGCATGCACTCATCTTAAAAAAGGAGGTCAAGTATACTCTTTATAACATCTAATGCACTCTATAGGGAAAATGGTTTTTAATTACAATGCACTGTTTCTGGACAATATAAATGATAGTTTAGCTTTGAAAAGAGAATTACTATGATTACCACAAGTCTCCTTGACAACAAGCTAGATGTAGAGAATATTGAATTGTTTTAGAGCTGGATACAGATTTAAACGGTTTCATCCATGCAGTGATTTCTTTGTGCTTTGTTCTTTTGGGGAAATCATTTTGAAATACTATCCAACACATTTAGGGACTGCTCTTTTATACTGAGCATTGAAGTTAATAGGAGTTACAATAGGTCAGATCCCCGCAGGATTGGGCCCTTTGATTTTTCTTTTGTTAGAGCCTCCAGTAAAGATTACTAGATGTTTTTATTCCTTCCTACTAAACGGTAGATTTATCCAATGAACTATGAATATATGAAAACAAAATTTTAAGGCTCTTTGCATCTACTTATTAAAAGGAACGTTTTAGGTGTTCCCGTAGGCTTATTTTCTGTTTCCAGTTAGCTTCCCGTGGTGAACAGCAAGAGCAGATATGCTGTAGGAAGGCTGAAGTTGTGATAGTTATGACACGGTCCCTATATTGTCTGCTCTTCTACAGACCTTTCTGTGTGAGACAGGAACGGAGTTTTTGAGGTAGAGAACTATTTTAATTCAATCTCTCCAGACATGAAATGAGCAACTAGTCATGATCAGAGGGGCTGTCTAGCTTGACAAGAGGGGGGGAGGTAGTCTTCATTTTCTGTCATTTTCCAAGAGCTACATTTTTAACACTTCAAAAACGTGTGAAGAGGTGGGAGGAGGAAATATGTATTATCAGCTAATTTGGAGATTTTTTTTTTTCTTTGTTCCACTTTTTCTACCCTCTTGAAGGAAAGTTGTCAAGTTTCCTAAAATGTTGTGCACAAAAGAATTATAGGATGTGTTTAATTTAAATGAGAAATGAATTCTACCCATTTCTCTCACCACTAAATGATTTTACTAAAAAATTCTTCCTGTCTTCACTTGGGCAAAACTCCTATTAACTGCAGTGGAATTTGAATAAAGGTGAGGTAAGGGATCAGTGGTAGAGGCATAATTAAAACTGAAGACCTCCTGACTCTCAATAGGGATGTGAACAAATAACGGTTAACCGGTTACCTGGTAAGCATCACCCTTACCTAGTTATGTTTACTGGTAACTGGTGTCTGAGACAAAAGTGCATTATGGGTGGGAGGCTGCTCCAGCCCAGCTGGTCACAAGTGGGCTGGGGCCAGCAGCCAACAGGCCGGCAGCTGGCAGTCCTGCAGGGCTGGCAGCGCCAAGTGCTAGGAGCTGCTCCAGCCCAGCCAGTCCCAAGTCATATAGGAAGACTGCTGTGATCCAAGACCTCCCTTAATGCCAACTGGCAAGGGAACTATTGGAAGTCCTGATCCTGAGATGCACATGTTTTGTTAGCCTTTAAGGTGTGCCGCTAGATGATTAGTAGTTTTTTAAGTTTACACAGTCCTGATTCATTTCTTAGGCACTGAATGAAGAAATCATTTACAGGTTTGATTCCTATTGCGAAGGTATGAATAAAGAGATTGGCCGGATGGCCCACTATATTCCACATCCTGATGACATAAAAAAAAACAAACAATGGGTACTTAGAGAAGGTGCAAATTGTTCTTATCAGCTTCATGTAGCATGGACACTCTAATTGACTCTTTCTTCCCCCTTTTTTTCTTCTCTTCCCTCCCCTCCATTTATTTAGAAACTGGACCTTTAATAACTCCTTTCATCTGAAGAAGTGGGTTGTACCCACGAAAGCTCATGATACCATCTACATGTTTTGTTAGTCTTTAAAGTGCTACCAGACTATTTGTTGTTTTTTTAAGTTTATCCTTTACAGACTAACTCGGCTACCCCCTGAAGCTTCTATTCTTTCTGTCTTTCTTGCTACTACTGTCAGCATGCTAACTCAGCCCTTCCCATCAAGGCAATCATCTTCAAGATGTTTATACCTTTTGGTTCTTACTTTTGATCTAGAACAGTGTTCTCCAACCTTTTTAAGCATGAGAGCACTTTCTGAATTTAAATGCAATACAGGATCTTCCTCAAACCCAAACACTCTTACCCTGCCTCCTTCCTGCCCTTTCTCCAAGGCCCCACCCCTGCTCACTCCATCCTCCCTCTCTCCCTCCCTCATCCTCACTCATTTTTATCAGACTAGGGGCAGAGGGCTGGGGTGCGAGGGATGTGGACTCTGATCTTGGGCTAAAAGATTTGGAGTGTGGGAGGGATTCTGAGCTGACCCTGGTGCAGGGAGTTAAGGTGCAGGAGGGAGTTCAGGGTGCAGGCTCTGGGAGGGAGTTTGGGTGGAGGAGGGCTAGGGCAGGGGGTTGGGGTGCAGGAGGGGTTCAGGACTGGGGCCAGGGTGTGGAATGCAGGCTTCAGCTGGGCACCGCTTATCACAGGTGGCTTCTGGGTGGTGGTGCAGGGGGCTAAGGCAGGCTCACCCCTATTCTGTCCCTGCACCACTCCCAAAAGCAGCCAGCAAACTCTCTCCATCCCTACACGCCTTCCCCCCGCCCCCCGCTCTGTGGAGAAGGGGTGAAGGGTGGGGGTAGGGGCACCCTGACATCAGCAACCTCCTTCCTCTTCTTTCTGCACCCTGCACAGCAAGCAAGAGGCTCCCGGGGCTGTGGGGCAGCTCCAAGGCAGAGGGCAGGAGCAACACAGCAGTGCTTAGAGGGGCAGATGAAGTGCCAGCACTTGACAGCATCCTGGCCAAAGCTCTCAGGATCACCTGTCAAAGGCTCCAAGATCTACCAATAGATCCTGATCTATTGGTTGGTGATCACTGATCTAGAAGAATATACTTGGTGAGACTAGCTGGACCAGGGCAGCACATATTCCTTAATTGGTTTCCCAGTGTTTTGAATCACCAATTTCCTTTGGGGATCTGGCTGAGGGTACAAAAAGACACATAGGCGTAGAGCAGGGGTGTCAAATTCCATTTACCTTAAGGCCAGTGCCAGTCCTCAAATCCTCCTTGTAGGTCAGTGGTCATCCCCCTCTCTGCCAGGGATCTGGGGAAACACATCCCTGTGGCCTGGGGGAGATGTGTACAGAGCTGTCCCATCCACAGGTGTAAGCTTTGAAATTATTAACCCATTTTGTGAAACTGACTAGATATCAGTAGTGCCAACTCACCTGATTTGATCACAAGCCTCCTGGTAATTGGGGCTTCTCCCCCCCAACCCCTGGAAAGTCCTAGCCTTGTTATTAGAATTAAGCCAAATCTGGGAACTTCACTACCTGATGCCTCAGGCACCGCATCAACTGTGATCATTCTGGCTTAGTAGATTATGCTTGTTTGTTGGTGCGTGACATTAGAAGAGAATCCCAGCCTTTTTTTTTTTTTTTAAAGGAAGACTTTAGGGTTCATGATTTGTGGAGAAAATCTAGAAAATGTGCCCTGAGTTCAGCCAAAGACCTCAAACATCAGAAGCAAAATTAAAAGATCCCCATGTGTATTTTTGCCTATGATTTCAAGAAGCCATTCTCTTTTTTGGGGGGCTGGTGGTCTGATTCCTGAGTTTTGAAGACTTGGGGTTGGCAATACAGGATATACAAGTAGATAGTGTCTCCCCCTGTGCCCAAGAGCCCACAGAGACCAGGATCCTACAAAAGACCTGAAACTGAGTCCTCACCCTGATACTCCCATGTTCTCAAGCTGGAATGCCTCCTCTCTCGCTAACATCTGCATCTTCGTGGTGGGATTCCCTATCCCTCTCCAGAGTAACCAAAAGCTAAACCCACCAACTGCACACTGCCACATTGGCTGCAGAAGTGCATCAGTGCAGGCGGCTTCCTGGCCAGCGTGGCTCACATCACGGTGGAGGCAGCCAGCTTAGCTTCCTGGATTGAGCAGCACCCTCTGTGGCTGGAACTGTGTGGGTGCTAGGAGCCTGGGTGCTGCTGGGAGTCATGGGGTGGTGAGTCACGGCATGCTGCCCACCCCACATCCCCCACCCTCAGGCTGGCAGTTGCGCGGGCCTGATTAAATAACTTTTTCAAAAAAATTCATGGGCCGGAGTGGGGAAGTGCTTGGCCCACAGAGGGTGAGAGTGTAAATTCATTCACATGTACGTTATACGCTTCTCTGTGCCTGCAATCACACAGCTAGCTTGCTACACCAGTGAGGTGGTATCCCAGCCTTCCTCTGGTTAGGCTGTTAGAAAATTAATCTGCTGTTGCCCAGCACCAATTTTTGGACAGTTGGCCACTGGCCGGTTTACTTAGGCGTGTCCTGGCCCTAGGCACAAATAGCCCTTTAAATTCCTGACATCTTTCCTCCAGGGCCAGCATGGAGCAGTAGCTCCTGACCTCTTGTGTTTTCTCCCTTTTCTTCCTGGTGAGCCCTCTTACGTCCTTCATCTGAATCTCTGGGTTAGGGGTTTGGACTTTTTATCAGAATCAGACTTGCTATCAACTGCTCTGTTATACACAGATCTTGGACTTTTGATCTCTTATCCACATTCTTGGACATAGGGACACCCTTCAGACAATTTTTTTGAGCCAGTGAGTTCATATGAAACACGTAGGTTAGTGACTCCCGGACCTTTTCCCCACATCTGGTTGCCTTTGTGCTTTTGTTCCCCGCCCCAAATCTGTTTGTGCAAGCCTAGGCATCAGTTCCAATGTAAGGATCAGATCTTTTTCATTGTCCTGGTCTGCCCTGTGTATCTGGCTGTATGTCTCTTTGGCTTTTTGACCTAGTAAGGGACTGAGAAAACAGAGAGCCTCTTTGCAAGGGGGAATCTGATTCAAACCACAACCCTTCTCAAAGGCAATGGGATGGGCATCACTATTCTCTTCCAGCTTAAACGGGGGCAAAAATCAAGCATCTGTCTACCCAGTGGAATTAGTGTTCAGTTTACTGGGTCATTAGGCCTCTTGTTCCTCAGTTTCTCAACCTCATGCTTGTGTTCATCTGTTGCGGTCCGCAAGCTTCTCTCAAACTTAAGTTTCAACTTTTCCAGCTGCAGTTTTTACCACTAAAACTCTTAACTTTAGGGATCCAGGCTGATTGCTGCTCCAGCTACTGACACTCTCTGGCTATGCTCTGCATCTGCCACTGGGAACTAGGCCTCTTCAGACTCCTTCAGACCTGCTGGGTCTTACTGGCCTCTGTCTCCACCATTTGGGGTACCCTTACTTGGTGATCTGGTGGGCCCTCTCAAGCCCTTACTCTGTGCTCTGGGATACCATTCCTCCTCTGGCTGCTAGCAAACAGCACCTCAACCAGCTCTGACTTTTTAAGCTTTTTTTTTGGATATATGCCACGTACTCCACAAATCTCCTTCAATCTCTTTTTAGGAAGATATATATAAAAAACACATTTTCTTTACCTCTCCTTTCCTTCGCTCTTCCCAGAAAGGATATAAGCCATTTCCTCTCTTGCTTTGCTTTTGGTAATACTTGTTTTTACTGCTGTCTCTTCCTGCAAACCACGCTGTCATGGTTCTAGGACAAGATGGGCTTTAGACTTACTTAGTCTTTCTTGAATACACCTTTCAGGAGACAGTTAACATATCTGTGCAGTTGCACACTAAGCCCTGGTCTACAACAGAGAGTTATTTCAAATAACTCCCTTTATTTTGAAATAACAAGTGGAGCATCCACACTACAAAGCCTGTTATTTCGAAATAACGGGTTGGTTATTCTGAAATAATGACTCTTGCTTTACACAAGGAATAACACTAATTCCAAAATGATTATTTTGAAATAGCGGTAGTGTGAATGTTCTGCAGCTGTTATTTCGAAATAACTACTCCCTAGAATAATTCAAACTACTCCCCAGTGCTTCCTGGGGCTGTAAGTTGAGGTAGCACGTCTACATTAAGAGAACCTTCCTCGAACTAATTTTGAGGCAACTCCGTAGTAGACACACTGTTTTTGGAGTTATTATTTTGAAATAAGTTATTTTGAAATAAATTCCTAGGCTATGTCTACACTGACCCCTCTTGTGCAAAAAATATGCAAATGAGGCGAAGCGTGGAATATTGCTGCGCCTCATTTGCATAATTAATGAGGCTCCATTTTTGCACAAGAGGCTTTTGTGCAAAAAGGAGCAGTTTACATGGCTCCTTTTTTGTGCAAAACCCCCCTTTTGCACAAGAGCTGTTCTTCCTCTTTTTTTCAGGAAGAACGGCTCTTGCGCAAAAGCCTCTTGAGCAAAAACGGAACCTCATTAATTATGCAAATGAGGCATGGCAATATTCCACGCTTCGCCTCATATGCATATTATTTTGTTCAACCCTGCTGCCCGCATCTAGCCCTGCTTCCGGCAGCTGGTTCTCCCGTCGTCCTCCTCCTGATCTTCCCTGTCCAGCCCTGGTTCCGCCGCCTGTCCTCCCCGATCTCTGCGGGACAGCGCTGCTGCCTCCAACCCTGCTTCCGCCAGCTGCCCGCCCCGTCCCCCCCCCCCGATCTCTGCGGGACAGCGCCGCTGCCTCCAACCCTGCTTCCGCCAGCTGCCCGCCCCGTCCCCCCCCATCTCCACAGGACAGCCCCGCTACCCCAACCCTGCTTCCGCTGCCCGCCCGCCTGCCCGTCCAGATCTCCGCGGGACAGCCCCACTACCCCAATCCTGCTTCCACCAGCCGCCCACCTCCCCATCTCCGCGGGACAGACCTGCTGCCCCCAACCCTGCTTCCCGGAGGCTGGTTTTCCCCCCCCCACACACACCTCCTCCCAGCCCGCTCTGCTCCCCTCCTGGCAGCCACGCTGAGGCCCGGTATTTTTTTCCCGGGCCGCGGCCCATAGTTTGGGAAACGCTGGCATACTGCAAAGAAAGACAATATTTCAGCTTCTCATAAAAAGACCACCAGGAATCATTGATCATGAAAATTGTTAGACATCCTCAGTGAAGGGGTGACTTTCAGCACACCCTATAAATAGTAATTCTTTATCTATAGAGAAACTTCTAAGAGTTTACTTTATACTAGTGGTGAGGTGTTACTGAAGTAATTTAACTAAAAATATACAGAAGTGTTTCAATTTGTCTATATTTAGCCTTCATCTGTTGCAACCTCAATTTTTTAAGTTTTTGGATCTATCACTTGGCTGGAATATTTTTTTGTTTTATGATGGCTATAAGCCTTTATAGAATAATTATGCTTTTAGAATGGCTGTATAGATTTTTGACTTACAATTATTCTATACAGTCTATTGTTTGCATTAACCATCATTTGTGGTTTGGGATTCTTATATTGCTGTTTTGAAATACAGTACATTTTATACTCACTTCTGGAATTTCATATGGTGGTCTTGGATTGTTTTTGTTTGAGTGCTTATAATTTACATCTGCTCATTTGTTCAATAGTAGTGGGATTTTTTTTCTTTTGTGTGTGTATGTTGCAAGCCGAGCCTATTAAATTTATTGAAAATGATCCTGAAGTTTGGTATTGCAAGATTTGCCTGAAAACACTGAAGGTTGAACACCAAGGTGGCTGCAGGCACACACAGGAAAGAAGTTTTAATGATTCAATTAAAGCTGTATATCTCTAGCAAAATGGAAATAGGACAGCTTGGACTGTATCTAGGCCCGAAAGAGATGCATCAGCACCTATTAGCAAACAGAAAATGAACTCCCTGACAAATCCTAATGTTCATATTTCATCCTCACAACGTTCTAAAATAGAGAATATAGAAAATGTAGGTAGGCTGAATCCCACAAGGATATGCAATAACTAAAATCTTTTACTAATGATAACAGATATAATCAGGGCAGGCCCACTGACGGGGAGGCAAAGGGGGCAGTTGCCCCGGGCTGGGACGGTTCAAAGGGGCACGGGGTTCCCAGCCATCTCTGTTCCAGCTGCAGTAGTAGTGGCAGGGGCTGGAGCCCCGGGCCCTTTAAATCACCGATGGAGTGCCGTGTGCAGCTCTGACAGCTCGAGGGGGGGCGTGCTGTGCTTTCTGCGGTGCTGAGGGCTGACGGCAGTTGTCCTGTCTCTTTCCCCGAGGACCCGCCTGTTCCGGGAACATGGAGTTGTCCCCCCTCCCGCCTTGCCTAGGGCCTCATAGAGGCTGCCAGCTCTCGTGAATCTGAACATTTTTATAGTTATATAATCACAAGACAATTTTCTTTTTTACATAGATCTTGAATCAAAGCTGCCTTCTAGTGGCTAAGCTAGGCTGACCATAGAGTACATTGTTATTCAGTATTTTATATATACAAGTACCAACCAACACATGTACAAAATGTTAACAGAACATTATTAAAGATGCAAAGTCAAGCACTCAAGTTAGGAAACAAAAGAATTAAGGTTGCTTGTGCAACATTTGGTCCCCTGGTGCAGATGCATTATAATTCCATCTTTCATTACATGATCACTTATCTTTCCTACAGGCCCCCAGTCTCATTTCGTGCGCAGCTTGGAATTGCTGTGGGGATAAGTCAGGGTTGTGTAGGGATGTAGACCAACTTCATTTGTTGCATAAGTTAGAAAGTGTTAGGAAAGTGAAAGGAAGGTCAGTGCTGTTGAATGCTGTCCTGGAGAAATTCTCAAAATGTTGTCCTGGAGATTCTATCCCAGCCTCTACCACCGAATTCCTATGCACAATAACCCCTCCTCTCAAAGACGTATTGGGAAAATAAATTCATTAACCTTTGTGATAGGTTCATCACTAGCATGTCATAGCATATGAGGAAATTAATAATTCTGTCTTCAGAGCAGGCGTTAATTGTGGACTATAGATAAGGCACAGGGCCACACACTGAACAGTGAAGAGAAAACAATATTATTATTATTTATTTATATTATCATGGCACTAGAAGCCACAGCCATGAACCAAGGCTCCCATTGCACTAGTAGCAACAAGCATCACCAAGATTTTTCCCTACCGAGAGAATTGAGACACTAACTACAAAACAAGAGATAACAGATGGATACTGACTGATGGGAAGAGACCAAGGTACCAGTGAGACTATGGTTAGCATGACAGGCAGTGGTCCCAAAATACCAACACCCTCACCATTGTCAAATTTTTTGTAACTTCATGGTGAGATTTGAAGGATAATGAATTATTTTTCTACATGTTGATGAGGAACATCTCCCATGTGTGAGGGGAAGCCTGAGAGGAGGAACAAAGGTGATTGATTGAAAATTTAACAAGTGGGCAATGGAGGCTGGCAACATGGGCTGTTCAGAATTGATAGGTAGGATGGGGATAGGTTATGAAGAGTCTGGCAAGTTGAGGCAGGGATGAAGACAGAGGGACGATGTGGTCAAAGCAAGGGGCTAGGAAGATGACTTTTGCAGCTGTGTTGTGAATGTGATGAGTGGGCACGGTAGCATTTGCCAAGGCCAGTAAAAAGGATGCTGCAGTAATGGAGAGACAAAATGATGAGTACACAGGGGAGAGTTTTGAAAATATTTAATAGAAAGCTGCTTATTAAGTGAGCACAACCTATTCTGTGCACTAAATGAGGCAGGGATCCTCTGGGGAAAAAGAGGGTTCCATAATACACACACATCAGGGGTTGCATAAGCAGCCTTAATTCTGACATTTCCTGGATCAAACCGTGTCCTCCCCCACATTGCCTGAGTCCCAAAAGGGAGGAGGGGGGAGTTATTGGGAACGCATGACAGAGAGAGAGAGAAAGAGGAGCAAAACCTCACCCTGATACACACCAGTTGAGAGCAGTCATTATTACAGGGACCTTCACCTGGGCCAGAGAGAACAAGAAGCATTCTATGGGGGAGCTGCATCTACAGTCTGGTCATACACAGGGCACTACAGCTGATCCCCGGCTCTGCTTGCGCTGCCCTGAAGTGCCATTTTTGGCGCTTTAAAGGGGCAGTGCATTAGGAGCCTGGGATCAGCTGGGGACTCCAGCTGATCCTCGGCTTCGCGTTTCTTTTTGAAGCGGCACTTCAAAGGGGCAGCGCAGCATTAACGCCTGCAATTAATGTGTTTAAAAATTAACGTGTTAATCCTGTCCTGAGTTAATCGCAGGCATTAATGAAGGTCAATTGACAGCCCTAATTCCAAAGCTTGAAGTTGGTAGAACTTTGCAACAAAAAAGTCACCAGAATTTTTTAAAATTGAAAAACATTTTTTCCCAGCCCCATTCCCAGAAATGGATGAACCATTTTCAGTGAAATTTACAAACACACACAAACAACAACCCAGCCTCAGGCAGATACACAGTATGGAGAGTTTCAGCCCAAATGTTTATAATTTAGTAAAGTTTAAGTAACTGAAAATAGGGCCTTATAATGGGAAGTGTCAGGCAGCCTTATAATAGACTGACCAGCCCAACTTCAATTTCGTATTAGATTATGAATTGTGGCCTAGCTTGTGCTGCTGTGCAAGGGGGGAAGGGGTTAGTCCAGTACTCCTGTGGTGACTAGTCATAGCATGTTTAGTAGAGAAAGAAGAGAGAGAACCTCCTCCAATTGTTTCCCTATCACATGTGTAGGCGGGAAGTGATAGAAAATGGTTAGAGTCTTGGTTCCACCCATTTATCATGGTAGTCACTACTCTGGGACTAACCATGTGCTCAGTCAGGTGCAGGGTACTTTCTGCCTCGGAGAAAAGGGAAGCCTAAAAAGCAGATTCTGATACAAGTTCATAATCTGCCATCTAATGCTGTGCTCCAGGGACAGCACATTAATGTTTAAACACTTATTAAGAATCAAGACAAAGCCATGATTTACCCCTATATTGATAGATAAACAGTGTATAGAAGTGGTTGCCAACCTTTTTAAGTACGAGATCACTTTCTGAATTTAAGTGCAATCCAGAATCTACCTCAAATCCAAATACCCTTGCCCCACCTCCTTTGTGCCTGTTCTTCAAGGCGTCTTCCTCCCTTTCATGAGGCAGGGGCAGAGGGTTGTGCGCAGGCTCTGGTCTTGAGTTAAGGGATTGAGAGTGTGCAAGGGGCTCTGAGCTGAACTGGGGCAGGGAGTTGGAGTATAGAAGGGGGTTCAGGGTGCAGGCTCTATAAGGGAGTTTGGGTCGGGGGGCTCAGGGCTAGGGCAGGGGTTTGGGGTGCAGGAGGGGGTTTATGACTGGGGCAGGGGTTCAGGATGCAGGCTCCTGCTGGACACTGCTGATCACAGGTGGCTGCTGGGTGATGGTGCAGTGGGGGCTAAGGCAGACTCACCTTTGCCCTGGTCCTGCACCACTCTCAAAAGCAACCAGCAAACTCCCTCCATCCCAAGCCCTGTTGTGCCCCCTCTCCTTTCTGTGGAGACAGAATACAGGGTGGGAGAGGGGGCACCCTGACATCAGTGCCCCCTCCTCTCCCTTCCCTGCCCTGCCCAGCAAGCCGGGGGAGGGGGAGAGACAGCTCCATGGCAAAGGGCAGAAGATGCACAGCAGTAGGGGGAAGGGCAGCTGAAGCACTGTGTTTGATAGCCTTTTGGCCAAACCAGTCAGGATCACCTGTAGGGGCTCCGAAATCTGCCAGCAGATCCCAATTCTGAGTTGCAAAGAGAATAATATAGTGAATTATACATGTGATTATATAGACGTGGAGAACTTAAAAATTAGCCCAAACTGTGCATATTTGGTAAGAAGACACTTCTATAAAAATCCAATAAAAATATTACTATACATTAAAAATACATTGTTTATAAGCAAATAACCATTTACCTACAGTGTTTGCTCCTAAAATCTTCTGAAGGATGAGAACCTAAGGCTACTCAGGTTATCTTAACTTTTATGCTGATTTTTTTCCCCCACTCTTTGTTTGCCAATGGGGATATTGCACAAGCACGAAAATACTGCCTCTTCTAACAAGATTTCAGAATATTTTAAAATTCATCATTGCTAGTTACTATTGATTTATGTCAAGGCTGTTCCCCTCTCTGGCACTTTGAGTGCAGAAGGTGGTGGCCTGCAAGAAACTTTAAAATACTCTGCCACTAAAGGCATCTGTTTAAAAACTCCCCAAGGTCACAGATTCCCTGACCGTGGATGGTACACTGCCACCACCCAAATGCAAAAACTCCTTTGAGAACCCAGGAAGATATATTTGGGAATTCTTCCTGTGGGGTACTCTTAAGCTCTTTAACCCTCCCTCTGGAGAGAGCTTGGGAAAAAAATCTTTGAATTTCTTAATAACTGATCTTTAGGCACATTCACACAGAACCTCCTGCCTTCTAGAACACAGGAATCAGATCATGGTCTTAAAAAAGATGATTTTTATTAACAAAGCAAGGAACGCTTACTTTACTTGGTTGGTAGGTGTTATAGAGACACTGAAAAAAGAAAGATTAAAGCCAATTATGGCCCCTGGCTTGCTTGGCCCTGGCGGCTCTCCTCCCCCCACCCCCCAGCATTGGGAGCCTGTGCAGGCACTCCAGCTCCCCACTGTCCCACTGCAGGGCTGGACCATGCAAAATCTACTAGGCTGCACAACCCCCCCCCGCCCCCGGCTCTGGTATGGAAGAGGAATGAGAGGAGTGTCTTTCTCCTTCTCAGTCAGGGGCCACATCAGTGAGGGTGGTTTTTGCTTCTCACTTGTGTGCAGCTCGCAACTGATTTTTCTGTGGGTCAGCAGCCCCTGACCTAAAAATGGTTCCCCACTCCTGGATTAAAGGCAGAGAGAATTTCTTCCCTGGGATTCAGTTTTAAAGTTACCATGTAGGGGGGAGGAGGGAAAGTACATAGCCTCAGCACAGAAAAGTCCAACAAACACACAAATAAAGAAAATAACCTGATTGTGCTTGACTAAACATTCCCTGTTCTACTTGCATACCTGGAGTTTCAAGATTTAGTCCTTCCCCAGGCATGGGTATCACTGAATATTCCTTGCCTCTTTTGCTGTCCTTACTTCACGTCTGTCCAGCTCTGCTCTGGTCACACAAAGACTGTAGCAGGAAAGTCCTGTTTCCAATTAAAACACCCACACTCTGTTTTCATTGGCTCTCCTGCCTTCCTGCCAACACTTCCTGCTTCTCTGGTATTTGTGGAGACTGTCTAGGACCCACTGTCTGTGGGTTTAACCCTTACAGGCAGTGTAGTTAACTGAAACCCTGGGATGTTCATAAAAGGGTAGTACCCCTTCCATTCTAGGAATATAACAGAGTTTAAAGAGAAGCTAGATAATTTCATGGAGGTTAGGTCCATAAAAGGCTATTAGCCAGGGGATAAAATGGTGTCCTTGGCCTCTGTTTGACAGAGGCTGGAAAGGGATGGCAGGAGACAAATCGCTTGATCATTGTCTTCGGTCCATCCTCTGGGGCACCTGGTGCTGGCCACTGTCGGCAGACAGGCTACTGGGCTAGATGGACCTTTGGTCTGACCCGGTACGGCCGTTCTTATGTTCTTATGTTATGTTCTTATTCTTCACAACTTAAATAAGGATTTTCTCTGTGCAAGTGATGCCCCATGGACTAATTTCCATTCTAGTTGTAATTTATAATTACAAACGCTAAGGATTGTAGAAGAATGTAGAATGATTTAAATAAGCGAAAGCTTGAATCAGTTGTATGTGATTATCCTCACTGATAAAAGGATTTTTTTTACCCTGCTTATGCTTACTATTAGGTTTATACCATGCTATTTTCTCTCTATTTATACAAAAATTACAAATATTGAAATATATTTAAAATTCACATTTAAGCATTTGGTATTGGTATAATTATTATCAGAAGATTATCTATATGTACCACACTGGCTGTAGCCAGTGTGACTGGGTAGTAGTGGTTGCAATAACTGAACCTTTTACCTGTAGTGTGCTGGTTCAAAATGATCTCTAATCCATAGTGACCAAATGTTCTATTGTATTGCTGCTTAGAGACAGCCAGAATTAGTGATGAATCAGTGGTCTCAGTTCTTTTGAGCCTTTATTAAAGAAGTTACCATTGCAACTGGTGCTAATTATACACCTGGTTGAACATCTGTGCACAGATACACAAAAAATTGGATAGGCCCATCCTGGGTTGAATGTGAGAGACAGAAAATCAGTGTTTTTAGGCAATAGCTTTCTGGGGTTTTGTTGGTCCAATCTCTCTGAAGCGTCTTTCCAAAATTACATAGGAAACGTACTATTGCAAAACTCTATATGTTGCATTGGAATCACCAGTCTCAGAAGTGATCACATGTATTTTTATATGAGAAGAGTAAATTTGCTGATTGATCTCTGTTAGAGAGCCCTCACAGGGCCAAGCGGTCTAGCAGGCAGCTGTTGCTTCTCAGTGGGAAGGCCTTTCAGTTATGTTCGTTACCCAGGATGAGTTTAGCTTCACTTTGGGATTGCAGAATCCTTGGTCTCTGTCAGAGGGAGAATGAGATTGGAATGTGCCTTATGCCCATTTTGCAGCAGGGACAGTTTGTAGGGGAGCCTGGGCCCTTCCATTCCACTAGCTAGGCCCTCCCTGGATCACTTCCTACCATCCATCTCTTTCCATGGCTTCAGGGCCAATATAAGATAACAAAGAAAAAGTAAAGCTCCAGCTGGGCTCGGCACACACTCCTGTTTCTCACAGAGAAGTGTCTTGAGAACCCTTGTCTAGAAGCTCCCAGGATAGGTCTGTCTTCCTGCCCCCTGACTGAGCTGTATTGCTCCCTTCTAATCTTCCTCTCTAATTGGCCCATGCTCTGCAGTTTGGGAGGGGAGGGACTACCTGGGCCCAATATTGTCCTTTAACCCCTTTGGGCCATGTATGAGGTTTGTATGCCCCATCAGAATATGATTAATAAAATATACAGCTGTAGTTACGTCAATTGCGTAGTTTATTTCAGAACAGCTTATTTCGAAATTGGGAGCACTTATTTTGAAATAGAGCACTCTTCCTCCGACTTCCCTTACTCCTCATACAATGAGGGTTACAGGAGTTGGAGTAAGAAGTCCTCCAGCTTGACAATATTTTGACATTATTTCAAAATAATTGCCTGCTGTGTAGACACGGACTAAGTTGTTTTGAAATAATGCTAATTATTTTGCAATGATGTTGCTGTGTGGATGTACCGTAAGTGGCCCACATCATACCCTGACAACTGTGATTACGCACATAACAGCAGGCTGTTTTAAAAGTCTTAAATATTCTAAACCAAATAGAATCAAACTTGCTGAGGCAATTCCCAGCATGAATAGAGTGAATACTTCATGCCTTATATATCAGTTTTTAAAAACCCACACACTTTTATTTCTGTTTAAAGTAGCTACCTGAAGAAAACATCATTTAAAAAAATGACAACTTAACACCTTTATAACACCATAACAATTTATTCTCTTTTGCAATTTGGGTACAAAACCCCTCAGAATAGAAAAATGTGGTTACCTGCCTATGGGACCTGTCCCCATGATATCAAAGTATATTGCATAATTTGTAACAGCTAATGGACCATGATTACCATTATTTTTCTGTGACTTCACCTGTATTCTGAATGCTTTTACAGGAAAGAACTCCTACAACCAGTGCTTTCTTCAAGTAATCTAAACTTCAGACTGGCCACATTAAAATGGTAACTTTTCTGAATATGTAGAGTGGCATCCATTCAGGTGAATGCTGTTGATGCATCTTTTGTTGAGGTGGAGTCATTTATCTGTGGTTAGTATGGATCAAATCTCTTGTGTCCTTTTAGGAGTATAGGGCATTTCTTAAGAGACAAAATATGCAGAATACAAAATGCTGTTACATAAATAATACTTGCATCTTTAAAGGGAAGAAATAAAAAAAAATACAAATTGAAACCAGAAAAACTGAATATACTGTGCATTAAATACCAAGAGTTCAGTACTACCACAGCGTAGAAGCTGAATAAATCCTGTTCAACTTGCAATAAACAATTACATTTGAATAACTTTACCAGATTAAGATAAATACAAGGGCAGTCTTTTCCAATAGTATCTTACTTCTTTCTATTTTTTTTTTCATTTGACCCCCAAATCTTTTTTATTTTGCAAACCAATTTGTTGCTATGTGTTGTGGCTCTGTTTTTTCTCTGACAATTTATATTACTCCACAGTGGTCCCTTTTGATAGCTTTTGCAAAGCAGCTGTATTTGTCCAGTCATCAAATCTATTTCAGGGGCCCCTATTTCTGTAGGAGTAGAGAATACAGGCTGTATAATTTTAAACCATTAAATTTAAAATCAAAATTTTATCTTTCATCTTGTGCTCGTGGAAATTGCAGAAAGTTGTAAACAGTATGAGGCATTCTAATACATTTTCTATCTGTACAGCTGGGGGAATCTGCCTTGCTAATGCTAAAGCACACTGCAGTGCACACATGCATTTAGTAACGAGTTTTATTGCAGCTTCTTTAACTACCACTGTCTAGGACATTTTCAGTAAAATGTAAGCAAAGCCCTCAGAGTTGTTGCATAATTTTTAATGGAACTGTTAGAGGCCACCTTCCAGAAGCTCTAGGCGGTGAAGCAGCAGATGTTGCAAACAAGCAGAAGGAGGAGAGTATGAGATATTTTTTTTCTTTAACAGAATGAAAAAAGAAAACTGAAACAGTCTGTTCAAAAATTATTTCTATTTTCTAGTCCAAAAAAACTGTTTCATGATTTGGACATTTCTCGGCGTTCCATAAAAGAGCACAGGATTGAGTGCTCTTTTTTTAGTCTGCTGAGTCAGAGCTCTTCCTGGCTTACACCTGGCTAACACCTTTGCAATTACAATTGTATTATTTTTATATACTAGGGTTATGCACGATTTAGGACTTTATTTACTAGGCTGCAGTCTTCCTTTTCCTTTACCACACTGTCGTAACGAATAGTTGAGCACCTGTATCTTGAGTCAGATTGATGCAATTCCTATTGTTCGGGCCTAATATTAATGAAACATGCTTTTAAAGAAAAAATGGTTGTTAGAGTGAGGAAGATGGGAAAGAACAAATTAGTGTGTAAAAATGGGGAAGATTGGTGTAGGATGAACAAAAATAAAAACACCTGAATATTTTTTATTTTGATTTTGAAAATAGGGGCTTATTTTACCAGATTTGCTGGTTTTTCAGACAGACCTAGAGGTGATATCAAGAGTAGAAGTGAAAGGATTAACATAATTGAATTCAAACGGGAGACTGATTGTGTTCCTACTAAATATTTTGCCAACAGTACTCATCAATGGAATGCATTCAGCATGCTGCTTGGACCTTCTAGAAAGGGGATATTATTTTTAAATTTCTACAGGGAATCCATTATGTTGTTTAAATAACATTCATTTGTTGGTGTATATATATTTCATAGGAGCACTACAAAACTAGCATTGCTGGTATTTAAAGTACAATTCTCCCCTGAAAAGTGACTGTATTTCAATGTGAAGCTTAATATGTATTATGTCTTGGTGGTTTCTGCATCAGATGTCCACAGTGTACAAATTACAAAATTGCGGTCTTTCTTGCTGCCAGGTTGTGAGAGTCAAAGTAGATTTTTTCCCTTGTCCAAGTCACTATTTATTAATAAAGGTTCTGGGGATGGTGATCTCCTCTCTGTGAAATCTGTGCAATCCTGCTGCCATCTGTCTGAACATGTAAACAACTGGAACCAAGTGAACACTTCTGTTGATGTTGCATTAGAGGGACTAGAATCAAGTTTTCTCTCCCTCATAACCAAAGCCTTTCCAGAGCTAACGGGGTAAAAAGCAGTTGGGACTTACATTTAGAGCAAGCATATGTTACTCTGTACACACATGGGGAATTTATTTGTTGAGCAAAAATATGTCTTTTCAACAGCTCTTTTAGAACGGCATTTTAATATTCACTAATTACCTAAAATAAGATTTTAAAATTCTCAAGTTATTAAAGGGTATTGGAAAGGTTAATCATTTTTACCTTTCAAATAAAATGTCAAAATCTGATATTTAAATGGACTCCTTTATTGTAAAATTAAGTTTTGTGTTTGTCTTTGTCTTTTTCTTTTTTAAAACACTAGTACCAGCAATCTGCAATTCCTTTGAAATAACCCTCTAGTGAATTTGTTGACAGGTTAGCATTATCTTTTGGGACTCAGAGTATGTCGTGTGAAGAAAATATAGTTTTCCAACATCTGTTACATGAACAGTTTTTTCTTTTCTTTTTTTTTTTCTGAGAGGTTGACTCATCCTTGCTAATGTCTCTGGGTGGAACAATGACCTGTGACAGAGCGAGGAGCTTCCTAATTATTTTGATCTAAATAATGTGTTTTCACAAAGTATACCTTTTGGAAGAAATACCCAATTACTCTGACACTGGCAGAAAGCATTGTGAAGAGAGTCAACCTTTCCTCTCCCACTATGGCATGCAAAACTTTCCACTTTTGTGCACTGAAGGGTATTTTATTTTATCCTGATTTGGGGACTGTAAATTGTATAAATAGTGGAATCTTTAGCAGAAAAAAAATGTTGCTGGAAATACAACCCATCCTTGCTTGCAGTTGTGGATACCCTTAATGTTTGGAGATTTAGTTTAGAAAAAGCTTGATCAATTTTTGAAAAAGTCACATGTACCTGAAATCTTTTTTTATTCCCCATGTTCTTCTACATCAACGGTTCTCAAACTGTGGGTCAGGAATCCAAAATAGGTTGTGACCGTATTTTAATGAGGTCGCCAGCGCTGACTTTAGCTTTGCCTAGGGCTCAATCTCTAGTACCCAGGGCCTAACCCAAAAGGCTTCTGTTCTGGGTGGCAGAGCTCAGCTTACTGGTCCCCTGCCTGTGGCTGGATCCCTTGGTTAGACTCAGGGCTGCAGGGCTCGGGCTTTGTCTTTGCCCTCACCTCTCCAAGGTAGGTGGGATCAGCCAGGCTCCGTCTATGGTCCCAAATCCTGGGGTAGTGTAGTAATATTTATTGTCAAAAGGTAGTAACAGTGCAATAAAGTTTAAGAACCTCTGTTTAAGATAATCCATCTCTGCTTCCAGTTTAACTAGCTTTTTCTCCCCCAAATACCATACAAACTCAGTTCTTGAGGTACTAATGTTGTTTTTGATGTTCTGACATTCTCATCACCTCCTCTGCTATTGATCCTGTCACATGCATAGCAGCTTTCAAGCTCAAAGGATTAAACCAAATCTGGTAGGGAAGATTGGAATTGTAGATGAAACAGTCACCAAGTATTATACAAATGTATGGAAATACAGTGGTTCCAGAATATTACAGAAGGATGCATGCTTTCCAGAAATCTAGACTGGAATGGGGAGGAGCCTGTTCACCAACTTTTTTTTTTTTTTTTTTTTTGTGCGTGTGTGTGTGTGGAATTAAAGCACAGGTGGAAGTAAATACCACACAACAGGCAATTTAAAAGGAATTAAAAAACATTATACAGCAATGTAATTGCGGATGACACTAAGCTGGGAGAGGTAGATTTGCTGGAGGGGATAGGGTCCAGAGTGACTTAGAAAAATGGGAGGATTGGGCTAAAAGAAATCTAATGAGGTACAACACGTTCAAAGTCGTACAGTTGGAAAGGAAAAATCCCCTGCACTGCTACAGGCTGGGGACTGACAGGCTAAGCGGCAGTTCCGTGGTAAAGGACCTGCAGGTTACAGTAGACAAGGAGATGGATATGACTCAACAGTGCGTCCTTGTTGCCAAGAAGACTAATGGCGTATTGGGCTGCATTAGGAGGAGCATTGCCAGCAGCTCGAGGGAAGTGATTATTCCCCACTATTCGGTGCTGATGAAGCCATATCTGAAGTATTGTGTTCAGTTTTGGGCCCCCACTATAGAAAGGATGTAGACAAATTGGAGAGAGTACAGCAGAGGACAACACAAATAATTAGGTGTCTGGGGCACATGACTTATGAGGCGAGATTGAGGGAACTGGCCTTATTCAGTCCACAGAAGAGAAGAGTGAGGGTGGATTTGATAGCAGACTTCAACTAGCTGAAGAGGGAGGTTTCAAAGAGGATAGAGAGAGACTGTTCTCAGTGGTGACAGATGACAGAAGGCGGAGCAATGGTTTCAAGTGGCAGGGGGGAGAGGTCTAAATTGGATATTTTGAAAAGCTATTTCACTAGGAGGATGGTGAAGCACTGGAATGGGTTACCTAGGGAGGTGGTGGAATTTCCATCCTTAAAAGTTTTTAAGTCTTGTCTTGACAAAGCCCTGGGTGAGATGATTTAGTTGTGGCCGGTCCTGCTTTGAGCAGAGGGTTGGACTAGATCAGCGGTTCTCAGACTTTTTGGGCTCTGGAGCCCTTTACATGCGTAAAAATTTATGCAGAACCTCAGCAGTCCACTGATTGTATGTGTTGTACCTATCGATGTTTCCAGTTTGTCAACCTCGCGGAGCCCCTGGAGATGTCTCTCGGAGCCCTGGTGCTCCGCGGAGCACAGTTTGAGAAACACTGGACTAGATGACTTCTTGAGAGTCCCACCCTAATCTTCTATACATGTCCTCTCTCCTGACCACTGGGTTTGAATGCAATCCGTCATTTCCATTTGATGCATTAGCAAGTCAGTATGTAATAGATGACTCTTTCATACAGACTTTGTTTACAATTATTGGTGTGCCAGAGAGTTCCATTGTAGAATATCACCCTTTCCACCCACTGTTCTTCCTAAAACTGTTTTAATCTGGAGCAATGGAAATAAAATATCCTTCTAGTGTTTTTCCTCCTAATACATTATTTACTAATTTGCTAACAAAATCATAATTCCTACTGAAGTATTCATTTTACTAAACCTAGATTAATTTTAGTAGTTATGAGAAATAATGAGTTCTTATGATTATCTGTAAATATTATCGATTTTCATCAGATTTGCTTCTTCAGACTTCCGTTGACTTATGTCTCTGATTCAATGCATATGATGTTGATCATTTTCTTAGTTTCTGCCTGTCTCACTTGAACTAATTCTGGGGCTCTTTAGCATGATTTCTTAGTTTTGTATGTAGATATCAGCAAGTTTGCTAATAGTTGCTCTTAAAGGTTTTGTTCCAGGCTGTTGGTTGTATTTATATATTAACCAATTTCTGTGTTAATGA
Source organism: Rafetus swinhoei (assembly GCA_019425775.1). Taxonomy (NCBI): domain Eukaryota; kingdom Metazoa; phylum Chordata; order Testudines; family Trionychidae; genus Rafetus; species Rafetus swinhoei. The sequence goes on along the minus strand of CM033430.1, from coordinate 48,610,187 downwards.
ACGTTTTCAACCAGGCTTGATTTTTCTTTGTTCAATTGTCTGATTATCTCTTATTGTTGAAGTCCCAAAAGGCATTAACTTAGCATCTTGTACATGTTTATTTTCCTCAGTTCTAGGATTTCTTACTTTCTTTTATGTTTTAAAAGGAATTGTCCCCACCAAAAGCTCGAAGTAAAGGAAAATCTCCCTTGCTGTAAACTGAATTACACCTTATCTGTTTCTTCTAGTTCATTCTTCGTTCCTTTCCTGTTAATGTGTATGTGATTGAATTCTGCTGGCTTTGTAGCCCCCTCTTCACTTTTATCATCATACAAGGATGCAGAAGTTCTTCCAGCTGCCTCTTCCATAGGTCAATTAGCTATCAGTGTTTCACATCCTAAGTATTTTACTCCAAAAATGTAAAAGTTACTTTGTTTTGAAGAGTATTACAGGACATTTTTATGTGCTATGACTCTGAGCAGTCTGTTGAATCTCCTTCACAGCCAATCTAGATGAGACTTATTAGTGCCAAATCAGGACTATTAAAGGGTTTGGAGAGTTTCTTAGTAGACAGAACTAGAGAGACAGCCACGTTCAGGAGAAAACTCAGACTGTTAGTTTTTTATTTAAATTAACATAGGAAATCTCAGGTTCTAGGTAAGTTTGGCCAATATGTTCTGTGTATGTCTGTACTGTGTTTGAAATAGGTTTGGAATGTTAATGGTTTGCAGTTCGTGTATTCTTTTTGTGTATAGTATTGTAATACATATGTGGTGTTTTTTCTTTGAGAGATGGTCCCTCTTGTATTCCAACAGTGAGCTGACAGTGTTTGCGGGCTCCCCGGCAAGGTAAGGGGTGTGGCAGCTCTGTGTTCCTGGAAGGGGCGAGGTTGAGGGGGGAAGAGGCGGGGCCAAGGGAAGCTGGGTGCCCCTTTGGCCCTCCCCTCCATAGGTGGGCCTGTATTCCTCTAAGGGTTTACATATGTATGCCATACATCAGGATCCAGAGAATTTGAAAGTAGTACCGTCTGTTGCTTTCAACATTCCTGTGCCCTTGCTTCACCTCATGTTTTTGTTTGCGGTAATAAAGGGTAATAAAGCAGTCCATCTGCTTTCCAGTTACTTCTTACCACTGCATAGTCAGACCTGCTAATGTCCTCTTGTCTCTGGCACATTTAAAAAAAAAATTACAGTTTCATATAATTAGTTTTCTTTTATTGTTTTACTGTTTTTGTGTAATTTCATTTTTAGTAACAGTTTTGGTAGGATTGGGACTTTTAGGGAATCTGTTTTCCAGTCCCCCACCTCCAGCACCCACACACAAGTACTAAGTTATGCCAAAGGTGCCAGAATTCAGGATCTGCTCCTCCTCCTGTCCATAGTTTGTTCTTGGTCAGCGATGAGGACCAACGTTACCTCTGCTGCTTGGGAGAAGCCCACACCTCATCCAGGTGCAGTATCTGCCAGTCCTTTGCAACGTATGCCTGAGAGGGCCACACCTTCTCCACCTCAAGAAGCAGCTCATGGAAGCTGCCATAAGGCCTCAATCCAATTTAGGTCAGGGAAACCCCCTATATATTGGCTTGAGCGAGCCAGGAGTGTACCTCTGGCTGTGGAGATTGAGTCTGGCTCTGGTGGTTCTGCCACTATGGATCCTATAACAGAGCCTAGTTGGGAGGCAAGGAAGCATGCTCATAAATATGCAGTTAAGGTTTCCTCCAACGAAAGAAGGATGATTTGCCTTCCATGAGTTCCAGCCACAGACAGACAGGGCATTCCAATTGCAACAAGAAATCTCACACACCAGTGGATCCCCTGGCATCAAGCACTGAGACCCATTTGCCATGAATGTCTTCCTCTCTTAAGACAAAGGATCTGTTGGTTCTGGGACAGTCATTTGTTCTGGCATCAGCTCTAGCTATGGAACAAATATCATAACACTGGGGCGTTTGGAGAAATGACTGTAGCCACATGAGAAAGTTCATCCTAGAGGAACCAAGTTCTCCATGCTCTCCTCCGCAAACTGCACCTACGGAGGTCCAATCACCTATCTAGGACTTGGTGAAATTAGGTCACGCGTCGACTCATATTCCTGTGGTTTACGTGTTTCTGCCAGCTCTGATGGTACCACTATTGGAACTGAAATCTGAGTTCTCGTTGTTGGAGGAGTCCAAGGGAGCACAAAGACCCGTTCCTTACCGCCAGCACAAGTACCCTAAAGGATTGTGTCACGGGGCTGACTCACCAGCATGGCACCTTCAGCTGGTTGCCCTGGGGAATTAGCTTGTTGTTTTGTTGTGCACCTTCCTCCAGCTGGTATCTCCCCATGTTCTTCTTTAACTCTGGTGTCCTCTTCAGGACACTGCTCTCCGGCAGTGCCCACTCCAGTCTCTCTGTGCCCCCTTCCGGGGCGGGGGGGATGTTGTTTACTCCACTGCACACTCCATGGTCCTCCCTTCTCCCAGGGGCCTCCAGTTCTTCTCCCTGGGAACACCCACTTCCCCTGCACCCACCTTGCCTCAGTGACCCACTGCCATTCTTCATCTAGTCCCTGCCTTGGGGCAGACTGCAGTCTGTAATGGCCACTCATCACTGGCAAAGGGTGTGCACCTGCTGCCCCTGCCTGCCATGGCTGCCTCCCGCAGCTCTGCCTACAATGGCTGCATCCCACAGCCCCAGTAGCTTCAGGCCTTGCAGCCTGGGGGCTTATTTGGACAGAGCCTCGCCAGCCCTGCCTTCCTTCCCCCGCACTGCTCTACCTCCAGGAAGCCTCCTGCTTCCCTGGCAATCAGGTCTCTACTGCTCTTCTGCCAGAGCAGCAGTCCGTTTTCTCCTCCCTCCAGGAGTCCATCTTAATATAGCCCCCAGCTGGACCCTCATTAGCAGAGTGCTTCACTCTCAGCCCTTAAAGGGCCAGTGCAGGGCAAATGCCCTGTACAGACTGCCAGCATTTTGGCAATATCCTCCTTTTTAGCAGCAGGGAAGTCATTGGTTGTCCTTTCCCTACGACCCTCCACCTTTCTGCTGGATCCATCTTGCTGGCCCCAGTATCCACCCTGGGATCCCACTCATTCAGTGAGGAAGGCTTCATAACTATCATCTCTTAGGGCACTCTCAAGAAGGTGCTCTGAACTGGTTATGGAAGACAAACTGCTGAATCCAGTACCACTGGAACAAGAGCATTTCCTGTCATCCTCTCCAGATACTGCAGTAACTTTAGCTTCCCCATTGTTTCCAGATGACTTTTGGAAATTCCAAGAACTCCTGCTGAAGATGGTGGATGAACTTCATATTCCACTGGAGGAAGTAAAAAAAACAAGTTAATGGATATCCTTTATTCCTCTACTGATCAATGATGCCTTTCACCAACCAGCCCAAACAATTTGGAATACCCTGGCCTTTTCTGCAGAAAAGGACCTGGGGATTACAGTGGATGAGGAACTGGATATGAGTCAACGGTATCCTCTTGTAGCCAAGAAGGCTAACAGCAGATGAGGTACATTAGTAGGAACATTGCCAGCAGATGTAGTGAAGTGATTGTTCTCCTTTATTCAGCACTGGTGAGGCCACATCTGGAGTATTGTGTCCAATTTTGGGCCCCCTGTTACAGAAAGGATGTGGCCACATTGTAGAGGGTTCAGCGGAGGGCAACAAAAAGTACAGATAAAGTAGCTTCCTCATATTTATCTATTCTGTGCTCATGGCTTTCTGTCTTGCAGCATGTTTGGAGATCTTGTGTAAACCCCCCTTTCTTCCTCTCTGCTTTCAAAATATTCTTCTTAAAGGATTTTGCATTGGTTTGGAAATATTAATTCTTCAAACTGCCATATACATTCTCTGCATTGAATTAGTTTAGTGTTACTATCTCCATAGGTTGTTTTGCCTCATGATGTGTTGGAGAAGGGGTGGAGGACCTCTGGCGCGCCGGTCACATGTAATTCATCAGGGTTAGCTGCTGGCGGGCCACCAGAGCTGCTTACTTGAGCTGTTCCCAACCAATGGGAGATGCAGGAAGTGAATTTTGTTTTGAACTCCAGACTAAGCATTTACATGAATTTTAACAGTTTGGAATGATTCGCAGGTTTTCTTTTGTGTTTTATTATCTATCAATACAGGCAAAGTGAAGAGTAATATAAGAGCTGATGTCACACATTATGTTTTCAAAGGATTAAATGTTTCTCTTTGTTCTATTGGGGGGTTAGAGTTGAGATACACAGTATCTCATTATCCTCTCTTTTAGAAAGGGAGCAGACAGATCTTTTCTACCTTTGTGCAAGTAGAAAGGGAAATAGCATAGCAGCAATTGAGGTAAGCTCTATACAGTATTACTGCTTTCTGGACCCTTTCTGCTATGTGGAAGATGACAGCAGCTTTTAGGCCTGAAGGAGATCTGTACTGAAGAGACAGAGATTTAGTGATTTTTTTTTTTTTAAGTTTCCTCCTCCTTTTCTGAGCATGTAACTCTTCATGCTATTCATCTTCCCCCAACTTAAAAGGCCATGCGAATATCAGAAGAAAAGGTTTGTCTGTATGCATCCAGGGCGTCTGACAGACTTTGCTGATTCCGGGACAAAGGGGGGCAGCTCCAGGCCTGTGGAAGGGGCAGGGCCTGAGGTGAAAGGGATGGGGGCTGGAGACTTGTCTCCTCCAGACAGCCTTCCCAGCCATCCCTTGAGTGTCCCCAGGTACATGGTGTCTGATGGTGATTTAAAGGGCTCGGGGCTCTGGCTGCTGCTGTTGCCACTGTAACTGCTGTAGTAGCAGCTAGATGCTCTGGGCCCTTTTAAATTGTTGAGCCTCAGGGCAGCTGCCTCCTTTGCCCCTGCCCCTTGTCACCGGGCCTATATGCATTACATCAGCGTTAGCCAAGTGATGTTACTGATAATCGTGCCAGGAAATGGAAATGAAGATAAAGAGGAAGCAGTGAGTTAGTGGATCGAGCATGACTGAAGGTTGGGGGAGACCTGGGTCCTTCTCTGAACTTGGTCATTGACTTGCTAAGTGACTTGCAAAGGTCTCATAACTTCTGTTTCAATTTCCCAATCAAAAAATGAAGCTAAAGTGCTTTGAGTTTTATGGATGAAAAGAGATATGCAAGTCCCTGAGATTTGGGTGGTGTGTTATGTAATTGATATGTTAGCAGTATTATTTAACTCTTGTTGAGATGTCAGAATATTTCCTCCTAGCTCTGGCATGATTTGGCATGGTTTTAGCTTTCATTCTTCACTTTTCACACTGCAGTGGGTTGGAGTGGCCACCCACTGACCCCAAAGGGGAGGCGCCCCTTCCTGAGCCTTGGTGGGCTATGCCTGGCCCTAATGAGCCACCTGGCTGGAAGCCACGGGGTGGGGCCAGAGAGGTAAAAAGCCTGCCAGCCAGGCCAGTGAGGCCCCGGCCACTGAAGAGGCCAGAGGACTCCCATACACCTCGAGGAAGGGAGCTAAGGCATGGTGAGGTGGAGAGCTGGCGTAGGCCACCGGGCCCCCTGCTGCACAGAGGCCTGGAGGCACAGCAGAGGCCAGAGGGCTCCCCTGCACGCCATGGAGCGGAGCAAACACCTGGGGAGGTGGTGAGCTGGTGTGGACCACCGGGGCCTCTGCTGCACAGCGGCCCGGAGGAACAACAGACTCCCCCGGACTCACCAAACACCCTGCAAGCCGCTGAGGAGTGGCCAATGGACCTGGATCCCTGTGACTCTGCAGGAGTCCTACGCGACTGCCAGGTAGGCGCTGAGGCGGAGGAGGGAAGTGGCCCAGGGGACAGTATGGATGTAGATGTGCCCGGATCAGCATGTTTCGGGCTGGAGCCCCCGCTGATCCAGCAGCAGTAAACTGCTGCCTCTATGGCCCTGGGCCGGGGCACAGTGGAGTGGGCGGGCCTGTGCCCCCCCTTGCACCCACCGCTTGCGTGGTAGCCTCCCCCTCTCCGCCATTGCCAGCAAGCTGCCTGCAACCCTCCTGAGCAAGGAGACCTCAATTGTGTAGATTACCTTACAAACTGCTTTCCTGCGGCCCCACCCTGAACCAGGGCTGGGCCTTGATAAACTGCGGGGCCTTATAAACTATTTGCTTGCCAGCCCGCCCTGAACAAGGGCTGGGCTTATAAATTGTTACGTGCTGCCCCGCCCTGACTGAAGGCTGGGATCCCAACTGAAGGCTGGGATCCCAAGTCTAGGGCTGGGCCTTCCTAACCATAGACTTGGCGGCCCGCCATGAACTAAGGACGGGCCTCTGACTATCATTTGCTGGCCTGCCCAAACCCAGGCCACCTTTGTTATTGTTTACTTTTGTCACCCTGCCCTGAGGTAAGAGCGGGGGAACCCGGACTGGTCATTTGATATGTTAATTCCCCCCAGAGATTGATCCGGGCATAGTGGGTTGGAGTGGCCACCCACTGACCCCGAAGAGGAGGTGCCCCTCCTAGAGCTGACCAGTTTACACACACAATCTAAGAAATAATTTACTTCTATTTAAAGGGCCATCTTCTCCGGATTAAATATGGAGGATGTTCTTACCTATTCCTCAGCCAGTAGCATCACATTCCAGCTACTAACAACTCTAATTTACAAGAAGACAAGATAATCTTCCCTCTAAACTCCTTGCCTGGGTTCTATTGCCTTTTATATGTAAAATTTGGTCCCATCTGCATCTAAAGACAAAACAAAGCAATGCAGTGTGAATACACACAACATGCTCAGAAATCAATCCATTTTTTGCCTACCACCTTTTCCAGAGTAATAATTGATTACAAGAAATAATTTTTCCACCTCACACAGCACTGATAAAGACTCAGCTGAGTACTGTGTCCAGCTGTGGGCACCGCATTTTGGGAAAGATGTGGACGAGTGGGTGAGAGTCCAGAGGAGAGCAACAAAAAGGAAATATTGACACAATTGTGTTTGTATAGTTTAGAGAAGAGGGGGTGAGAGGGACAGAACAATTTTCAAGCATTTAAAATGTTATAAAAGGGAGAATAAATAAAGAGAAGGTGGATAACTCCCATGGGGAACAGGTCAAGAAGCAAGGGGTTTAAATTGCAGCAATGGAGATTTAGGTTAGACATTAGAAAAAACTTGCTAATGGCAAGGGTAATTAAGCACTAGAACAAATTGCCTAGGGAGGCTGAGGAATTTCCGTCACTGTAGGTTTTTAAGACCAGGTTAGACAAACACTTGTCAGGGATGGACAAAATAAAACTTAGTCCTGCCTCAGTGTGGAGGACTAAATGACCTATCAAGGTACATTACAGTCTTACATTTCTGTGATTCTATTCTATAATTAAATTTCGCAATACTGGGCTCATCTTTAAAATATTCAATAAATAACATTCTTCCTTTCAAATAAAAACAATGAGGAGTCCTGTCGCACCTTAAGGGCAAACAGATTTATTTGGGCATAAGCTTTGAAGCATCTGACAAAGTGTTTTTTTTACCCATGAAAGCTTATGTCCAAATAAATCTGTTAGTCTTTAAGGTGCAACAGGACTCCTGGTTGTTTTTGAAGGTACCAGATTAACACGGCTGAGACTTTGAAATAAAAGTTCACATTTCAATTAATTTCCTCCTGCTCCAGTGGAATTGGCAGATTCTCAATCGTCAGTGTTCGCCATCATCCTTTCTGCTCTTGTTCTCCTTTAAGATCGGTGGGCTCACACTGCCATAAGGGTTTGTGTTTTTCTTTTGCTCAACCTTTGTAGACCTTCCATAATAGCAATGAGAACTGTTCCATAGTATACTACTCCAATTATAGGATGCATGTTCTTGAAGATATTACCAACGTTTCAGGTAATAATTAGTAGCTTCTGATATTTTTTTTTCTGCTCGACTGCCACTTTGAATTTTTTCCCTTTCCCTCCTGCAAATCATGTGTTTATGCCAGCATTGGTTTGGTTCAGAAAAGTCAACATCAGAGACCCTTCGGATGTGCACAGAGGTTGCTTGAGAGCAGAGAGATTAGCACTGTACACTATAACCGTGTTAAAACCCTCTTTAAAATTTCATGAAAATCTGACACATACACAGCATAAGGAAGGGCTGAATAGAGTCCAGTTGTCAAAACAATATTGAGCCAATAAGCATGGCATGGGTGGAGCTACTGCAGTGTGGATTACACAAACAATTCTGAATGAAGATCTTTTTATGTTGGGCCTGAATGAACCAGGTTACATTGTTTTGTAATTTGTTTATAAACAGCTTTATTTTCTTACTATATGCAGACAAATCCAGTATTTTTTTTTCTTGATGAAGTATTTTATTAAAAGGATTGATTGGGAGGGAGTTCTCATGAATTTTTCATGAGCTGGTATGTTCAGCTGAATGAATTCAGTGAATGTCAGTGTGTAGCTTGCAGACAAGCCACATCCACAAGGAGGCTACTGACACAGAAAGCACTTTGGCGCATTTTCAGAGGGAAAGCTGGGCTGATAAAGGTCTATCTGACAGCACTGACTTATCATTCTTCGATGTAGGCTGCTGTTGTTTTAGGCAGCTTTTCCATTCGGGACTCAGCCTTGGGAATGACTGGGCTAAGCTTTGCCAAATCTATCTGCATTTGAATCTGAAACAATGTCTCTGTGATGTGTTTTTGTTATGTTTTCTGAATGGTGAAAGCTAACACCACATTCAAGCTATGACAGCAAAAGATTCTTCCAGGGAACTTGCTGCTCCAGAGTCAGATATTTATATAAAGACTTTCAAAGAACAAATGCATTTAGAACTTGAGCTTCCCAAACTGCCAGGGAACAGACCCACGTCTCCAAAAATTTCACCTCGCAGTTCTCCAAGGAACTCTCCGTGCTTTTTCAGAAAGTTGCTGGTGAATAAAAGCATCCGTCAACGTCGTCGCTTCACAGTGGCACATACATGGTAAGATCTACTCGATACCTATTTGTCTTTTCAAAGCAGTGTATGTGTGGCTATGTATTTAACACTGAAAAATAAGCTGAGATCCATTCATTATACTTACTGGAAGTGTGAAAAGAACAGAACAGAGGGCAGCTGAAATACGTACAATGCAGTGCCTGTTCAATTGTCATTCAGCTTCTGTTCATGAGAATATATTCAGCCTATAATGCATGCATCTGTAGTTAATCGTTATTGAATAAAGAAGGCACCCAGGAACTTTCATAAAGATATTGTAAGCAAAGCATGTGAATGTCTTTCAGAAGAATCTTTGAAATGCTTTTTCTGCATCAGCTCTGGTTGCAGGTAACAGGAGAACATAGACAGGGGCTGTTTTTGCTACAGTACTGTCAGGCTTAAATGCTGGTAAAGGCTGTAACTCTGCTGTAAGTAGCTTTTGACTATTTTTGTTTGGTAAAAATGTTGTGCCATCTTTCAGCCTCATTTTTAAAAGAAGCTTGCTTATAGCTCAGATTCTGATGTTTTAAATTGACCATTTTGGAGCAGTCAGCAGTTTGCATTCTGTTACAATTAATTCTGAGCTGTAGCTTATTACCACTTGTTAAAAATATATAGGGAATTGCTGGGTTAAGTGAGCTAAGTCAAATCAAGAAGAATTAACAAAAGAAAGAGTAGTTCATATTTCGAGTGGTTCATATTTTCTCTTTGATTCACTGTGTATTGTTGATGGTTACAAAACTTTTTTATATATAAACATACTGTAGTCAACCATCAGAGCCAAATCTCCAAACTTTTAATAACACTTGCACATAGCCACATTCATTAACTTCCTTTTCAGTAAACTGAATCAGAGAAGGAAAGAAAAAGTGAGGTGACCCCATTTATATCTTTAAGGACCAGACATTTTAATATACCTAAAATAATTTACCCTTCATATTTTCCTCCTTTCATATGTAGAACGTTGTTCTTAAAATGGTACATTTGAGTTGTATTGGGAAAAGGACAAAGCTAGAATTAAGCAAGAACTTTCTGAAATGAAGCAGTAAACCTCCTTGGCCTTTGATATTTGTTTACAGCAAATTAGTAGCTGTAACAGTTGTTCTGACTCTAGATTTGTAAGAAATTTTTAAGGAAAAACACTGACACCACTGGAGCATAGTACATATAGGAATACCAGAACTCCAATGTATTATGTAATTTATTATGCACTTGTAACATACAGCACAATTAAGATAGCCTTTTATTCAAATTCATAGTTCTCGAATGGTGCATCTCTTTTAATAAAAAAAAAAGTCATCCAACTGGTTTAATAACTTTAGTATGTCCTTGAGCTTCATTGAGCACTTAAGTTGGTTACTAGCCTGTAAGTCCAGGTCTGTATACATGAATTTCCTTGAATGTCTGTTATATCTTCTCATCACTGGAACAATGGGGTGTTAATTTCTCAGTACAAGTTGATGCAAGGGGTGGGTGGGGGAGAGGACATATACTGTGAAGAGTGGTACTGCTGTGGGGAATCGGGTAGGTAATCAGATGAAACTCATGACTAGACATATGCAAGGTCTGATTAAAACTGGCATATTTAACCATAGTACACTTTTAAAATATGGACAGATGGAAATTGAATCTTCGTTTATATGTGCTGGGTTTTTTTTATTTCAGATTTTTTTTCAACACTTGTTGAAATGGTGGTGACAATAATGTACATTTGTTTAACTTTTTCTCATCTACTAAGGGTAATATTGGAAATACTGTGGGATGGATGGGTTCTTTATATCATAAACAGATTTTAAACTTACACACCCGTAAAATACACTGTACCCTCCCTTGCAAATAGTACGTACTCTCAGTTGTATTGAGCAGATTACAAAACGAGAGGAAACAACTGAAATTAAAGTGAACTTTTAGATAACTATTGAATTTTTAGATAACTTTTACTGAAATTAGATTGGAGTTTCTATGCAACTGTATTAGATATACCTGCTAAATAGGACACTTCCAGTTTGGATATCTTGTTTGCTTTCTCTGCTTAGCACGAGTCTACTCTCTCCTCCCCTCCCGTTCTCCGCCCCAAAGAGCAATATACAGGGAAAATCAATATACAGCATTCAATGTCTTGTAGCCTATTTCTTTCATAGTAGAAGTGCTAAAAATAATTTTATTTTCCAAGTACCTGATTCTGCCATCCTTGTTCATGCTGAGACTATTGTTGATGTTGGTGTCACTGTTCTAGGAAGTAAAGCCCTTTTCGGCATGGATGAGGGTGGCAGAATTTGGTGCCCTCCTTGCATGAAAACAATTTTTTTTTTCCAAAAATACTCTCTTTAGTACAAATTGTTGCCTCTGAAATAGGGTTAAAAAAATTTGTCGTCAGGACTTTTAAGTAGTTCTTTAATAATATTTATATGACCTGGGTCACTTCCCCTATCTCTTAATGCATAATCCACAGCTGTGCTTTTAATGAACTGATTTTTATAATGTGCCTTTGCAATTGTCTCTCTCATTTTGGCTAATACCTTTATTTCTCTGTTTACTTTTCATTTTAATGTCATAGTCGGGGTCATGCTATCTGAAAGCATAGTGGAGATTTGGAAATTTTTGATACGTCCATTTTTCTTTTAGTTCAAATATAGCCTAAATAAAGAAAATACAGTGTGATAGAGAAATAAAGTGTCCTGGAAAAATGTATACTTAAATTTCTTCTGTCGTACTAAGGATACTTGGAGAGGTGAATATACCATAACTGAAATGAAAATATTTCTTTATATTTCAAAATTATTTTGTACTAAATTATAAATCATATGCTGTCTTTGATTTTTGAAAATACCCACACCTTGTTTTGATTACAAAATAATTTCCAGTTCTGTAATTTAACCAGTTAATTAATATAGTACAATAATGTGGATAGCATTTGAATCTGTTCTAAGCCCAGTGAAACAATTTCTGAGCTTTCTAATGACCTGAAGTTGTACAATCTACTGTAGGCACATCAAAGCTTGCAACATATGTCACATGTGGCCTTACTAAATGGTGAAACCAAATAGCAAAGATTTTTCTAGTGGTAACCTACTAGAGTTGGGTTGCTTAGCTCTGATGCACTGATTATGGCTGAGGATAATAGGCAATTCACATGAAATTGTTTCTGCAGTCAACTAAAACACCCAAGTATATATATTTGTAGGTTGACTTTCAAGCTGTCCATCTTAGGGCTCATCTAGCCTATGGGGAAGATTCGAAAGAGGATATGCAAATTCCGTGGAAATTTGCATATCCTCTTTTGAATCTTCCCCATAGTCTAGATGAGCCCTTAGGTACTTATATGGATGGTCTCCATTACATATAACTGAGGGGAGAGGCTGAACTGAAGTGTGGAGAGCAGGGACAGATATGATGCCAGGGCTAGTGCGGCAGATTCAATTGCTAGGCAGGAGTATGGGAAGATTTTTGGGTTGAGAACTCCTTCAGGAAGGCCAAAATCACCTTAATATATTTTTGAGTGTTCACAAGAATTATATTGTCATATGCAAACTGGCGGGGTGTTAAAAACTCTGAAAACAGGTCAAATCACAATATATCTTTTTTTTTTTTTTTTTTAATGTGCTGTGATTTTTTTTTTTTTTAAGTTTGAGTCATGATGTCTGAACCTTTTGAGGCTGGCAACACTGTTATCCTATCAAAACTCCTCCGCGGTAGGGCAGTCCTGTTGTCTTCATTCTACAGATAGGGACCTGCAGCACATGGAAGCTATATGAGTTGCCCAAGACACACAGGAAATCTGTAGCGAAATGGCAATTGAGCCCAGGTCTCTTGAGTCCCAGGTCAGTGACCTAATCATCATGGGACCATCCTTCCTCCCAGCCTGTTGTAAGGCCAAGAGAGAGACACCTAAAACCATAGGAAGTGGTATCTATTCTAGACTCAGGTGCAAGATTCTTTGTGTTGCAATAAAAAGAAGGCAAGAAGTAAGCAAGATAAAATCTTGTTTTGATGTGTGTTGCATGGACAGTGGTTGTGTTAGAACCCATGACCAATGTGCACTTACCTCTCATGAAGATGGTCTTTGCTTTTGCTGCAGGAACCTCTCTGAGGAGGCTGTGGGCACCAAGACTGAGTTAAAACAACATTGGTCTGGCCTGTTCATTAGCTCCATGTAGTCTGGTCTATATGCCCGTTTGCATTCTTCAGGGAGAAGGTGGCTGCTTCTGGGGCTTTTTTTTTATTAAATTGGGTTGAGGTGGGGTGAGCTGCTGTTGCTTCCTCATTAGACTTTTCCCATTTCTCTTCCAAACTTTGGTTGATGTGCAGAGACACTGCAGCGTTAAGTAACATATTGAAAGAGGAAAAAACAGAGCGAAGGGGTGGAAAGATGACAGTTGTAAAAATTAAGAGGATGGGGAGGGGCAGTAAGAAGAGAAAACTAAGTTACATACTATACATAATTCCTTCATGCTGCAGAGATTCTAAAGCCAGAAAGGACCACTGTGATCATTTAGTCTAACCTCCTGTATAACGAAACATAGGACTTCCTTATATTAATTCTTGTTTTAACTAGAACATATCTTTTAGAAAAATATTCAGTCTTGATTTAAAAATTGCTAGTGATAGAGAAACCACCCTAGCCCCTGTTAAATTGTTCTAGTAGTTAATTACCAATTTGTCTGGCTTCAAATTCCAGCCATTGGATCATGTATTACCTTTCTCTGCTAGATTTAAGAGCCCGTTATTACATTTTTGTGCCCCATGTGGGTAGTTACAGACTGTGATCAAGTTATCTCTGAACTTTTTTCTTTGATAAGCTAACTAGATTGAACTCCTGGCGTTTTTCATTATAAGGCTTGTTTTCCAGTCCGTTAACATTCTTGTGGCTCTTCTGTGAGCCTGCTTCATTTTACCAGAATCCCTCCTGAACTGACAATACCATACACTATTCTAGCTGTGGTCACACAAGTGCCTAATACAGAAGTAATGTAACTTCTTTACTCCTACTTGATATTTCCCTGTTTATCCATCTAAGGATTCATGTTAGTCCTTTTGGTGTCACACTGGAAGCTCATGTTTAGCTGATTAGCCACCATGACCAGGATAGAATCCTCCATTTTGTAAATACGGCCTGCATTCTCTGTTCCTGGTTTTGTGAGTTCACATTTCCCCATGAAGAGACATACATTGTTTCCTTGTGCCCAGCTTGCTAAGTTACCCAGATCATTCTGTATCAGAGACTTGTCTGCTTCATTATTCATCAGTCCCACAGTATCTATGTCATCCGCAAATCTTATTAGGGATGATTTTGTGTTTTCCTCCAGGTCACTGATAAAAATATTCAAGTGTCGGGAAAAGAACTGATCCCTGAGGGACCTTACTAGGAACACATTTTCAATGATGATTCCCTAGTTACATTTTGAGAGTAGTCAGTGAGCCATTTTTTAATTCATTTCATGTATGCCATGTTGATTTGGCATCATTCTAAGTTTTTGATTGTAATGTCATGGCATACTAAGACAGTTGCCTTTCAGAGGTCTATACACCCTTACAGATCAGAAAGAATTTCTGGAGCAAAAACTATTTAAATTGTAAGTTCCTAAAGGCATGAAAGTAGAAGATGATTTCTTTTTCGTCTTTCTCTTCAGTAGCTCTGGTTTTTAGGGTCTAAAAACAAGATGACATAGGAATGGTAAACAAAAATTCCAAAATCCATTTGTTGCCTATAAGTTTCTTAAGAACCCTACCTATACTGGTGGAGACCCCTCCTTCCAGCCACTTAAAGTGGTAAAATACCGTCACAACTGAAGCAGAACATTTGCAAGTGTAAACAATTGGTAAAATATTCCATAGCTATTTAAAGAGACAATGTGCAAAGCACGGAGCTCTGGTGTTAGTGATTTTGATGGGCATAAATATTTCTCCGGAGTAACCGGGGAGGGATCTAGTCTTGCTGAAATGTACAGGGATTTAAGTATGTATCTCCTCCTTCTTCCCAAGCTAATGAGTGGAATTCACTGGAAGAACTCTAAATTTGAAAACTAGATTACTAATAGATGATGAAGATTGATAATAATACATGAGTCTAAAAGGGCTTTTCATCTGAGGACCTCAGATGGATTTTAAAATAATTAAACCTCAACTCATTCCTGTGGTTCCTGTGAGTTCCTATGGTGGATGCATTTAAAACACTCCTTCAAAACCTAGGGATATTATCGGTTCCGGAGGCATTTAGAGATATTATAATTCCGGCAATAATCTCTATACTTTTTAAGTATAGAGAATATTGCTGGAATTCATAATATCTCTAAATCAGAACAAATCTTTTAAGTGTATCCACTGTATAATAAGTATTACCAATTTTACAAAAGTCTAAACTGAGACACAAAGATGAAGTGATTTACTGTGGACACAGTTTATTTATGCTAAAATTCGACACATTGCGAATGGGCCTTAATCGAGATGATAATTACCTTACATATTACAAAGACAGCCTCCCCACCTTTTGATATTCGTAGTGACCCCAGATTAGCCACTTAATTGACTCTTACAATAAGCAATTTCCTCCTTTCTTGCCCCCACCTTTTGTTCTATGTAGCTGAATTGTCAGTTTGTAATTTTTTTTTACCTTCTTTCCCTCTGTTATAAAATGATCATGCCTGTTCACTTTCAGAATATGATCTGAAGTGGGTCTGCCCCACAAAAGCTCATCACCTAATAAAACTATTTTGTTAGTCTTTAAAGTGCTACATGACTGCTTTTTTGTTTTACCATTGATGTAGTAGTTGAGCTGCTGAGAGCTTGTGAGTTCTGACTCCCAGATGTATATTTAACCATTTAGACTGCATGAAAAATGGTTTCCTAGTGAAGTTTTTGATTAAGCAGGGGCATGTTCAGGAATTTAAATTTGACTGCTATTGGAGGGACACATTAAACACATGATGTTATCAGGAAATACAGCACCCCCTCGCCAAACCCCAGGGGATCCAAGTTGTTTGGCCATAATATCCAGGGGGTTGTTATAGCAAAGGAGAGGGGTGGGGGAGGACAGCTTTTCCAGCCACAAGGCCGGAGGAGCTCGGAGATTCTCCAGCCCTGGGACTGTGATGGTGGCAGAGGGATTCTCCAGCCTGCGGCCCAGGCCAGCGCTAATAGAGAGCAATCTCTTCTGGCTGCGTGGCCACAGTGGAGACAGACAGTGAGTGAGCTTCTCCAGTCACAGAGCCGGAGGAGCTCTGTCACCCTGCCATGGCCCCGAGGCCAGAGGATCTCTGTGACCCTAATGATGATGGGGGAGGTGCTGTGCCCCTGCTTGTCCTCCAGTTGTGCACGCCTCTGTGACTAAGGAACTGTTGAGATTAAATAAAATGCTTACAGGTTGTTACCAACTATTCTGTACGCTAGCTACAGAATTATGGATGGTACCTCTCTCCATTAAGTAGCTTTTTTTCTCATCCATTTGAGTTGGTTGCCGGTACAGACTGACAAAATGCAGTGAATCTGCTACCATAATTTATGCAGTGCAGATCAGTTTTCAATGCAAACCTGTAATTGTCAGTTCTATCACTTTATTGTACTTAATCTTGGTGCATTTTTCATTTTCTGTGTGCCTTGACTCACAGCAGTTAGCGCTGTAAGCCATTGTCTTTGCTATACCTGTTTCTTTATCTTCATGTGAAGACTCTTGTATGAAACTCAATCGTTTCGTATTGTCTGTAGAGACAGATGTAAATGTTTCCCTATTGGTATTCTCTGAAAATGTGTGCCATAGTTGCAGTTCATGCACCGATCCAGCACTATATAATTCTATAATTATTAGGATATGAAGGTGCTTGCTGCAGTTATCAAGATGAGAGGCATTAAGGACATGGATAGTGATTTCAGGTGGATTGAGGCGGTGTCATGCACAGACAATACTGTAGTGATGGTGATAGGCAGATTTGCAAACATGGAAGAATTGAGGAAGGAGGAGAGTTCAGTGTCAGATATAATAAAAGCAAGATTACAGTCAAACTGAAGTTCAGTGTGGAGGAGTATGTGAATGTTATTGGTTATGAAATGTGAATCAGTTCCTTGCACAGTTCAGTATGAGCCTGTTCTTAGTGTGTTATTATTTGAATAAATGTTGGGAATCTTTGTCCAGAGTGAAGACAGGTAGAGCCATAGCATGTATGACATGTTATAATACACTTCTTGCCCTTTTTCTGAATTGATATACTGTGAGAATATAGCCATTAATAAGTAATAGGAATCAATGTAAGGTATAGAATTAGCTGCACATAATTGTGTACAGCACTACAGGAACCATTGCCCATACATATAGTAAAGTCTATAAGGAGTCTGATGTGGCAGGAGGTGAAAATATCTTTTGGTAAAATGTTGTCTTTCATATCTGCCCACATTCAATTTGTTAATATGAATATTATGCAGCAAACATACATATAGATGAATTTCCTCTTTCACTCATCTGATCAGAAAAAATGCCCTGCCTCTTCCCAGTGGGGGGGAAAATGCATTTTTAACTTGCTCAAGCTGTTTTGATCTCTCAACGTTAAAAATAGTTATTGCTATGGGGTGTGGGAGGTTTTCAATAATGATACATGAAAAATGCTGTGGGGGAAAACAGTGAATCTCTGTTGCTTGATTTATTATAGTAAAAGAATTAACCTCTTTCATGCTGAACAATGTACTGTACTAGCCTCTTATGGTAAGTGCACTTGTATACTGTGGTGTGAATTAGTTGAGACAATTATGTGTTTCATGCCAGAAGCTTTACAATTGTGGAGGATGAATATAAAGAAGAGACTTGGCCATGAGGCTGTAATTATTGGCTTTATCAGGGTTGGAAACATAGCTAATTACCAGGAATACAAGGGGGAATTGCAGGGGAAGATAAGGCAGCTGGATAGGTAAGTGCAGAGCTAAGCTTGGCATTGTGCAGAGAAGGAGGGATGAGAGAAGTGGGTGGGGATGGTGTGAAGGAGACATATTGATGGATAAGAGATGGACAGCAGGAGCCATACTTTGGTCTATGATTTGAATGAAGCAGGAGCTAGGAAAAGAGATTGGAATTGAGAGGGAGAGCTGAACAAGGAGAGCTTGTGCTACATAGTACATAGAAAAGCTCAATTTTGCCTTTTGGGTCAAATGTCAGCGTTCATCCTGCTGCTCTTTCTCTAAGGCAGTGCGTTCAAGCTTAGCATGCCCACCGTAGAAGCCTCTCTGGAAAATTGTTAATAATATGAAAGCAAAACTTGTGTATAACAGCTAATCAAGTTAAAATTGCGCTGACACAGTTATCAGTTTGCCCTGACTTAGAGGCACTCATGTGGAAGAGTAGAGCTCTGTGTGAACATCTAGTACGCCCAATGCACGTCAGACAGTTCTCACTTTGATGTGAATTTCTTATCATGATTGTATAACCTCTGTGGCACCTCTTTGCCAAGCAATGTTTTTATTCTTATGGAAACACACAGAGTATGTGCATTTGTATACATATATACATAATCTTTATTTTATTCCATCACATATTTTGCCTTGGTTGTGAAACCAACCTGTATGGTAACCTCTTGGGCCACCGTTTGATTTCTGTCCTAGCAAGCACACTATAGATATTGGAAGTCAGAAGTAGGCATGCTATACTATTTGAAATCATAGCTTCCAAGGGGGAGCCATGTGTGGAAAAATCAATATCTCCTTATTAGAAAAAAGGAATATAAAATCAATAGTAAACACCTCCCAATTTACAGATATTTCTCCACAAACACAGCCAAAATGGGCATAAGGGCAATATAAAACTTAGAATACATACAAAGCTTTTATGATCTTGACATTAAGGTTTTACTGTAGTTTCCGTATACACTTTGAATGAACTGTATGTGGCTGCTTTTAATTTTTCTTCTCTGCCTTTCTATTTTGCAAAAAGAGCCATTTTGCAGCACTCTGTAGAACACAGAGCAACATGTTACACTGTTACTTCATTTCACAATCACTGAATGAGCCATGCTGACACTGTACTTACGGAGGCAATCATTATATAATGATGGGCAATTTCTCTAGTAGATTAGGTACAGACTTTTCTTCAGTAAAAATAATGCATAATTGCGTCTTTCGCTTTGTTAGATTTATCCTTACCAACATAGGTCTAGGACCCAAGTCTTTGGTGAGCTCAGCACCTTCAGGAGCACGTGGATCCCTTCAGCTGCCACGGATGTCGGGGTTCAGGTGCCTGACCTTGTTCAGGAAGCATTCAGCCCTGAAAGGCTCAACTCAATATCTTCAGTCTCTCTCTATACTTTCCATTGTATTTCAAGTCAGAGCTAGTGTAGAATTATTCATTTATAGTCCCACTGAAAGGTCACGATCTGGATCAGGAATCCATTATTCTGTACAAACATGTAAGAGCAGATGATAAAATAGATGTAAAGAACTTACAATCTAAATGATAACATTAAAAAAAGGTGGGAAGAGAGGTATTAGAGTCATTAAAATGCCCAGGTTGCTGATAGGCAGGTGCTATATTAGCACCTTTCTTCTATGTTTTATTATGAAGAGCGGGATTAGAGTCATGGAAATGGGAGGTTGCTCAACGGGAAGGACAGACGGCTGGAGAAGAATATGGAGACCAGGGGTTTTGAGGCTGGGAGTGGAGTAGAGGGAAAAATGCAATAAGTGCTGGGCCAAACTGCCAGTCATCAGATAGAAAGTAATGTTCAGAATCCATGCTGTAAAAAAAGCAGTCTGTGCACATTTCTGTCTGTGTATCCCACTGATAACTGATACAGCCACTGCCATTACCAAAATACCAGAATGCCTACAGAAATTTGTTCTTGGACAAAGAGCAGCTGAACTAAGCAATACTGAGGTGTGCTGGTCAGAAAGAGGAAACGTGTTGAAAAATTGGCTGAGACCTGGGCTGTGGTGCAGCATTTAAAGTAGGGTGAGAGGCATAGATTTGCCTGCTCCTGCCTAAATTTCCACTTCCTCTCTTAGGTGCCCCCTCATCATCAGCCTAATTCTCCCTATCCTGGACCATAAGCCCCCTACACCTATTTCCTCTAAATTGTATAAGTAGCCTAGTATGTGGGGTTGCTGTGCCACTCAGGTTTGTCCCAGCTGACCCTCCATCACGTCAGAGGGATGGCCATGACAAATATGAGTGTGTGGCATTTGTGACTTGGTACACAGAGTTTCAGCTTCACTTAGGTTCAGCCTGGCTGAAAAATAGTTGGGACATGGCCCAGATGGGTCTTTCAGTTACACTGCTTATGGGCCAATATGTTGTGTCTACCTCCCACTGATTGTTCAAGTTTTGGATGACCAGATAGCATCACTTCTCAGAAATGACTTTTTAACCCCAACGTGCTAGGAAATTCAGCTCTTCTACCCAAGTGAGCACTGAGGACATTGCTGTGCATTAGTCACCTTTAGGATGTATTATTGTAACTCCTTGCATATGAAACAGGTGTGTTGTGAGCAAGACACGAGAAGTCATTCTTCCGCTCTACTCTGCGCTGGTTAGGCCTCAGTTGGAGTATTGTGTCCAGTTCTGGGCACTGCATTTCAAGAAAGATGTGGAGAAATTGGAGAGGGTCCAGAGAAGAGCAACGAGAATGATTAAAGGTCTAGAGAACATGACCTATGAGGGAAGACTGAAGGAATTGGATTTGTTTAGTTTAGAAAAGAGAAGATTGAGGGGGGACATGATAGCAGTTTTTAGATATCTAAAAGGGTGTCATAAGGAGGAGGGAGAAAACTTGTTCATCTTGGCCTCTGAGGATAGAACAAGAAGCAATGGGCTTAAACTGCAGCAAGGGAGGTTTAGGTTGGACATTAGGAAACAGTTCCTAACTGTCAGGGTAGTCAGACACTGGAATAAATTGCCCAGGGAGGTTGTGGAATCTCCATCTCTGGAGACATTTAAGAGTAGGTTAGATAAATGTCTATCAGGGATGGTCTAGACAGTATTTGGTCCTGCCATGGGGGCAGGGGACTGGACTTGATGACCTCTCGAGGTCCTTTCCAGTCCTAGTATTCTATGATTCTATGAAACTGAATGTGAAGACAATGCACCTGGTTCAGAAGTTTTCTCCATGGCTTAGGCTGCTGAGCTAGTCAACTTCTGATGGCAGTAAAAGGCTATAGACCTAATTTTTAAAAGCAATTAATGGAGTAAGCCCCTACATGAAAGACTGAATTTTGATTTATGAATCATCACTCCTCTAGGACAATACAGGTCACAAAGCTTGTGAGAGCTGCAGCCAGAGTATTTTTGGTCAAGGGGACGTAGCTGTTGAACAATCTTCCAGAGGACATCAAGTGACTCCAGAACATGACTAGCTTTAGCAATGCTGAAGAACCTCTCTCTTTGGGAAAACCTATCCGCCATAAGTAGATGAAACCCACTTTTTTATTTCCCCCCCTTGGGAAAGTAAAAAATAACAAACAAAGTTTTAATCCTAAATTGGAGTGGTACAAGAGACTTCATGAAATCTGATAGGAACTTTGCTATTGGTTTTATGTGGAAGTTGTTTAGATACTACAGTGATGGGCTGGAGTATACAATACTAAGGGTATGTCTACACTGCAGAAGATTGATGCTGCCATGGTTGATCTTCTGGAGTTCGATTTAGCGCAGGCCTGGGCTAAATATGGCCTCTGAGCCGGATCCAGCCTGCCAAGCCACCAGATCTGGCCTGCAGACGTTGTGGGGAGCCCCAGGCAGGCTCCCCACTTGTCTTGCTCCACCTGCACGCCACTCAGAAACATGGCTGCAGGGCAGTTTCACTTTAAAAACTGTGAGCCTGGAGAGGAGGAGTATAAGCTTTAGGGGCTGCTCCTGCCTCCAGCACAATTCCATTGGCCAGCTTCTGGCCAGAAACTGGCCAGTGGGAGCTGCCTGTTTCAATAACAGGCAGCCACGAAGCACAAGGGGCTTGTAGTTATTCACAAGCACATGTCTGCAGCCTGTGTAGGGGCGGGGCAGGCAGGGAGGCTGATTCAGGAATGGGTTGCTGGCTAGTAAGTCTCCTGGCCAGAGCCTGCCTCCGGCACTGCAGCCCCTCCCTTGCCTAACCCTCTGCCTCCTACTCCACATACCCAAATCCTCTGACCCCTCCTGTACCTCTATCCCCTCCCAGATCCGGCACCCTAATCCCCTGCCCCAGATAAGTCCTCTCCTGCCCTAGGTCACAATCTAGGCCCTGCATCCTCCTGTACCCCATTTCCCTGCCAAAGGTCACAATTCAACACCCTGCACCCTAGTCTAGTGCCCCAGGTCACAACTACGTCCTTCACCCAAACTCCCTCCCTTACCCAAGCTCCCTTCTGCACCTAACCTCCATCCCAGACCCTGCACCTCCTCCATCAATATCACGGAAGAGTGTGGCCCTCGACCACTTTCCAATTTTTTGGAGTGTCCCCCTCGTCAAAAATTATTGCCCACCCCTTGTTTAGTAAATCTAGTGAAGACCCACAAATTCGAACTGAGAGGGCACTCTGTCAGTGCCAGTACTCCTGTTCGTCATGAGGCGTAAAGGAGGCTGACAGGAGTGTTTGCTCCCGTCAACCTCCCATTGTGTGGATGGTGATTTAAGATGCGTCAACTCCAACTATGTATTTTAAGTCGACCTTCCCCTTTAGTGTAGACGTGCCCTTAGACCAGTGTTTCTCAAAGTGGTCTGTGGATCCACTCTGAGAAACCTGCTAACTGGCTGCTCTGGTTCGTTTATTTACCAGCTCCACAGACACGGAGCCTTGCAGCTCCCATTGGCTGTGGTTCGCCGTTTGCAGCCAAAGGGGGGTGACAGCCCGGCCCACGCCACTTCCCATGGCTCCCATTGGCTGCAGACGGTGAACCAGAACAAATAGAAGCCGCAAGGCTGTATGACTGCAGAGGCAGTAAATAAGCAAACTGGAACAGCCAGTTAGCAGGTTTCTCAGAGTGGATCTGCGGATCACATTGAGAAAAACTGTCTTAGGCTGATAGAAGTTGGTATCTAGGACTTGTGAAGCCCTCCTGGGCAGAAGGCCCTGGCTAGGCCGTCTCCTTGTGTCCTTGCTGCTCCCATACTCTTGCTCCAGTGACTGGAGGTTCTACTTTGCTTCCACCAGAACAGATTGTGTTCAGAACCTTCTAGTATTCTAAAAGGCATGGAGTGGATATCACTTTTCCAAATGTTTTGTTGTTTCAGCTGTAAATAACTATGACGTAGTGAATTTTACTCATCTTGGCATATGCTGTTCTGTGGTATTCCTTCTATCCCAAACATCCAATGGCACCGCTATCAGAGGGTGTACTAACTGCAGCTTTCAGGGGAACAGAAACACAAGCATGACCCACCAGCATGAGCAGACTAAAGCTGAAGCTGTGCTTCCATAGTGTGTATCATAAAATCAAGCTGTTCTCATGTACTACAGATGGAGGCAACCTCTTTGTTGCTGAATACCATGTCCGTTGTTTATCTGGCATTAAGATTTAAACAGTTTTCATAAATGGCTGAATAATTGGGAATCCCTGGGCCCATATTTGAAATTCATATTCAAGTACATGATCTGCCAAGACCTTCCTACACATTGATACGTGGGTGGTGATTCAAAGAGATTTCCAGTCTTACTGTATCCTATCACAAAACAGATACATCGGGGCTGGGAAGTCTGTCTTAATATGTACAAAATTAGAAAAAAAAAAGGTATAACAGTCTATGTGAAGGGAACAAAAATGACAATATTTTCAAAGGTATGCAGGAATTCATATACTTTTTAGCTGCTCATCTTTCAATAGCTATATTCTCTTTGCCTACATTTTAAGCAGTGCTAGAGGGCTAGCCTATTCTTCCTCTTGTCTCTGAGTACATCCCTCAAGTGTCATGAATTTATTGGGTAAAATATAGCTGGGTGCATTACATCTGACTGAGGTCAGCTTATCAGACACTGTGTCTCTTCAGCCTGGGACAAAATGCTTTGTGAATATCCACTCTGCATCTGTAATCACCACTTTAATCCCTGATGCCCCTCTGGCTGGACTGCCAGTATAGCTGGCTGTGGTGTACCGACAGCCCCCTGCTGCATGTACCCTGCAAGGTTTGACCACTTGTGCTGGTCCCCTGGCAGGTAAAACACCTTTGCTGAATTCTCTCTTGTTCCAGTGGTTAATTACTCTCCTTATTTAAAATATACACCTTATTTCCAGACTGAATTTTTCTAGCTTCAGCTTCCAGCCACTGGACCATGTTGTACCTTTCTCTGCTACACTGAAGAGCCCATTTTTCAATATTTGTTCCCTGTATAGCTATTTATAGACTGCAATCAAGTCACCCTTTAACTTTCTCTTTGGTAAGCCAAGTAGCTTGAGCTGTTTGACTCACTAAAGGTGCTGAACGCTGATGAATGTTAGGCAATATGTCATTTCTTTCTGCTTGAAAAAATAAAAATAACAAGCGATGGACAATGTCCTTCCGAAAAGGAAGCCAGTCAGTATGTCAAGACAAAGTTACCACACATCCGTATATATCTAAAGAAGAATACTTTGAATATCAGATATAGTGTATAAATACATATAATCTTATTGTTTGCCAGGAGAATGAGGAAATACCATCTTGTGCTATCCTTCTTGCTAAGTGAATGAGTACTGAAAATAGGAATGTTAAAATGCATTTAGTTAAGTAACCGTGTAACCTCTGAAAATTTTAGCACTTACACGTGGGGCCGGCTCCCCGCACATACCAGCTCCCACTTCCTCTCCCGCTCCAGCTGCCTCTGGTACAGAGGCAGCAGTGTAGGGATGTGGAGGAATGAAGGCAGATGGCTCCCCTGGGAGCCTGCCCTGTGTGTACTGGGAGCCTGCATATAACCGTGAAGGTTAACCAATGAGCCCAGGATCATTGGTTAACCATGTACACTGTTACAATTTCACATCCCTAATTGAAAAGTTGAATAATTCAGTGTGCTGCACCAGAGTACTACATTGCCTCGTCACACAGCATGAACAGTTTGATACCTCAAAATGTGTTCTCTCCCCCACAACTTCATACAAAATCTTTAGGAAGACCCTAGCCCTCCTTCCACATGCAAAGTAGAAAACTAAAGTGCCATGTTATTTTAGTACAGTAGACTTCCGATAATGTGGAACCTTTGGGACCTAGGAGGTGCTGGATTATCGGATATGCTGGACTATCAGGAGGTACTATAAATTACTGTATATAAAGTGTTTTTAACCCTTTTTTATTGTACATACTGTAATGCATAAATTTAGTCATACAATGAAAGAATAAATGTACAGTACAGTACTCACCATTATTGTTGCGAAGCCTTTGAATACAGAAAGCAGAGGATACTGTGTACAGTAGTGTGCAGCACTGGCTAATCACTTGAACTATTAATCACTTAAACTATTAATACAGTAACTTAAAACACTTAATACAGCACTTTATTCACTTAAACATAAAAATTATACACTTCAACACTAATACAGTCTGTAAATTATTCTCTTTGAGGATGTTAGGGAGATTCCCAAATCTGCATCGTCCTTTGTGGGTGATGAATCGAGGAACTGTCCTGGATTGAAGTGTCATTAGAGGAGGTT
The DNA here is from genome assembly GCA_019425775.1 of Rafetus swinhoei. Taxonomy (NCBI): domain Eukaryota; kingdom Metazoa; phylum Chordata; order Testudines; family Trionychidae; genus Rafetus; species Rafetus swinhoei. Next base: position 48,584,788 of record CM033430.1, on the reverse strand, counting down.
TTGGAACAAATAGAAAAACTTAACGTTAACAAATCACTGGGACCGGATGGCATTCATCCAAGGGTTCTAAAAGAACTCAAATGGGAAATTGCAGAACCATTAACTGTGGTTTGTAACCTATCCTTTAAATTGGCTTCCATACCTAATGACTGGAAGGTAGCTAACATGACACCAATATTTAAAAAGGGCTCTAGAGGCGATCCTGGCAATTACAGACCGGTAAGTCTAACTTCAGTACCGGGCAAATTAGTCGAAACAATAGTAAAGAATAAAATTGTGAGGCACATAGACTAACATAATTTGTTGGACAAAAGTCAACATGGTTTCTATAAAGGGAAATCATGTCTTACTAATCAATTAGACATCTTTGAAGGGGTTAACAAACATGCAGACAAGGGGGATCCAGTAGATATAGTATACTTAGATTTCCAGAAAGCCTTTGACAAGGTCCCTCACCAAAGACTCTTGTGTAAATTACATTGTCGTGGGATAAGAGGGAAGGTCCTTTCATAGATTGAGAACTGGTTAAAAGACAGGAAACAAAGGGTAGGAATAAATGGTAAATTTTCAGAATGGAGAGGGGTAACTAGTGGTGTCCCCCAAGGGTCAGTCCTAGGACCAATCCTGTTCAACTTATTCATAAATGATCTGGAGAAAGGGGTAAGCAGTGAGGTGGTAAAGTTTGCGGATGATACTAAACTGTTCAAGATAGTCAAGACAGAAGCAGACTGTGAAAAACTTCAAAAAGATCTCACCAAACTGAGTGATTGGGCAACAAAATGGCAAATGAAATTGAATGTGGATAAATGTAAAGTAATGCACATAAGAAAAAATAACCCCAACTATACGTACAGTATGATGGGGGCTAATTTGGCTACGACAAATCAGGAAAGAGATCTTAGAGTTATCGTGGATAGTTCTCTGAAAACTTCCACACAGTGTGCAGCGGCAGTCAAAAAGGCAAATAGGATGTTAGGAATTATTAAGAAGGGGATAGAAAATAAGACACAGAATATCTTACTGCCCCTGTATAAAACTATGGTACGCCCACATCTTGAATACTGTGTACAGATGTGGTCTCCTCACCTCAAAAAAGATATTTTGGCCTTGGAAAGGGTTCAGAAAAGGGCAACTAAAAGGATTAGAGGTTTGGAACGGGTCCCATATGAAGAGAGGCTAAAGCGACTGGGACTTTTCAGTTTAGAAAAGAGGAGACTGAGGGGGGGAATATGATAGCGGTATATAAAATCATGAGTGGTGTGGAGAGGGTGAATAAAGAAAAGTTATTTATTAGTTCCCATAATAGAAGAACTAGAGGACACCAAATGAAATTAATGGGTAGCAGGTTTAAAACTAATAAGTGAAAGTTCTTCTTCACACAGCGCATAGTCAACCTGTGGAACTCCTTGCCAGAGGAGGCTGTGAAGGCTAGGACTATAACAGAGTTTAAAGAGAAGTTAGATAATTTCATGGAGGTTAGGTCCATAAAAGGCTATTAGCCAGGGGATAGAAATGGTGTCCCTGGCCTCTGTTTGTCAGAGGCTGGAGATGGATGGCACGAGACAAATCGCTTGATCACTGTCTTCGGTCCACTCCCTCTGGGGCAGCTGGCGCTGGCCACTGTCGGCAGACAGGCTACTGGGCTAGATGGACCTTTGGTCTGACCCAGTACGGTCATTGTTATGTTATGTACTTAAACACTAAAAAAACCCACTAGACTCTTGCCATTTTGATGCCGGACTATCGGGAGTGCCGTACAATTGGATGCCAGACTACTGGAGTTTTATTGTAGTACAGTGTACTCAAGAAAGTAACGCATTGTATTTTTTTTCTATGCATTCATAATAAACTGAGTTTATAGTATGCTGGATGTGGCACTATGTAGCTATTATTTAATTTAAAATTTTGTTTAATTTTTACTTTGCAGTGAAATAAATGTTGTTGGTGCATTTTCACTAAATTACTGAAATATAGGTTAAATAACATAAATGTTTGTTTTCTGTCTTTCAGTGAAGTACACATAAATCTAGTTTGATGGTGCCTAGAAACTATTAAAAAGTTTGTATGAAGCTGGGGGGTTTTGGTTTATACGTTTATGGCTGATTCTATTTTTACTTAGGTCAGACTCTAAGGCCATTATTCAATCTCTCATGGAAAACAAGGACTGAATAAAAATGGTGAAAGAATTCCAGTATTTTATCCTCCAGAACAGAACTATTTACAGTAATATATTTTATTGCTATTTAACTGTATTTGTATTGTTTAGGCTTCACAGAATATTAATTACTCACAATATTCCACAATGTCTGTGTAAGAGTCATTTGTAGTGCATTGACTCAAAAAGGCCTCAAGGTGAGTTTGTGAAATGGATTTGTATTTTATGGTTGGGTAAGATAATTTAGAATGCATTCAAAGGGCTTAAATTAATTCATGGTAAGACACAAAGTGCAGCTTGAAAACATGATGAATTAAGGTCCTGGCTCTATTTATCTCAGTTAATAACAGATGTGAGAGACGAATGAGGAATATGAAGTATGTTTATAAAAAGAATTTGGATTAGCACACTCCTTTTTCAGGATATTCATAGTCTAGCAATGCAGTTTTGCACTAAAATGCATAAACTAACCTCCTTCCATTAAATAGTCCAAAATGTTATATTTTTGTTATATTATAAAAGATATATGTTTAAACTAGTTCTCAAGTATTCCAGTTTGGATTACTAAAAGGCAAAAAGGTCTTTATTTCACTGCTTTCTTAGTGCTTGGATAAGTATCTGCTTTAAAGTTAACCAGAATGGCACTTCTATATACATATAATCCCAGACCACTAATATTTGTAAATGTGAATCTTTTGGCACTGTGATCCATTGTTCATATGGGAAATAGTGGTTCTTGCAGCAATTTCACTTCTGAACGTGGCCCACTTTCCTATGTTACTACATACAGAAGTCAAATATTGGTGCATGTGGAGATTAATGGGTAACACACTAAGGATGTTAAATATTGGTTAATTGAATAGTCGAGTAACCTCATGAATTTTTATCGGTTAGTTGACTATTCTATAGATCTTGGGAGCAAGGCTGGTAGCCAGTTCACTGCAACCTCACTTCCAAAGAGCCCCCTGCCACTCTATGCTGCTGCCTCTTTATTAGAGGCAGCAGTGCAGGTGGTAGCAGCCCCTGTTTGGGGCGGGGGTCTGAGCTCCCAGGCCCAGCGTGGGCTGGAACTGAGCTGGGCTGCCTGCCCACCCGATTCCTAATACACTTTGAATGCAGAACCACAGCAGGGGTAGGTCATGGACCAATTGCAAGCCAGGACTGAGACGGGTTGCTTGCCAGCCTGCTAAAAAATTTACTGGCAAGGTGGGGAGGGAAATGCGTGTAGTCTATAGCATTAACCTATAAGATTTTTCTAATCGGTTAATTGATTATACTATTACATCCCTATAACACTTATCCCTTTTTTCTTCAACTGAGAGCAACTTTGTCTCCAAGCTGACTGACTGTCAACAAGATTCCACTTAAGTTATGCACCTACAGTCCATAACTTAAACTCCTCCAACGCATTATCCACAATCTACAACCTATCTTCGAAAATGATCCTTCACTCTGAGGCCTTGAGGGAAAGACCTAGTCTCACTTGCAGACAACCCCCTTACCTGAAACAAATTCTTTCCAGTAACCATGCTACACAGCTAAATCATAAGCATCCAGGAACCCTGCCCTGCAATCAACTCCGGTGTCAACTCTGCCCTCATATCTATAGAAACAAATTCATCACTGGAGCCAACCACATAAGTCACCAGATCAGAGGCTCATTTAACTGCACATCCAGTAATGTGATCTATGCTAGCAATGCCCCACTGCAATATATATTGGACAAACTGGACAGTCTCTACGGTAAATAATCAATGGACACAAATCAGGTATCCGTTAAGGGAACATACAGAAACCTGTTGGTGAACACTTTAATCTACCTGGTCACTCATTAAGAGATCTTCAAGTTAAAGTTTTGTTACAGGCCAATTCCACAGGCCAAATACACAGGGAAGGGTTGGAACTACAGTTCATTCACAAATTTAATTCTCATGCCAGTGGTTTGAATCAAGATACCAGATGGCTGGGACATTATCCACCAATCAAACAATGAAGGTGCCAATGGTTCTTTGTCTATGTAGATTCTGGTGTTAGTACTCTTCCTCTCTAAATGCCAACTAATGGTGCTTATCTGCTTCTTTTAACTATCCAGTCTTTAGGTGCTTATAGACTATCAGTTTTGCCTGTTACTTACTAGCCTGGCTTTCCCTTTGATATTTATATACCCACTGCCTCTTTTAGTTTTCCCCCCTTCCTCCCATTTTTTTCCTCCCCCATCCCTATTTTATTTTGGTTCTGGACATCCAACACTCCGGTCATCTGAAGAAATGGGCTGTGCCCACGAAAGCTCATGATACTATTGACAAGTTTTGTTAGTCTTTCAAGTGTTACCAGACTTTTTGTTGTTTTTTAAGTTTGGTCTGAAAATGTAATTGTAAACAGAATAATCAGTGAGTAAGGGGGTTACTAGTGGAGGTCCTGCAGGGGACAGTTCTTGGGCCTACGTGGCTATTTAACATTTTTATTAATGACCCAGAAGAAAACATAAAATCATTGCTGAAAGAGTTGGCAGGTACACCGAGCGAGCTGCATCTCTTGGTAACCTAGGTGAAAGCAAACAATATGTGCTTTAATATGACCAAAGATAAATCAAAATGTTGTGAACAGGAAGGGGATCTCTTTTCTGGGAAGAAGTGATTCTGAAAAAGACTTGGGTCACACTGGGTTATCATCTGATCATGAGCTCCTAGTGTGATGCTGTAGCTAAGTCCTGATGTGATCCTTCTCTGCATAACCAGGAGAATATCAAATAGAAGTAAATCATTTCTGTTACCTCTGTATTTGGTAACTGTATTTTAGCTACCACTACTTGAATATTGTGTCCAGTTCTGCTGTCCTTAATTCAAGAAGGATGCTGTTAGACTGGTGAGGGCTCAGAAAAGAGCCACGAAAATGATTAAAGGATTAGAAAATGTGCCTTATTGTGATGGGCTCAAGGAGCTCAGTGTATGTAGCTTAAAAAAAAACAAAGTGACTTGGTCACAGGCTAGAAGTATCTTACATGGGGAATAAAAGTTTGATATTGGGCACTTCAGTCTAGCAGACAAAACTATAACAAGAACAATGGCTGTGGAAGTTGAAGCTAGATAAATTCAGACTGGAAATAAGAGAGATTATTACAATCCTTTTTCATCTAGAAAGGAAACCCCATGTCCCTAGAGAAGCCTCTCCTTGTTCAGAATATAGGTAGGTCACTGGAAAATTATCAGTCCAATATATCACACTCTAGATTGGCTCTCCATTGAATGGAGGTTCCAGTTCAAGGCCACTGTTCAGATGGAATTGGTCCTGGCTGCCTGAGAAACCATCACTCATTCTGTTATTAAAACTTCCCGTGACAGCTCCATTCCACTACAATCTTATTTTCAACCAGTGGTGGGTAGGTTGTTGCCTTCAAAAAGAGACTCTTACAGGAGGTAGCCCAAGAATGTGCAAATTGCTGCCAGAAAAAATAAGAGTGACTGCTAATGTTACATTCAGAGTCAAATGTAAAATCTAGCTCCTCTCCCAAGCTCTCTCACAATAGTGCTCTCATTCTCACAGACTACTCTATTTAAATAACAATGCTTTAAAACTCATTTGATATTTTATGCATGACAATAAATTAGCTTACGTAAAACGTGGATACATTTTTACCAAATATGTCATAACCCATTTAAACTTTAATACATTAAGCGTTTAAATAAACAAATCATGTGGGCCAAGATTTTCAAAAGCGGGAACCTCGTGTAAATCCATATTTAGGTGCCTAAAGGTGATAGGACTTTAAAAAAGTATTAACTACTCAACGGCTCCCATTGAAATAAATACACACTAGGGCACTCAGCACTTTTCAGATCCTACTATCTAAATATTTCGGTTTTTCTATAACACTTGTGACAACAGTAAGAAATTGCTGGAACAGTGTATTTATTAGTTGAAGAAGAATTTTTAAAAATTTAAAAGTAAATGCTCCCTTAGGAAAAACAATGGTTAATTTGAAATTTATCTTGATAAGTAAATGTATAGAATTAGTATTTCATGAAGGCAAAAGAAAAGTATACACCAATTCTTTTAATGCAAGAAAAGCATTTTCTATAGACTAAATACTACAGTTTTTTTTCTGTCTCATATACTAAAGGAAACTGATTTCCTGGTGAATGAGTAATTGCCCATCATAAATGAGTGACAGAAGTAACTATCAAATCCAAATTTGTCCTTTTTTAAACTGGATGATTTTGACTAGTAGTGATACAAACTTTAAATGGCATTGCCCAAGGCAGATAATATACTGTATAATTTATTTTGATTTTGAAAAGATAACAAGGTAAGTTATACTATTGGTTTCAGTAATGTTATCAGTTTGAGAAACTAGAACATAAGAAACAGAAATCCAAGTTATTAAAACAATATATTAATATAGTATATCTTCAGGTCAAAGATATATAATGATCTACTGGAACTTTATGGAAACCATGGAAGACTTTTTATATTTACTTTTAATTTATATTTTTATATTCCTAAAATGTAATATTTGTATTAGATTTACAAATGTTGTGGATTTTAGTTCAGTATCTAATTTCATCATTTATCTGTTTCTAATGCATAATTCAGATTGGTGAATTCATGAGCACTGTGGCATAGACTGAAAGCTGGCTGAAGCGTTTTAAACAAAGAGTTATGATAATCAGCAAAGGCTAAAAACACACAGGTTAGCTGTGCAACAGCTAAAGAGGGAAAGGCTACATTAAGAATAAATTTGAGAAGGATGTTTATAAATTGGATGGTGTTCAGAGGTGCATGAATAAAGGATTAAAAAACATACCTTACATCAGAGGTGGGCAAATAATGGCCCATAGACTGGATCTGGTCTGCCAGGATTAGCTTTTGGCAGGCCCACACACCATTGTATTTATCTGTGCCTCTGCAGGTCCAGGGGGATCGCAGCTCCTGTTGGCTGCGAATAGCTGTTCCTGGCCAGCGGGAGCTGTGATCACCTGTACTTGTGAAAGTACAGGTAAATATAGCAGTAGAGGCCCTTCGGGGGCTAATACTGGTGAACCGTCGCTGTTTTATTACCCTCCCCTGCCTTACGGTGACAGATTCATGGAAATCAATCTATTTAGTGTTGCTAAAAGAAGGCGAAGGGATGACTTGATTACTGTTGGGCAGAGCTCCAATTTTGCCTCGGGGTCCTGTGCTTCTAGGCAGTTGGCACTTGCCTCAGAGGCTCGCTGCGACCCTCAAGGTAGCTGCTTCTCTCTTTACTGGATAAAGGAGTCATAGACTGTTCAGCCAATTTCATCATAGGCCAGTCAAACGGTTTTGGGGTGAGCCCATCTTTTGTCTTAACCTCCCCCTTCAGGGATAGTCTGTAATGGTGCAGGGAGTGTTGTGGGGAATATGGACCCGCCTCTCTGCTCTGGATTCTGGCTCAGGGACCCTATTGGCAGCAGCAGCAGGTAGTGTTTCCTCCACCATCATAGCTGCAGCCTCTCCCTGAGCCCCTTCCCCATCCAGTACCTTTCGCCTGGTACTAGACCACATCTTTCTGGTCTTCCCCAGTGCAGTTCTTCACTCCCAGTCCTTGGCCTCCCAGAAGTGAAGCTTAATTGTCTGCAGATGTTCTGATTAGCTTGTCTCTCTCTTGCTTCTGGCAGGCTTTTAATTGGCTCTGGGATTTACCTTCTTGCTTTGCAGCAGCCCTCCTTGCCCTGGTCACTTAGAGCACGTCTAAGAAGCAGGGCTAAACTCAAAATAAGCTATGCAACTTGAGCTATGCTAATTGTGTAGCTTAAGTTGAAAAAGCTTATTTCGGCTTTGGGCGCTGTCTACACAGCAGTTATTTTGAAACAGAGCACTCTTCCTCCAACTTCCCTTCTCATACAATGAGATTTACAGAAGTTGGAGTAAGAAGTCCGTGTTTTGAATTTATTTCAAAATAATAGGCTTGCTGTGTAGATGTGCACTATAATGCAGCTGTGTATACATAGCCTTAGGGAACAGAAAACTATTTGTCCCGTGGCCAGTATATGTCTCTTCTATCAAACTACCATAGCCCATTGGTCTAGGTCTGTCACACTGTCTATAAGTAACTATATGGGAAAGAAATATTTAATAACGGGATCTTTCATCCAGCATAAAAAGGTACAATTCTGTCCAATGGCTGAAAGAAGCAGATAGACAAATGTTTAACAATGAGGGTAATTAACCATTGGGACAGTTTACTAGAGGTCATGGGCTAGGGGATTCTCTATCACCGGCAATTTTAAAATCAAGATGTTTTTCTAGGAATTATTTTGGAATAGTTCACTGGCCTATTTTGTGGAGAAGGCCAAAGTAGATGATATGTTGGTCTCTTCTGGCCTCGCCATCTGTGAATCTAATGTAACCCAGCCCTGAAACATGGTGTAAGCCTTTCCCCTGTTAACTTCTGGTAGAAGAAGCTCCTCCCCTCTCATCTCAGGAGTATGAATCCAGAGTTGTGCATCTTTGTACCTGGCACCTCCATATAAAGGCCTCATTCTTCTGCCTGAAACATCAGGGATTCAGTCCCTTGGGAAAATGTTCACTACCAAATAATATATTAGGAATGCAGTCCAAAAAACAAGGAATACAATAATTATTATAATCCCCAAAGTAATAGTACAACATGGGAAACTATATTAGGCACATTAGGTTCAGGAAACAAAGGACAAGGAATTAGGAAAGAGAATAGGAGTAACTAGATTAATAAAATAGCAACGATAACTTAACTATCTTCCTCCCAACATTTACAACAGGGCCAAGCCACCCAACTTCCTGTCAGCACTTGCCTAGGCAGCTAGTGAATTGAGACTCAGTTCTTGACTGGGTGGTGCCACACTGTAAACATTGGTTGTCTTAAAAGTTCCAAGCATAAGAAACAGACACTGGATTTTTTACAAAGTCTTAATCCCCTAAAAGGCTAGTCATGTCCTGAGCAGGGAAACTGACAGCCCTGTGGGCCCCTAGGCAAGGTGGAGGGAGGCCAGTACAGTGCTCTCAGAAGGGGCGGAGCCTTGGGTGAAAGAGGCAGGTGCAGCCAGCCCTCCGAGCCACACTGAGTACGTGGTGTAGCACTCCAGCAGTGATTTAAAGGATCTGGTTGAAACAGGGATGCCTGGGAGCCCTGGGACCTTTGAATCGCTGGACTCCACGGCATCTACCCATTTTGCACCCCCCTGTCAGCAGGCCTGGTCCTGAGGCTCCCTTGTTGGGAGTCCAGTGGAAAATTAGACTGGTTCTTTGTAATCTGACCTGGAATTGCTCCTTCAGCCTTCTGGGTTGCTGTCGTCAGTTGGGCAGACACCATTCAATGGTGGCATGACCACTGACAGAGAACAAAGTTTTCTCGTGGGGTAGGAATGGAAAGTTTAATGGGGATCTCTCTGCTTTGATGCTAATCTCTGCTATTCCTACAACAGCCCAAAACAAAAGTAAAACAAAATCCTTTTATCTGAGTTCTAGCTTGTGTTTGGTTCTGTAGTGGCTATTTCTGTCTCTGCCCTGGACTCTAGGCAATTTGGGAAACTTAGTTCTAAGACTTTGTAGCTGTTTTTGATGTAGTTCAAGGATGTCTCTCCTGGAGACTTAGAGCAGTATGTCAAGAGCAACCAACTCCATAGGGTACTACCCTATGAACGAGCCTATACATATCTGAAGAGCATCAACTTCCACTTGAAAAAGGGAAGGATTTAGCATGATCTGACTGATTTCTGCCAATCAATATAATCTCCCAACAGATGTGGGAGAAGCTTCTTTGCCTGGCACATTCATAATTAGACTGAACAAAGCACTTTTGTGAGTACAAGGAAACCCCTGCTGCACCAACATGGAGATGGACAATGAGATTTTCATTTCTAGATTCTGTTCTTCTTCAAGTGATTGCTCATGTCCATTCCATGGTAAGTGTGCACGCTGTGTGCACAGATTGTCGGAAGATTTTTCCCTCAGCGGTACCCATTGGGCTGGCAGGGGAGCCATGTGGAATGGCACCTGCATATGTACGCATATATACCCCTGCCAGCCCACCACCCCCTCAGTTCTTTCTCACCACCCATGACGGTCGTTGGAATGTTTCTCGCTTGCTCTGCAAATGCACCTTAGCGGTTCTCGTTTTAAATAGTGATAGTTGCAGTTCTAGTTTTTTTAGTGTTAGTTGTTGTTTTAGTAGTAAGTTAGTGTTCGCAGTGGAAATAGTTAGGGGTTTGCTTTTGTGTCCCCATGCTCCTCGTGCGGGGCATGTCCGGGCCTCAAAGCGTTAAGCCCTGAGCAAAGTGCTTCAAGTTGATGCCCTGTGGGGACTCATATTAGGGTTTTTGAAATGTAAGTAATTACAAGCTTTCTAAAAATGTAGCAGTTAAGCCTTAACTCTTTTGGGAAAAAATATTGGTATTCTTGTAAATGTGGTGGTGGTGGTGGTGGTGAGATTTCGCTTTTCCAGTTAACGTTAAAGCCACATCAAACATTAGTTAAGTTTTTTAACATGAGATAAAAATATTATCCTCTAGTCAGCTTTTATTTTAGCTGTTTTTGAAGTGTTGGAACCATAGTGTTCTTATCAGGGAGAGACTGACTTGGCAGTGCAAAGATTGAAAACACACAGTATTTCTGTGTTGGCATATTGTAATGTGAACATATTCAAATAAATTCCTTTCTAATATTAGATGTGGCACATCTTTATGCTGGGTCTGCTGTTCAACATTTTCAGAAGCAATCTATACCATGTTTAAGAATCAAAAATTCAGTTGACAAAGATTTATCCAGTAGCTCAAAATAATGTATTATACTTTGCTTTTCCCAGTGGAAATTTGCTAGATTAAATTTTGATTTAAAGCAACAGGCTCTAAATTAAAATAATATATTCTAAATGAGAGTAAATTAAAAATAAACTTTTTGTCCTCCTTTCACCATAAACCAGTTTAAATAATTATTTGATATATACTGATACTCTGCATATGACATCATGGCATTGTGATGGGAAATTTTGCAGATTCCAGCGTGCCAATAGACATGTTTACTAGAAGGCAGAATAGGGCAGAAAAACTTACACAATTGTAGCCTGGACAATAGAACTAGGAATGTTCAGCAAATTCTGAGGTTGTAATGAGATAACTTTATATTTTTCAGACAAATCTGTTTCAGATAATTTTGTGCAGTTGCATGGAAGTACAATTAATTTTGTGGTACCGTTTTCTTTCATAATACATGCTTCTATAAGGGAACAGATACATTTTTATGATTCTCATCTTTCATATTGTCTATTGAATTTATTAGGACCTAGAAAGCTAAAAACTATAATTTGAGGCTAACTTAGAAACATTGACCTTTGCATTCTGGTTCATTTGAGATAAATTTGATCTAGTGTATATTCATCTAATAAAAATGAAATGGTTGTGATATCCTTTGTTCCAGTATTTCCTGTATAGCACAGTTTACCCCAAAGGGCAAATAAATTAAAAATAAAAATGCTACTGAATGTACATTTTTTGTTAAATTTTGTAAATGTTGAATTAAATGCCGTGATTATACAGTTACATCAAGATTGTGTCATCGTTTACGTCAAACCATTCTTAAATTACTTTGCATACACAGGAGACACTTCCAAATTCTATAAAGGTCACTACTGTTCATCATTTCAGGAAAACAATAAGATATGCTAGTAATGGCTCAGCTGAAAGGAATAACCAAGATTAAGAGCTTATTAATGCGTAATGAGTATAGTCATCAGATAACAGAGAGCACATTGAAGTGAAGCTTGTGCTGCGCAATTAAAACGAAAGACTTGGCTAGGAGAATGTTTGTTTTTAAAGCTATTTTTCTGTTTTAATTAATGTTATCAAGAAGTGAGACTGCATACGCTGTTCTCCTAAACCTGTTGTGGGACATTGTTTATTTTTAGTGTTTGCTTATAGCCAAAATTTCAACATTCGTGGCAACTTTTTGTACCTCAATTTTTGTTTTCTTTGAGACATGTTGCATCTGATCTGAAGTGCTTTGCATTTGCAGCTCCCACTGTCTTCAGTTTGAATTACTGGTGTTCCATACTTCTGAGACTTAGGCTATCTCAAGTTTGGCACTCCAAATCAGTATCCACTTACGAAAATTTTGGTCTTAATAGACTAGGACATCAATATGTTTGAGAAATTTGCATCTCTCTGTTTGTCTGTCCATTAGTCTCTTTGTTCAAGAAGTCCTCCTAAAGAGTAAGAGCTAGGGCTACCAAATTTGGTATGTGGCTTTGTTTTTTTCCCTAACGTAAAGCAAGGTCAAGGTTTGGTTGTGCCAGGAAAATAGGAAGTGCTGGGAATGGGACTGTTTTCCATAACATGGAAAGGGATGGGGCACAGAGAGGAGGGACATGATACTGAGAGTGGCCACTGGGGGCAGTGTACACAGGGAGAGCTACTGCATAGTGACCACTGGCGATAGCATAACAACTAAGAGAGTGCCCAGCTGGGGCTCGCCATCTTGCTTGCCACCAGACTGGTAAGTAGCCTCCCTGCCCCAAATTCTTCCTTCCTGGCCCTTGGCCCCAGTGCTGGGTAGGAGACAGAGGACTCCTGCCAGCCAGGGTTGTTGGGGGGCTGAGAATAGGCCTCTGCCAGCTGGAGTATCTGGGGGGAGACAGAGGGCCCCTGTCGACTCAGAGGAGACAGAAGGCTCCACCGGCTGGGGGGAGACAGAAGCCATTGCCCTCACCAGCTGGCTGCGGGGAGAAAGTCCCATCCTCAGCCACTCCTAATCCTCACTCTCTCATACCCTCACATCCCCAGCCTCCTGCCCTGAGCCCCTCCTTAATCCTCCCCATAGCCCCAGCCTCCTGCCCTGCCCCAAACATTTCCAAGGCCCTGACCTGGCTTGTGCACCCCCACACCACCAGCTCTCTGCCCTGAAGGACCCAGGCAATCCTGGGTAAGTCTTCTAGTCAGCTATATTTGTAATTTTACCTGTGCATTATCCGATAAAATTCATCTTGGCAATACTTCATCAAAAGCAAAGAGATCTAATAAAGATATAAAAAAGCATTAGTTGATCTATTTATAATTAGTAGGAATCTACCAAACATTCCATTGTGATGGGTTGGGTCACTTGATGGGTTGATCATACCAGTGAATCTATCTGTCTGTCTACTGGGGTGCCCCACCATCCTGTCCTGCTGAGTTAGAAGCTCTGGGCTCCCCCAGTAAAGGTAAAAGCCCCCCAACAGAGTAACACAGGCACTAAGAATAGTTCAGCTCTGGGAGGGCTTAGTTACAGGGACCTGACAGTAGTCAGGTACACAGCCCCAATGGGACCAAAACCCCAAATAAATCCATCTTATTCTGTATACAAGTTTTGCACAGAGAAAGCTCATAAAGTTTACTCCTTTTATCAATGAAAGAGAGATAAGTACAGGTAACAATTATTTACACTGGGTTTGATAATAAACAAAAGTGATTTTATGAAGTATAAAAAAGTAGGTTTTAAGTGGTTCTGAGTAATGACAGACAGATCAAAGGTAAGTTATCAAGCAAAAATAAAACAAAACATGCCAGCTAAGCCTAATGCAGTAAGAGAGATTGTTACAAATCATAATTTATCATCCTTGTTCTTATTTCAGGTAAAATTTATTTTCAGGCCAGAGCTGATGATTTTTGACTAGCAGCTTCTCTGCTCATTAGAGTTCTTTTCTTTCCAGGTCCTTTTATGTATCCTCTTATGGTGGGAGCATTCTGTGGAGCCAGCTGAAGACAATCATTGTTTGCTTCCCATTCCTTAAATAGAATTTCCCCAGGGTGGGAAGTTTTTGTTCCATTCCCCCACCCTAGTGGAAATAATATTCAAAATGGATTTTGGTACCAGGTGGCTTGGTCACGTGTCTTTGTAGGACCAACCATAGTTTAGGTTTACAGGAAAAACAAGACTATTTACACCATTGTCTTCAGCACTGAGCTTTTAAGTTCCTTAAGTACCATTAATGGCTTTCACTAGAAGACCTAGATTAATAAACAGGTTGATACTTCATATTTCTAACTTCACATACAAGAATGATACATTTACAGAAATATGTAATATACATATTCAATGAATTACAAGCTATTGAATGATAGGTCACATGCCCCTATTTGCATAAAGCATATTTGAGTTATGCATACTCATATTCAAAAACACATTTCCATAAAAATATGGAAGTGCAGCATCACATCCATAACAACCTTTCCTGCACAAAGATTATTGTAAGATGCTTTATAGTATGAAACAGACTTGTTGCAAAATTGCTAACATTTATTAATGCATTGGCAGGACTCACAGCAACAAGATTTATTTTTAGATTCAATTATCTTTGATTGCTTATTTTGTAGCATTTTTATTCCTGAAGTCTCTTTAGGGGCACTGGAAAACAACAAATTGTTGTTAATCCTCTGACCCTCTGTACATATACAGAATAAGTGATCACTAATCTAATTAATCTAATCTAATTAAATATACAGAGAAAAAAAGTTGCTTGGTCAGCCCATACCACTAATTACCGCTGTATGTGAACCTACAGATCCTTACTCAGGCATAGTGTCTTTGACTTCACTTGTTGTTTTGGCTGATTAAAGACGGAAGGATTTGACTTACTAGTATTTAAACATACACAATCACCTCCTTGCATCTGAGTTTGTAACTGTATTTTGTGTGTGCACATTGGGCCCCTGTTTGTCGCTGTACACTCACAGTGTTTTGAAGGGATTTATTCAGTGTGGTAGGTACACAGTATTTTTACAGGGTAAGAGAACTTCACAAAGTTACAGATGTTGGATATGGAGGAAACCTATTACCTCATCTAGTCCACTATCCTGCCAATGCAAGATTATTTCATGCAGTGTAATTGTGAGTGCTGTGTCTATCTGGTTTTAAATGTTGTAACTGGTGATGCTTGTATCACTTGAAAGATTATAGCAGTCTAGTAGAAATTGTTACTGTTGAGAAGCTTTTCCTAATATTTAGTCCAGGTTTTTTCTCCTTAACTTCATCTCATTATTCTTAATTATGCAGTCTTCCCTCCAGTACTTTCCTATGGAGGGGGAGATACAGGGAGTGGCATTTTGCTTCCTGCTCTCCAACTCCCTCTCCCTCCCCCCATTTGCTGCTTGGCTTGTACTGAGCATGCTCTCACAGACTGAGCATGCTCAGTAATACTACTGAAGCCTTCTGCCCCAATTCCACTCCCCATCCTGCCCATTATCATCAGGCACAGTCACCACTTCCTTCCCTGTTGTTTATACCTTAAAATAATTGTTGACAGTTATATCTGTGTTAGTCATCCTTGAATCATGTTATAGCTAGCTCATTATTTTAATCTTTCTTGATAAATTAATCCCTATGGACCTGTAATCATTGCTGTTAACTTCCTTTGAAATCACTCCTGTTTATGTACAATATATAACTCTCAGTGTATCAGGACTTAGTTTGTCTTTCTAGATCTGGAATATCTATAGTGCACTCATTTTTATTGATTGGGGAATTTCTAACACTGTAAACACATGGTCTCAAAAAATCTAATTTTGGATGAATATCCTACTGTTCTTTCATCTTTGTGCCTAATGCTTTTTCCTGTAGACAGTTCATTTACTTAGCGCTTTAATCTGATGCAGCATCTGTTTTTCATTCTTGCTTTTACCAATTATATAGCTTAGTTGAAATTGCTCAAGAGACTTGGCCATATGTTTAGATCTCAGTATCACAGTTTTGCTCAGGCAAATCATTGACTTCATAGTCCTCATCTTGATTTTATTGCTTTTTTGATTATTGTATCTTCTAGAGCATTTTGGGGCATCTCAGATATTCTGTGTCTTGCTGGCTCACTTGTTCATTGCTTGTTTTGTTTTGTTTTTTCTTTAAACACATTTTCTTATTTTTTGAGATAATCCCTTTTTTGAACCGGTGGGGTTGAGTTGCAGTGATTGGACTGGAATGGTTGGACGTCCTGCTGCTATGCTAAAATTGACTTTATATGCCCAAGGAAGTAATCTCTAGATAATTGAGGTTGGATCTTTTGAGGTAGGCTAACAGTTTTCCTTGCTGAATATATTTATAACTTGTAAGGTAATTGCTGGTCACGTTATAGGTGGCATTGGGTATCTGGGTAGAGATTCTACTTGGACTTCCTTCTTGTCTTGATTTAGAGCAACAAAAGTTATTTGGTGCAGGAAACAATATAAGTAAGCAAAGAATGTGTTACCTAGCTTGACATTTTCTCATGTAAACCAATCAGCTTTTCTCCTTGTGGTCTAGGCTGCTGCCATGGTATAAGTCATGCTTGTGCTAGCCTTTTGCTGTGAAAAGAAACCATACCTAAGGAAATATGTGCTGGATTACTTCCATAATAGAAGACATCTTTGATATCGTGATCTCAGATTTGGTGTACATTACCTAGAATCTGAGTTTTAAATTTACTGCTAATCTTAGGACATGACCTCATATCACTGTGTGTTAACTAGCAATGAAAAAGATCATTCCTGTCATGCATCCGTAGTTTAGTCCAGAGTTTCTCAAAGTGAGGGTGGCTGTTGTAGTTTCTACCTTTCTAATCTGGTACATATTTTTGAGATAAAGGAATGGTAGCATTCACAGAATTCTCTGGTGACAATGGTATAGTGTTGCAAAGTATTGCATACCAGTATAGTTAACATCTGATTTGTGTTGGTTAGCTTTGGGTGGACACGAATGTTAGATGATATTATTTCTGTCCAGTGGTGGGATGAGAGTAACTCTTAAATAAGTTTTCCAATGTGAATGCTCATGTTAAAAATTCTAAAGTCAGTTTTCAGGAATATTTTTAACCATTTGCTTAAAGCTAGCTGTTTCTATGCTCATTCCTTTTACAGATCATTCCTGTCATCAACTTATTATATGGAGTATAGGTGGAAAGCAAATACAAAAATGGGGTGAATACACCCAAAGATAATGAATTATTTTTATTCAGAGCGTAAATTTGAGGGCTT
Source organism: Rafetus swinhoei (assembly GCA_019425775.1). NCBI lineage: Eukaryota > Metazoa > Chordata > Testudines > Trionychidae > Rafetus > Rafetus swinhoei. Next base: position 48,567,661 of record CM033430.1, on the reverse strand, counting down.
TTAAAAAAAATAATAATCTGAATTATTTTAATTTGTTTAGCAAGAAGTAATTTCCTAAATTTTCAACTATGTTCTAGTTTGTGGGGGTCTCACATTCCTATGTCTTGGAGACAGTCTTCTGAAATTGGCACAAACACACACATTATTTTAAAAATTAGTCTATGCACAATAGTCTCTGAAATAAAACTTGTATGTTTCAATTTTAAAATGTTTTCATTTACCTACCTGTAAAAGAGAAGTAAAACATGTTTGTTTTGATGTGAGTGACCTGTTGAGCAGCATAAAATGTGAATGAAGAAAACATACTTCTGCCCTAGCCTTTATACACAGATATATGTGTATTCCTAAATTCATTCAAATCCCCGTCTACATCGGTTGGAGTACACTCATATCAGATATACCTTTTAAAAGGCACATACACTTCTGCCTATACTCTTTTAGCTATTCCCTGAGTTTATATTGGGAATTCATAGACAGAGGGATTCTGACCTCTGAGAAAGATGATGATGATGATGATGAGGTGAGTTAGATGGGAAAGGACTCCATAAATGTTTCCCATTAAACATGGCAGGGCATATGGTATCCTCCTCTGTTATTTGCAGAGGGAGCAATGTGGGGTGGACAGACTTCAAAATGTAAAGGTGTGTGACTGAGGCCAGGTCTATACTGGCGGAGAAAAACGATGCAAGATATGTGACTCCAGCTACATGAATTGTGTAGCTGGAGTTGACGTACCTTGCATTGATTTTCTAGGGCGTCCTCACAGCGGGAGGTCGACTTCCTCCTGTCAACTTCTCTTACTCCTCGCTGTTGCAGTTGATGGGTGCTCTCAACATTTGATTTAGTGGGTCTTTACTAGACCTGCTACAGTGAACCCCAGAAGATCAGTCGCTGGAACCTCGATCCTCTGGTAAGCGGAGACATGGATTGAGCAACATATTGGTGGCATGCTTGTTCTACATCCATGACGAATGTCTCGCTACGTTGTTCATGGTTTTATGGGTTAAAGTAAGGGGAGCAGCTGCTGTCCAAGTCATGCTCTTCTGTGTAACTGACATCTTCAACAGAAACAGAAATCTGGTTGGTGTCACACTTGTGAGATGATTGTCTTTATTTGAAGGCAACATGATTTACTGCTTTTGTGGCCAATCAGATCCATCCTTTTTTAGAAGAGACTTAGGCTGTTGTTAATGTAATTTTTTTTCTGAGTTTTTGCCTGCTGGTGGGATTTGGCCAAGGAATCAAAGTAATTGCACATATACACTGAAATCAAAATTAACATCAAATGGCAATGGCACCTTCCAGACTTACACTTTAAATGAAGTGAGAGAGAGTGCAATTTTCATCATAATGCATTGGATAGTTTACCCTAATACTTTTCTCACTGTAGCTCTCACTTGCTAGGTGAGGGCTCTAATTATGAGGCTGTTTACTATTCAGGGTGGGTCCTGCTGTCTCTCTAGTTGGAGCTGTTTCACTTTGTATAAAAAAGTTAAATATTCATTGAGTGACAGAGGAAAATTGTGATTGGTTCTATGGCCTGATTAAGGTACTCAGCTGGGATGTGGAATACCCAGATTCAAGTTCTTGCTCTGATCCATGATTAGAGTTCCTAGGGGCTAATAATAACTATGAATCAAGCACAATATTAACTTGAACCTGGGTCTTTGGTTATCAGTGGGGCTTTGCTCTCTTTCAGGTTTTGCTCAGAAATTCTATCCTGGGTCTGAGAAATCTTTTCCATCACACATTTCACTGAACTTGATATATTCCCCCCCAAAAGTATCGGTTTCAACAAGTCATCATTTTCTGTCTTCCCCTCCCCCCCCCCCAAAAAAAAAAAAAAAAAAAGCCTGGGTCACTAGCCATTAGAATTATTCTGAGCTAGGCCTTTTGGCTTGTTTTGAATCCAAATGTAATTTAGAAATAATTAATAAAATTTCGCAACATATTTATATGCTACTTTACATAAATTACTTTTCATAAATTATGCCATAAATGTGTTGATACAATTTGCATTAAGTGTTATTTAAATACTACCCACTATGCATGTTGGTCTTGGTTTATTAAATAAAAAGTTGAGGTTTCATGCAAAGTAAATGTAGTTGGTGGGTTGGCTTACTGCTGAAACTTCATCAGAAAACAAAACAAAAAAACCCCACAGTTAGCATGCCCCACAAACCTCCTCCAAAAATTAAGTGGCTATAAATTGCAGGGAATGCTGAAGGAAGCGTGGATATAATCTTTTGGACTTTCTGTTCTTGGTAGCTGGTATGCCTTTATCAATTTAAAAAATCTTTGTGTCTCGGTCCGTCTACTGATTGAAGATATTTCTCCTGACAATCAGGAAAAGTTGCTTATAAAATATTTGACCTTCGCATCTTACTGGTATGCTAAGTATCCTCTATACTCATTGGGCCTTGAAGGCTTCATCTGGTGTGCAATAGGATTGCGTTTATCAATCAGCTGAGGAATAGCTTCTCTCTTCCTATTATGTAGAATGTTGGCAGTATTGCCTGAATGCACAGAGCAGAACTGACCTTTAATTTCACTGTATGCTGGTTGGATTCTATTCTGATGAAGTGGACGTACGGGGTGCCTGATCAGAGAAATACAATCATTTGAAGGAGAAATACAATCATTGCATATATATGACAAATAAGAATCATTGTCACAGAGGGAGAGTCTGTAAGCAAAGATTCATGAGGGATTTATTATTAAATTAAATTCTTGGCAATTTGTTTTTAAACTACATTGCTACTGAACGGGCAATCATAATACTTTGTGTTCATTCTGGAGCATGCTTACATGAGAAAATGATTCATAACACAAATTGTAATTTATAATCAGTAGTTATTAATTTTCTTTTCAAGGAAAATTCAATACATTAAATGTAAAATACTTTAACGGAGTTCATGGATATGATCTCCTTTCAGTTCTGTATATTGACATTAACATTTGACGATTGCTTTTATTGAAAAACACATTTTTGTTGAAAATCCTAGTTGCTTTAATATAGAACTATTGATATTAGTACAACAGAATAGGTAGATGATCTTGCCTACATTGCTGGAAGCATATTGTTTTGTGCACTGTAATCTATGAAAGTAGTTGTTTTCTTGCTCCGTGCAGTACATATCCCCTGTCTGTCTAGGAGAACGATATTTCTGCTAGTAATTCCTGTGTCAAGGAAGGTAAGTATAGCATTGGAGAGAACTGGGCAGGCAACTAGGGAGGCTAACAAATTGCCTATATTTTTCATAGAATCATTGTTTACCAGGCCAAAAGAGACAATTGTGATCATATTGACTTATTTCCTATATTACACATTAGGGAAGTTAGATAGCATGTAATTGAATAGTTGTGTACCCGCATGAAATTTTAGTGGTTACACAACTATTCGATAGTCCCCCGAAGTGGATCGGCAGCCAATGCACTCCCAACCCCACTCCCAGGAAGCTCCCTGCCATCTCACACTGCTGCCTCTGATAGTGAGTTTAAAAACCATCTCCCTGAGCAGATGGGCTCCCACCTCCCGTCCTGTGCTGCTGCTGTCCCTATGGACAGAGCCTGCTTGTGGCAGCAGCCCCTTGTCTGTGGATGGTCCGAGTTCCCCACAGACAGAAGCTGCTCTGTGGCATTCTCCCCTGCCCATCCCACGTTGCTTCCTCTGATAGAGACAGCAACGTGGGGTTGGGGAGCAGGTGGTAGTGCGGGGCTGGTGCTGGGGGAGCCACTTTTAAGACGTAAGGAGGGGAGTTGGGTCCACAGAGCCAGCACAAGTGGGGAGCCTGCTTAAAAGCCAACTCCTTGTGCATATTAGGTCCCACCTGCTCCCCTCACCCTCCATGCTGCTGCCTTTCTCTCAGAGGAAGCAGTGCAGGAGTGGGGAGGGATAGGCAGATCCAGTGCTTATGGGGAGCCAGTGCTTATGGGGAGCCAATTTTTAAGCCAGCTCCTCTTGGGCACTGGTTCCTGCCCTCCTCCCCTTCCCCCTTGCTGCCTCTGATGCAGAGGCAGCAAAAGGGAGTGGAGAGGTGTGTAGTTGACAGGATTAACCAATAAGCCATCTACATATTGACATCCCTATTACACATACTATAAAACTTTCCCAAAATAATTCTTAGAACAGATCTGTTAGAAAATGATCCAATCCTGATTTTAAAATTGCCAGTGATGGGGGAATCCACCCTGATTCTTGGTAAATTGTTTAAATGGTTAATTACCCCCATTGTTAAAAAATTCCATCTTATTTCTAGTCTGAATTTGTCAAGCTTCTACTTTTAGCCCTTGGATAGTGTTATATCAGTCCCAGTGTTCTGTCCTGTTCTATTTTATAAGAGCTACTGTTTTCCTTTTTGGTCTGTTTTTTTAGCTTTGGATTTTTCCTTGTTAGCATATCTTGTTTATGGGACCACAGGAAATTTGGTCACACCCGTGATAAGAGGACATCCAGTGAACTAAAATTATGCTAGACCACGGATGTTGCTAGACTAGAGAGGTTCAACCTGTAGAATGTCAGCAACATTGCCTGACTGCACAGAGCATGGTTTGGGTGCATCGAGAGCCCTCTTGGCATTCTGCTTCACAGTGCTATTAACACACCAAAAATTTTACAAATGAGACATACAAACCAGGTTTTATGATTTACACAGCCCTGAGGCTGTTTTGACTTAGGTTCTTCAGTTTTGTGCCAACAAAGAGACATACTAATAGTCAAAAAAAAACCAACAACACACATCATCCTTTAACCTTTCCTATATAAAATATTCATTTCTTTAACATTATTTGATGAGTTCCATCATTAAGATGAGTTCCAATGTGGCAATATGCATATTAAAATCAACTCAAAGATGGTATATCTATCTATCTATCTATCAGCTGAATATAAAACTTGCTTAGCTACATAAAAACAAAAAATAAGAAACAGAGACATGTTACCAGAGGCGTGTCTGGTAATTTCCACCATGGGTAGTAAATACGTCTTTTCCCCACAATTCCTGTTCCTCACTCTCTCTTCCCTCATAACTTAAAGTGTAGTGAATCATATGGCTGTAGGACACACAAAGGCATGTTCCTTGTCAAAAGAAGTTGGCTGGTATATAACACTGTAACAATGGGAGAATGTTTCATCCTTATTATTCCTGTTCTCCCTGTCCTCCTTCCTAAGAATGTCTAAGCTATTGATCCCACTACTATTCTTGCAGTGACCTATGTTCAGTGCTTCCATTGCAGCAGGTTCTTGTTTGTTTCAATTAAACTAAATCTCTCCGTGTAAGGGCAAGAGTTCTTGCAATCACAGTTGCATCTAGTTCACTAAACGCAAGCTAAGTGGAGACATTACTTTTTGGACAGATTGTTGTACAGTTACATATATAATAGTACAGGCCATAAATCCCACCTTAGTTGCCAGTTCAGTAGCACTCTGGTTAGCTTGTGCAGGCCTCAGGTGAGGTGCTGCTCCACCTCCACCGGTTAACCAGTCACATCCCTAATCATGAATATGTATGCATGAGATTGGACACACAACTGAGCAACATAGTCTCTTCCATATTATTATAGTATTACACAATTATCTGGTCTTGAACTTGTGTAAGAATAATGAACTACAGTAGAAAGCAAAAGTATATATTTGGATCTTAACATGAGTTTGCAAAAGGAAAAGAAATTGGTAAATGAGTGTTTAATTCCTTACATTACATATAGGTTGTTGATATAATAAGCCTTAATTCTGGACTAAATACATTTTAATGCTGCCCCGTCTAGTGTTCTTGTAAAGAGGTTTGTTTGCATACTATGTCTCACATAAAGTGGACAGGCAAAGTGCATTGCAGAACCCTGATGCTAACTGTTTAATGAGATTATACTGTTATATATTGGACAGGTCTAAGTTGACAAAATAAACAACATTCTATTTTCCCACAGAATTTTTTCACCTAGTGTATGTGCTTTGCTATTCCTATCTCCTCCAGTGGATAATTCCAGTTAGTTGCATCTCTCTCTGAAGCTTATTACAATTCACCTCTGACCACTGAGATAAAATATTGTTTTGATTACAATATTGTTTTGATTACGGTGAACATACAGTCAGAGAGTTTATTGAAATGCATTCATATTGTTTGCTTTCCACACACACAAAAAAATAAAGCCCCTCATACCTTTTGATAGTGGTTTCATGAATTTATGTGAAATATGGTAAAACCCTGGCTCCTTTGAAGTCAATGGCAAAATGGCATTGACGTCAGTGGAGCCAGGATATCACCCAAAGTACATATTTTCATTACTATAATTCTTTCATTGAGTTTCTTTTTCTTTTTGAATTAATGAAATTGACTAAAGGGTGACTCTGTAAGGCACATATTACAGAAGGTTAATTATACTGATATGGAAGAAACTTATTCCAAATGTTCTGGACGCTGTTATATATAATCTAGATTTTTAAATAATATAACATTGCAGATCCTAATAATCTTCTCATTTGTTTATACTGCACTGCGCCAACTCTACTGAAGACCTATATAAATGTGTTCCCTTAGGCATCAGATGCATTAATAGATTTCTTGTCTGTTTATTCTTCCTCTTGCACAGCATAATGTGCCAGTTCAACCCCTCTTTTTATCATTTTCAATTATATTTTACATATTTTATAATGAACACATTTGTTTCATTTACTCCGATATTAATGGCTGTTTTGTCATCTGATTCATTGTACGTTTGTTCTGTAAAAATAACATGATTGCTTAGTATCAGTGTTTTTCTAGTGAAAGGGTAGTATAATTATATCCATTACAATGGGGGTGGCAGTCACTGAAGGAAGTATTTTGTCCAATAAAATGATCTTATTTAGGTGTCACTATATATATTGTAAAAACAGCAATGCTTTGCTGGAACTGGGTGACCCTGGTATTGTGCTCTGCCATTACATTTGCTGACTTATCAACAGAGACTCCTACTTTGATACAAATGATAAGGTATGGAGGTTGGTAGGGTTCTACTGTCTTTCTATGTAATAGAATATGTATATTGCATAGTACAAACCAATCAAGAATTATAGAAAATGATTGAATACTCCTTTGTGGCATTGGCAATGAAAAATAATTCTAGGTATTAATATATATTTTTGAAGACTGAATTATGATTTGATCCTTTTCATGTGATTAAAATCACTGCTGGGAGCAACTTCTGAATGACTCTCATTGTTACTATGAAGCTTTCTTTCCTCATTAGGAGAAGTGTTCAGGTGACCAAAAGCTACTTGGAGGAAGGCTTTTCCATTTACTATTGGAAATACAACACAGGAGACTTAAGTTGATTTAAAACTATATTTTCTTTTCTTCTTAGAGTAGGGTTTTATATTATTGAACAGAAAAGAAAATTTGGAATCAGTTCATAGGCCTTACTATATATTAATCACAAAGAAGAAGTAAAAGGCACTAATCACTACCAAGAAGCCCTGCACAGGTGAAGAAAGGGTAATGGTAACAGAAGCCTGAGAGCTTAATAAGCCTACCTTGCTGCACCTGGAGGGTGTGGCAGGCTTGGTTTGTTATCAAACTAGTGGTGGAGCAGCTGACCCTTCTTCGTAAAGAAAGGAAGGAAGTGAGAGCTACTGTGGAGGTCCTGGAAAGGGATCCAGGAAAGAGATGCCCAGGAGAAAAAGGGTTGGTGTTCCCTTGCTCCAGGATGGGCTGAAGCTAGATGTTAATAATTAGAACAGTGTGAGACCCTGTTTGTATAGGACATGACACCTTGGATGGTGTGAAACTTTAAAATGGCTTGAATGGAGGGCTAAGTCATGAGAAGAAGCAAACCACTGCAGAGCCAAAGCCGCTGGCAGCAGGCGGTTCTAGATTAGGAGAGTCTCCTACGTCAGTCCATTGTGTGGAGTGCCAGAATTGCATTCATTCTTTTACTGGAGGATATTATGGGGAGGCCATGAGAAGTAGAAAGCAGGAAAGACTTCAGTTGCATTGAGACAGGGAAAGAAGAGCATGAGGCAGGACCGAAAGCTGTAAGAGAGGCTAGAAGGTTGCAGAGGACTCTGGCCAGAGCAAGAAATTGACTGAAGAGTGATCAGGTTAGATAAGATGTGGTTGCAAAAAATGGGTTTTGCTAAGCTTTCCCTGGTCTTTGCCTGCATGTGCCGAAGCAAATGCCAATACACAGACAGACAGACAGGCTATATCTATACTGCAGGGGTTTTTTGGAAAAAGATACACAAATTGCGAACCACAATTTGTGTATCTTTTCCCACTTTTTTTTTCGGAAGAGGCTTTTCCGACATTTGGCCCGTCTACACAGGGCCAAATGTCAGAAAAACCTCCTCTTGTGGACCATTCCTTATTCCTCATAAAATGAGGAATATGGGGATGCTGAAAGAACGTGTCTGCTTTTTCAGAAACTGTTCCGAAAAAGCGGAAGCGTTCTTTGGGCACGGCAGAGCTTTTCCGGAATACCACCAGTATCCTGGAAAAGCTCCACAATGTAGACATAGCCTCAAGCCATTTATATGTGATCCACTCCAGGAAAATTCCATGCTTAAATGGGAGAGTACGCTTTAAAAAACACTAAATGGCAAAGGCTGGTCAGGGGAAAAAGTGCCCACTAATAAAAAATTTTGTAGCTGCTTCTTCAGTATCACCTGACAGTTTTACACTTACTAAATAAAATGTCCAAATTTATTCTTACACAAATTTCAGCAGTAGAAGATTGTAACCTGTAATGAGACTGTTTAAGTAATCTCTAATGGCCTCAGTTCCATGTGGAGTTTTCCCATAGAGTGGCAACTTACTCTTAGTAAAGGTGGCAAAATATAGCCCTGAGATGTGTATTGTAAATGATAATATTGTAAATGTCTTGAGAAACATCTAAATGATGTGGCTAGAAAATCTTTCTCTCTTTAATGGAATGTTTCTTTGCTTATTTATTTTTGTTTTGTTTCAGAAGGAAGTGATAGATCTTGCTTTAAAAGCAATTAATTGTATGATTCTGAAAAGTATTTTCCAAATGTTACATATGTACTAAAAATGCTCATTTGCATATCACAGTATTTAAGAAGACAATGAGAATAAAACTGCTAAACAAAATCCTTTAGGGAAACAATCAAGGTATAAGAAATCTTGGAATCTTTATCCAATATTCAGATACCCCATGTGATGGATATTTAATACAGCTGATAATCAGAAGGCCAGAAATGCACAGGAACGAGAACTTGCATGAATAAATTCTGTTGTCCAATTTTTTTTGTTAATGCTGGAACCCATTATTTCAGTAGGGTTACATCAGCAGACGTTTTGGCTGTATAAATTAACAGCCTTGTTCAGAAGAACCTCAGTGTTAGGATTGGACTTGAAAACAGTTTTGAAATTTAACAACTAGATAATTACCCACAAGAGAGAGAGAAAGTCCCTCTGCATAGGAATGTGTCTCCTCCCTGCAATTCTAAGTGTCTGTCCCTGTTCCTTCTGTCTTTTACTCCTCTAGGATAGTTAAAGGGGATTGGGTGTGCACACTTTCCCGCTGTGGTTATCACGTTAAGAATTTTAGACACAGATATAGATTGGCCAATGGGGGAAGGGAGGCACAAAGGGAGCAACTGTCCTGGGGCCCAGCAATTGAAATGAACGGAGTCCTGGGCCCTTTAAATTACTACTAGAGCGCATGCTGCATGTTCCGTACAGCACTGAGGTCTGGGGGGAGGTGCAGCATGGTATGGGTGGCGCTGAGGGCTGGCTGTTGCCGGCTCTGCCCCCTTTGGGAGCTCACAGCCTGGCACCCCCGCACCCTCACCTTGCCGGAGAGACTGTTGGCTCTCCTGCACAGCTATACCATTTATAACCAAAATGGCTGCTGGAAAACCATTCCAGATTTCCAGTTTCAAATCATAATTTTTTTCCCTTCCACTTCTAGATTTTTCTGGATTTCAAGGAAGCACTAACAAGGTTTATAATCATTGGGAAATTGTGGCAACATTTTAAAAATAAGCTGAATTCAGTAAAAGTGCAGAAAAATGTAATTTGGTACATTATTCTGTTTGACTTGAGGACCTCACGTTCTTTTAGCTGCTACCGTTGCCTAAAATGCAAAAAGAAGTAGTACAGAAACAGTGGACGAAAAAAAGATAAGCAAATTAAAGCAATAGCAAGACATCTACTATTAACCTGACATGCCAAAGAATTAATAAGGATATCTTTTAGGCCAGTGTTTGAAATGTTTTCCACTGATCAAAAAAGAAAATCTAGCCTAACTTAGCCCTCTGCAATAATACGTGAAAAATAATTAGTTCTCAAGCATGTTAGTATTATATCAAATGTGATTAAGCAGATTGACTGATGTATATATTCAGCCATTGATCCAACAAATAAATGCAACATTTGATTTTCATGGTTGTCAGTTGCTCATTATTCTAAGAATAATGGTGAAGAAAAATAGTCTGATAATGGGAGGCGACTATCGTGTCAAGAAAATGTCTGAAATTCCACAATTTAATTAATGTCTTCTCCTGCAAAAGACATGAGGTAGGAGTGTTCAACTACAGAAAAATCTCTCATCTGAAAATAGATAACAGGGTAATAGTGTTTGGAATTGATAGCAAAGGAAGAGCAAGATTCTAGGAGATAATTAAATGTTAAGAGAAAAAGTTGGACGCTCAACAAAATCAGTGAAAGACTGACCATAAAAATTCTCAAATTAAGGGTGACCTATAGATAACACACCCAGGAACATTTTTGAAAGTTTAAAAAAACATAAAAAGAATACAAACATAAGCAGATACTTCATTTGAGAGTATTTTTTCAGTAAGTAGGATTACCATCTGAGTAAGGTCTGTCTAACCATGCTCTAAATCTTGTACCTAAATATCAAGTTAGGTAATGAATTGGTAAGATGACAAATTATTTCACAATTGTAATGGGGAAAAGAGCCAACACAATATGTTTGAATGATGCCTTTCACAGCATATCTTAAAGTGTTCTCCAAAAGTGTACCGAGAAGGACGAGTTCTCCATCCCTTGCAAGTTCCTTTGTGCATGAAGTGAGGACATCAATGAATGACTAAATAACTTGAGGACCTCTTTGATGTCTTTTCCAGTCCTATGAGTCTGTGATTCTATGAAAACAGTTATTAGAAACTAGAAAATGTACTGAGCTAGGATATCCTTCATAAATGCTGTGCAGCTTTTTTCATAGACATACGGGAAGGACCATAATCAAGAAACTTATGATTTGATGTAAGATAAGTTTGTTTTAAAAAGCATCTTAAAACAATGAATCAGCATGGGTATAATTCATTTATAATGATAATTATGCGTATAATTTTAAGAGATTCTAGTCAAATTATTTAGTACATGTATATTGGAGATAAAGAATACTGCCAAAAAAAAAAGTCTTCTCCATTAATAAACAGGAATAGGAAGTTAGTGAAGAGGGTGATGTAATTGAGATGATAAATAAGTTCCATGCCTCCTTAGTTACCAAAAAATTTCAAGGATGTACTCTGAGGACTGAAGATAAACTAGACTGTAGAGGCAAGGTGGGTCTCAAGTGTAAAAGTTTCTGAGCTGAATTGTGCCCTCAGTTATCCTGTTGTCTTCAGTGGGAACTGTGTGTTCATATCTAAGGCAGAATTGGTGCCTGACTTTTGTCACTATGCCTCAGGACCAGATGCATTGTATTCTAGAATTCTATAAGAAATAAGAAATCCTGTTGTTAAGATTCTTGTTTTGCTTTATGTACAGAGGCTGAGAATTACCAGGAGGCTCATAAATAGCAATTCTGGTTTCTGGGCCCAATCCCATAGACCTCAGCTACTCCAATTTTATATAAAAGCACCTTTTTACCGCTGTCCTCTAGACCCGGTCTTCTAGAGACCTAGAGACCTTACATGAGATAAAAGAGGCCAGAGTTTAGACTATTTATAGCTCTGTTTTATTAGGTAACAAATTTAAGGTATAGGTGAGGTTATACCATGCTTTCTATTTAATTTTGTCAATCTTACCAGCTTTAGAGTTTGAGTAGTTCCACCTTCCAAACAATTCAGACATTAAGCAAACTTTGGTTAGAACATTTTGGGAGGCACGGAAGGAGGGAATCAGCAACAAAGGCAGAGAGGTGTGTGCGTGTGAATCCTTTTTCAGCTATGTGTTCTCATCAATAAACACTGCTGTTCTCACTAATTAATCCTGGCTCTTTCAAATGTCTAAAATACCAATTAAGCATCTTCGTTATCAAATGTACCGTTCAAGAACTACAAATAAATACAAGAGACATGCTCACAGGCACACCAGTACAAATGTTACCTGTAAGCTGAGCACTTGGGTGACCACCCATGAGAGATATTCAGATGCCACCAAGCTGATTAGTCAGTAGCATGTGTTTCTATTGATGGTGCACATAACAAAATTGATTCTGCACACAAATGGAAAAAATTAGATGGAACTCTGACCAGGACATGATTCTCTTGTCATCCCAGGGTCACACAGGTATTTTGGCATAGATTTCAGTGGGGGATTGCCTCTAGTGTATGCTGGTGTACGTGAGAGGAGTCTAAAATTTTACCTAATACAGATTCAGTTCCTTTAACATGGAGACTACATCAGGAGTGAGTGGGAGAAGGAAGCTACAGCTATACCAGAGAATGGAACCATTCTCTTTTAGGAATAACACAGCATGTTTGCTCATAAAAATAAACTCCTATAGAGTAAAGGTTATAGCATGAAAATAAGTGTTCTGTAAATCACTTATTATGCTAAGAACATTTTTAGTGATTTTTATCTATATTCTTATGCCCTGCTTCCCCCCCCTTATCAAGTGAAATTGCAAGTTATATTTGTAATTGCCAAGCATCATTACATTTAAACAATCTAACAAGAATGGAAAATAAATGTTCTTTTGTGTTATACTTGGGAAATTTTGTTTTTTAGAGTGGCCAGTGCACTTTTAGGTTATTAAATATTATTGAATGGTGTAGAGCTACTTTACATTTTGGGTCTGCATTTCCCTTTTTGGCTCTGTATATTATATTAATAATCATTTCCACCTCTCTAGTGCCTTACATTTGAGGCGAAGTGCTTTACAAGCATTAGTTAGTTAAGCTTCCCAACTTTCCTGTGAGGTAGGAATTGTCCTCTTTTTTTTTACAGTGGGGGTGGGGAAATGATAATGGCTCAGCTGTTCAAAGTGATCTATTATATCAGTGGCGAGAGACACGATGCTTTATGCGGCATTGTTGTAACCATGACACTAATGACGTCATTCAGTGAAAATAGCACTTGGAACATTTGTGAGACAAAACTAAAGCAGCTCTTCTTCTCTGTGTGAGGATCCTTTGAAAAATACTGAGGGAAGGAAATACATACCATTAATTTACATATATGTTAACAATCCATTCTAAAATGCTTACTGTTTAAAAAATAATCGGGGTTTTAGATGGAAATGACAAACCAGTCCATAGCCTCCAGATGTAATTTTCATTTTTCCAAAAGAGTCTTTTTGTGTTAGAGAAATATTTTGCATTGCAGGCATACATAGACTTTTCAATTTGCTGACTTCTGCTTGTATATAATTCAAATGGGGGTAGGGATGTCAGGTGTGAGGGGGTGGGAAATATGCAGGTTTCTTTTCAGCATTTCTTGTGAGTGGTAAGTCTGCTGATTCAACAGCCTTTGGTTTTATTTGTTTCCAGCTTCAACTGAATAAAACTGATGAAAAACAGAATTGACCGTGTTGTAATATAGAGACATTTATGCAATAGAAATATCATTAAAAAGACTTTCACTGTCACCATAAAAGAGAGCGAGCGAGCTTGTAAATAAACAAAGAAACAGATGCAGTAGAAATAAAGAAGCTAAAGTAAGGAAAGGGGTGAAATAATGTCAGAAATGAGCAAGACAGATGAGAGAAAAGAAGAAAAAGAAGGGAGAACTGGAATGTGAGGGACAGATTGAAAAGTGACAAACAAGGAGGAACAGAAGTAAAGTCATAGGTTGGGCATATGCTGCAACGCTCTTTGACTGATTTGATCAGCATCTATGGTTCCCTCTTTATTTGCTGCTTGTTTGAACTTTTAATATTTAAGCCAAGATTTAATTAAGGCACTGTCCTGAGAAAGCAATGTTCTCTCTAATTTTTTCCATGCATGTGTGGAATAAAGTTTACTATATGCACCGAGACATGTACAGATGTGCACCACCAATAAAACACACGCTTGCAGCTGTGGGCACTCTTCCAATCACTTGGGCAGCACCTGAATCACTCCTAGGTGGCCGCCCAAGTGTTCAGCTTACAGGGAATACTGGATAGAGGCACACTATTGCAAAAAGAACTTCAGCAAGCATAGTGCTTCTGTGGCTTCTCCTGCCAGGATAGGGAAGCACACCTGTAGAAGAGTAAGTGGAGACCAAACCCTGTATTTCCTTTTATGGACAACTCCCTTTGTCCGTCAAGGCAGAAGAGGGGATGGAACCATGACCCTGCTTCCTTTATCTTGCCAATTTTGAGATGGCTTACACTGCCTCAAAAGAGGTACAGAATTTGCAGTTGTTGCTGGCAGCTGAGCCAAGGGCTTTCACACACAACACTTTTGCACCAGTATGAGATCCTATCATAACATGATCAGATTTGTTGTTTCTCTTTTGCTTTTAATGTGACTAGTGTCATTTCTGTTAAAAATTTGCCCTTGAATAGTATGAACAAAGGATTATAGGGGAATCCCAATTATATTTGTTATGCAAGCAAAATAAACTGATTTGTTCTGAAGTTTGTGATAGGAAGTTGCATGCAGCAAAGCATGAGAGAAGATTGAAAACGGTATGTTTATAAAGAGGGTTTTTGTATACATAAGCCTGACATTAGTTCTCTAAAGATTTGCAAAAGGCTGTAACTCTTTTGCACGGCACATTTTTTTCCCATGAAATGCAACATTCATTGATGGTTTAGAAAATGAATGAATAGAAAGATTAATGACCAGTTTGGACTTTTGACCTCCTGTTTGAAAAGAATGACTTATTTGAATTCATAGATAAATTTTAGTCCTAGAACTCTTTCCTGCATATAATAAACTAGCAGATGTACTCAACATTGCTTGGGTCTTTCACAGTAATAATTTTTTTAATTAAAAGGAAAATGTACATGCTTTATTTAAATGATTATATTATAGGGAAAAGGGATGGGGGGTGGGGGCTCAGGGCAGAGGGGGGTTAGGCCAGGGGGGAGGTGGGTGACCCAGGCCAAGGGGCTCAGGACAGTGGGATGGAAAGTTGGAGGAGGGGCTCACTGGGGCTACTGTGGCAGCAAGGGTGGTGCTGCTTCAGCCACTGCTGCTTCCTGAGGTGTCTGAGGCCACTTTGCCCACTGAGTAGGTATGGGGGCTTTGCCTGGGCCTGGCAGGCAGCTCCTCCTGGGTGAGGGGGGGGCAGCCAGCCCCATTGTTTGTTTGTTTTTTGGCTGTGATGAAGGTTAACAATTAGATACAAGTTGTGGACAGGTTACAGAATTATCTGTGACTTTTGGGAGAAAAGACACTCCTGCAGAATTTGAAGAGTTTGCTTGCTCTTTGGGAACAGAACCAATGACGTATTATAGAAGAAGCTAAAATATGTTTGTGGTTGTGTGTGGGCTTTTGGATCACAGAAGCTGGACATAGTTTACATTAAATGAAGTCCTAAGTAGTGATTCGCATTGCTGGTTAAAAGAGCAATATGGATTTTCTTCCATTAGCTATTCAATAAGAAAACAGCACATCAAGATAATGCTGTATATTGCTGTGCAGTAGTTTTGACTTGGAGGGTGTCTCTACGCAGCAACTGAAACTCGAAATAAGATACGCAATTTGTGCTACACAAATAGCTTATTTCAAAATAATGTGCTATTTCAAGCCATCCCTTAATCCTCGTGCAACAAGGTTTACAGGGATGACGAAATAGTGCACCCGTTATTTCGAAAAATATTTCGAAATAACGGGTGCATTTCTAAGATGCAGGGTAGTTATTTTGAGATACCTTGGTATCCCAACCTCCGCTGTGTAGACACCCTTAGAGTTGTTCCAGTAAAATATTACTTGGCACAAGGCTCTCCCCATTCATTCAAGGATCCTAGAGCCATCAAAGCCACTACCAAGATCTCAAAGTACTTTCATTGAATTGAATGTGTGACTCATCTTCATCATTAGCTTATTCATCCTTAATAAAGAAACCACTCTCCAAAATGAGAGATGGATGGAATTTCCTGGAGGCTGGCAATATCACTACAAGGACCTGAGTCAAAAGAGCCTGAGTCAATATCCGGCACAAAATCATGGACACACAATTGAAGTGCTGTGTTGAAAGCAACTTAATGCAAGTCTGTGAATTTAAGGCACTACTGAGTCTGAGCCATTACTGGAAGAACCAGAGGCATTAACAATGCCCCTATACTGTTTTTGGATCAGACACTTTTGCCCATAAATTAGGTTTACCTGGTAACCACTAATTCCATCCATCACCTTCTGTGCTGCTAAATCCTCAAGCTTTGGTTCAGTGAAAGCCATAACTGTCATACGTTTCTACCCTCAAAAACTGTAAGGAAAGGATAAGAGAAGACTGGAAGAATGAACTTGGAAGACAACTATTGAGAGAGGCAAAAAATAAAACTGCTTATCAGTTCCAGCACATAGGTTGATTTACTGTACACTGAGAGCTGCATCTCACGTACCTTTCCACTGAATTTGGGCAGAGAGATTTTTGTTTTAGGAGGCATTAGTGTTTTCTGCAGTGCTAGCTTATATTTTCTATATGCTGTATCTATTCAGGTAGATGAATCAGAAATATAAACCTCAGCACCTGCAATAGCAAATTGAAATAGGAAGTTAGCAGCCTGTGTACTCCAGAGACAGAGGAAAATGGAGAAAATGAGACATAGCTAGTGGCTTACAAGTTCAGTGACATTAGGAGATTGCAAAGGAAAATGATGCAGATACCTCATTGAGATTCTCATAAAACCCTGAAAGAGAATGGACACGATCACATCACCCTGGCTAAAACACTTAGAGCAGCAAAGCACAATCCCACCTTTGTTAGATCTGCTGTTCAAGGACTATACAACTCGAGTGTGCAGTCTATGGGTATGTCTACACAGCAAAGTTATTTTGAAATAACAGCCGTTATTTTGAAATAACTTTCCTAGCGTCTACACAGCCAAACCGCTATTTCGAAATTAATTCGAATGCTTATTTCGAATTTGGTAAACCTCATTCTAGGAGGAATAATGCCAAATTCGAAATAGCTAATTCGAAATAAGCGCTGTGTAGATGCTTATTTCGAAATAGGGGGGCCTCCAGCCCTTCCCAGGGTGCCCTGGTGGCCACTCTGGGCACAACCAGGAAAACTTCCTCTCCTCTCCCCCAGCCCCGGAGCCCTTAAAGGGGTAGACTCTGGCCACAGTGCCTGTGCCAGCTCCAGGCCTGCCAGCACAGAGCCAGCAGTTGCTGACCCTGACCCAGTGGCCCCACCATGAGCCAGGCAGCCAGTGCCAGCCAGCCCTCCACTGCTCCCTGGGCCCAGTCCCATAGCTCCCAGGAGCCTGCCAGGGGCCGGAGAAGGTGGGCGCCTTCCTGGTCCAGTGCAGAGATCATGAACCTGATTGAGGTTTGGGGAGATGCCTCCAACGTCCAAGATCTCCGCACTAGATGGAGGAACGTGGCCGTCTACAGACAGATGGCTGATAGCCTGGCCACCAAAGGCCACATGTGCACCCAGGAGCAGGTGCGCATGAAAATTAAGGAGCTGCGGCAGGCGTATGCCAGGGCCAGAGGGGGCAGCTCCCAACTAGGGGCAGATACCTGCCTCTATTTTGATGCTCTGGACTGCATCCTGGGGGGTTGGACGGTCCGTGCCATCCCGGGGGTCATCAATCCTGGAGCAGAGGGCCCTGACCAGGGCATGGAGGAGGAGCACCAGGAGTTGCAGGAGCCCAGAGGGAGCATGCCACACAGCCAGGACCCCCGAGCTGTCCCAGCAGACCCGTCACCAGTGCCATCCAGGGAGGCAACAACATGTGAGTGCCATCACTGTCCCCTTATTGGGGGGCGGGAAGGGAGACCAGGGACTGCGCGCATAGGCCTTGCTTACCATGGATCACACAGCAACCTGTGCACGTGCGAGCATGTGCCATGCTACCCCTGGGCACGTGGCCCCAGCTGGCTGCCACACAGGGGCCTTAGCCTGTTACCCACACGTGTGTGTGAAGAGACATGACATGCTCCTGACCCCGGGGTGGGACACAGCAGGACGTCCTCCCTCCACAAGCCCCCTCTACACAGAGGCAGGGGACATCTCTCCCCCACCTCACCCACACTATACACAGCACAGGCGCATGGGTGCGGTCTCGGGGCAGCTCCCACTCCCGGGGATAGCAGGACATCCCGAACATGGCCTGTGTGCAAGCACATCGGCTCTGATGGTGCAGGGAATGGTCACCCTCACCTTGCAGAGGGGGGCTGGGCTTCACCTACTGTGTCCCCAGGGATAATTGACCACTTCTCTTGTTTCTCCACAGCCGCACCAGCTGCACGTGCAGGGCGCACCACCCCACCCAGAACATGCTCCCGCACCCGAGGGCTCCGCAGGACCACCCGTGCAGTGGAGGGGTACCGACAGCAACACCTGGGGGCAATGCGAGCCCTGCACCGCACCCTCCAGAACTGAGTGCAAGAAGACCTGGAGCTCCAGCGGAAGCAGCTTGCCTAGGGCCATGCCATCTGCCAACACCTGCAGACCCTGGTGCAGAGCTTGCTGCCTCCTGCCGCTCCAGCCCCTGCTGCCTCCCCAGCTACTGCTCCTCCTCCCACTCCTTCTCCCCCTCCCATTTCTCCCTCCTCACCCTCCATCCCCTCCCTATCCCCCCGGAGACGCTGAGGCCCCCGCATCTGTGGTGCGGGGAGACAGTTGGCCCGGCGAGACCTCCACCCCTGAGCTTCCCTTCCCCCTTCTTCTCCTTGCTTCTCCCTTCCAGATCCCTCCTCCCAGGTTTCCCCCTCCCCTCTTCCACACTCTCTCCTCCGTTCTCCCGCCTCGTTCTCTCAGTCTCACCAGAGTTTCATTCCCCCAACCCCAGTTTTGTTAAATAGACAGTTCGTGTTTATGAAAAAACGTGTATTTTATTTTACATCAGGAAGAGGAGTTGGGAGGGGGGGTAAGTGGAAGGACGTGAGGGAGGAATGAGGCACAAGCCCCCAGTGGGGCAGACCAGGGAGACTGTTAGTACTCCTCCGGGTGGAAGCTCTCCCGCCGGGCCTCCTGGATACTGACAGCCCCCCGATGGACCTCCTGGATGGCAGCCTGCAGAAAGTGCAGCCAGGCTCGCAGCAACACGTCCAAGAGAAGCACCAGAGTGCCCAGGGGCAGTTGCGGCTCCATATTGCAGAGTGCTGTGGTGTCCCGAGTGAGGGCAAGCAGAGCACGCAGAGACAAAATGCTTTGCTTGTCCCTCATTGAGGTAGGCAAGCAAGCAGGGAAACCTGAGAACCAGCTGCCCTGGGGGGAAGGGGAGGGTGTCCATTTAAGCACAAGCCTCAGATAGCCTTAGGCAGCAGCCGCACAAAGATACTCCTGACCTGATGCCCTGCCGGACCTGGTTCCGGCTCGCCTTAAATGCGATTCAGCGTCCACTCAATGTGGACGCGCTATTTCGAAATAGCAAAAGGCTATTTTGAAATGCATTTTGAGTGTAGCCGCGTTATTTCGAAATAACTTATTTCGAATTAACTATTTTGAAATAAGATATTTCGAAATAACGCTGTAGTGTAGATATACCCTATGGGAAAAACTCTTAGAAAGTGAGAGTCACAATTCTGAATATAATGAAAAATATATTTTAATACTAGAAGACTTACCTGGCATTGCTTGGGTCCTTAACTTAAATAAGTTTTGTTTTTCTTCATTTAAATCATTCTGGCGTGGGGCTGGGGGATGAGGGAATCGAAATGCAAGCTGACCCGGGGAAGGAGGACTACCCCAGCCCTTTTTCACCACAGCAATTTGGGGCCAGGTGAGAGGTGCTTCTCCATGGCCACTGCAGCTCCAGGGTGCACATCTTGGGGAGCGGTGCATGCTTCCTTGCTGGGGACAGACCAACACACAGATAAACAGATACACACACAGACAGACTGTCTGAAAAATATAGTATATAGCTGTCTCTCTCCACCCTTGCCCCCTGCTGGACCAGTGGGGTTATAGTTGTCTCAGTTCCCATATCTGGCCTCTTGCTGCCCTCCTGTGGCCATTCTGCAATATAACTCCCTCCTGCCAGACCCCTTCCTTTCCATTTTATGAAAAACAATCAAATTTCAGGTACATCCCATTTTCCTGGCACAACCAAACCCTGACCTTGCTTTAAATTATGATAAGAGGAAGTTGCATGCCAAATTTGGTGGTCTTAACTCTTACCCTTTAGGAGGAGTTCTTGATCAAACGGACTCACAGACAGATGGATAGACATAGACACACATTTCTAAAATATATAGTAATATTGACTGGCAGGCATCAGTGAAGACAGCAAGAAGAGCTAGGAAAGAATAGACTCTTCTACGTACAATATAGTTCATCTTATTGTGAGGGCACTTCTGTTTGTCCTTGCAGGGCCCTGTCATTTTTGCAAAGAGGCCCATATTAATGACGTTTACAGTGAAATGGCAGAATTTTCCCCATAGTAGAATTGATGTGGAACTATGAATATATATGCATTCACCTTTTTGTTAATTCTTAAAAATCTCATCTTCATTTAACATATCTATATCTATATCATGTATGTCCTTGTTGTGTGTTGTGGTGTTCAGGTTTTGAAAAAGACATATAGTTTAACTAAAACTAAATAAATAGAAAAAATTAAATGTATCCCATCCTGAATACTACGGATATGCAATAAGTGTGCTTTGCCCCACTCCATCTGCCATCTAGGAGCAGGAAAAGAGAAGTAGTTCTGTACCCTATTAATGAGTATTTTGCGTAGGCAAAGTTCAGATACTTCAAATTAGATATTATAAATATCATGTGGGGCTACAAAGGGATAGTTAGTTTTTATACTATGTATTTGGGCTCCTTAGTAAGACTGCAAAGAGTCGATCTCCCATTGAACCTAAAACAACACTGTAATACCTAGTATAGAATATAGCCTATTCACATAGGTGGCATCAAGTACTATGTATGTCTGGAGATTTTCAGCCTCACAAATGGAGTTTTGTAGGGAGTCTTCATTATGAAGTCAACAGCTTAAGTAAAATGTATAAAAATATGGGATTTCTTGAATGGCTTTTAAATGGTAATCAGTTGCATCAACATCAAGAAATACCTCAAAAATGGTACAGTGAGATGGTTTGAAACACATTCCTTAGTAGAATGAGGTACAGTTATATTATAATGAAACAGACCCGGTGCATATGCTTATCCAGTGTTGTAGCTGTGCCTTAGTCCAGTGGTTCTCAACCACTGATCTGTGGACTGGTGCTGGGCTGCGAACCCGTGCCTGATGGGCCGTGGCACTCTGCCAGGGCATGGCCCCAGCTGCCAATGAGCCTTGCCTGCCGGGGAGCTCCAGTCCCTAAAAGGTGCACTCCTAAATGCACACTAAAAATTTCTCCTCCCAGCTTCCCACAGTTAGTGGTTCTGTGGGCTGCCCTGTGTGCCACGGCTGGAGAAGGGCTGAGGTGAGGTTGTCTGTACTGAGGCAGCCTCACCACAGCCCTGTTTCCAGCTCCGGTGTCAGCCATGTGATCTGGCTGGTGGGGCTACATGGCGGGTGGCTGCCCGGTGTCCTTTCTGTTGCAGGGCGCGTATTCGGGATGAGGGAGCGGAGCCTTCACAGCCATGAGCGTTCTGGCCTTTATTGATATTTCTGAGGAAGATCAGGTTAGAGGCGCTGGGGAGCTGTGTTGGGTGTCTGCAATTTCCGCCCCTCCTCTGGCAGGGCCCAGATTCCCCTGCAGGGTCTCCCTTACTGGTTCTGGCTCTAAGGGTGAGGGGCTGGCACTAGGAGTAATGGAGTGGTGAGGGGACTCTGAGGGCTTGCTCTGGGGGACTCTGGAGGGCGGAGCTTTTGTGGACCAGTAACCTTTTATTTGCATAATGATATACAAATATGCAAATAAAAGGTTACTGGTCCACCACAAGTTTGTGAATGGGTTTGCTGGTCCCTGGTATCAAAAAGATTGGGAACAGCTGCCTTAGTCCACCAAATCAGTGTCAGACAATAGCTCAGCAAGTCCATTACCTCTTACAATGCCAGATCAGATACAGTGGAGTTTATTCCTCTCCATGTTCATCTCCTCCCCTAACACTGCCATGCTATTGATAGCTGCTTGGCTAACACTGATAGTATTGTATTAAGATATAGCTTGCTTTTGGATTTAGGGCCTCAGCTTGCGTAAATCATTGTAGCTCCATGGACTTTAATGGAGCTATTTTAACTTGCATTAGCTCAGGAGATCGTCTCAAATCTACTCACCTTCCAGTGGCAGCATCTTAGTCTAGGACCATCCTTCATATGTACAGATCATCTTACAATAGAGCAAAACATATGTTGCCATAGTGCAAAAAAGTCTCATTCTGAAAAATGCAGCTCTAAGTATACCAGCTTACAGTTCTCTGACTCCCTCTCTCCTTTATTTAACACAGTCACAATATTGAGCTTTAAGTGCAATCTTTTGGGGTTTAATGCTTTTTTTAATGTATTTGTCATTTTGAAAACAGATTAATCAGAAATATATACATGTCTTCTAAGTTTTCTTAGTGTGAAATTATACCAGTGAAAGACACGTGTGTTTATCTAACCCTGTGCTACAGAGGAGACTGTTAAAAATAAACATTTAGGATCTAATTCTTCTGTCACTGAAGTCAATGACACAACTCCCTTCAACTTCAATGGGTGTAGGATTAAGCCTTTAAGAGGGCACAGTATAAATACCCTAGTGCATTATACATTCTAAGAAAGGAAATGCCACGGTGAAGTCAATGCTGTGATATGGTGTTTCTTTTCTTGTTAATGGTGCTCTCTGTAACCTTTTGTAACAGTCAGTGTTTTGTTAGTTGAGTACTCCTACATTCTGATAAACAGGAAATTCTGCTTAACTATTTTGTTAAAATTTCTAAACAATTTAAATGACATTTTAGAAAGAGCTTTACCAAGTTCTAAAATATGTTTTACTAAATAAATACTGATTTAGTAAGATCAAACTGATTGATTGCTTCAAACATGCTGCTACTTATGATGTTGTATGTATTTTCTTTTTCTATTTTCTTATTTTGTTTCTTCTACTTAAAAAAGATTGTGCCAAGTGTCAGATATGCAGCTTTGGACCTAATTGTTTCCTTACTTACACCTGCATAAATCAGGATCAACTCCCACTGAAATCAGTGGAGTTATACTGGTGTCAAACTGGGGTCAGCCAGAGGATAACTGGGGCCTATTTAGTGAGAAGTATAAAGGTACAATATGGGCATTAGTGGCGCAAGTTTTTCCATGCTGTTTTGCCAAAGCGCCTCAACTTTGAGTTGAAAAGGACCCCGTGTCTCACAAGAGATAAGTCACTCTCCAGATTCCTTCGGTTCTTTAGCCCTGCTGAAAATTCCAACCAGTCCAGTTAAAGCCTGTTGTGGTTTGCAGTATTTTGTGTGATGTGGACTGCGGCCCACTAAGGACTTGATTTCTAAACAATCAAATTCACTTTATGTAAGTTGCCTTAAAGAAGCTAGACATTATCTAATGCCATGATGAATTATTTCAATAAATGGTGAATCATCATGATGGGCAAACTCCGGATTGAGTCTGCAACATGTTCTCTGAGCTAGTGCTGCCTGGAGGACAACAGTTCTATTTTGCAGCAACTTCTGAGGGTTTAAAATGTATTTTAGTTCTGCATGTTCCGCATTTCAACAAGTTCTAACCAGCTCTACTCTAAACCTTATTTGTATTGGCAACAGATTAGTACATTATGGAAGGGGAAAACCCTCTAGGCCTCATGTTTTCTATAGATCCAATCTGGCAAAAACGTATGTATTTGGGCAACTTTACTCACCTGAGTAGTCCTTTTGAAACTTGCATATTTAACTGTTTGCAGGACCAGGCCCTACAACGGAAACCTTCCTCTGTCTCTCCCAGCAAGCTTGTTAATCTATATTTTAAACTCATCAGGGTAAGGATGTAGATTTTTCTGCCTCTTGTACAATGTCATATCCATTATAGGCTTATAATACAACACAGGCTTTCAGTTAGAATCAGGTATGGCATGGTTTTGAATACACCTCATGTTTTGAATATCCTTTTCCATCAAATGTTTTGCTTCCTTTAAGATGCACAGTATTCATTTTAGCCTAACATTAAAGAAGAAAGCTTCTGAGTCTGATTAATTTCTAGACCATGTCTACACCACGAGCCAGGAGTAATATGCATCCTTGTTCAAGTATGCATATTCGTGATAGCTTGATGAGAGCTAATAGTGTATAAATAGCTATACAGCCCTGGTGATACAGGCAACGGCAACTGCGACACTGCTGAGGCGTGCAGAAGAGTACAAACCTGCCTGAAAATGGTGGGTATGTACTTGACACACCACAGCAGGGCTTTTTGCTACTGACACTGCCTATGCTACTGTGCAGATACTCTACTATTTATGCACATGCATGTTCTCAGCAAGTTACTCCTAGTATGGGTACCTCGCATGCAGGGAAGACTTAGCCTGAAACACTGGCATTGCATTTTTAGAAGATGGTGTCTGGAAAAATAGTCCATAAAAATGTTCAGTATCTTAGTCACTGAAACAATTTATGTCCCTGCCTTCTGCCTCCTTTTTTGCTGGCATGAATGTTGCATTCCACACATTGCAATAAGAGTTTGAAAGGGGCAGCATTTGCAGCAGCCTGTATAGCAAACAAAAGTTGACTGATGGATTAGACTTGACAGTATCTTGCCGTCAGGAGTTATGTGGTAACTTTATTGTTAAAATAGGTGAAGTGTTATTAAAGCAACATTAGCCTTTTCTACACCCTCAGGTTTTTCACCCTTTAATTTTTCCTTGGCTTTACTTCCTTACACATTAATGTTCACCAGCATCAACATTAGTTAAAGGACAAGTGAGCAGACCTTCACAGATGCTGTCAGTGCAGATTAAAGTAAATGGGCTGGAAGGGTCATTATAGAATGGGTACAGAAGAGTCTTGATTTTTATGAACACCAATATTACAAATGACCAGTAATATTCTTTCCCCATATAAAAAAAGGTTATGTTGCTGAGGAATAAGTTGACAACCTTTCATATTCTGATGCCTTCGATGCATTAGAAATTGCTTTGCAGTTGTGCTAAGGACAGGAAGAAAGTGATGCAGTGCACCACACTACAATTTTACATTGTACCTACTGTTATTTTGAGAACATTTATGAACATTTTGATTTTTATGAGCTCCTGAATCACTATTATTAATTATTTCTTTAAATAGGGGATTGACTGCAGTGGTAACTCCCTCTGAGACTAGACACGTTATGGATAAAGTTTTAAAATTTTGACTACATTTCTATTTGACACATCCAGCTCCAGGGTTTGAAATGTTGGTCATAATGCATATCTTTGTTCGGCATCTCCACACACCAGCATACAAAATGAACCTATTCTCATTGTCCTGAAGACATAAGAATGGCCATACTTGGTCAGACAAAAGGTCCATCTAGTGCAGTACCCTGTCTGCTGACAGTGGCCAATACAGATGCCTCAGAGGGAGGGATCACAACAGGTAATCCTCACATGATCTCTCCCCTGTCACCCACTTCCAGAGAAACAGAGGCTAGGGACACCATTCCTACCCATCCTGGCTAATAGCCATTGATGGACCTAACCTCCATGAATCCGTCTAGCTCTTTTTTGAACCCTGTTAAAGTTCTAGCCTTCACTGCATCCTCTGGCAAGGAGTTCCACAGGTTGACTGTGCGCTGCGTGAAGAAAAACTTCTTCTTCGGGTAGTGTCCCCATGGGTGCTCCACTGTGGGTGTCGGGCTCATCCCGGAGCTGCAGATCAGAGATCTTTTAGCCGTTGTCTGCCGGACTGCGCATGCGCGGCAGCCATCTTGCGGCTTTTCACACCATTTCTGGTTGCGCGGTCCAGCTCCCACCAGTACCTCCTAACAGTCTTCGGGCACAGACGGAGAAACAGCTCCCTCTCACATTTATCCTGTCAGGAGTTGAGAGAGGAGAAAATTGTATATAGTTAGTTGTTATAGTAGTTTAGTAGTTTATAGTTTAGTTAGCGCGTTTAAAAAAAATTTTTTTTTTCTACATGCCGGGATCACCAGGTTTTAAAAAATGCCTGACATGCCAAGAATCAATGCCCGCATTGGACGGGCACTCGTCATGTATCGGATGCCTCGGGGAAGGACACGTTCCCCAGAAGAGCCCACATTGCTCAAAGCTGACAGCCGGGGCATGGCACGACCGGGAAATGCAGCTCAAGATGCTTCTATTTGATATGGCTCTTCAGCCGCAGGCGGAATCTTCAACCTAACCACCGTCTCTCCCCACAACGGCTCGTCAACCTTTTCCGAAGGCAACGCATACTGAGAAAAGCTGGTCACTGTCTCGCTCCTTACCAGCGCTTAGAGTGAGCGTGGGAGATGAGCCGGGCACCTCCAGAATGACGGTAGCCTGCAGGCCACATAAGGAAAAACCGGTGCGCAGTACATTGGCACCGAGCCCAGCGGTGCATTCCGCACCGAGACCAAAGTTTGCACCGATGCCGGCACCCTACGTGGCACCAGCACCATTGGCGCCTGCTCCCTCATCAGCCTCTGGCCTACTGGCACTGAGCATGCCAACCACGCCAGCACCGGGGACCACATCGGAGCAGCCTGCACCGCATACCTCAGCACTGACCCCACCAGCACCGATGCACACGGCACCGGCCCCATCAGCACCAACGCACACGGCACCGGGACCATCTACACCGGCGCATCATTCTCCGACACCTCCATAATCACGTTGAATAACAACCCCTAGCACGACACCACCCATGCCTTCCATACGCCATTCTCCCCCTTTCACTGGCAGAAGAGGGACACCAAGCCCGGAACAGGAGACGTTTTCCCCCGAACTCCTTTTTCTATCTCCACCTCATCACGCATCCAGGCAATTTCCACCCAGTATCTCTCCTCGACCGAGATACCATCACCGTCACTATTATCGCTCACCTTCTCCAACCTGCTCACGAGGCAGATCTAGATCCCCAAGGTCTCCCTCATACTCCAGGAGCTCTAGATACAGGGATGACCATAGATGTAGATACCATCTACCTTACTACGATGACCATTGGCATAGACATCATAGTTACCGAGAGCGAGACTCCCGTTCAACGTGCACGGTCTGCGACAGGAGCAGATCCACCACCTTAGCTACAGCCAGACCACCTACCCCAACAGATGATCAGCCAATCACAGTCCAGCAATCTACTGAGGAGATAGCGAATACTTCAGACACAGAGGGATTGCACCACAGATCCCCTACGGACATAGCGTCTTCTTCACCTGACGTTGCCATTTTCACTGGAGAGGCTTCACCTTCAGATGATCTGAAGGATTTTCAAGAGCTATTCAAGCATGTTGCCGACAGCCAAAACGTACAGTTGGTGGAGGTTCAGCAGAAACAACATCATCTGCTGAGAAATTTACATCCCTCCAATTCATCCATGGTCGCTCTCCCACTGGACGAGGCGATACTTGAGAGAGCCAACGATATATGGCAAACTCCTGCCACGACGCCTCCGACCAATAAAAGGGCCAACAAAAAGTATTTTGTGCCGGCCAAAGGGATGGAATTTTTATTCAACCATCCTCAGCCTAACTCCCTGGTCATCGACGCAGCACAACAGAGGGCCAAAGCTCCCCAATATAAAACCACCACCGGAGATAAGGACAGTAAATGCCTAGATCTCTTAGGCAGAAAGGTGTATTCTTCTGCCACGCTAACACTCCGAATGGCCAACTACACGGCACTATTAGCAAATCATAATTTTGACAACTACACGAAATTAGTTCCTCTACTCAAACACCTCCCAGAGACTAAGCGTCAGGTGCTCAAAACAATCATCCAGGAGGGATACACTGCCTCCTGTTCAGCACTTCACATTGCACTGGACACAGCAGATGCAGCAGCCTGAACGAAAGCTACATCCGTCGTAATGCGCAGGGCCTCATGGCTCCATATGGCGGCGGTATCGAAGGAACTCCAATCAAAAGTTGAGGACTTGCCCTTTGACAGGCAAGCCCTCTTTGCAGACAAAACAGATCAGGTGCTTTACTCGGGCAAAGATTCACGCATGACACTCAGGACCTTAGGCATGTCTATGCCCCCATACCAACTACACACCTTATCAGAGACAATGATCCTTCTCACAGCCACGACAATATGAACACCAATGACCCAGACAATGGCCTCAGAGACGACGGCCACAAACCACCAGACCAACAAACCAACAGGCAGCTAAGCAGCAAGTCTGACGCATGAATCGAGGGATTGCAAACCATTCAAATATCACCTGCTCCAAATGCCAATACTGTGCTTTTCCACCACTGCTTAAGGCCCTTTCAACACCGTTGGGCTACAGTAACAACAAACTGATGGGTCATGCAGCTAATAACATCAGGCTACGTAATCCCCTTTACATCTCTCCCCCCAACCACCCCTCCCCTTCTGTCCCTCTTCAGGGACCCATCTCACGAACTCCTCCTCAAACAGGAGGTAACTCACTTATTCGATATTGGAGCAATAGAGAGGGTACCAAAGCCCTTCGAAGGGAGAGGGTTCTACTCCCACTATTTTCTAACACAGAAAAAATCTGGGGGTTGGAGGCCCATACTAGACCTTCACCATCTCATCCAATGCCTAAGCAAGCAACGTTTCAAGATGGTGACCCTAACGACTATCATATCGGCACTCGAGCAACAAGACTGGTTTGCATCCCTCGATTTACAGGATGCTTTTTTCCATGTGACAGTTCATCCGGCTCACAGGCGATACCTTCGATTCCTGGTAGGTTTCGATCACTACCAGTACAAAGCCTTGCCATTTGGCCTTTCGTCAGCCCCCAGAGTTTTCTCCAAATCACTGGCAGTGGTAGCGGCCTTCCTACGTCGACTAGGGATCATCATTTTTCCCTATCTGGACGACTGCCTCCTCAGAGCTCAATCGTTCGACGAAGCATTAAGTGCTGTCAACACAACAAGAACTCGCTTCTACACCTTGGGCCTTATAATCAATGTCCCGAAGTCGTCCCTCATACCACATCAATCCATAGAGTTTATAGGTGCTCGCCTCGACTCTGTTACGGCACGCTCCTACCTACCCAGTTCCAGACTTCACGCTATCCAGGATCTTGTACAGATTCTTACTACCAGTCCCACAGTTTCCATACTTACCTGCCTACAGCTTATGGGACACATGGCAGCGACGACATACGTCGTCGCAAACGCACGACTACATTTCCGATGCCTTCAACACTGGATATCTACAATATACGCAATTTACAGACACGACGTACACAGAATGGTTACCGTACCAAGCACAATCAAGCAATCCCTGAAGTGGTGGACCATTCCCCACAACATGTTGGCAGGTATACCGTTCCACCGACCCCAACCAACCATCCAGATTACAACGGATGCATCCCTACTCGGCTGGGGGGCCCATATACAGGACAAACAAGTTCAAGGTCATTGGTCAGCCCAAGCATCTCTCTACCACATAAACCTACTCGAATTATGAGCTGTATACAATGCCTGCAACCACTTTCTTCCCTGGATCCACGACCAGGGAGTGCGAATACTCACAGACAATATGACAACAATCTATTATATAAACAGGCTGGGAGGAGCCCGTTCCCGTTCCTGTTCCTGTTCCCTGTGCAAGGAAGCTGTACGCTTGTGGAACTGGTGCAACCAACACAATGTGATACTTATGGCAGCATACCTCCCTGGAGAAGACAACACTACAGCAGACACACTTACCAGTCACTTTGCCCAACAGCACAAATGAGAACTACACCCCGAGGTTCTACAGAGTATATTCTTCCGCTGGGGTCACCCAGTGGTAGACCTCTTCGCCACACAGTACAACGCAAAGTGCGTTCATTATTGCTCCAGAGCGGGCATCGGCCGCGCAGCAAAGGGGGATGCTTTCCTATACAACTGGAGTCAACAGCTTCTATACGCATTCCCTCCCATTCCCCTAATCCCCAAGGTCCTAGAGAAGGTGGCTGTGGACAGAGCATGACTAATTCTAGTAGCACCATTCTGGCCGCGCCAGACTTGGTTCCCTTACCTGTCCCACATGTCGCCTCATCCTCCGTACCATCTTCCCAGTCGCCTCGATCTACTGACACAGGATCACGGGCAACTGCTTCATCCGCAACCGGATTGCCTCGCTCTGTCCACGTGGCTCCTAACTGGTTCCAACAAAAAGAAATGAGCTGTTCCAAAGCTGTTAAGTACATTCTCTTACACAGTAGAAAAGCTTTGACTCGTAATACTTACCTTCATAAATGGAGACGGTTCCATGAATGGTGCTCACACATGAACTTGGACACTGACGAAACGCCCTTACATTCCATCTTGGAATATATTTTGCACCTCAAGGTTCAATATATTTTGCACCTCAAGGATGCTAGGTATTATTAAGAAAGGGATAGAAAATAAGACCCAGAATATCTTACTGCCCCTGTATAAAACTATGGTACGCCCACATCTTGAATACTGTGTACAGATGTGGTCTCCTCACCTCAAAAAAGATATTTTGGCCTTGGAAAGGGTTCAGAAAAGGGCAACTAAAATGATTAGGGGTTTGGAACGGGTCCCATATGAGGAGAGGTTAAGCGACTGGGACTTTTCAGTTTAGAAAAGAGGAGACTGAGGGGATATGATAGAGGTGTATAAAATCATGAGTGGTGTGGAGAGGGCGGATAAAGAAAAGTTATTTATTAGTTCCTAAATAGAAGAACTAGAGGACACCAAATGAAATTAATGGGTAGCAGGTTTAAAACTAATAAAAGAAAGTTCTTCTTCACACAGCGTGTAGTCAGCATGTGGAACTCCTTGCCAGAGGAGGCTGTGAAGGCTAGGAATATAACAGAGTTTAAAGAGAAGCTAGATAATTTCATGGAGGTTAGGTCCATAAAAGGCTATTAGCCAGGGGATAAAATGGTGTCCTTGGCCTCTGTTTGACAGAGGCCGGAGAGGGATGGCAGGAGACAAATCGCTTGATCATTGTCTTCGGTCCACCCCCTCTGGGGCACCTGGTGCTGGCCACTGTCGGCAGACAGGATACTGGGCTAGATGGACCTTTGGTCTGACCCGGTACGGCCGTTCTTATGTTCTAAAAACCTTGGACTCTCTTTGTCATCTCTCAAAGTACATTTGGCGGCTATCGTAGCTTTCCGCCAACCAATCAATGGCTATACCGTCTTCTCACATCCCACTACGAGAAGATTTATCAAAGGGCTGACCAACCTCTTTCCTGAGCACAAGCAACCTCCGGACCCGTGGAACCTAGAATTGGTCCTAGACACTCTGATGCGACCACCATTCGAACCTTTGGCCACATGTGACTTAAACACTCTCACCATGAAGGTGGTGTTCCTCTTAGCAATCACCTCAGCACGCAGGGTAGGAGAACTGGCAGCCCTTTTGGCTTCACCTCCCTATACCATTTTCACAGCATAGGGAGTCATCCTACGCCCCCAGCCATCGTTTTTACCCAAGGTTAATTCCAGTTTGCATATAAACGAATCCATTATCCTGCCTGTGTTTTATCCAAAACCACACTCCTCTGAACATCACGCAAGACTTCATTCCCTCGACGTCCGCAGGGCTTTGGCATTTTATATCGAGCGAACTTGCAATCTACGGAAGTCCCAACTCCTACTAATCTCTCTAGCCGACCGCTTCAAAGGTCTCCCACTTTCAGCACAGTGAATATTGAAAAT
This sequence comes from Rafetus swinhoei, assembly GCA_019425775.1. Classification (NCBI taxonomy): domain Eukaryota; kingdom Metazoa; phylum Chordata; order Testudines; family Trionychidae; genus Rafetus; species Rafetus swinhoei. The sequence goes on along the minus strand of CM033430.1, from coordinate 48,535,682 downwards.
AATAGTATCCTGTATTGCAAGATGCTATGAATTAAGAAACATCGTGTTGCCACATACCATTAGAGCCCACTCTACCAGAGCAGTAGTGTCCTCAACAGCCTTTCTCAAAGGAGTTTCCATCAAGGACATTTGCCGAGCGGCGACTTGGTCCTCCAATCTCACCTTTGTGAACCATTACACGCTACCAAAGATCATCATGTCTGACACGGCAGTAGCCACCTCAGTCCTTGCCTCAGCGGCAATGCACTAACTCCGCACCCACCGCCTTATTCCGGCTACTGCTATGTAATCACCCACAGTGGAGCACCCACGGGGACACTACCCGAAGAAGAAGAAGTTACTCACCTTGTGCAGTAACGATGGTTCTTTGAGGTGTCCCCTCCCCCGTGGGTGCTCCACGACCCGTCCTCCTCCCCTCTTCGGAGTCTGTGATTGTGTCTTTCAGGGCTCAATGATCAGGAGGAACTGGTGGGAGCCGGACTGCGCGACCAGAAATGGCGTGAAAAGCTGCAAGATGGCCGCCGTGCATGCGCATTCCGGCAGACAATGGCTAAAAGATCTCCAGTCTGCGGTGCCGGGACGAGCCCAACACCCACGGGGGGACACACCTCGAAAAACCATCGTTACTGCACAGAGTGAGTAACTTCTGCTTCCTTTTGTTTGACCTGCTGCCTATTAATTTCATTTGGTGACCCCTAGTTCTTATATTGTGGGAATAAGTAAATAACTTTTCCTTATTCACTTTTTCCATACCACTCATGTTTTTATAGACCTCTATCATATCTCCCCTTAGTCTCCTCTTTTCTAAGCTGAAGAGTCCAAGTCTTTTTAATCTCTTGTTTTAATCTCTTGTTCTCTAAACCTAAGCATTGTAAATAGCTTCCTAAAAGGAGATGAACAGAAGCACTCAACCTGCCAGCTTGATTTGCACATAAGCCAGCAAAGAGCTGTGCATATGAGATAGGGGTGTAAAAATGTGTTTAAAAATGTAACTGTGTAACCCTAAAAATCCTAGGGATTACTCTCACTGCAGGGCCCCACAGCAACGCTGCCACCCTGGGAGGGCTGCAGGCTCTGCAGTTGGCTCCCCAGCAGTGAGGCCAGCACCCCCTGCTAGCCCTGCTCCCATGGGAGCCAATTGTATAACCTAGGGGAGCCCAGCTGGGCCCACCACAGACAGGGACTGCTTTGGCTGCTCCAGCCCCTACTGGTTAACCAGAACCAGTAAGTCTCACTGTCCGGTTAACCAGTTAACCTTTTACATCCCTAATATGTAAAATGGGTTCCTGGTGAACGTGTTGAGAGACTCCACACTGTTAAGGGAACAAGACTTATATAAGTCTCTTTTTACTTCACTATAATCAACTACATAATAAACATTAATTTTCATACTGTTGCTGTTCCTGGTTAAAAGGAAAAGCCACCATAAACTGTTAAAATATTTCTAATTGTGAAGATGCTCTTTCCTCAAATATTCTAAGCCTTTTTAAAATCATCTCCATCACCACTCGTTAGCTAATTGCTAATCTTTTTATTGATCAAACTTATTTTATCTGTTAGCTGAACCATCCTGCTCTGCAATTTAGCTTTGTGGATATGTCTTTTTGAAAGGGTTGATTATGTCTTGACAAACCAATCACAAAAGTACAATAGTTCAGTCTTGAATTTTTAAAAAAATCAGTTCCGTTTCAAAACTTTAATAAGAGAAAAGAATAGAACAGAATCTTAAGGGAAAACGTTCGATAGCCCTTATTGCCATGATACTCAGACTGAACCCATCACAGTGAGCTCTGTATTGTCATTTACTGTTAATCTTCTGTTATTAAAATATCTGAATTGTCCTTTATTTCTAGAATGGCAAAAGTAATGGATTTAGTCCTGATTTTTTTAAAAATATATCTCACAGGGCGAAATCGAATCTGTCTTCATAAAGCCTAAATAATCAGGGTGCATGTGGTTAGAGTACGGAGTGGTTCAAGATGTAAAAACCTTCCTCCTCCTCCCTCCCAGTTCCTACCTGTGGTTAGTAAGTGGTGGGGTTGTATAGCTACTTCCCCTTCCCATTCCTTCAACCAGCTGCTGTTTCAGCCTTTAAAATGGAATAGTAGTTGCTGTACTTTCATGCCATGGGCTACTAAGCACCCCATCTGGGCCAATGTGGGGCTGGTGCAGAGAGCTCTTCTGCAGACTATAAAAGATAGAAGCAGTCCTGCACTGCAGCACTGCCTGTGGTGCATCTATGCATGGAGTAACTATTCCAAAGAGCTTTGTGCTGTTATTCCATATCGCAGGAAAGCCATTAGTGAAAGTGCCGTCGTTGATTTTGCACAGATTGCTCGGTATTAATGCATAGGATTGAACCAAACACTAGGAAGAATTTACTTTGCAGCTTTCACCTCAGATTCTTTTTTAAAGTTCACCTCTATGCTAGCAGCTAGGCTGATGCAACACAAAGTGCTGAATTTGTATTGTTAGGGAAATATTGTTCTGTTTTTATATATGCTCACAATTTCTGTGGGTTTTCTGGTTCTTACTATTTTATTGTATACATTCTATATTTAAAGGGGGGGCATTAATGTAGCTGAAGTTTCCATGGAAACAATTACCATAAAGTATTGATCAACCAAGATAGATTAGTAAGCATAAGACGATAGACGTTGTCACTATGGAAACACGGACTTTTAGAGAAATTCAATTTAAGAAAATACCTATTGTTTCTTTTGCCTCATTAAAACTTCAGAGCTAATTTAAAAGTATTTTGTACTCTACATTTTTTGAGATACTATTGTTGCTAATGCCATTCTTTCATTTTCTTTCTATGGTTAGAAAATATTCTAAATATAAATGAAAGAGAAGGAATTACTGGAAAATTACCTCATGTGAGCAATTCTTTTTCTTCGGTTTCAAATGAAAGTACCTGCAATTATGTAGATTATGCTTAATTTAAAAATAGGACAAAACAATTGCAGTTTTTACATTTAACAATTAATATGGAATATAGGTTAAACAAGTCGTAACTTGCTGTCATTTGCACTGAATTGTACCTACAGTAAAACATTCATTAATGTTTCTTAATGTTATCTATTGATCATCCTAGATCTTGCAGTCAAACTTAAATGAACATTTTGTATGCAGCCCTGTACATCTGCATTAGTTCGGATTTAAAATGTCTTTTGCCACACAAAAATATAACCTCCCTTATTTAATAATGTAAGCGGTTCTGTTTTCTCTGTAATTGCTTGCAGTGGTTTAGGAATACTTATATTTTAGTTTTGGCAGTAAAATACATTAGAATTTTTGTAGCATGGTCTTTAGCATGAAGAACTTGTCTGGTGTTTATTAAAAACTGAATATGGAAGGTTTTTTTTCTAATATAAAGATGGATGGTTGCATATCTTCAAGTTATATATCAAGCTTTTGAACAAGCTGAAGATTTCTTAGCAATTTTATAAATATCCTGTACTAGAAGAAGTTGTGAATATAATTGTCATTATTTTAAATGTTCCTCAGATATTGTAGTGTCCAATAGATATTGGTATATCTAAATGAACAGACATTTCATTAAGCTGCATTCTGTAATTTAAAAAAAATACTTGCCTGTGAAGTAATTTTAACTGATTTTTAGTGCCCTGTTGATCTCCATTGATTATGTACTGTGAATAGAATTTTTGCTGATAATAGCCTCTGTTGCGTGGGTTTTCACAGCAATCCTGGGGCTATTACTGTAACCATGAATTCCATAGAAATCCCTCAAGATGTACAATGCTTTTTCTGACATTTTCATAATGCTTCTTGCCTTGGGTGGCAGCATAGAGATCCCACCCTGAGATGGCAGTGAGAGTTCTGTTCTTCCTATAGGAAAAAGCCAGAGAGACCTGGCTTTTATTGCAGTAATGCTCAGGTTGTTAGGGTGGTACCCTTCCTAGAAAAACAGGGAAAGGCGAGATATGAGCCATGATTTAGCAAGATACTTAGGCATGTGCATGTGTAGTTTTGTTGACTTCAGTAGGACTGCTGGTGCTTAAAGGTGAACATGTTTTTAAGTGCTACTGAATCAGAACCAGATTGAGTTGGGAAACGAGAGAAAATTATTCTCAGGGACCTATATTTGGGGACAGGGTGTTCCATTGTTCCTACTGCACTTGGCTGTCCTAAATTGTGTTGTCTGTTCCTTGAAAGCTAGCTGAAATAAGCTGAACTTCACATTTTAAAAAATAATTTTTTTTTTCGGTAAGCTTTACAATAAAATGCCTTTGCAAATGTTTTAACTTTAAGGCTAACTTGTTGCATGCCCAAAGACCACATGTATCTCTAATTTTCCTGCAATTTGAAAACAGAAAAGTGGTGCTTCTAGCTCATCAAATTCAATTTAGATGCCAAATTTCTGTTCTAATTTGGAGTACGTCCTGCGGAAACATGTCATAATAGCAGACGGATGTGTTTAAAAGGGGGTGGTGAGGGAAGAAAAAGGGGAGAAAAAACCAAACGATTAATTGATTCAAACAAGCAAATGGCATGTGTTCTATTATGTTCATAATTGCAAACGGCAAGAAAATTAGGAGCTGAAGTTAATACCTGTCCCCACTGGGTTAAAACAACACTGATCTCACGGATGAGTATTGCTTTTACTAACTTTCCCAGCACAGTGGTCTGAAACAGTTACATTTTTAGGGGGTAGGAGGTAAAATATTTGTTTGACTAAGTTACTTTTCAATTTATAGTTCCATATGCCACTTGCAGAAATGTATACACTTGTCCTTCAAACACTATAACTGTTTCTTTTAGTAAGCACTAGGGGATGGCGCCTGCTGCTAGCTAACCCCCCTATCTCTGAGGGTAGGCAACCCTGGCTCTCCCCCTGCCATGCAAGCCCTGGCTCTTTCCCTGCCCCTCCCCGGCCCGGCCCAGGCTATGCCAGTCCAGGCTCTCCTCCCCCTCCCGCCCCAGGCCATCCCCCACTCTTTCCCCACCCTGGTCCCCGGCCCAGGCCCCAGCCAGCCCCAGCTCTCCCCCCCAGCTATCCCTGGTGCACTCCCCACCCCACTCCTTCCATCCCTACCCCCAACTCCACCTCTACACTGCCATCCCCCTGCCTCCTTTCCTATAGCCACCCATCCTCCCTAACCCCCTCCCCACAGTGCCTATTCCTACTTCCACCTCCTTCCTCCATTTCTAAAACCACATCCTTCCCTAACCCCTCCCACCTCCACACTCCCATACTGCCCATCTCCTCAACCTCCATTCTTGTACCCCCTTCACTCCCGCCCTCCCCCTTTACCGCACCACCCATCCCCACATAATCCTATCTCCCTTTCTCCCTCCCTATTCACATCCTGTCCTCCCCTCTACGAACAGGCAACCTAACCATCAAGGAAACATCACCAATGAGTTGGCAGCTGCTCTGAACGTCGCTAAGCCACCCCTTTGTGATGCCTCAAGGACTGCAGCGGTGGGTTCCACCCAGGCGGCTCGGCACTGAGCTCAGGACGCAGCCAGATGGGTCATGGCAGAGGATAGGGTGGTGGGCAGCCAGGGATGCGGGGCACCTCGCCCTGCACCTGGTGCTTGCCAGGTTGAGAAGGGGGGATGGGAGTTTGTGAGGGGCAGGGGACAGGATGAGGACACGGAGGATGGAAAGAGGACTGGGGGGGCCATGCAGTGAGGGGGGGGGTCTCCATCATGTAGAGGCAGGTGCCCCTCCCCTGCTATCTCACCTCCACTCAGGTGGGTTGGCAGCTGCTCCAGATGCTGTTGGGTCACTAGTTGCTGGGCCGTGGTGGTGGCCTCCACTGGGGCAGCTCAGCGCTGGGCTTAGGATGTGGCGGAGGATGGAGTGTCGGGTAGCTGGGGACACGGGGTGCCTTGCCCTGTGCTTGGCGCTGCTCCTGAACCTGCTGGCCCAGCAGCCTATGAGCACCAAGAATAACAGCAGCTTTGCCCTGGAGCAAGTTGTGGCCCCCCCGGGTGCCAGGTAAAGGGGACCTGGGCTGCTCAAGTCAGTGCTGCCAGGCAGCTCCTTACCTGACTTTCAGGCACGTGGCTGGGCAGGAGGGAACCAGTGTGGGCTTGGGAGATGGGCTGGGCTTGGGTCTCCTCCAAGACACCCTTAGCGGGGGTTTGAGTGAGGGGGCTGGAAGTTGAGGGTTCTTGGCAGGCGTGTGTATGAGTGAGGGGGTTGGGGGTGGCATGCGGAGGGGCTGCAGCTGGTAGGGCTGGTAGCATGGCGAAAGGCTGTTCTGGACTTGGAGCTGGGGGTGGGGCGACATGAGTGACGTGCTGACATCGCTCTGTTGTCCCGCAGGAAACGTTTTTTGATATTAAGAGAGATTTTGGTTTGGCCGTAAAAATATATTCATGTAATACATCTATTGTTATATAAAGTCGGTTGCTTTCTTTTCTGTTGGGCTTTATGGAAAAATGGAACTTAATTTTTAAAATAAATGTTTTCCTCTTCAGATAATTTTTAAAAGTCTGTGTTGTCAGGTGTTTTAGACTTGATAAAAGGAAAACATATTTTGTAAAGTATGACCTGAGCACAGGAATGGGACTCAGGAACACCTTGAGATCTAATCTTGGCCTTGACAATGACTCCTATGCAACTTTGGGGAAAACAATTAACAGTCTAATTTCCCCCTCACTGTAAAAGCAAGAGAGGCTAATATCTCATAAGGATTCTAATTTGTTCATGTTGTGAAAACACTTGAAGATTAAATATAAAGTATGTTTTCACGTTATAAATAACTCTGCTTTAGTTGAGACTTAGTGTAACTAATACATTAGGGCCGTAATATTTAGATGTGTTCATTAATTTAATCTGCCTTAATTTGAGGGTGACCAACTGGACAAACTTTGTACTTGATGTTCAGGAGAGTAAAGTACTTAGAAAAAGATAGTAAAGAAATAGATACGGATACAGATCTGTCTGTTTGTTTATCTATGCAAAATGTGTGCATGCACTTTTAAAAATGGGTTAAGTGATTTTTTAAATTTCTTTGTGTCTGATTTGTACTGTCTTTGTGTTTAATTAAAAGCTCTTTGAAGTGCAGACTTTTTTTCTGTAGCTTTGTACAACACCATGCACACTGACAGCTTCCAGTAAAATGTTGACAAAACAGTAACAGTATTGCAGGTCAGGCTCATTCTGCTAAGCTTGCAGGGCATCTGTTTTCATTAATGAATGCCATTAAAGTCTTTCTTTCCTCTTCTTTTTACTATTTATTTTAGTAATATCTGTCTGTCCATCCCTCTGGGAGTCCATTTGTTTAAAAATTCCTCCTAAATGGTAAGAGCTAGGACTACCAAATTTGATATGCAATTTCTTCTTATCATAACTTAAAGCAAGATAAAGGTTTGGTTGTGCCAGGACATTGGGATGTGCCTGGAATTTGATTGTTTCTCATTAAGTGGAAAGGGAGGGCTCTGGTAGGAGGGACAGTTATACTGCAGAATGACCATGGAGGGAATGGGGGGGCAGCAAGGGGCCAGAGATGGTATGTGGGACAACTATAGCCCCATTGGTCCAGCAGGCTGTAGGGGTGGGGATAGGGACATCTATGCACTATACATTTCAGACAGTTTGTCTGTCTGTCTGTCTGTCTTCCCCAATCAGGGGACATGCACCCTTCTCCCAGTTGGTCCACTGTAGCTGCAGTGGCCATGAAGAGGCACTTCTCACCGGGCTCCAAGTTGCTGTGGTGAGAGAGGACTGTGGTTATCTTCTCTCCCTGGGACAGCCTGCTTACTAAAACCCTCATCCCCAGCTCCACCCTGGAAGAAAAGCAAAACTTACTTGAGTTAAGGATCCAAGCAACACTGGGTAAATCTAGTAAGCACTATATTCATGCATAGAATATAAGAAAAGGATTGGCAACACTGACCCTTTTGTGAAAACAGTGGTCCAACCCAGAATTTTTTCTCTGTACAATAATAGCTGTAATTTTTTTGGTAAAAGCTCATGTTTATATACAATTGAGCCTTCATTACAAATTGTGTAGTTAAATATATCAGGTATTTAGCTTCCTATCAGGTTATAAATTCTAGTAATAATTGGCCTCAGTGGCACAAGTCGTGTGTATATTTTTGCTACTGTAAAATGTAGCTCCAGTTTATTTTTCATTACATTTGCTTCGAATTATGAATTCAATTGAAATTCTGCATAATTCTGTTTTGTAATGAAAATGCATCTTTTAAGTTTTGTTTTAAAAGTTCAGATGTATATAACCCCTCTAGTGCCACTCGTTTGTCTTGTGAAAGGCCATGATTTATCGCAATCCTGTGACTCTTTGCATAATCACAAAGGGGAAGGGGGCACCACTAAATGCAAGAATAATTCAAAGGAAAATGAAAGGACTAATGTTAAGTAACAAGTCTCAGTCATAGAAAAGTGTCCAGTATGCAAAATTTGCCATGGCAAGGAAGATTATCTTTCAAAGATTAAAAATTAGTAGTGGTAAATTTGGTTTATGATGTTGAAGTGGGAAACTCTTTCTAGCTGTGCATTCATTGTATTTGACTTTTCTGTACACCAGGCTCAACATCATATTAAAATTTTTTTTCTGCCATTCAACTAGCTGCTCTGCTCTAAAAAAGCTTAGAGGTTTATTGTGGTAACTGTATGAGTTATCAGTATTTGATTGTAGATGCTGCATTGGTGTTTTTATAAATGAAGAATGGCTGTTGATTATTGTAGGCGAGCCCATAACATTTAGCGTTTACCCCTATTCTTTAAACTATGTATTGCAACCTTAAGGATTTGCAAGTGTTTATACGTTGCTGCCAGTTGCTTGTGATTAAAAGTTAAGCACAAACATTTTTACTGTTTATAAACGCAGGCTGCATCCATCAAGGTCTCTGTTATGTCAGATCCACTGTACTTTAGATACTGGGATTTTGAAAACACAATGTTTTATGAAATCAAAAATACAGCTTTTTCTAGACAAAATAATCCAGGTATTTTAAAAGTTCTTGTTCATGGAAATGTTCCTCAGTTTACAGAATGGATTTGACAACTATTATATATACTATTGCATAAAACATTATGGTGTGAATAGATTAAAGTTTTCGGGGAAATTTTCTTTTTGCCTACTGTATGCAAATTAGATATTGATGAAATGCATTCTTTTGACAAGGAATCATGTGCTTCCTGAGGGGAATGTATTTATTGACATTGGAACAGCTAGATGTTTTAGGCAAGCCTTTTGTCTTAATATTTCGTTTATTCAGATAGTGATCTGTATTCTGTCAGGCTTTGTCTATGCTACACATACCTTCCATGGAAATTCCTGTTTGCAGTGTTGCAGCATGTTGGTCCCAGGATAATAGACACACAGGCTAGTATCTTTCGTTGGACCAAGTTCTGTTGGAGAAAGAGACAAGCTTTCAGTTTTACAAAGAAAACATGTCTTTCCTCAACAGAAAATGATCCAGTTCCTCACCCACCTTGTCTCATGAAAATTCGTGTAGCTTTCAGGTAAGAAAGTTTATTGGTAAATGGTGTGTAAATGTTTGAACCTAGAAAAGGAATTGATTTAAACTGATCCAGACTTTTTGAAGGACATGTTAATTAATTTATATGCACAGAATCTTGTTACCTTTCAAGGCTAAATATCTTATTTTTTGAATGGAGGTGTGTTTTCTAGCAACAGCAGTATTTATCAGCTGTTTAATTTTCATAGGGTCACCATAGTATCTGAGTGATTTCTTTCTAAAAGAACGAAAACCAAAATATTTCAATTTTCCAGCCTTGTTAGCAGAAACAAGATTAAAGTTATTATTGGGATTTTTTTAATAAATGTGTGAGATGCTAATGAAGTTGAGAGGTTAATCATATTGAAGAGCTGGGATGAATGAGCAGATTTTACTTCGTCTGGCAGCACGTTCCATAATCTTGGTCTGATTCATTTTGAAGTTCCATTTCCTGCCAATACAAGTCTTGTCGTTTGTCATAAGCTTTACTTGTGCAAACGAGCCAAAGTTTTTGGGTGAGGACATGGAATCAGATAAGATCTTGCATGTAGCTAGAGCTGACATCATGCAGGGCTTTTGGAAATTGGTACAGCAATAGTAGTTCCCAAAAATTAATGGATTTTACTGCGTGTATTTTACTACGTTGAAACTGTGCAGTATTTCAACACTTAGAATGATCATACTGCCTCTGTTGTTTCCCTGTGTTCTATAGTTGCTGCACATTATGATTGACAATGCGTGAACTTTGGAGATGCAAAGGCTTCTTAATCCTTCATTTGTATAAAACATTTAAAAATTAAATATGGTATAATTAAAAAGTGGGTTGGTTCAGTTTTATCACAGAACAAGGAAGAAGGCTTCTCAGTTTTTGGGATGCTATCCTTTTATCCCAGTGTCAGGACTTTTCAAGCAGTGTGTTATTCCAGTGAGGAAAAAATTATTGTTGTTTAGGATCTCCAGTTTGATCCAGAAGGTCTTCAGGAAAGTAGAATTTGGTATTGTGGTTGCTCACGCACCAAAATACAGGGTGTGTGCAATCTGTACTTCAGTGGCCACTGCTCATCAGTACTTTTGCTGCTGCCTGTTGAGTTGTCCAAAGCTACTTTCAGACTAATTCTGGGATATGTATAACTCTGCAATGCCTCTTGTAAAGGAAGTGGCTGTGGATTCTGTCTCTCTCATTCTGGAGGGCAGTTTTCACACCCTGAGATTTGCATCATAGAATTTTTCCAACATCTCTACTTCCTCAATCCCTTCTCCTGAGCCTTTCCCCCACTTTGTAGAAGTCCTACTAGAGTAGGAAAGGACCCATTCTGAGCCTGAGGTTCTAGTGGGGAAGGGTGATCATCACCCACTGAGAACGGGGCGGGAGGAGAGAAGGAGCCATTTCCCTTAGCTCAGAGGATGTTGGCAAGAGGAGCAAAGAATCAGCTTCTCCCTGACGCTGTTGGAAAGGAGATGCTTCTCGACATCCCTTGTGCAGTGACAGCTGTGCACAATGGTGCAAAGCAGGAAAAAGGCAGAAGGAAAGGGTGCTGATTTGTTTCTGTCCAATGAGATGTTCGATCCCTCTCCAGCTGCTTCCACTTCAGCCCTGATCTGGTTGGTGTTAGCTAGGTTCATAGAATCATAGAACCATAGAACTGGAAGAGACCTCAGAAGGTCATCAAGTCCAGCCCCCTGCTCTAGGCAGGACCAATCCCAACTAAATCAACCCGGCCAGGGCTTTGTCAAGCCGAGACTTAAACACCTCTAGGGTTAGAGACTCCACTACTTCCCTAGGTAACCCATTCCAGTGCTTCACTACCCTCCTAGTGAAATAGTTTTTCCTAATATCCAACCTGGACCTCTCCCACCACAACTTGAGACCATTGCTCCTTGTTCTGCCATCCGTCACTACTGAGAACAGCCTTTCTCTATCCTCTTTGGAACCTCCCTTCAGGAAGCTGAAGGCTGCTGTCAAATCCCCCCTCACTCTCCGCTTCTGCAGACTAAACAGACCCAACTCCCTCAGCCTCTCCTCATAAGGCATATGCTCCAGCCCCCTAATCATTTTGGTTGCCCTCCGCTGGACCCTCTTCAATGCGTCCACATCCTTTTTGTAGTGGGGGGCCCAGAACTGGACACAATACTCCAGATGTGGCCTCACCAGAGCCGAATAAAGGGAATAATGACATCTCTGGATCTGCTGGCAATGCTCCTCTTAATGCAACCTAATATGCCATTAGTCTTCTTGGCTACAAGGGCACACTGTTGACTCATATCCAGCTTCTCATCCACTGTAACCCCCAGGTCCTTTTCTGCAGAACTACTACTTAACTGGTTGGTCCCCAGCTTGTAACAATGCTTGGGATTCTTCCATCCCAAGTGCAGGACTCTGCACTTGTCCTTGTTGAACCTCATCAAATTTCTTGTGGCACAGTCCTCCAATTTGTCTAAGTCACTCTGGACCCTATCTCTGCCCTAAAGCGTATCTACCTCTCCCCCTAGCTTAGTGTCATCTGCAAACTTGCTGAGGGTGCAATCCATCCCCTCATCCAGGTCATTAATAAAGATATTGAACAAAACCGGTCCTAGAACGGAACCTTGGGGCACTGCGCTAGAAGCCGACCGCCATCCTGACATCGAGCCGTTGATTGCTACCTGCTGGGCCCGGCCTTCTAGCCAGCTTTCTATCCATCTTACCATCCATTTATCCAATCCACATTCCCTTAACTTGCTGGCAAGAATATTGTGGGAGACCGTATCAAAAGCCTTGCTAAAGTCAAGGTATATCACATCCACTGACTTTCCCACATCCACAGAGCCAGGTCAGGCATGACTTGCCCTTTGTGAATCCATGCTGACTATTCCTAATCACTTTCCTCTCTTCCAAGTGCCTCAAAATGGATTCCTTAAGGATCCCTTCCATGATTTTTCCAGGAACTGAGGTAAGACTGACCGGCCTATAGTTCCCTGGATCATCCTTCTTCCCTTTTTTGAAGATGGGCACTACATTTGCCTTTTTCCAATCATCCGGGATTTCTCCCGATCTCCATGACTTTTCAAAGATAATGGCCAAAGGTTCCTCAAAGACATTTGCCAACTCCCTCAGTACCCTCGGATGCATTAAGTCCAGACCCATGGATTTGTGTACGTTTAGCTTTTCTAAATAGTTCCTAACCTGTTCTTTACCCACCAAGGGCTGTCCATCTTCATCCCATCTTGCGTCACTTAGCGCATTAGTCCGGGAGCCCACCTTGTCCGTGAATACAGAGGCAAAGAAAGCATTGAGTACTTCAGCTTTCCCCACATCATCTGTCACTAGGTTACCTCCTTCATCCAGTAGAGGCCGCACACCCTCTCTGATCACCTTCTTCTTGTTAACATGCCTGTAGAAACCTTTCTTGTTATCCTTCACATCCTTAGCCAGTCACAATTCCATTTGCGCTTTCGCCTTCCTGATAACCCCCCGGCATTCTCGAGCTATACATTTAAACCCTCCTGGTCATTTGTCCAAGTTTCCACTTTTGTAAGCTTCCTTTTGTGCTTAAGTTCACCATGGATTTCCTGTAAGCCAATCCGGTCTCCTACCATGTTTGCCTGTCTTGCTACGCATCAGGGATGGTTTCTTTCAGTGCCTTCAATAAGGCTTCTTTAAAATACTGCCAGCTGTCCTGGACTCCTTTCCTTCATGTTAGCATCCCAGGGATTCTGCCCATCAGATCTCTGAGGGAGTCAAAATCTGCTTTTTTGAAGTCCAAGGTGTGTATTTTACCTTGTACTTCTCTTTTCTTCCTTTGGTCAGGATCCAGAAATCTACCATCTCATGATCACTGCTTCCCAGGTTGTCACCCACCTCTACTTCCCCTATTAGTTCCTCCCTGTTTGTGAGCAGAAGGTCAAGCTGCGCACGGCCCCTGGTCGGATCCTCCAGCACTTGTGTCAAGAAGTTATCCCCAACATTCTCCAAAAACTTCCTGGATTGCCTGTGTACTGCCGTATTGGTTTCCCAACAGATGTCAGGGTGATTAAAGTCCCCACGAGAACCAGGGCCTGCGATCTGGAAGCTTCTCTCAGTTGTCCGAAGAAAGCCTCATCTACCTCATCCACCTGATTCGGTGGCCTGTAGCAGACACCAACCACAACATCACTGCTGTTGTTTGCTCCTTTAAACTTAACCCATAGACTCTCAACAGGTTTTTCTCCCTCTTTATACTGGAGTTCAGAGCAATCATAGTGCTCTCTTACATATAGTGCAACTCCTCCTCCTTTTCTCCCCTGCCTGTTCTTCCTGAGCAGTCTATACCCTTTCATGACAGCGCTTCAGTCATGCGAGTCATCCCACCAAGTCTCTGTTATCCCAATTAAATCATATTTCTTGGACTGGGCCAGGGCTTCCAGTTCTTCCTGTTTGTTGCCCAGGCTTCTCGCATTAGTGTACAAACACCTCAGGTAACCAGTTCATCGCCCTATCTTCTCCATTCAAATCAGGGGGTCCTCCTTTCTTGCTCGTTCCTCTCTGCATTTCTTCCCGGTATCCGACTTTCCCACTCCCCTCAGAGTTTTGGTCACCGTCCCCCGACGAACCTAGTTTAAAGCCCTCCTCACTAGGTTTGCAAGCCTGCCCCGCGAAGATGCTCCTTCCTCTCTTGGTTAGGTGGATCCCATCTCTTCCTAACAATCCTTGTACCCGGAACAGAGTCCCATGGTCGAAGAAATCAAAGCCCTCTCTGCGACACCACTTGCGCAACCACGCATTTATGTCCTCAATTCAACGATCCCTGCCCAGTCCTTTCCCTTCAACAGGGAGGATGGACGAGAATGCCACTTGCGCTCCGAATTCTTGGATCCTTCTTCCCAGCGCTACATAATCCGCAGTAACCTGCTCAAGGTCATTCTTGGCCATATCGTTAGTTCCCACGTGGAGAAGCAGGAAAGGGTAGCGATCCGAAGGTTTGATCAGTTGGGTAAGCCTCTCAGTCACATCCTGAATGTGAGCTCCCGGTAAGCAGCACACCTCTCGAGATTCCTGGTCCGGACGGCAGATGGATGGCTCAGTCCCTCTTAGGAGGGAGTCCCCGACCACCACCACCCGTCGTTTTCTTTTGGGGGTGGTGGTCATGGAACCCCTATCCCTAGGACTACGCATCCCATGCCTTCCAGTAGATGGTGTTCCCTTCCATTTCTTCCTTGTGAGGTCCCTTCCAAAGCATTCAGCACTGCAGAGCCTGTGGAGAGAGCCTGAAAGCGATTACTTACCTCTATAGCATTGGGGGATTCCCATGCTGGCCTTTTCCCCCTTCTAGAAGTTACATGCTGCCAGTTCTCTTCCTGGTCCCGTACTGCCCTCTCTGGATCTTCTGCTTGCCATGCTTGAAGGATTAAACGCTGCCTTCTATCAAGGAAGTCTTCATCCTCTCTGATCGAGCGTAGGGTCGACACTTGGGCCTCCAGTCCTCTAATTTTTTCTTCCAAAATGGCGACCAGCTTGCACTTAGTGCAGATGAAATCCGTTCTTTCTTCCGGGAGGAAGACAAACATGGCACACACTGTGCAGGTAACAACAGCAGACCTATCACCATCCATCACTGCTGTCCTGGAGAAGGGATTTAAAAAGAGAGGCAAGAGAATCTCACGCCCTTCCCAACTCCCTCTCTAAACTCCTTGTTAGCACTCACCTGTTCGCAAGCTCCTTGGTCGCTTGCCCACTGCCTTATAAAGCCCTGGAGTGCCTGAAAGTCCCTCCCCCTACCAAGGCTCAGCCAATCAGCAGAGGCTTCTAGAATTCAAACTTTAATTAGAAGCCAACAGTTTCCACCTGCTAATCACAGCACACACTCCATGAAGGGGAGGGGGAGGGCAAAGGGGAAGTGGGGGAAAAAAAGCCTCACTCACAAACACAGGGGAAAAAACAAACAAAAGCAAAAAAGGAACACACACTAACCCTCACTCACAAACACAAGCTCAGCACACAGCAAGAAAGCCCCAAACACAACACACACTTCCCTCAAGAGTCCTGTATCTGCTTCTCCTTTACCTGGAGAACTCCCTCTCTAAAACTCCCTGTTAGCACTCACCTGTTCGCAAGCATACGTTGCTTAAGCCTATGGCTGGGCACTCTAGTTGATATTCTATAGAGTCTAAACCGAAGGGGGTGGAGAATAGAATAGCTCACCCTACTTCGTATTGAGGTTCCCTATTTCCTTAGGAGATTAAGGCACCTCCTTAGTTGTGCATGGGAGGTAGGGTTACCACCCTTTCAAATGCTATTAGCCAGGATGGGGGTTAGCTATGAATCTATCTAGCTCTTTTTTGAATCCTGTTAAAGATTCATGGAGGTTAGCCAGGATGGGTTGGAATGGTGTCCCTTGCCTGTTTGTCTGGAAATGGATGATAGGAGGGGGATCATGTAATGGTTACCTGTTGTGTTCCCTCCCTCTGGGGCATCTGGTATTGGCCACTGTTGGCAGACAGGATACTGGGCTAGATGGACCTTTTGATCTGACCCAGTATGGCCGTTCTTATGTTCTAAATGTAGAAAAAAAAGGTACACACTCATACACCGTCCCAAGTCTGCCACAACCCAGCCCCCAACTGCAAGGCAACACTGCAATCCCCCTTTCAACTGCCATTTCTAGTATCTAGGGAGATACCACACACCTTGATAAGATTGATAGTATCATATGTCTCCTTGCTTTCACATGGCTCAGACCCTTTCTCTCACACACATGTGCGGTGCGCTCGCATGTTGGTGGTCAGACAGCCACTGCAATCTCAACAGTTAAGCTGCAATAGTGGGGACACTGCAGCATCTTTAGCTGGACACAGAAGCGTTTAACGTTAGATATCCCAAAGTACTGTGATGATAATGCAAATCTTTAGACCCAGGTAAAAAGAATGGCAGATTAAATTATTTTTCTGGTAACTGGGAAACCCATTTAAAAAAAAGCTGAGCTAGTAAAAATCCGGCCAGATGGTAACCATAATGGGAGGGCACCTAAAATAAGGAGCCTCTCAGGGAAAGACAGAGACCATAAGTGTGCTACCTTCCATTTTCTTCCACACTGGCATCTGACATTCTACTATTTCTCCCTTTGGGCATCTGCCCAGACTGTTTCTGTAATATCAAGGTCCTTTGAAGCCAGCTTCAGGTTGAGCTCAGATTTACCATTTTAAATCTCCATTGTAAATTTTAATATGATGTCTGGCTTGAGATAAATACAAAACTAGTTCAGGTCATAGCTAATAAGATAAATGTACCTTTAATTACAACATCAAAAATTCAGCTTGAAAGAGATTCTTTCAAGGTAGATTTTTATACTTAAATAAAATATGTGTTTAAAGTACCTTTCTCTTCTGTGCAACTGTACTCTATTTCCTGCATTTCATCTAGATGGTGATTTCCTCACTCTTTCCTACCCCAATTCCCAGTACCGCTTTTTAATTAAATGTAGGTTTCAGTCAAGAGCTGGCTTTACTGACAGGTGCTTTGTTTCACTTTGTTTACCTCCCAATTACTTCTAGTAACTTGTACACACAAGTACAACATTAAATCTATTTGCACAATCATAACATTCACTTTCTGCAATTTATCTTTTAGCAGTCTGATTCCCTTTTATTAACATAAGGCATTGTACACAGAGAACTGCATTAAGCAGTTTCCAATGTAAGTTTCACTGCTCCCAGTCTTCAGGACTGAAAAATAAATCTGATACGGTGAAGCAAGAGGGAAACAGGAAAAAATAGGAAAAGTGGCATTTAAGTGAAAGGGTACTGTCTTTATCAACTGTAAATTAATTGCAAGCATTCAGATTTTAGATAGCATTGTATTCTACTCCTTTCAAGCTTACGTTCATGCAATCTCTGTACTGTGTTTTAGTTTATGAATGCAGTGTCTCGGCCAAACACAGCGACTTAACCTACGATTACTGGCGCTGCAATATCTCTCCCAGAAAATGTTTTATAGCTCTCTTTTGTCAGAAGAACCCTAATCAGGCTAGGAATAGCATTTCACATTGCCATTTTGGTCACAATTTTTCCAGCAGTAGTGGACTGAAAAATTTAGTTTAAAGTCAGTAGGGTTGCCAACCCTCCTGGTTTTGCTGGGAGTCTCCCAGAATCGGGCTGAACCTCCCAAAGGCTCCTGAAGCTACATCGGTAGATCAGCCACTAAAAGTCTGGCAGTGCAGCTGTGCTTCCTGTCTGCCCCATCCCTAGGCTGCTCCCAGAAGCGGTCAGCACATCCCTCCCTGCAGCTCTTAGGAGTGGCAGGAGGTCTCTGCATGTGGCCTCTGCTCCAAGTGATGACTCCACAGTGCCCATTGGCTGGGAACCATGGCTAATGGGAGCTGAGGGGTGGTGCCTGCAGGCAGATTCAGTGCACAGACCCATCAGGGCCTCCCACATTGGGGCCACAGGGAGGGATATGCATGGGGCCAGGGCAAGCAGGGAGCCTTAGTCCTGCTGCACTGCTGCCCAGGACTCAAAGCCTCCCAAGGCACACACCGCCCCACTGGAGCCCACGACCCAACCCTCTGCGCCAGTCCTAAGTCCCCTCTTGCACCCAAACTCTCTCCTGGAGCCTGAACTCCCTCCTGCACTCTAGCCCCCTGCCTCAGGCTTAGCCCAGAGCTTGTTGTCACACTCCAAACCCGTCAATCCCAGACCAGAACCTGCCCTCTCCACACCTCAATTTCCTGCCCCATATCAGTGAAAGTGAGTGAGGGTAGGGGCGAGCAAGTGAAGAAAGGAAAGGGGAAGGAATGAGCAGGTCAGGGCTTCAGAGAAGAGGCAGGGAAGGGGGTGGGGCCAGGGTGTTTGGGTTTGTGTGATTGGACAGCTAGCATTCCTAAAGTCAGTGAGATCTTCCCATGTCCTGGAAAGCTTTGCCATTTTTAGTGGCAGGGTAGCTGCAGGCTACCACTAGAACGTCAATTATTTTTGTACTATTGAATGTCTGATTATGTATTGGGGGATCTGTATGTCATGGGCTATCTCTGAAAAATGTCCAAAGTTTCCCAGCTTTGAAGTTTATGGTCATCTGATTGGGTCTTTTATGACCCTGGTATATGATACACATTCACTTCAGTTTCTGGATATAACTTCATTATTTCTTGCATCCAGATAATCGATTCACAGCAACAATTATCATTAAATGTCTAGTTTTCAAAATTAAAATCTTTCACTCATGCTTGGTTTTTCTCTCACCAAAGTGGCTGAGTAACACATCTCAGGAGTGAATTCAGACATTACGTGGTTTATTTTGTTTTGTGTTCCTCAAATGCATGTCTGGAGCCTTTCTCCTCAGCCTTCTTCCAGGGGGTTTTCTTTCCTTCAGTTTCTAGACTTAAGGAATCTCAGTGTTGCATGGCTGTTTGTGGCCATGATGTTAGACTGCAGCTTGCAGTGTTGCAAGTAGGCACTTGTGGGGAGAGGGGCAGTCTCCAGCTGATTCTGGAGGGGTAGCTTAATTTCCATCTCTTTCCCTCTTCCTTGATCATTGCTGGTGCAGATTCAGTGGGTAAGGAATGGTTTGCAAGGGCTATGTGGTGTATCTCCTCCCCCCTACAATAAAAGGAACTTCTGGGGTCACACAAGCAGGTCATCTGCTGCAGTTTTATCAATACTGAGGATGTTCAAAAAGCTTAAAGTGCTAACAAGTAATTTCAAGTTTAGTTGTAAACAGTTTTTTGGTGCCTTCCCCCTCAAGTGTAGCCAATTTCTCTCCAGTTAACACAATACTCAGGAGATGACTGGCCTAGATTTTTTGGCGTAGTTTGCGAGATGACTGTTTGGGGACACATCCCAAACTTTACTGACCTTTTTACACTAAAGTGTGTGTATGATGGGAACTTAAGCTGCCCCAGCCTTCTGCTGCAGAAATGCCATTCAGCAGTATGTTCCTTTCGCATCTTGAATCAGACATGGTGCATGGTTTCTCCAGCAGACCTACTTACTGGACAAACACACAGGTTAGGGTTCACCCATCCAGCTTACAGAGCGCCTGCACAGTAAAAATGTATGCTATCTCGTCAGGGGCAAAATGTTCATTGAAAGCTTTTTGGCCTTTGAATTACACCTAGGGCTTTTTAGTGCTGCTCATCCTGACTCTCAAGAGTTCTTCAGTGCTCTAAATTCTCTGTCACACCCTCACAGCATAAGTCTGTTATTTATTAATAGAGCCACAAAATCTGCTGAGTCTTCTTTCATATGGTAAGTATTCTGTAAATAGAACACTTATTAAAACTTATTAAAGTATTTTAAATCCATTTTGATACTTCAGCATACAATCTGAAGTACTTTCTGTAGAAGTATAACTAAGTAGCTAGACTAGGAAGCCAAAAACCAAGCAGTTCATCCTGATGAGAGATTCATATTATTAGCTCATAAAACAGTATGGCACTCGTACTTATGCAATGAGTCTTTTACAATGTGTGTTTAAATACGTTTTGATATGTGGAATGAAGTATTGCAGGAAATGGAATAGGAAAGCCAGTTTGAAGTGGTCCTCAAATAAAGTAGGATGAAAATATAAGGCTCCTTTCTACTCTTAATTGTATATGAGATAAGAATTTTTACGTGCTTTTTTGTCCGAGGGTACAACTTGTGCCAGTTTTTTTTTTAATGGCTGCAGAATGGACTGAGATTCAATTCTGAGTAATAGTATCTCTAATAATTGGAGTTACATCCACCTTTTCAAGGAGCTAGTCACAATTTCAGAGATGCGCAACTACAATTCATTTGTAACAACAAAATATTGGGGGCAGAATGCTGCCCTTTTATGAACTTGCTTCTTCTCAGTCCCATCCATGTCAGTCATCAGAGTGGCATGCCTCCCCTTCTCTGTGGCAGCTGAAGGCACACCAGTTGAGCATGGGCTCAGGACTGCCCCCGAGGAAGAACTCTCCAGAATTCCCTGCCTCCAAGCAGCACACACAGCAGACTCCACTTGTCTCTTTGTGGCAGAGCTTCAGGGCTGGCCTTACCATGAGGCGAACTGAGGCGGCTGCCTCAGGTGCCAGACTGGGGGGGGATGCGCCACTAGGACCCAGAGTGTAGAAAATTGTCTGCTGCTGGTGCATATGTGCCTATGGGGGCGTCATTTGAGCTCCCTGCCTCAGGTGCCAAAATGTTGTGGGCCGGCCCTGCAGAGCTTTCACTGCATTCTTAACTAAATGCCTCTGTTTCTTCATTCAGTTTGTGGCTTTACTCCTCACACTTTGGCTTTACTCCTCACAATGCACACTGGAGGATGGACCTACCTCCTCTTCCCTCCCAGATGTTAGAGATTGCACACGAGATCATAAAGTGGCTACTGTTTTCCTTAGACATGAAAGATAGAAGTCTACAGACTGCCAGTAATACACTCTTCCCCTCACAGCGCTTCCCCTCCATTTTCTTACAGGTTGGGCCCAGGGAATGGTGAGGGATACTGCTTATGATCAGTTATTAAAGGAACAGCTCAAAGTCTTAAAAACTCTCATGAGAATTGACCCTCTGTCAGGGCTGGCCAACCTGCTCTTCCCCCCTTCAAGTGCGATTCGTAAAGCCTCCCCTGTGGCTCGTGAAGCTGCCCCTGAGCCCCTAAAAATGGCCTGCGGCCCCAGTTTCCCTATGCTCACCATCCGGCATGGCAAAGCAAGATGGCGCTGGCAAGATGGCGCTGGCCGACAGGAGCCAGATGCGGCCAAAAAGGCACTTGGAGTTGTGTTTAAAGGCGCAGCATCCTTTTTTTTGTTTGTTTGGGGTTTTTTTCGTTCGACCAAACGCAGCTGGGGCTTGCTTGCTTGCTTTTTTTTTTGCTTGACAACTTTCCCCCCACTCAGCTCTTTGTGCTATATCCCCAATTATTGTGGCTCTTTGCCTTTAACAGGTTGGCCACCCCTGCTCTATGTGAAGAGAAATTCCTAAAGTGGGAACTTAGACTGTCAACTGAGCTTCCCAGTTTTAAGCATGAATGAGAGTTTGCTATCACAGATGTTTATGTTTTTAGAAAATGAAATGCAAATAAATAAACAAATAAAAACAACAAGTTTGCAAGCTGAAGAAGAGCTATGTAATTCCTTCTCACGAGGGTTATGATAGTATAATTAAAGTCAAGTGTGAATTCCCTACAAACACCTACTTATAAAGCAGTAAAAGATCTTCACTACTCTGAATGAAGTTGAGCCTCTTGCAGCATCCTTTGTAAAGAGGCATAGTCATATCAGACCACCGACAGGAGAATAAGACAATCACTAGGGCTAAGCTTGGCTACAGTGCTTAAAGTCTGAGGGTACTGGCTGAAGTTTCTTATTGTAAAAGCATCTGCTCAACTGTAAAGCCAAGGTAAGAAAATTAAAGCTACATCCAATCCTCTGCTCACCCCCAAACCTCTCACCAAAACAAAACACCACAACCTAAAATCTGCTTTGAACATTAGATTTTCCAAGTAGCTTTTTCAGAACTGATGCTTCACCTGACTCTGATTTGCTGATTCAAACCCTCCAGAGATGTGTCCCAGGGGCAAGAGCAGCTCCACTTGAAAAAACTAGAATTGCAAGCTAACATCTGTTCTCCTTCCAAATCTTTTGTTGATGAGATCTTTAAAGAGCATTAAGGCAAATTAGTCACTGAGCCTTTAGACAAGGAAATAAGTCCCTCTTACCTTCCAGTAAGAGAATCTTCAGACTATTTTATCTGAGCAGGTGTTTCCTTTGAAGCCTCTGGAAAGTTTCTAGACTAGAGAGTACTTATTGAGATGAGGCAGTTCTTGTCTTTCCTGTGAGTTGCAAGATCAAGGCTGGGATTGCTGGAAAACGGTCCAACCTCAAAAGCCTTTCTGGGTTTTGGGGTTTCCAAAGTCTGGGCACATCCACATCAGGAGGGAAGCTTCCCAGTGGACCCTCGTCATAGTAAACTGAAATAAACAGGAACTGTCCACAAGACCCTTTGTAATATCAGTAACTGAAGGATACAACAGCCTGTCTCCTGTACATTGGAACAATGGAATCAGTTCTGTGGAGAGAGATATTCAGGAAAAAAATAAAAGAAACAATATTTTAGATCTTAGGTGTTTCAACAAATCCATAATGGGATCAATATTCCCAGTGGAAACATGGAATTTTATCATGATAGCATTTTTTACCCAAAATTTCAGAGTATAAAAATAAATCCTCAGGAGGTTTACTGAAGATATGATACAGGAGAGTCAGGCAGATATTCTTTAACTTTTGCTATCACACACAGTATTTTCTGTAGAGTACTTCTTTTTTGAACACACAGCTTCTACATCGGTAGTCACAAATGCCATCTCATCCCTCCCTGCAGATATGAATTGTTCTTCATATCTACTGAGGGCAGGAGAAGTATATTAGGCTTAATCAGTGAGGCAGGTTTAGGTTAGATATTGAAAAAGCTTTCTTACTTTACTATACAGGTAGTTAAGCAATGGAATAGGCTACTGAGGGATGTTTGGAATCCCCATTGTGGGCAGCTTATGAGAACAAGTTGGACAGAGTCCTATCAGGAGTTGATTAGGTATACTTGAGTCCTGTCTCATCTCTGGGAGCTGGACTATTTGATCTTTTGAGGCCCCTTCCAGCATATATGTTTCTTTCATTCTATGACTGTATTCCATGGTATTTAAGGCCAACACTTGGAAAGATAAGTCGGCAACAGTAAGCATATTAGACTCTCAGAAACACATGATTCTCTGTCGTCATTGGTGCATAATAGAACCTGTGGAACTTTTTGCCAGACAGTGTTGTAAAGGGCAGGATTTTAACAGGGTTCAAAAAAGAACTAGATAAATTCGTGGAGGATGGGTCCATCAATGGCTATTAGCCAGGATGAACAAGAATGGTATCCCTACCCTTTGTTAAAAGCTGGGAATGGGTGGCAGAAGATGGATCACTTGATGGTTACCTGTTCTCTTCATTACCTCCTGGGCTCCTGACATTGGCCACTGTCGGAAGACAGGATATGGGGCTAGATGGACCTTTGGTCTGACCCAGTATAGCTTATATTCGTGTGTTCCTATTTTCTTAACAGCAAGACCCACTGCTTATATCAGACCTCTGCTATTATGGAGATCTTGGTCTGTGTATTAAAACCACCTTTCAGTTCCACAGTAGGTAGGCCTCTTCTTGTTTTCCCTTGTTTTCTTGCCACCTCCTTATCCAAGCCAGTGTTGCAGCTTGGCTTGCTTTGTGAAATGTGTCGATACTGTGACCTAACCAGGTCATTGCATTCTTTTTCCTACCACAGGAAGTGATATTTTTGCCATTCTGGCTGAATCAGAGATCATCTTAAGGGTATAGAAATGCATAAGTTCCTTATTAACAGAGCCTACAGAGGAATAAAGGAGTATATAGAAGAGGTATTCAAAGCTTTGAGAGCAATTCCTCTAATTACTATGTACTCTGCAAGAAAGATCAGTGATTTTGTGGCTAGAGAGATCACCCCTATCTTATAAGGAGCTATGTAAGGCTCCGACAGGGTCTTCCAGCCACTCTCTATCAAACAAGAAAGAGTTAATACCCTCCTGCCAAATGAGAGAACATTTGGCAGAAGAATATTAAAGAACAGGGTGCCTCAGTAAATCTTGAGTTCCTTTTGAATTCTACATGCATCAATAGAATCCTCTCTCTCTCCCTCGGGATAATTTACTGCTTGCTATATCCAACTGTGAAGATTATCTGACCTGGAGGGAACTGAGAGAAAATCCTGGCTGACCTGTGAATTTTCATTCTGGAACTTTTTGTGTCAGACAACGTGGCCCATCCTTAGAGGACTGCACTCTGTTAGGGCTTTTTCTGGTTCTTTCTCACTTGTTAGTAGTTTGAAAGAGCAGAGGGTGCTTCCCCGTATTCAGAAAGGAAAGAGCTGGTTATGAATCAGAGGTGAAATTAATATCTCAGGAGCTGGTACATTTTATATTAGGAAGAGGTAGAATAATGTAGTTTGGAGGAAAGGGGACAGAATGACAAGACATCAGTTTTAAAGCAGAATGATGTAATGGAAATAGAATGTTAGAACCAGACTCTCTTTTCAGATACTTGTACAATACTCCAGTTGACTTCAAGACAGTTGTTGTATTTGCATATTGGAAGACAGCATTTGTCCTTAAAACACAGATACTAACTACAGCAATGTAGTTCTGAAGGAGAATATCAGATAATGTTTTACTTGAAGAAAAAATCAGGAATGCTTTGAGAAGAGACAGTGCTAGTACAGTTCAGCATAAAATAAGAAAAATAAAATCAAAAAGTTTTTATAACAGTGCCTGAGAATGTGAGATATAATATTTAGAGAGATCAGCAGATAAAATAAGGGGAGAAACTCAAGCAATATGACATGGTCTATCCAGAAGAAAGAATAAATAGTGTTTATATGAATGACACAGAAGTTTTTCCATAGTGGGATACATGATTACATTGGGCTGACAGGTTAGCTAATATTAAAAGTCATGTTTCAGCATCTGGCTCAGAAAGGAACATGTTCTGACTGCTAGTTTGTGCAGCTGTCAATATGGATAATGAGCTCAGCCCACACTGCTTTATTGTTTCATCTGTTCATTCACCGCATAGAAAGGATGGGAAGTATGGCAAGAGACCACCCTGACTTAACCAGGAGATCTTAAATGATCTAAAAATCAAAAAGGAGTCCTACAGAAAGTGGAAGAGGAAGATCAAGGACAGGTTAGGCCCGCAACTCAATGAAGAAGGGAAAACAATAACAGAATGTGGAAATGGCAGAGGTGCTTAATGACTTCTTTGTTTTGGTTTCTACCAAAGAAGGTTGGTGGTGATTTGATGCCTAACTTAGTAAATGCCAGTGAAAATGAGGTAGGTTCAGAAACTAAAGTAGGAAAAGAACAAGTTAAAAATTACTTAGATGAGTTAGATGTCTTCAAGTCACCAGGGTCTGATGAAATGCATCCTAGAATATTCAAGGAGCTGATTGAGTTGAGCCATTACCTATTATCTTTGCAAAGTCATGGGACATGGGAGGGATCTCAGAATACCAGAAAAGGGCAAATATTGTGCGCATCTATAAAAAGGAAAATAAGGACAACTCAGGGAATTACAGATCAACCCGAGGAATTAACTTCTGTACTAGGAAAGATAATGGATCAAATAATTAAGGAATTCATTTGCAAAATCTAGAAGATAATAGGCAGGGGTGGGCAATAATTTTAGACAGGGGCCGCCCTAGAACGGGTGAGACCTGAGGCGGAAAGGGTGAGATCAGAACGTTTCCTGCTTCCCCTCCCACAGACCCTAATTGCCTCAGGGTGGGGGAGCACATGAAGTCTTTGCCTGTGCCCTCCTCCCACCTAGAGAGAACTGCCAGCTGTTCTGAACAGCTGGTGGTTCCCTCTAGGCATCTGCCCCCTTGCAGGGCAGGGGGAAACTTTGCGAGATCCCCCCAACCCCAGGCCAATCAGGGCCTGGGGGGAGGAGCACGTGAAGTCTATTGCTCCCTGCCCCCACCCTTCAAGGGATGCATGATGGTTAAAATGAAAGTGCTGCGTTCCCCTTGCAGGGCGGGAGGAGACTTCACGCACTTCCTGCCCTAGCCCTGCAAGGAGCATGCGGCACTTTCCCTCTAAGCACTGTGCGCCCCTTGCAGGGCAGGAGGAGACTTCGTGCGCTCCTCCACCCTCAGGCCAATCAGGCCCTGAGAATGGGAGGAGTGCATGAAGTTACTTGCTCCCTGCCTCTGCCCTGCAAGGGGCATGAGGGCCTTGCAGGGTGGGAGGAGAGAGCGAGAGGCTTGGTGCACTTCTCCTGCCCTCAGGCCCTGATTGGCCTGGGGGCAGGGGAGTGGCAGGGCATTCGCAGGCTGGATTCACTCACTTGGTTGGCCAGATCCGACCTGCGGAGGACCCTTTGCCCACCCCTGTAATAAGGTGATAAGTAGCAGTCAGCAGAGATTTGTAAACAGCAAATAATGTCAAACCAATCTGGTAGTTTTCTTTGACAGGATAGCAAGCCTTGTGGATAAGGGGGAAGTGGTAAATGTGGTATATATAGATTTTATTAAGACTCACATGACCTTCTCATTAACAAACTAGGGGAATACAACCTAGATGGAGATAGTCATGCCGGAAGGGTACATTGAGTGGGGTTTTGCAGAGATCAATTTTGGGACCAGTTCTGTTAACTATAGTTTGTACCTCTATTAACCAAAACTCTCCAGATGTCCAGGGTCAGAGTCCTAGTGCATTGTGCGGGATGGGAATCCGGCACAATATGGAGGGAGGCAGGACCCAGGAAGCTTGGTGCGTGGCCCAGATGGGCTGGGAGGATGGTCAGAGGGGGGCACAGAAAGCCCAGCACGTAACCCAGCTAGGCTGCTGGGGGAGCCAGGAAGCCCAGTGGGAAGGCAAGGCAGGGGGTGGGGCTGGTAGCAGGGGGCCAGAAATGACCTCCCCTGGTCCGAAAAAAATTCCTCATCTGGGACTAGACAGGTCCGAAGGGTGCCAGACCAGGGTGGTCCAACCTGTATCTTCATCAATGATTTAGATAATGACATAGAGAGTACACTTATAAAGTTTGCAGATAATACCAAGATGGAGGATAGGATTATAGTGCAAAATTATCTGGACAAACTGGAGAAATGGTCTGAGGTAAACAGGATGAAATTCAATAAGGGCAAATGCAACGTACTCCAGTTACGGAGGAATAATAAATGTAACGTGCCACCTGATGTTTGTCCCATGTAGACCCCGCTGATGTGCTGAAAAACATATCTAAGTGTGCAAATTCTCTCTTAAAGCACATCAGCAGAGTTTATATGGGGAAGTTAGATTTCAACACATTAGAACACTTTACAGATCACGTCCCCCTGGAGTGCTTTGCCATACCATGTAAACAAGCGTAGATATATTGTACGTGTATGTTGATGTGCCAATATATCATATTGCCTTAGCAGTTGATTTGCATGTGGCATTTGTCAGTGAAGCAAACAGATATAAGTGTGGTGTGTCTGTCAGTGAGCTTATATCCTCCCAGAAGGTAGTTTTAGCACTGTAAAAATATCAGCTGTGTGGCTTGAGATGGACAAGAGTCAGTTGTGGTGGTCCTCCCACTTCACTGATAGGAATGTCATGTTTGTCACAAGTGTAAAAGGAAACTTTCATCCTGAGGATGGAATTTGGAATGCTGTGGTGTCACCTTACATACACTAATAACAATGGCTAAGATTTTTCTCCTCAATGGCTCTTTCCCAAGGTCTTCGGAGCGGCAGCCATCTTGGCCAATATTCAAGGGATCTCCAGAGCTAAAAGTGTGAGCTGTTATACCTTGAGCTAGGGGGAGTTATAGCACACTAATATTCTCTGTGGATTAAACACAGTGGGGAACCTGAAACATACCCTCATGTTGGTAGTAGTTGTACCAACAATGCATAGTTGTACACGAGGGGAGCAGCATTACAAATCAGTTTTATCCCCGTGTCTGTCATTGCCTTCTTTTTTTGAATCTGATGATAGGTTGCCATCTCGCTTTCGCCCACCCTCAGGTCAGGCACAGTTTTTAATCATCATTTTTTCATGCAAAGATTTTTTTATGATCCCTGATAACCTCAAGAGATATCTTTATTGCATTTGCATGTATTTCATTCACCGACATAGAAGAGAATACCAACCTCTGTCTCCTACCCATTCTACAGTGCTTTAAGTTTACAAAGTACTTCACAGATATTGGTGTGTCTCAATCTTTTCTCTGTGACATTGGCTGCCAGATACTCTTCTCTGGGTATAAACTGCTTTGTGCCATCAATTTCCATCTCTAGTTATGATCTTTGATTCTATACTTAGTGAGATCCTGGCCTTAATGTTCCATGTTCTTTGTTGATGATGAGAGGGTCTGCTAGAGTTATCATTTGTGCAGAATCTATAATTGTTTAGCTAGATGATCTTCCTAGAAACTTTTGTTTGTGGTGTAGGTGGTGGACTCACATTATGACTATTTTGGGGCTTGGAGATGTATTGTTTGATCCACTTGTCAGGAAGTTAGAATTTTGTAGCCCAGAGAGTGCTAACGTATATGAATGGATATTGCTTTTACTTGGATTTTATTTTTGATCCTCTGCTGCTTTGCAGTGGAGGGAGCATTTGCTACTTTGGGTGCTGTCAGATGAATACTTTTTTTTTTTTTTTGGTATGTCAGGGGAATCAGTGACTTCTGCTCTGCATCTTTGGTTTCTGGACTTGTGGGGCACAAGGAGTATTGGCTTGGAAAGCTGTACATGCATAGTTTCTAGCGGAGTTTGATCCCAATCAGTGTAATTAGTTGTTAAAGTTGTACCCAAGACTTCATCCATATGTGTTAGAATGAATTGGACATTTTCCATAATATGTCAGCAGTAGTTCATGAGAGAATATCTGCAATCAGAGTGATATTAGTAGGCCTGTTATGTTAGGTAGATGTATGCCTTATAGAGATTCACAGAGGTCAAAACATCTAAGTCATTTTGGTGCTTCTGATTCACCATTTGTGTAAAGAAAGAGTTTGATTTATAGTACTGATGCTACTTATCTTAGGTTATAGCAGAGGTAGCAATAATAAGGGTCTGTCTGCATTCCCATTATAAGCCAGTTGTAATTCCCATTACAGCACCTGCAGTTAGCGGCTTTTTATGTGACATTTGTAATCGGCTCTGCCGATCAGAGATTGGTTTAGTTGCTCACCAAAGGCGTCATAGAAGATGAGATCTGTCGATCAACGGCTCAGTCCAAGAAGATAAGCCAGTTTTGCAAAGCTAGTAAATTTACATATTGTATATTAAAAAAATATATTAAATTGTATATTTTTACAATATATTAAAAAATTAACTCTGATTTGAAATTCAGCATACAGAACTGTAACCTATTATCAACTCTATGACTTTGAAATTTTAGGCTATGAAAAAGTTGTCATGTTTGAGCAATTCAGTGGACTTTTTTACTTTCTCAGAAATTCTCTGTGAATATGTAGTTAGAATACTACTCCACTTTTCTAGGTCATTAAGCCACCATTTTAATCCCCCAAGAATTAAAAAGCCTCCCAAAGTCTTTATTTGTGGTAAAATCCCTTAAGGATGATTACTTGAATTACAATTTCTGTTTAAATAAAATGTCTTTTCTTGGAATTTTTGTTTAAAAAATCCCCACAGAAATAACGTGTTAATATCCATTTTGTAGCACCAAACTGACAAAACCCAGGAAATTAATATGACACTGCACAGCATATAGAAATGTTTATAAAATCTTCCTGCACCTACGCACTTTATATCTACCTGCAAGAGTTGATTGTCATTTTAAAATCTACAATGAAAACATTTCTTTTCTGACAGTCTGTAGATGTTTTAAATGTTTTAATGTAATGCTGTCATGATTGGTGAATGGTATACACAAAGTCTTGATTTGTATTAGATAGCTCAGGTAAAATAAATTATGTAAAAGGAAACAGCAATTTAAAGGTAAGTAATGAGATGAAATTCCTGTAGGATATGGAGTATGACACATGTGACTGTAAAACTTGGTTATACTGTTTGGGTGGTTTGTTCCAATTTTTATAAATATTTAAATTATTCCTTTTATTAATTGGACTACTCAATGAATTGATGAAAAATACGTTTCTGCACTGATTCCATTTTCATTTATTTTATTTTGTAGACGGTGTCAAAAATAGTCAAAATTTTGCTGATTTGCAGATAGAAAATAGAAGGAGCAATGAATAAGAATGATCAAGCTATGATATTTGGGGATGAAGTCCACTTGACAGCCACTTGTATGTTAATTATATCCTGTTGTGATAGGTCTTGAGTTCTAAGGAAATAGAATGCTTTTCAATTATACCCCACATAAACTCAGAATAAACAGGTATGATGCATAGTGACCACTTGAGTCATAAGGTAGTAAAGTTTGCATACTCTCGGCCTATTTTACCACTCCTACATAATTTAATGATAAAAAGTGTTACGTATACAAATGCAAAAAACCCCACCCTACCACCTCTTTAGTACTGAAACCGATTTGTATTTCTTACAAAAATGCATCAGCCCTTATTTATTTAAATTAGTGTGTGGACATACTCTATGGTATTTTAGAGTATATCTACACTGCATTCCTCTTTCAAGAGAGGAATGAAAATGCAGAGGAACGAAATTGCAAATGAAGCACGGATTTGAATTTCCCGCGCTTCATTTTCATAATCGCGTCCGGGCGCTATTTCGAAATACCCTATTTCGAAAAAAGAAACACTGTCTAGACGTGGTTATTTTGAAAGAAAACCCTTCTTTCGAAATTACCTTTACTCCTTATAACGAGAGGTTTAAGGGTAATTTCGAAAGAAAGGTTTTCTTTGAAATAACCACATCTAGACAGCGTTTCTTTTTTCGAAATAGGGTATTTCAAAATAGCGCCCGGACGCGATTATGCAAATGAAGCGTGGGAAATTCAAATCCGTGCTTCATTTGCAATTTCGTTCCTCTGCATTTGCATTCCTCTCTCGAAAGAGGAATGCAGTGTAGACATACCCTTTTTGACTCTCAGATTTTGGTTCGTTGTGTTATAACTATAGAAAGTAATTTTCATACATTTTCATCTACTTTGAGATTTCCCCCCTTCCGATTCCCATCCACCTTTTTCAGCTTCTTCCTAATAACATCACTTCCTTTCCTTTTTTGGTGTATCTTACAAAAAGTCTAAGGACATAAATTTGGTAAGTAGGGATACCAAATGATAGCTTTTATGTTTATTAGAGAATGCTCTGTTCCATTGTAGAAGAATTAAATGGTTTTTACCTACAGAATTTCTCATATATATGAATTACAGACTGCAAGGTTAAGTGTATCAATGAAGGCTATCTACCTTCTGTAGGTTTGCTAAATTACACCTATCAAGTAATTTATGTTGGTCATTTTGGATTTCACTCCGATTCACTGAATTCTGCCTTGTGTGTGATATGCTTACAATGTATTTATACAACTCTCCTAAGCATGGTGTGTGCTTTACAAGAGCGAATAAAAAGATACTATATGACCCCTGCCCCAAAGAGTCTAAAGCCAGTGATTTAAATGACACTAACTCTGTATGTAAAATTATATTCAGACATAAGTGTTTGCAACACTGAGTCCTAATTTCAGCAATGTCAGCAAAGTGAAGATAGCAAACAGTATGAAGGGGCAGGGAAAAGAGGACCAATTACAGGATAAAGGTAACTGTTCCCCTGCACTGCAGGCCCTTCTTTGCAAATTCTTCCACTAGAATTTGTGTGCATTACAGCAAAACTCAAAGGAATATTTTAGGTAATATTATAAATGAGAATATTTTATTAGAGAATCACAGTGGAAGAATGCAACAAAAATGACCAGTGAATAAATGAATAAATCTTTCAACTAGCAAACCTTTAGGCAAGTGAAACTGAATTTGCAACAATTATAATCCTTATATAGAGGTTCTCATAGGACATGAAGAGATTTATCATATGTCTGTTTCATTAACAGTAGTGCATTGCATGCTACATTTTCCAGATTAAAGGATATCAATGCTCAAGTTTCATTGCTTGCTGTGATCAGGGAGAAAATATCATACTTATGACCATTGAGCTGGCTAATAATATTCATTTTTATATGGATTTAGAATAAAATAAAACACGGGTAATCTTAAAATTCATTATTTTATTCTTGAAAAATATATTCTCATGTTTCTCTGTTATAGCATAAATTATTCCTGTGTTTTTGTTTGAACTAAGCCTCATGATACAGTGAACACTGTGAAATAATAACTAGTTTGATATTATAGAAATGTATATGAATTTGTGTAATTGTTTTTTAAAAATATATAGAAATTTCTAAAATGAAAACAAAATTTCCTGAAAGGACAATGAGGAGTCCTGTGGCACCTAATGTATGAACGCATCTGATGAAGTGTTTTTTACCCATGAAAGCTTATGCCCAAATAAATCTGTTAGTCTTTAAGGTGCCACCGACTCGTTTGTTTGTTTGTTTGTTTGTTTTTGCAGATAAAGACTAACACGGCTACCCTTCTGAAACTTGTCAGAAAGGACAGACCAATAGAGAATTAATTGGAAGTTGGAAAAGTAATGAAAATAACTTAAAATGTCCAGACCAACTAACCTGGGAACATAGAAATTGCCATACTGGACCTATCGTCCATCTAGATCAGTATTGTAGTCAGTACTGGATTTGTCAGAGGAAGGTGCACA
Source organism: Rafetus swinhoei (assembly GCA_019425775.1). Classification (NCBI taxonomy): domain Eukaryota; kingdom Metazoa; phylum Chordata; order Testudines; family Trionychidae; genus Rafetus; species Rafetus swinhoei. Next base: position 48,503,037 of record CM033430.1, on the reverse strand, counting down.
CAATAGTTGGCGGGAGGGGTAAAATCTGCTCCCTTAGTAAGTATTAATATCTGCAGTTGCAAGTCAGCCCTGAATGTCAACACTAGAAATTTTTTTTACAAACTTACTACCTGAGGAGGAGGAGGAAGAGAAGTGAGAGTGGAAGGAAAAAGGAATATAAAGTGTAGGAAATACAGGATGGAAGACGTAGAAATAGGTTCTTACTATAATATTCTGCTTCCTATCTGTATCTGACTTTATTCCTGCTTCACGCATTTCAATCAGTGGTTTGCTAAGCATTTAATCGATTGGCCTGAGGGCAGTTGGAGAGCACATGAAGTCCCTTACCCTCTCCCCCCGCCCTGTGAGCGGGGCACAGTGCTTAGAGTGCATTGCCAGCGGTTCTGAACAGCTGGCAGTGCACTCTAAGCACCGTGCACCCCTTGCAGGGCAGGAGGAGACTTTGCACTCTCCCTCTGCTCAGGAGCTGGTGGCGGGGGTGCGTGTGAAGTCTCTCGCCCCCTGCACCCACCCTGCAAGGGGCACATGGAGCCTAGAGTAAACGGGCAGCTGTTTTGAGCAGCTGGTGGTTCACTCTAGGCACCGTGTGCCACTGGCAGGAGGAGGAGACTTTGCACACTCCCCCATCTCCAGGTCTCGATTGGCCGGGGGTTGGGGAGTAGCAGGGTGGCCGTGGGCCAGATCAACCCGCTTGGCAGGCTGGATTCAGTCCACAGATGCTCTCTTGCCCACCCCTGGGCTACGGACACCATGTCTGCCCATCCAGGATTATAGCCATTAATGGACCTATCTCCCTTGAACTTACTTAGTTCTTTTTTTTTTCTTTTTCTTTTTTTTCCAGTTGTAAAATCTTGAGCTGGCAATTAAAGAATCAATCAAGGTTAAAAACTGTAGCCAAAAATTTCATTAACTAATCTTTCATATCTAATCCATTCAGTCAGTTTAGTGGGGCTTCCTTTATCCAAGGCAATTCCATGGTTTCCTAGCAACCTAGCTTCTTGGGAATTCTTGTATGATATGTACTAATGGATTTTCATTTGTACATGCAAGTTAAAATCCAGGAAGCAAAAGTACAGTAAAGGATAACTCTTCTATAAAGAACCGAGGTGAAAATATCTTAAATAAATAGAGATTAAATGACTATTTTTAAAACATCTTTCAGGTTCAAAACCTCATAAAAGCAAATAGTTTATGTATGTTGCTATCATCTACTTTGATAATTAATATAGAAATAACTTTAAAAATTAATTTAGTTTCACCATTCTTTTTATTTTCTAGCTATTTTCATTTCACTCATTTTGCACAGTAAGGGAAGGCTGTTTCCAACAAAGGTTTACAATGTAATTTTCTGACACTTGCAGTATCACTATACAGTTGCTTTGCAAATGCAACAGGGGTGGTGATGCTTAATCAAGAACAGAACTATTTTGATTGGAGTCTAAAAAAACAACAGCTGGAACCATGTTGATTGATCTCAAGTTTTCAAATCTTGTTTGGAGTTTTCCTGTGGGTAAACAGTAAAGGTATCACTTGTGGTATCTTTGATACTTTCATCAAGTTATCTCCCTTTAAGAGAATGCAGGAATATTTGATGTCTTGGTTCCCAGTAATATAAGACTTTTAAGAACCTTCTTTTTAACATTATCCAGCTAAAAAACACCTTTTGTGACTTATGGCATTTTTATGGCCGCATGATCTGATTCACCAGAAACCACATCTAATTCAGATAAGACAGATAAGCCTTCAGCTGATGATCCCAATTAACATATATAGCAATCAGACTCATGACAATGAGTTAGTATTCTTCTTTGCATCCCTTCTGTCCTAATACAGGAGTTTGTGTGTGCCCTGTTTACTAAGAAAGTATAGGCATTTAGTTCAAAAAGCAGACTTTCCCTCACTTACAAGAATGTGTCAAATTCAAGCAGCACAATGAATAGAGGCTCCAGACCTGAAATATTTTTTTCTCTTTCATTAAACACAGTGGATTCTGCTCAAAGGCAACCCAGAAGATGACAACTTTCTGGTTATTTGCAACATTTTGCAAAAAGCAATCTTGTCACATTGGCTTTAACGGTAATAGGATTCAGTTCTTTCTAATGGTGTGCCATTTATACAGTTGTTTGGGGGAAAGGCCCAATTTTAGCCTAGTTTGTGGGCTGCAGCCCAAGAAGAACGTGCTGAGTTGATTAGACTCTATATTTGAGTGTGGGTACAGGATACACTACACATCCAAAGCTACATGCAAACCTTTGCTTTTTTATGCACTTACACATGACATTGCACTTATTATATATCACATTATATGTTTTGGGACTGGCGTGGTCACTTTATAGTCCAAGCACGATCCACATACAACTTATTCCTCATCTTAGGCTTATCTCATTCATTGTTATTAGGGTTACCAGATTATTTCAAAAAAATACCGGACACGCTTGATCTCAAATGGGGAGGGGAGTGGGGCTGGCTGGGAGGAGGTCGGGGAAGGTGAACGGCTGGCGGGAAGCAGGGCTGGCTGAGAGGGGACTCGGGAGCGGGGCTGGCCGGGGGAACCAGCTGGCGGGAGCAGGGCTGGGCGGGAGGGGGTCGGGGGAGCAGGACTGTCTGGGAGATCAGGGGAAGGAACCCACCGGCAGAAGCAGGGCTGGTCAGAAGGGGTTGGGGGAGCGGGGTTGGCCAGGGGAGACTGGGGAGGAACCGGCCGGCAGAAGCAGGGCTGGCCGGGAGGGGGTTGGGGGAGGGGCTGGCTCAGGAGATCGGGAGGGAACCAGCTGGTGGGAAGCAGGGCTGGCCGGGAGGGGGTTGGGGGAGCAGAGCTAGCCGGGAGGGGGAAAGCAGGGGGGTTGGGGGGAACAGGCCAGCAGGGAGTGGGGCTGGCCCGGGCGCACACAGATCCTGGGGTGCTGCCCATCCCTCGCGTGGTCCCGGCGGGGCGCATGGACGAGTTCGGCCCCGGGGATTCCAGCCCGCCCCCCCCCACCCCCACCCCCGCTCCTCTCTACTGTGTAGCTGTGTACTTCCTGGCTGGTGGACATACTCACGCAGTGTGAGGTTGTCTACCAGGCAGGCAGTATGCAATTACATACTGATACTCATGATAATAATAAAACTTACTTCATTAGTATTTTCTCAATTTTTTTCCCGGACAGAAAGCTCAAATACCGGATTGTCCCGTTCAAAACTGGACACCTGGCAACCCTAATTGTTATCTTGTCCGTTGGAAATAGTTCCCTGAGTGCTCCCCCTTATCTTAGCTAGCACAGGTTGTGCCTCTCAAATCCGGCACTCTCTGGTCTGGCAACATGACCATAGTTGCTCCTGGACCAGAGAGCCTGGGAGCCTAACGGCAGGAGGGCCAGCAGCCCAGCCAGGGCTGGGGGCAGCAGGGCTGGAGGAGCCCCACAGCAGTGCTTGGGCTGGGACCGTAGAACCCTGGCGGCCCGTGACAGTGTGGGGCTGGGGAACCTTGACCACTCGCAGCAGCGTGGAGCCAGGGGCTGGAGAACCCCATCTACCCATCACAGCATGGGGCTGGGGCTGGAGAAGCCTGGCAGCAGATGTCAGCATGGAACAAGGAAGCCTGGCCATCCGTGGCAGTGCAGGGCAGGGGGGACTGGAGAAGTCTGGCAGTGCAGGGCCAGGGAACCTTAGCCACCTGTGCAGAGTGGGGTTGGGGGCAAAGAAGCACGGCCACCTGAAGCAACATGGAGCCGGGGGCTGGAGAATCCTAGCCTCCCATGACAGCGTGGAGCCGGGGAAACCTGGCTGTCCGCAGCAGCACGAGGCTGTCCAGGGCCCAGAGAACCCCGGCCACCTATGGCAGCCTGGAGCGGGGGGTGGAGGGAACAGAGGTAGCACAAGGGACAGCCTGGCTAGGAGAGGAGTAGAGGTGCCCAGAGGCAGGAGGCTAGCTGGCTCGGGGCAGGTGGCAGGGGACACTTCCCCTGGTCTGGCAAATTCGTCCGGGACCAGTGAGATACTGACAGTGCCAGACCAGGGAGGTCCAACCTGTACAAACATTCTGTTTCTAGCTGCTGATGCCTTTACTGATCTTAGCACAAATACTGAGTTTTTAGCACGAGGCCTCCCCTGTGTTTAATTACTTATGTCAAGTCAGGCTTACATTTCATTGTTTTATATATACAAATTTGTTTTATTTTTATTTTTAAACTGTATTATTTAGTAATATATTGTAAGATTACAATGGTTGTAAGTATTCCAATTCCTAAATATACACTATACTTAAAGTATAAACTGGGGGGGTACAAGCTTACTTTTTTCATAAATCCCACCAGGGTATAATTTTATGTTATAAGCTTGCTTTTAAAGCATTTTTGTAAATTTTCACTTTGTTTTATTATGTTATAAAAAAACTAGTTCTCTCTCTCTCTATATATATAATGAAATTTAGATGTGAAAAAGAATGTAGGTGAATAAAAATAACATTTCCTGACCCACACCACATGTGGGTTTTTTAGCTACCACACAATACTCACTGTTGCTAGCATATACATTGTTGTTGCCATGAGCAACACTGCAAATTACCGGCATTGGAGGTTTGTACTTTACCAAACTTCTAGGATTTCAACCATATTGTGCAATTTAGAGATTGTTCCTCTATAGTGAACTTATGTGCCCACAGTTTTGTCTGTAAGACATTTATATTTGCATATGTAAGTGTCCTATGGCTGCAAACAGCAGTACAAATCTGGGGATCTCAGACTTTGCATTGTTTTGCAAGGGCACTTGAAAAGGAAAAATAATTTGTTTTATACCATGCAGATTGCAGTGGTTTTATGTTTAATTTTGTTATTAGACCCGCGTTAATTTTCAGTGAAGACCAGCTGATTGGGCCACAGCTCCTATTTACAACAGGAGGAGGAAACGGGAAGTTGTGGGTATATAGGGTTGCTAGATACTTTCACAAAAAATACCGAACATGGCAGGGAAAAAAATTGATTGAGCAAAAAAAAAAAAAAAAGTCATGGCCCCTTTAAATACCCATGCTCCCACTGCCCAGGCCAATACCAGACACCTGGCAAACCTACGGGTATAACCAAGCTTGACTCTGCCCTGGACCGCTGGTCTGATTTAGCTGTTCCTACCTTCTGACCCTGGCTCATCCTGACTCTGGGTAATTGCCTTCAGATTCTTGTCCTTTGGTTTCCTTGCCTGAACCTGACCTCCTGCTGTCCTGAGCTGTTCTGGCTTTTGATCCCAGCCTTCCAGTTTATTTCCCAATTCTGATCTCCTGGTGTTCCAACTCAGTTTTATTCCTGCTAATTGACCCCTGGCTTCTGGGACTTGTGGCCCACAACCCTTGGCCAAGCCAACCACACACTGGCCCTGACAAAAATACATTGGTGACAAAATGCTAAATATTAAAAAATCCTGATTAATTTTAAAGTTACTACTTTTGTATTGCTTGGAAAAAGTACTGTTAGATGTCCAAGTCTATGTTGGCAATCTAGCTTATTACTCTAGGTGACACAGAGCAGATACCAGCAGGGTATGGTCATTTGGAACATGGATGGATAAGATGTTCCACAGTTTGAAGTCCATTTCTGCAATTAGAAATAGATATGTGGATGCAATTCAAACTGGACCATATTTGTAATGGGAGTGAAAAGTCACAGGGTTCTTTAGTTGGGTCCTTGATGCAAATGATATCCTTTGATTTTGCTCGCTGTTTATCTTTGTGGAAGAAACCCAAGTCTTCGAGCTCTTGCACTGCAAGCCAACAAGGTGGTGTGTCAGAATCTCAGTATGTTAATTAGATCTGCATGTGCTGAAAGGTCCTCCCAAAGGCATTTCCTGTCACAGTGAGTTTGGGGTGGGGAAATCTGTGCCAATATAGGAAACCATGGTTGTAGTATTGATTTTGTTGTGCTTGTAATGATCTGTATGACAATGTTGTGGGTTGACAAATGATGTGGGGAACTGTTTCTAGATATAGTAGCAATATTTTGTGGTAGAGCAAATAGTGTCCAGTGAAGAGGTTTATAGAGTTTTTGAATTGGCTGCCTAGGTCATTCCTGCAAGTTTCTGCAGGAGATTTACACATATTATGTTATGGATATTTTTCAGGTGTTGGTGGAATGTGAGGCTTCAGTCAAATGTCACCCAAAGATATTTTGGAGTGCTGTTGTGTCATATCTGCTAGTGACAGAAATCCATTTGCTATTGTGCCCTAGCCTTTTGCTTGAGGTTCAGTGCTGACATGACAGTCTCAATGAGGTTGTGTTCTAACAACCAATATAAGAAAAAAATGTCCATAGTTTTAAGATTTTTGGTTAGGGCTTGTTCTGTGGTAGGTAAATCCCATGCCTATGTAGTCACAGTGTCATCAGCATAGACAAATTTCCATGGTGATGTTTGGGAAAAATTATTGGTGTAAATATTAAACAGGACCAGTGCTAGAACCAGTCCTTTTAGTATGCTATATATATAAAAATTGATATTTTTATCTGTTAATTAAATAGTATACATGGGGAGTTAATATTTGTAAGAACCTTGTTTACTTAGGGTCCTTTGTGTTCATGTGAGGCAAAAATTTTAGAAGAGCCCAAGTCTCATTTTGAAAAGGGACTTAGGCTAAATGTACTTAAGTCTCATTGACATGCTTTACTGTTCATTTTGCCTTTCTTCTGTTCTGTTCTTGTCTTGATATATTTTAATATTAAGCTTCTTTAAATGATATTCATTTATTTTCTTTCCAGTTCTTTTTCTACACTTTTTTTCTTTTAAATGTGCATGCTCATCTTTGAACTAGCAATGTGAATCATGAATATTAAGATTAGATACAGATTATGTATCAGCATTCTATTATGTAACGAAATATACACAGTGCAGGGATTTATTTTAAATAATGTATTAATTCACAAATTTAAATGTATATCCTGACAGTTTTCTTTCCTTGGGCCTGCCTTAAAGTTCACTTATGTGCATGGAGGACAGTTGTAGTTAAGCAGATTTTTCCTGGTTTAGGTCATTTAAAATTATTTCAATATGTATTTAGTGTATGTTTGTTTTTCCTTGGCTTTTTTTTGAATGAGGGGGGTGGGTGGGGGGGAAAGACAACATCTCTGAAGGAAGATTACAAAATGCACATTATTACCTGAAAGGCTGTTTGATAAACCCTGTAGCAGCAACAAAGCAGTGTATTTTTATCTGTGAGTTCCATCTCTGCAGGTAACTGCAGGAGGCAATACATTGTTGTACAGATTTCTTTGTTTCCAGGCGGAATCCCACAGAATGTCATAAGTCCCTTCCTGCCAGCAAATTCACAGTTCAGTGGTCTCCATTGTATGCACTTAGGTAGATCTTTGGAACACGTTTTATTTACCTAATATACTAAGAACACCAACGCAGAAGTCATTTTGGGTTACTTGGTAAACACTGAATATATTTAAAATGTTTAGACTACATGTTATTAGCCTGATAGGTTGCAGTGACTCATTTTCAAGCATTCTGCTATGTTTAATAAATATATAATTAATTTTAAATCATTACAAGTGGTAAATAAAGAAGAAATTTATAGAGTGCATCAGTATTTGATCTCACATCAGCTTTTAGTAAGATTGATTTAGCTAATGGCAATATTTAAAAAAGATGTGCCTAGTGTTCATTTCATTTCTTGATTTAATGAAATACCTTTTTATGCGTTGATATAAATAGCCACATTGGGCATGGAAACCACTATTGCTTCCATTAATGCCAGTGGGAGTTTTGCCATGGAATTTGATGAGAGCAGTATTAGTTCCTAACTGTAAATTACATTTATTTTAAAATAATCCCAAGTAACCCCACCAAATTTCATTTCTAAAATATAGTTGAAGTCCTGTGTATGTCTGAAGTGCAGATAGATAGGCTATTGATTGACAGCTCTTTGTCCACATAGAGTAGATAAGTGTCCACATTGCAAAACCCATCACTACAATCACACTGTTTGGTGGTGGTTTCAGCACAGACGCCAAGGACTGAATGACCCTCCCAATCCTACATGTTGACCTTATGAGGCAGATTTGAGGCATTAGAGGTAAGGTACTGTGGGTGCATTGCTATTGGCTTGACTACGAAAGAGAGAGCTTGAGTAGGAAAAGTAGGGAACATTAGTAAAAAGTCTCAGATAGGTTGCTGTGTAGTTTGTAACTTTACAAACAATGGCCAGTCCTGTGGCTATATATTTTTCGTCCTTAGAGACTAACAAATATATAAGGTCGTGAGCTTTTGTGGGTAAAACCCACTTCATCAGCGGACTCCAGGGTATATATAACAGTAAAAGCAGTTACCTGTCAATTGTAGGACCTGTGTTAATGAAGCTAATTAAATCAAGCTGGCTGTATCCCATTCATAGCATTCGGTATGGAAATGTGAGTATCAAAAGCAGGGGAGATTGCCTTTGTGGAGCATCAGTCAGTTAATATCTTTATTCAAGCCCAAACTGAGAATGTTGAACTTGTAAATGAACTCTAGTTCAGCTGTCTCCCTCTCTAACTGGGTGATGAAATTCCTTTGTAGAAGGATGCAGAAGTAAAAAGGTTTGTCAAGGCCTTGTTCACTAGCATTAAAAACATTAAAGCAGTAAGGGCCTGAAAGCTAGCTAGATGAGTGTGATGGCTCAGGAGTGAGCGCACCTCTGGTCACTTCCCCGGGCTCTGCTGTGGGCTCTGCCTACAAGTGACAGGCCTCTACCTGCACCTTCCTAAACCCAGTTATTCACACTGCTTCAGACCAGACCACAAGGCTACAACACTGCCTGTTCCTATCATCCTGCCACTGTTATAGGTTGAGCGTTGCCTTATATCTCTTGTAGTCCCTCATAAGGGTATCCTAGGGGGAGTGGTTCTGCCACCTTCACCTCTTTCTGGCTAGAACCCAGCAGTCCTGTTGGTTCTTAGAGTGGACCCTGGCATGGCAGCCACTCTGTTTCCAACTGTGTTATCATGGCAGGCCAAACAGCAATTGGCACATGCGAGATGCTCCTTTTCAGGTGCCTGTGACCGGCAGCTGATTAAAGTGTCTTTAAACAGCTTCTTTGGAACAGATGATATTGTCTGTTTGCCCAAAGGTACACAGGAAGCGGGGAGAAAGGGTTAACCCCACAAAGGGCTCACATCCCTGGGTTTGCCTGCCGCTCATCGCCTCTCTCAAAGCTTAGGTGAGCCTAGATGTCTCAGGAACATTCTGCCTAGCCATTGCCTTAATCCCGTGGCCCTGCTGCATGCTGTACCTAGATATCAGTATCTCTCCCAAGAAGCTGTCCCAGTTCTTTCTCCTTTTCCTTTAGACAGGGTTTTTAACTGCTTAATGTTCTTGTAAAACTAGGCATATCCTTCTGGTGACAGGAAAGGGTTTTCCAAGGAGTAGCTTACCCATTGTTTTTCTTAAGAGTCTTTGAAGACACCTTCTGTCTGTCATTCTTCTGTTTCCTGCTTGCTCCTCCTTTGAGCTAACTCAGTGCAAATTAGTTAGAATAGTATCAAGCAGATAAACTGAGGTACATTATGGTGAGACAAAATAATACCAATGTCTCCCTAGTTCCTCACACCAAGTTAAAGTTGTTATTTTTATGGGTAAACTACTGGTATACATTCCTGAAGATTAGGCAATGGAATTAGCAGTTCAAGTTTTCCGAGAATAGCATGAATGAATAAACCATAGCAATATTGCATTTGTATTTTAATAATATATTTGAGATTAAAACTGACAAGGGCACTGATTCTTGGCTTTGTTTGAAGAATGGTCAGGTGTGCAAAGGTGTGTTCTCTTCCAGATTCTGTGCCAATCTGGTTATATGGCATAAGTTAGAGCATCTAGAGCAGTGGTTCTTAACCTGGGGTGCACGCACCCCCTGGAGGTGCGAGATGCCCTTTCTGAGGGTGCGAGACATGCCAGATTTTTATGATATATCTTAGGTTTAAAACTGACCTACTTCAACTATTTTTAATACGGGGCGTGAGAACATATTTTGAGAACCAAAGGGGTGCAAGGTGCAGTAAGGTTAAGAACCACTGATCTAGAGGCTTCATACCATCTTTGCTCTCTAAGTGCTTCATTTAGTGAGACATGATAGGCGTGAAAAGTTTGTATGACCCATGGCAGTTTGCACAGATCTACTTCTTTCTATAAAATGATGTGGCCTAACTATTTACTGATTTGGCAGCGAGAAAGTATGTCACAGTCAAGAGAAATGACTTTCCAGAGGCTTGTCAACTGTAACCTGACACTTTTTTTGTTACTCCAGTGTACTGTACACTTGCTTAGACTAAACCAACTGTTCATGCTTACGTTAGTAGCACACTCATGAAAAAATAAATATGATAGACAGCAAACCAGCACTCAGTTTTAATGAGTTTCTTGTTTAGAATGGCATTACAGTGTCATGGTTTGGAAAAGCAGAGCTCACAGGAAACTTTAAGGATGTTGTTGAGAAGTCATGAATATTTCATTCATTTTCAATAAGAGTTATTTAGTGGCTTGAGTAGTCCCACACATTTCTCGGTGAGTTACTGTTACTTTTCAGTGCATAAAGATGTGTTTGGGGGGTTCCCAAAGTATGAGTGATCTGCCTGCTTTCATTCTACATTGATCATGGTGGATGGCTTCCAGTCTCACTTGGGAATGAATTTTCTTACAATAACAAAATATGTTCTATGTCTTCACAAAATGAAAATCACACAATTAATGATGAAAGATATGATGGCAGATCTAATTACCCCAGGAACATATTTGCCCAATACAATTTATAATATTTTCAGAGTTTCTTTTTCACACATGTATCTTTTGTGTTTCAGTTACGTCTGAGTCTGCTCATTCTCTAGTGATGATAATTTATTAATGTCTGACAGATGTGGATGAGTCATATACAGCGTGGCTTCATGACAGTGGTCATATCATCAAAGATGTCTTAAAACACAGTCACATGTGTCCAGCTTGTTAGTACCATAATACCTTAGGGAATTATGCCATTGGGTCCTTGCATGATTCATGTTTGCAAGGCAAGGTGGCACCAGCATTTAGTCTGTGGGGAGAGGAAAATATAAGCATCCCTTGTTTACTGCATTATTTTTGCACGTTTATTGAGCATGATGACTCAGAACTCAAAGAACAGCTGTGCTGGCCTCCCAAGCCATGGCTTGGTCTCATTTGTAAACCGAAGAGGCAGGTGAAAAATGTTGAATTGGCTTTGTGCCCTGTCAATTTAAAGAGATCCCTTTGTAGCAAATACATATATGAGGGGAAACCATTTAAATACCCAGAGGTGTCATATATATGATACTGGAAGATTTACCTGGTGTTGCTCGGGTCCTTAACTCAATTAAGTTTTGTTTTTCTTCATTTAAATTGTTGTTCTGGGGTGGGGCTGGGCATGAAGGGTTCAGTATGCAGGCTGTCCTGGGGAGAGAGAGGACAACTCCAGCCCTCATTCACAGTAGCAGCTTAGGGCCACATAAGAAGTGCCTGTCCCTGGCTGCTGCAGCAGGCACAGCGTGGGGATGGGTGCATGTCCCCGAACTGGGGGACAGACACACAAACAGACAAAATGTCTGAAATATATAGCAGATAGCTGTCCCTTTCTCTTGCCTCTGCTGGCTCAGTTATAGCTGTCCCAGTCCTCATTTCTAGCCCCTTGGTGTCCCTTGTGGTCATTCTGCTGTATAACTGTCCCTCCTGGCAGAGTCCTCCATTTCCATTTTATGAGAAACAATCAAATTCCAGGAATAACCCATTATCTTGGCACAACCCAACACTTACGTTCTTTACATTAGGATAAGAGGAAGCTGCATATCAATTTTGGTAGTCCTAGTTCTTACAGTTTAGGAGTTCTTGAACAAATGGACTGACAGACTGACGCATGTTTCTAAAATATAAAGTAAGATGACAACATGATTTTGTATAGTTTCTTCTTTACCTCACCACTATTACCAATACCTTCCTTTATGAAAGACATTGTTTTACTCTTCTGAAATTTAATAGGATTGCCTTAGGTTTTCATTGATTTCTCCCCCATAGATATTTATTATACAATGTTTCACAGACATCTAGATGAATAATTTTTATCCGAATAGAACATTTTGCAGCATGCACAAACCTTTAAAACTGCATCAATGCACAACTCCAGATGTCCTGTTTTTAACTATTTGTGTTTAATATTTTAAAACTGATTAAAAATGTGCAGTTGTAATTGTTTAGCTCTTATTTTCTCTCCTAACCTGCAATGTACATTGAACTATCAGTTTATATTAATTTGCGGCAATGAAAAATCATTTAAATTAATTGACAAGTAGATTCTAATTAAAGCAAGAGCAATATATCTGCTACTATTGCTTTAAGCTGTAATTCTCTCCTATTCTATGATTTGTGTACTTTTGATAATGAATGAAATCAGTCTGAGTGCTAAACTACAGAAAATGAATATCACAGATGTAAAATAATAACATGAAAGTTATATTTTATTATAGGCTTCTAAGTATGTTTATTAAATTTAAATTAAAATAATCTGTGTTTTTCAATGCTACTGAAGTGTGACTGTGCCCAATTACCTTTTAGTGTTTATGGTCTATGTTCATCCCACACTTGGCCTGAAAGGGTTACGGTAGTTTCAGGGAAGTGGGTTAATTAACCCAATAGGCTACAGCTAGGGTTGCCAGGTGTCCGATATTGACCCGGTAAAAAAAATTCAGAAAATACCGGACACCTAAAATGTCCGGTATTTTCTGATTTTTCTTCCCTGTCAGGATGCGAAAATACTGGACACCTGGCAACCCTACACACACTCAGCAACTGGGCCCGGCCTCCTGACCTCCTCCTCCTCCTCTCCTTCCCGCCCTCCCTCCCCGGATTACCTGGTTCTGCAGGGAAGCTGCCTTCTGGCTCTGACTTTTCTTAAAGGGGCCATGCTGTTTTAATGTGTTCTAATGCCCCCCCCCCTTTTTTTTTCTTAATAACTCTCAGGGTCTGTTTTGTTTTGGTCTTTTGCTCAACAACTTTGGTCTCCCCCTTTTTTTCCTCAACAGAAATTTTTCCCTGGTAGTTTTTTTTTTGGGGGGGTGGGGTGTTCGGTATTTTTGGTTAAACCATCAGGCAACCCTAGCTACAGCTGAGAGAAATGAGGTGGCTAAGTAGTCTTCTGGCTGAGGGAAGGAGCACAGCTGGGGAAGAAGGAGCTGTGCTGGACTTATAAAGACAGGAAATAGGCAGCCAGGGGGTTTCTGGGAAAATTTGTAGTCAAAGGGAGGGTGTTTGGAGGCTGCAAAGTATGTAGCCTGCAGTTGTTCCCTGGGAGTAGGGAGTGGTGAAGCTGGCAAACCCAGAAAGGGGTGAATGCCAGTTGTTATGAGAGGGCTTCAGGAAAAGGCAATAAGGTCTAAAAGGGAACAAACTTTGATGGCTGAGTAGTGGGTCTCTGAGCTGGAATCTGGTGTAGAGGGAAGTCCCAGGTTCCCCTGCCAGCCATTGAAGAAGTGGCTCTAAGGCAGTGGATGGGAAGACTGCTAGGACTGCCGAAGGAAGGGTTTGGAACCCCGGAAGGGGAAAACATATAGGATGACCTGGCCAAAGTGGCAAGTCACAAAAAGGAGGCTGCAGCTCCGTATGTAAGTGAGGGACTGCAGACTGGGAGAGGGAGAGCTGGAGTTCAACCACAGGAAGGGACATTGACTTGATGATCTAGTCCCAAAGAGATCAGGAGGAGGTGCCATCCTAGTGGTGAGGAGAGTACCCTCCATCACAGTCCGTTTCCCAGCTTGCCACACTGAGTGTCAGTGACCTGGATTCTTTCCAGCTCTGCCATTATTGTCTATGTGATTTTTAGGCAAAAACTTTTTCATGCCTCAGTTTCCTCACATCTAAATGGCGTTACAGTGGCTCTCCACCATTGAGTGCATTGAATCTTTACATTAAAGTGCTCCAAAAGTCATAGGTGAGACTTTCAAAAATGCCTAATACACTCCATTTACATGGACTTCCCATAGAAGTCGGGCACCTTTTTTTCTCTTAGATGCTTTTAAAATCCAACCCACTATGTAAGGCTTAATGGTGGAATTTTCAAATGACTTAAGAAGTCACAAGTCCTACTGACTTCCAGTAGGACTTACTGCGCTGATGTGAGTCACATGCCCACCACTGGAGAGATCAGGTAGGTGAGGTAATATCTTTTATTGCACCACCTTTGTTGGTGAAAGATGCACTTTTGGGCTACATTGCTCCTCTTCAGCTCTGTGTAAGATCAAAAATGCATCTCTTTCACCACCAATAGTTGCTCCGGTAAAAGATATAACCTCCCCCCACCTTGTGTCTCTAATAGCTGTGACCAACACATCTGCAACAACTTTGAAAACCCTAAGACACTGTCATTTGTCAGTATTACACACAGACACTTAAAAACATGATTCTGTCTATTAAACTACAAGAATAGTAAAAAAAAAGTGAACAGGGATTAAAAATTAATACATACAGGCTACGTCTAGACTGGCATGATTTTCATAAATGCTTTTAACGGAAAAGTTTTTCCGTAAAAGCATTTATGCGAAAGAGCGTTTAGATTGGCACGACGCTTTGCGCAAAAGCACTTTTTGCGGAAAAGCGTCCGTGCTAATCTAGACGTGCTTTTATAAGAAAGCCCGATCGCCATTTTAGCCATCGGGGCTTTTGCGCAAAACAATTCTGGGTTGTCTACACTGGCCCTCTTGCGCAAATGCTTTTGCGCAAGAGGGCTTTTGCCAACGGGCGTCATTGTATTTGCGCAAGAAGCACTGATTTTGTACATTACAAAGTCAGTGCTCTTAAGAATTCAGCCAGTGTAGATAGCTGGCAGTTTTTCAAAAAGCGGTTGCTTTTGCGGAAAAACTTGCCAGTCTAGACACAGCCACAGAGAAGAGAGAGATTCCATCTGCAGGGACTTAAACAAATGAAACACAGGCTTTGAGGGGTACGGTTTTTAAAAGCAGCTATAGAGTTAGGAGCCAAAGGTCCATTCAAATTCAGTAGGACTTGTGAATAGGATGCTTTGGAAAATCCCACCTTACCTCAACATATTCAAATAGCAATTTAAAACCAAACACATAATGGTATATAAAGTACCATAATATTTGCTTACACTTAGACTGGGGCAGGGATGGACAATAACGCTGCGACTGGCGGGTCACTGCTGCTATATTTACCTGCATAGCCACAGGTACTGCTGATTCCGCAGCTCCCATTGGCTGGGAATGGCAATCCACAGTCAACAGGAGTTGTGATTGCCAGTACCTGTGGATGAGCAGGTAAATACAGAGGTGAGGCCCACCAGGAGCTAATCCCAGGCCAGTGTTTGCCCATGCATGGACTAGGGGATACAGACCAGTACTACAAATAGTGTTCTGTTGGTTTATGAACTTTTTAAATGGTGAGCATAACAGCTGATGAATGCAAGACATAATGTATGTTCTTTGACAGAATCTGGGAGTGGACAATAGAGCATCCCTTCATAACCAAGTCAATTTTTGTGAACTGGTGTAAACGCTATTTAAATCACCACTCTTCTGTTAAAGAATTCTGCTAAAGAGTCCAGTCTATTTAGTGTACTTTGTGTGCTGCCTGTTTTCAAACAGGAGTTCCCATTGGCCAGAAACCAGCCAATGGGATTGTGCTGGGGGTGGGAGCAGCTCATGAAACCTTTCCCCCCTTCCCTCCAGGCTCACAGCTATGAAAGAGAAATGGCCTGGCAACCACTTTTCTGAGCTGCGTGTGGATGAGGCAAGGCAAGCAGGGAGCCTGCCTGGGGCTCCCTGCTGCGTCTGTGTGCTGGATCTGGTGGCTTGGTGGGCCGAATGCGGCCCACGGGCCATATTTTGCCCAGGCCTGTATTAGTCATTTATGGGATCATGTTCATAGGCACAGAGCAATCCCAGCTCTTACTGAAATCAATAGAAGCTCCACATACACAGCTTCTTTTGAAAATTAGGCCATTAATCTTTAACTGAAAATGAAAAGTTGGTAGAAGTACAAGACAGTACCACTGAACGCCACGGCAAGTCATTTGTTTCCATTTTGAAGTCTGTGCATGGGGGGAAAGGCAGAATAAATAAATGCTTGAAAATGCATTTTAAATAATTTTTATTAAAAAAATTAGCTGAATTATTCATGTATGGCTGAAATTCCACTGAGGGGCAACTGTGAGATTAATAAAGCAGCCAAGCTTCCTAATGTCATTAGAAACCCCCTGTCTGGAATTACCATCACGTACAATTAGATAAACATTAATCTATATGTTGCTATTTTCATTAGCAGAAATTATAATCAGCTTATTTGTTTCTGTGGTATTAGAGTTTCTATTAACTGGCCTGAATTTCCAGATAACATTGAACAAGAAAAATTTCTCAGTCACTACAAATAAAAATATGTTCCATTTGGTTGCGAAAGCTTTTTAGCTCATTTTTAGTTAAAGAACCACACAGAGTAGTTTAACAAGGCCCAAGAACACTTTCTACGCAATGAAATTAAAGATAGAGCCAAAAAAATCAGTTTCTGGAGTAATTTGGTCTATTATAAATATTACACTGTTAACATAGGTTCCTTTCCTCTGAATTTTTCATTTGAACCAAGCCTGTTCCTATCTGTTCCTGCTCTTCCTTTCTCTTTTTCACAGTGACACTTCTGTGTATATAAAACTATCTAGTGCTATAAATCAGGTTTTGTGCCTCTGGCTTCCATTTGTGTGGTGTTCGGTAAAGTTGTCATGCAAATTGACTGGTTTATTCTGGCATCAGTGAATATCTGAAACACCCATTTATGTTAATAGTAATGCTTGTATGTCTACAGGAGCACTAAACTCTATACACTACTGGTTAGAGTAGAAAACAAATTATAAAGTTGAGCTTTCCATTGCTCAAAGCAAAATGGTTTTCACATCACCTTTATCTTCATATGCATCCTCTGTGATAACTAATGCAGGTTTCCATCGCCACAAGTAGTGTGCCTCCTTGCAGGTTATAGAACCCTATTTAATTATTATTCTAAGAATTTCTAAGAAACTCTTTTACGGTTGAATGGATATGGACGTTGGTTCTAGGGTCTAATCCAATTCCAGATGAACTCAATGGGAGTGTTTTCATTGATATCAGTGAGGGTTGGGTTGGGTCTTTAACAAGGCATTCCTTTTAGGTGTGAAAAAATGGGCTATTTACCATCATGTTCAGGAGACTGGATCCATAGCATGCATTTTGTTATTACAGTCATGTTTGGAGAGAGAGAAATCAGAATGTAGTGTTGAATCCTCTTTCTTGGGAAAAGTAGTGGCATATGGTGTCATTAATTTGTATTTCAGCTGGTTGGTCATTTTGCTCTCTCCTCTGAGATTGCACATGGGGACAGGAGGACATGTAATGGACAAACAATCATACTTTGACATTTGGAAAGATCACCATTTTTCAGTAAGCTACTATATCTTATTAGATACACAAGAGGTATTACAATTCTGGTATCTCATTCATATAACATAGATTGTAACAACAGAAAATGGCACTTTATGAATTCCTTTTGTAAATTGTATTAACACAATCAATCCTTGTTGCCATTTTAAGGGGTTTATTCCCTGCTGATATTCATGCCCTCACTCTTAACCGTTCCTCAGTGATACTAAATTTTTCAGGTGTCATTTCAGTGATAGGCAGAACCACCCAAAGCGTGGAGGATGTTAGATTGTACAGTCTCTCCCCAAGTTTTCCATCCTTGCTTCAGGACAGGTCATAAAGCAACCTCCTCCTCTTTCATGACTGAAAGGGAGACAAGATTTATTCTACTTGAATCAGAAAATGAATGGCCTAAAAAAAGAGCAGCAAGAAATGTTTATTTTGCAGACAGCCATTTCACAGATGCTGAGACTGATTGCCTCTCATGCCCTGAAGATATCAAATTACCAACCAAAGCCATCTTAGAAAACTTTGTCATGCTTGGGCCTTTCGCCTTCAGTAGTGCTGACAAACATGCTTTGTTCAAACAGTAATCTAGGGAAGAGGTAGGAACCCTTTCTTAGTCTGTTTCTCTAATGATAAGTGTTGTCATGTAAACTGTCCTTCATTTTTCCTTGACTGGGCCTTTACTAGTAAAAGCCTCCATTAAGTTAAGAGGATAAATTGACCATTCAATTTTCCCTCTTTCTAAGACAAGATAACCAGTTTCAATAGCTTCTCTAGTCAACTGCTGCACAAGGCAAGGCAGTCTTTACCAGTTTTCGATAGCTTTGCACAGAGAAGTTGGGATTAAAATTAAGAGGAGTTATTCATCTATTCTACAGCAAGAGACTGTTGTAGCCTGACCCTGTCTGTGGCAGTAGCAGCCCTCCATAACCAAGTCAATTTTTGTGAACTGGTATAAACCCTAATTGAATCACCACACTTCTGTTAAAGAGTTCTGCTTCAGAGTCCAGTCTATTTATGCACCTATTTCCGATGGATGTAGAGTTAAGTTGAACTCTGACCATTACCTCCAGGGAATGACCATTATCTCAAAGGAAAAAAACAGCTGAGGATGTTCTCCCCTGTACATTTGTGAATGCACTAATTATAAATAACTGGATACTGGTGAGCTCTGCAAGCTAGTGGCTGCTAAGGCAAAACTATGGTCTTCAGCCCTCTAAGTAGAGTCATCAGGGGGATGATCCTCTGAGATCTAGTTTTCTGTTAATTCACTGGTGAAGCCCAATGGTATCTTTATAGCTTGTCCTGCTTTCTGGCTGACTGTATATTAGTGAGAAGGGCCTGGGGCTGCAAGAAGAGTCAAGTCTGGTAAAGTCATGCTTCTTCCATGTAATGAGGGCGAGGGTCACTCAATAGTATAATTCATAGAACTCTTAGACCAATCTCTCAAACATCTAGTTGAAAACAAGAGGACTATGTTCACCGGAGAGTGAGGTGAAGGGGGGACAGTTTCAGTGACCGGTGCCCCAGACCCTTTAAATCACTGCCAGAGTACTGCATACTCTGGGCAGCACTCTAAAGGCTGCTTAGGGGATGCGTGGTGCTCTCCAGGTAGCGCTTAGGGCTGCCTAGACCCATCCCCACCCCTTTCGGGCCCACCTCTTTTGGGGTCACGGAGCAGGGTCCCTCCACCTTGCCCAGTGGGTCCAGCGAGATTATTGGTCCTGCTAATGTTCTCTGATCAGAAGACTGCAGCTCTGATTCAGCAAAACACTTAAGCTCATGGTTAAGAGCATGTGTAATTTAATTCGTATTCAGCAAAACACTTAACATGTGCTTAAATTCCATTGACTTCTCCATTCTTTGACCGCAATGCTTAAATGCAAAAGATGGGATTTTTGGAAGCACCTGGGTCCCTTACATACTTATGAATCATGTACCCTAAATCTTCTTATGTTTTGTATTCATATAATAGGTCCAAGCTCAATTATTTTAAATTCTTCCTATTACAGTCCATTTTGGAAGTACCATATCAGGGGAATTGCTAAACAAATTAGTAATTTTATTCCACTGTTACCCTTGTGACAGATCTGTACAGACAGTTGTGCCTCTTTTGCCTGCCCCTTCAGTCTGGGTGTCCCAGTATGAGTGGCAGTTCACCACCTGCAATTGCAGAATGATCTCCATGGTGTCCTGCGTTGGCTGTCTAGTTAGGATTGACCAGAAGATCTAGTTTAGTTTACCTTGCAACCAGCAGGTGTCATATGGGGAATGAGGCTGTTGAAGATTCAAATGGGGATGAGGGTAGACTGTCACCCTCTCTTATCACTTACCTTTGGCTTATTTATCTGATTCAGCTCTAAAACATCATTGCATTTTCTTTCTTTACCCAGGATGGGTAGGAATGGTGTCCCTTGCCTCTGTTTGTCAGAGTCTGGAAATGGGTGAAGGGGGGGGATCTCTTAATGATTACCTGTTCTGTTCATTCCCTCTGGGGCATCTGGCGTTAGCCACTGCCGGAAGACAGATGGACCTTTGGTCTGACCCAGTATGGCATTCTTATGTTCTGATGTTCTTTAAAATAGTTTGATTTATTACTGAAGCAAAATTACAACAGCATACATTTTAATAAAAAAAAGACATGATGATAATACAATAAATCTTTCCCATTCCAAAATATTTGCACACGGGAAAAGAAAATTGGTTAGAACGAAGTCCACTAGTCACCAGAGGGTGAAACAGGCAGCCTAAACATCACTAACCATTTCCCATTTGGAAAAAATTTCCTTTGTGGTAGTATATCTCATCTGTACTTCACTTAAATCAGAAATGAACAATTAACCACCAATGTGTATACTCCTTATTGAGCAGCCCAACAGAATGTAATAATAAATGATAACCCTTTTTTGTAGATTTGACTGTTCTATAGAATTATCAAACAATGATTCATAATCTGGCAGGATAGAATTAACCATGTTCAACAAGCCTCATCCAAACCCTCCTTATTAAGCATACTGTCATATTTAGTAGGTTTATGTGCATTTTAAATGATTGATCTTGGTTTCTCTTCTTGATTTCACCTTTAGTTCATTTCATTCTCTTGATTGTGTCCTGTATTGTGATTTCTGATTCCTTTGGTTTCTGTGGCCCTTGTGCTGGGTCAAAATCTGTTTTTACAATTTTGTAGTTTTACTGTATATCCAACACAAGGGTTTTGCAGCCTCCTGACAGTTTTTTCTTAATTGGTACATGACTAATGGAAAAGGTGATCCTCAAGAAAACCTATTCCATTTCAAATCTGTGGCAAAAATCCTTTGGGCCAGATTAAGCTACTTGACTGATATAAATTAAGAGTAACTCCACTCGACTCTGGAGTAGCTTTGGTACAAAACTGGTGAAAGTGAGACGAATCAGACCCTTTCGGAAGGAGGTCTTGGGGTGAAATCCTGGCTCCACTGATGCCAATGGGAGTTTTGTCATTGATTTCAGCGGGAACAGGATTTAACTCCTGGTTTCTATGAGTATGTCTACACTTCAGTTGGACACCCACAGTAGGCCGATGCAAGTGGGGCTTGGTATAAGGGTCTGTTTAATTATAGTGTAGACATTTGGGTTCCGGCTGCAGTTTAGGCTCCGGGATCCTTGTATGGTGGTATGGTCCAGCCATGTGAGGTTAATTGCCATGTACACAAAACCTGAACTGCTAAATTATCAATTAATTTAGCAATGTTTTGCAGTGAACATTTGAATTATGTGAAAGAAAAATCTGTTTCAAAGGTGACTCAGTTTAAAACAAAATAAATATCAACGGTGTATGAATATTCGTGTGACTGCAATTGTATGCTATGTTTTGATCTCTTAGCCTGATGCAACCAGATCACATTTCCTTGCCATTTATATTACCTAATCACAGATGGGCAAACCCAAAACAAGTTTGGATTTGAAAATGGATGAAACTAAGGTTCTTATTCAACAATTTGAGCTTGATTAGTAAATATGCATTGTTATATTGTTCAGTTTAGCAAAACAAGAGGCTTACTTTTCTGTTAACAGTATTTGGTTAAATGTACGTACTGATAGACTTACTCTGATTTTACAATAAATAAATATTAGAACCTTAGATTTCTGTTGTAAAGGTAAGGAAAATGAGATTTGGTGGTAACAGAATGTATTCTTCTCTTTGCTTTCCATATTGCAGAATGTTAGTTTTTTTGAGGATATTAACAGGAGATCATAGATGGCATGCTTCAGTTCTGAAGTCTTCTGAATTAATAAATATTGCTTCATACGTCTTTTATTCCTTTACCATTTTGCCTTTATTTTCCATTTAAAGACTAATTTTTCCTGATTTATCAACATAGTCAAATCTAACCATATTATTGTAATGGGTCAGGTAATGATATTTCTGTGGTTGATAGATTTATTATTTTAATTCATCTAAAGGTTTGTTACTGCAATAATTAAGCTAAGTGCATTTTCAATGTGTGCAATTGCTAATAAAATTGTTGTGGTTTAACATCATGGTGGCTTAAAATAGCTAAACCTTGGGCCTAATTACAGAGTTTTCTTTTGCTTAAGATTCTGTGCAAGGAAGGTTGAAAGGGTTTGTTTCCTAGGAAACAAATGTACTGCACTTTCATTGCATAAAACGTTTCCTGTAAGAAAATTCCATAACCAGGCTCCAGGGAGAGAGAGTGTCATAACTAAACTGTGGTTAGTTTGGATTATTTTCTAAAAACATTTGGTTTTGGGTTTCCCTCTAGCTATGGTAGAATACTTGCATAACAGGTATTTGTTGTGCTATAGTTAGATTACTAACCATGGGATCTTGAAACTTGTCACCCAGCCTGAAAGATGCATCTTTTGGTCATTATATTAAAATACAATGTTTCCTGACCTGTTTGTGCATATGTACATACATCTGATGTAAAGAAGTTTGCAGGGATGTGCAGTGTTATGTGCGCTTGTGTATTGTAAGTGTTCTCAGGGTACCTTGGACTGAGGGTGACTATGTTACCCCCAGCCTTCACCAAGAGAATGTCCTTTTTTTTTTTTTTTTTTTTTTGTACGAACTGGGTTTCAGCTGGCTGACACTGCCAGGTCTTCTGTGACTCAAGCACTTTCCTTTGGGCTGGTGCCAACCTTAATCACCTTGAAGGTTAACTTTAGGCGCACCCTAGTCTTTCCCCTAAGGCATCTCCCTGTCAGTGATCTGGCTCCTGTTGGTGATCTTTCATAGTAATTAACAGTGTATGTCCAGCTTGATTTGTACAAATCATGATGAAGTCCATTAAAGCAACCCAGTACTGTTTCACAGTACTGATATGGATAACAAATATAAGCTTATTAATAAAGATTGATTTGAGAGGATGAGAACTAGGAGAACAATAGGTTACCTGTTAAACAAAAGACATAACACACTTCATAGGGTCTTTTTAACTCTTAATCGGCTATAATTCTTGCCTAACTAAATGCTCACCTAACACAGTTTCCTAGCATCTCTAGTCCCCATAGTCAGGATCCAACATTCATGAATGCACAAAGGTCAGTGAAGGATAAACAAGGTGTTCTATAAAAGGCTGGTAGTAGGCAGCTGGGGAGAAAGGATTAAGACAGGCTGAGTGCAGGGGAGCAGCTAGCTTCTGTGGTGTGACCCTGGGGCAGGTGGCCAGAGCCTCAGGAATGCTGCTGTCTAAGAGGGGAGCCGAACTGGCTGAGACTAGGAAGCTCCCAGGAGCTGGAGGGCCAGATTCCTGGAGGAGTAGCCCCGAAACCTGTCACCAAGGCCTGGATTAAGACTGTGTTCTGTTCCTTAACTTCTGTTATGGAAATAAACCTCCTTGACTGAGTTTGGGTGTGGCAGTGCATGTTTTGGAGCTGGGGAGAAGCGACTGCCCTAGTAACGTGGTGTTTTAGGTTTATTGAGTTGCTTACATAGACTAGTGGATCCTTTGCCAGATGGCACCAATGTGGCCTCTGTGTCACAATGTTTATCCTCCTAAGAGTCCATTGCACTCATCTATCGTTTTTTATTATGCTCCCAGTGTCTACGTTTTGCCTTATTATCCACAACAGAGTGTTAGGTGTGGTAACTTTTCCAGCATTGGAAGGTGTATTTTGCTAGAAGCAATGTTTTTGAGCATTTCTTGAAATTACTACTGATCTCTGTAACAGTGTGCTCTTTGCTCACATGGTGTGCTCTGGTGTGAAATTGATGAGAAGTGTGAAGTGAGTAAGGAGTGCTAAAAACATGGACAGGGAATGACATATTTTTGGTGTGTTGTTTTTTCTTTGGAAACCCTGAATTATGAGATTAGGCTACAGTTTTATTTTGGCAGGAGAGAGAGATGAAGATAAGATCAGGAAATTATAGTGAACTGGCCAAATCTAACAGATAGATAAACTAAAGGTAATGCACCTAAAGAAAAGTAGCAATTACTGGCAAAAGTTTTTTTAAGCGGGAGGGCAATACTTCTTATTTGCCTGTTTGCCCCATATTTCAGAAACTATGTTGCTTTGAGATAGGGTCTGTATGTGATTGTAGATAGGAAGTTAAATGTGTGCCTTCAGTGAGGTGCTGCAACAAAAGACTATTCTGGGATGTATTTGCAGACCATTTGTGAATAGATCTGGGAAAGGAATAAAACATCCCCCCAAAAATCAATATACAGCTACGAAAATGATGAAAGGCTTAGCGGTTAGACTAGATAATCTTATGTTTGTACGCTATATATAGCTTCTTACAGCCCAAAGGAGGATCCCACATTGCTTCACAAGCTACTGTACTTGCAACACCACTCAGGTGAACTGACCTGAGACAGAAGACACTACAATACAGCCTATGCATGTGGGAGGATGATATTTTGGCCCAAAATTATAGGGACAAAATGCCGACCATATGAAACATGCCATCAAATCTTTAGTGTCCACACAGAGCAAACAGCACGTTCATTTTTAAGGTCTCATCTAAAGACCCACATGCCCAGAGTGTAATTAACAGTTTCTCTCAGGAGGTGAAGGGAATTCATAGTTTAGACTAGGTAACATGCTGAAGGAATGATACGGCACATGCAGGTAACTGAAAGGAGAGGCATATTCATAGTGGACATTAATTGTAAAAGGAGTAGTAATTGCCTGAAAAGAAAAATATAGGTTACACATTTAATACATGTTTTTAACAGTGAGGGCAATTAGGCAATAGACCAAATTACTATGTAATGGGGGTGAAGCACCGGAGAGCAGCTAGTCAATAGAATAAGAGATGGAGGATTGTGCGCAGGATCACCTTTCGAGAGGAGTTCAAGAATAGATGAACACTGGAGGGAGAAGGGAGACTTGTACAGGAAAATCCTTCATCCTCATTAGGTCCTGCAGTAGGTATGATCCAATGTGGCTTTTTCAGTCCTATTGTCTATGAGTCTAGAGCACCCCTTTATTTGTCTCTTTCAAATTATACTGTTGAATAATCAGTGACAAGAGCTTTGGTCTTTCCTGTAACAAATAGATGGTGAAATCAGTGGATACTGATCCATCCTCCTCACCCTGACCCGTATCATTAGGCTGGGGCTAGGAAATACAGCACAGTCTCTTGACAGCATTTCTATGTGTCACATCTTTATTATACTACACTCTTGCTGTAGATTAATAAGCATATATCATTAAATACATTTTAACAGTGTTGACATTTTACATAAAATTAATAAGAATTTGCAATACCAAAATGCACCAAACAGAAATGTTCTTTCAGAATATGGCTAGGCCAAACTTTAAAGCAGATTTCATATTTTTTTACACTGGGTAAAGTTTGCAACATTTCCAAAATATTTCCCAGTTTTTTCTGCAAAGTATTTGCCAAGCAAAACTCAGAAATTTCACCCAGTTGAGACAGTGAAACTGCCTTGTGGAGGTGTGTTTTTTTTTGTTTTGTTTTGTTTTGTTTTACTTTGTTTTGGTTTTTAGTCTAATGCAATTGGGGATTACGGGATTGACTGGAAGATCAGGGATTAATGTGACTGGGGTTTGGCACCTGCTGTGAGAAGTGCTACCAGGTGAAAGCCTAAGACTGCCTCTACAATGAGAATTATACACAGCTGCACTGGTACTAGCAGGGACAGGAGGACTAGAGTTAACTGGACACAGATTTTTGGTACCACTGCATTGTCAAAACCTTTTCAGCATACATCTAAATAGCAAAGTGGTAAAAATGCCAGGAGTCTGTTTCTGCTGGTGATCATACATTTCTCAGGAGAGCTCCTCCAGTGCTAATGCAACAATGGGAGACATTCACAACCTGCTAGTGGAGACAAGCCCTTAAGTGTTCTTAGATTTAGAACCAGCCCACCTCCTCAGTCTTGCAGTCTGATCCCTGGGATAGACCTATGGAACCATGGACCGTGTATAAGTGTTTTTAGTAAGCCATTTTAAAAATCTCTGGGTATTCTTTAATTGGTTTTATTTTAATCAAATATTTTGCAATAGACAAAGTTAGTTTAATTTAAACATTAATTTTAAGGTTTCTTAGAATACCTTTAAAGGCTCATATGTTCTATAGAAGTACATTAGTAAAATATTGTTACTTTAAACGTCTCACTGGAACTGTGAAACCTTTATTACAATTTTGCAGAAAGTTATTTTCTTCTTAACTAATTAATTGGCAGCATCTTCTTCTATTATATGGATATGATTCTTAATACCTATTAATCAGCGTGTCTGCAGTACACAGTATTTAAAGAAAGCTTCAACAGCAGAACTGTAAAACTTCCAGAGATCAAAATACAATATGAAGGAAAATAAACATTGCATAAAAATACAAAATAATGACTGAGATGACAAAATATTTTTTTAACAAGACTTTATCTACTGAGTCATATCAGAGAATGGATTAAATAGTGAGAGAATGAAAATGAAATGTGAAGAATACATTTGAAAATGGAAAGAATGGCACCATGACCAAGGACAAATTCTTTACTATTTTGTCTATATATTTATATTCAGAGTTCAGTTTTACAATGCAATTTTTTAAAAATTGTCTTCATTCTGCACCATTAGGGTGTTCATTCTCAAAGATTTTTAAAGATGAAACAGGCAAATAGAAACTTGGTTAAGATGAAGAAAATTTGATCTGTAATATTATAAGATACAGTGACAAATGTGTGTTGTATGTTTGTTGCTACATTCACTGCAGAAAAGGAGCTCTATAAAAAAATACCCGTTAGTTTTGTGCATGGGTTCATGTACGCACCTGCTCTTAAAGTATAGGTTGGCTCTGAAAAGTGACTGTAAAAATGTTAAAGTGGATTTCTTTGCTTATTGTGTTTCAATCATTCTCACAGCCAGGGATTCATGCAGCATATGGGCATCCTGGCTTACCTGCTTTGTTGTGAGTACATCCCAGGCACCTGCATCAGGAGAATGGTGAAGGAGCCTCTTCACCAACAGCGCATCATCCTGGCCTTGTAGGATAACTGATTGGAACTTAGAAAACAATTCTGTTAATAATGTATAAGAATAAGTAGAATCTAGCCTAAAGGTTTAAGTGAAAAGTGTTCTTCAGTGCTAACAGGAGTAAAAGTAGTAGTAACATTCGGCACTGAACTCAGTAAATGTGATCTAAATACACACAACAAGCAGATCAGTGATGTAAGAACGTGATTTTTTACTGTGTCACTTTTCAGAGTATTTTTGGATAATGTGTTCATCACAGCTGATTGCTCTGCTTTGCTGCTCAATTATATATGAGATCTCTGTTTGGAAGAAAAGCATTTTTGAAAATATTCATACAGCCTTTTAAAATATGTCTGCCTAGTTGCAGAATGGTTCTTTTGCTGGTACAGGACAGTACAAGAGCCTACTTGTAAAAGATGAAGAACAGATACAGCTAGCACGCTATGTGGCTTTGAAATTTGATATCCATTTGCTGTAGCTTACAGGTAGTTTTATCTTGATTACTCTATCCTTTCATAACCACATACAAATCTTCTGTAGAGACTAATTTTGTTTTCCTTATTTTCATAGTTTTTTCAGTTTATTAGAAGAATAATAATGAATTTATATATTACTAAATACAGCCAATGTGGTTAGTTCTAAGACATAGAAGAAGGCCTACAAACTAAATTAAAGAGATAGTACTGTTTAAACCTAATATACCAAGAGAGGAGAAAATGGTCCAGTGTTAAAGTGCTGCAGAATAAGTTCATATGTTCCATCCCAAAAATTTTCGTACAGATTTGGGACCAGACCCACCACTGTGCCTGGTGCAACTGAGATAAAATAGAGTGTGTAATGGGGCATTAAGCCACCTGTGAGCTCCTCACTATACCTGGAGTTGGTCAGCTGTGTAATTTACTCGTTTACTATAACTTGGTAAACTGACTATACAAATTAGGGGCATTCAGATGATTTTACTATTGGAAATTATGATGAAAGTAATTTTATTAGGAAAGTACTCTGAAAAATAAATACATATAATAGAATTAAGTTATAGGAAAAGCTGTGAAAGTAATACATTTATCCTGTTGAAGAGCGGTTTCAGTGCATCAGAGTACCTTATGTAAAATGAATGCCCCTTTATACTTTTGCTTTAACAGAACACAGGGATTTTGGAATTGCCATGTCAATCAGCAAAATGGTGTGTATGAGTAATATTATTTGTGTTGCAGTAGTGCCTGAAGGCATAAATCATGATCAAGGCCCCATTGTGCAGACATTGTACACACAGTTGATAGTCGTGCCACCAACACTATTGACTCCACTCCAAGGTTTTGATGTGAAGTGGGCAAATTACTTCTCTGTCTCTGCAAGTAAACAGCCTGTTGTGTAAAGCAGAGGTGAGGAACCTAAGACCTGGGGGTCGAATGCAGCCCCCAGCTTGCCTGGATCCAGCCTCTAAGGTTCGGGATTTCCCAGCATTGGGGAGCACATGCTGGTGAGGGGTGAATTTTGTCTTTTTGGTTTTTGTTTGTTTCTCACTTGTGTGCAGCCTCCGTCTGATTTTTGTGTGGGTCAATGGCCCCGACCCAGAAAAGGTTCCCCATCCCTGGTGTAAAGCCTACTGTTGAATCACCTTTGCAGTATTATCCTAGCTTGTCTAGATGCAATTTTGTTAATATTCATAAAGGACCTAAGGAGGGGGGAAATTGCTTTAAAATCTCTGTAGGATTCTGTGAGCTGAATATGCTAAAATGTGTTGGATTACCCTCTTAAAGATGATATTGCAGAGGAACCGAGGGCTTCAGTGATATGATAGGTGAGAAGTCTGTGAGAAACCTTGGCCCAAAATCTGCACATAGAGCATTCTCAACTTTCTGTTCTGCATGGCTGTATTATGTTGCTGAAAGCTATTGAGTAGCTGTTGCCGCCTATCCCTGAAGTGACCCTTCAGGCTATGATACTTAGAGAAGGACTGTACAATAAAGATATAAGCAATGCAGACAATTATTTTATGTTTGTAGCATTTTGGGCTACAATATAATGAAACAATATATGTTGGATTTTGTTTTAATGAGTTTCCATGACTGAATGTGTCTACTTTTAAATGTTTTTTTCCCATGACTAACTGTGCCCACTTTTAATAAAGTGAGATAAACAAGTTGCTGTTCCATACTCATTGTTTCCTTTGTTTCCTAATGCAATCTCTGCATTGTGTTTTGTTTTTTTTTAGGGGGGGGAGGGAAGGGCTAAGTTAAAGTCCATGATATGATATATAGTATTGATATCCCCTCCCCGCTTAGGAATATGTCATAGTCATTTATTTCTTGTAAAATAAGCTTCTGGTAATGAATCCATAAATGTGTCCCTTTGTCTAAGCCCCCACACTATGTGGAACTCCATTTCACAGATTCTCAGGCCAAAAGAGATCACTGTGATCCTCTAGTCTGACCTCCACAGGCCATAGAACACCTCCAAAATAATTCCTAGATCATATAATTTAGAAAAACAAGTCTTGATATTAAAATACTCAATCAGGAATCTACCATAATCTCTGGACCTAGTCCCTGGTTCCCAATCTAACATTGGTAAATTGTGCCAATGGTTAAGTATTCTCATTGTCAAAAACGTATGCTTTGTTTCCAGCCAAAATTTATCTAGCTTCAGCTTCCGGTCATTAGATTGTTATATCTTCCTCTGCTAAACTGAAGAGCCTATTACTAAATATTTGTTCCCCATGTAGATATTAACAGACTGCAATAGTCTGGAATCAGGACTTGAGGTAGGCTCATCAATTCTGGCTGGATAAATTCCTGGAGGTTTCATCACCTGACATAATATTTAATTACTGGAGACGACGCTGGGAAAATTCTGGAGGGTTGGCAACCCTCCCAGCCGAGCTAGTCTCTACGCATCCTGCAGCAGTGTGCCTGGTTGGCCATGCTGTCTGATTGGCTAAAGGGGCTAGCAGGCCAGCTCTTAGCCAGCAACTGCTCACTGGTTGCTCAATGCTCATGGCCTCGAAAGTGAGTACATACGTATTCCCATGTTCCTGCCAGGTACCCAGCCTGTCTTCTGACCAGCCCTTGCATGAGTCCCTCTTAACCTGATGCTCTGCTTGTGTCAGTTCCTGAGCTATGGCTAGACACTTGGCTCCAGATTCTGATTACTGACTCCAGCTCTGGATCTAGTTCCTGGTTCCAATGCTTGAGTTCTGATGCCTGCTCTGACCACTATGTTAAACTGACTTGGTCTTGGTTGCCTGAAAGTCACCCCTTAACTTTCTCTTTGTTAAGCTCTTGGAGTATTAGGTAAATTCTGACCCTTTAATTGTTCTTGTGGCTCTTCTCTGACCAATCTCCAGTTTATCAACATCTTTCTTGAATTCTGGGCACCGGAGCTGGACAAGTGTATTGCAACAGTGCCAAATACGGAGGTAAAATTAGCTCTTTACTCCTACTTGAGATTCCTCTATTGATGCATCTCAGGAACACACTAGCTCTTTTGGCCACAGCATC
This sequence comes from Rafetus swinhoei, assembly GCA_019425775.1. Taxonomy (NCBI): domain Eukaryota; kingdom Metazoa; phylum Chordata; order Testudines; family Trionychidae; genus Rafetus; species Rafetus swinhoei. Next base: position 48,472,694 of record CM033430.1, on the reverse strand, counting down.
ACATGGAGAGCTCATGTTCAGCAGATTATCCACCCCAACCTGCAAATCTTTTCCCGAGTCACAACTTCCCAAGGTAGAGTTCCTCATCCTCTATGTATGGCCTGAGTTAATTGTTCCCAGATGTCTACATTTACATCTAGCTGTATTGAAAGTCACATTGTTTGCTTGAGCCAAACCATCCAGATCACTTTGTTGGTGACCTGTTCTCTTCATTGTTTACTACTCCCCCAATTTTTTTATTATCCTCAAACTTTATCAGTGATTGTTTTCTTCCAGGTCATTGGTAAAATGTTAAACAGAGGGCCAAGAACCAATCCCAGGAATCGTCCTTTGGTGATGGTTCTCAGTTTACATTTACATTTTGAGACCTATCAGTTAGCCAGTTTTTAATCCATTTAAAGTGTGTCATGTTAATTTTATATCTTTCTAGTTTTTAATCAGAATGTCACCCAGTAGCAAGTTGAACATCCTAGTGATGTCTAAGGGTGCGTCTACACTGCACCGTTTTACCGGAATAACAACTGTTATTCCAGAAAAACAATACTAGCATCCACATTGCAATTGAGTTATTTCGAAAGAAAGTCAAAATAACGGATGGCTTTTTCCAACTTTGGTAAACCTCATTCCACGAGGAATAAGACTTCTTCCGAGTTTTGTCAAAGAAAGAAGCCTCCAGGAAATCCCACAGGTGCCCTGCTGGCCACTCTGTTCACACTCATCGGAGCTCTATAGTTCCTGTTCCTCTGCAGCTCTTAATGCTGTATACACAAGGGACAGAGCTTGTGGCAGGAAGCCGGCCCTCAGAGCCTCCAGCTACAGTGCAGCTGGTAGTGCCACCATGTTAGAGCCCCAAGCCCCCAAGAGTCCCCTGCCCATCCTAGGGAGCACACTCAGGGCTCCCAGGAGCCTGTCAGGGGCCACAAGAGACATGTGCCATCTTGGTCTGGGGCAGAGATCCTGGCCCTCCTCGAGGTGTGGGGCAACAAGGAGAACCTCCAGGATCTCTGCTCCAGAAGGCGCAATGCCGACATCTATAGCCAGATGGCCAACCCTGGCCACAAAGGACCACACTAGGACCCTGAAGCAGGTCTGGAGCAAACTAAAAGAGCTCTGGCAGGTCTACACCAGGGTGAGGGAGCGCAGCTCGCACTCTGGGGCAGGACCCCATTCCTGCCCCTATTTTGAGGACCTGCACCGCATCCTGGGGACAGTGCAGCCCCTTCTCTACCCCTGGTGGTGGACTCAGGCCTGGAGACACCCATCGTCGCTCACGTAGGTCTCCCAAGCCCCAAAGGAGGAAGAGGAGGATATGGTGAGCACAGTGACCACCATCACCCTGGAGCTGGTACCCCTGGCCTGGATGTGTCCCAGGCATCCTCCAAGGCCGGGGAGGAATCATCAGGTGAGTGGTCTTAATTTTTTACACACATAGGGTGGGGTTGGTGGGCGCTGAGGGGCTGTGTTGCAATCGTTGCTCGGCCTTCTCAGCCTGGCCATTGCACTGCAGTTCGTGCACATGGATGCACAAGCAGCACCAATCTGTGCCACGCAGTCCCAAGAGGCAGCACTGGAGCACCCCTGGACTCCTGTTCACAGGCTCCGGGGAGGCCAGCCACGCTTCTGACCCCCCGGGGTGGGGAGATGCCCTCTTACCACAGACCACTGCTGGAAGGAGGCTGGGGACAAGGAGGCACATGCACACCCACACAGACTCTGGAGTGCTGCACACGGGCATGCCTGCACGCTCGAGGCAGCACCCGCTCCCGGGGACAGCGCTGCCAGGTACAGGTGTGTGTGTGTGGCACTGATGGAAGCCTAGGCAGCTCGAGGCCCCGACCATTAGATCCCAGTGTGACCAGCCATTTCCCTTGCTTGCTTGTCCGTCGGACGGGGGAAGGGTGGGAAGCATGGTCCCCTGGGCACCTCTGGGCCCCTGTGAGGCAGGGCCTGCTGTCCAGGACACACAGGCCTTGCTCCTGGGACAGCACCATCTTCTGACCCAAGAGCTGTTGCTCTCAGCTCACACATAAGGGTAAGGCTTCAGGGACAGTATCTCCAGGGATGACTGAGCACTTCTCTTTATTCTCCCCAGCCAGACCAGCCGTGACTGTGGGGCGATCAACACCACCCAAGCCAGCCGCCTGACCCCTGGAAATGGGGAGGGAACCGTGGGAGCTGCAGGTGCCAGAGGGTCCAGGAGGACCTCATGAGGGAGCAAGTCTCCATTCTCTAGGGCATGCAGCAGACACTGGCCTAGAAGGTCCAGGATGATGCACAGTGGCGGGCCCAGATGTGGACTGAGCTGCTGCAGCAGGGACGCAACATGTGTGTGACCGTCCAGGAGCTCCTGACCTACCCGGCCCCAGTCCCAGTCCCTGCTCCCCCTGCCTGATCCCGCTGCCCCTCTCATACCAAACCCTACTCCAGCCCCCCCTTCTGCTTATCCCCCTATCCTCCCTGGACCCGCCCACCCCCACCCCCGAGGTCGCTGAGGTCCCTGCACACGAGGCGGAGGAAGCACCCGAGCCACATGCCACTCTCAGCCCCAGCCCTGAGCTTCCCCTCCCTCCTCCAAGGTTCTCGGTTCCCTCCCCATTTCCAGGTTCTCCTCCCCCCTCCTTCCCAGTTACTTCTGTCCCAAATAAATAACCACAGATCTTTTTTTTTTTTTTTTTCAAAACAAAACAGTGTCTTTATTGTGCCTGAAGGGAAAAGGGGTGGAGGAAGGGAGGGATTGTTGTGGGAAAGGCAGAGAGGGGCAAGGCACAGGCCCCCAGCAGGGAGGCCCTGGGGAGAGTTAGGGTATGTCTATACTGCTTTCCTCTTTCGAGAGAGGAATGCAAATGCAGGTGAATGAAATTGCAAATGAAGCGCAGATTTGAATTTCCCGCGCTTCATTTGCATAATCGTGTCTGGCCGCTATTTCGAAATACCCTATTTCGAAAAAAGAAATGCTGTCTGGACACGATTATTTCGGAAGAAAACCCTTCTTTCGAATTAACCCTTACTCCTTATAAAATGAGGGGAAATTGAGTCTTTCACTGGCTACTCCACTTTGTTGCGCAGGGTCAGTGTCAGAGTACCTGGGTCATTTTGTTTACCCTTTTTTAAAAATGGCACTGAAGTAACTTTCTTCCAGACATCTGGAACTTTCCTGGTGTTCCAAGACTTACTGAAAATTTTATAATGGTCCAGTGAGCTCTTCAGCCAGCTCTTTTAAAACTCTTGGATTCAGATTACCCAGACCTGCTGATTTTAAAAATATCTAACTTATGTAGCTTCTGTTTAACATTCTCCAAAGATAACAGTGGAATGAAAAGAGTATTATTACCATATGATGAGACTATATAATCTTTTTCTTCTGTTACAGAACAGAAATATTTATTGAACACTTCTGCCTTTCTTCCATTATTACTGATAATTCTATCATTTCCATCTAGTAATGGACCAATACCATTATCAGGATTCTTTTCTAACTCAATGAGACTAACATGCATGATAGCCTGGTAAAATGACGAATCCTGTTGTTTGTAATTGAATTAATATATAGCATCCAGAGTGAATAAATCTCAAGGTAATGCTTTGGCAGAGTCTGAGTGAAGAAATCTAGACACAAAAATATGTTCAGGGTAGATGATAATGCTGAGACAATGCTGCTAACACTAAGCTCGCAGCATTTGGAAATTCCCTTTCAAATGTGGGGCTCAGATTGAAAGAATGCAGTTCATTTCCTGCCTACTTTTTTTAAACCATTGCACCAGATTTAATAAATTTAAAAAAAAATAAGAATGATTTAAATGCAGCGATACTTGTATTCAGAGGAAATTTACAGTCAGATGTGGGGAAAATTGAGGAAGAGACAATTAAAGGGACAATTTGGTCCTCTTGCATGTTGGCTACTCTCCTTTACTCTCTTCTCAGGAAATAGCTCCATAAGTACTGTATTCACAGATTGTCATCTGCTTGTATTAGTACAAACAGCTATAAAGTAAAAATGTCAGTTCTTGAGTCAAGTAGATATAAAAGCCAATGCTCTTGAGGATGGCAGCTTAAAGATGTAGGGGAAAAAAGAAAGTGTTGAAGGTTATGCTTTGTTTCTGTGGACTGTGTTAAAGTGGCAGTTGCTTTCCCCTCTCTCCCCCCCCCTTCTATAAGTTTGTGCTCTGAGTTCAAGTAATTGAAAGCCATATAGAAGTACATTATTCCAGGCTACATTGCTGTTTCTGATTCTGGCCATCGTGTCTGTTGGTGCTCAAGAATGCAAGGGGAGTTGTGAAGCGTACAAAATCAGAAAGCCAACATTTGCAAAATTGATTGCCTAAAATTATGCTACAGAGAGGCATCTAAATAAGTGGCTTGATTGAAGTTGATGGGACCTTGTGAATGTTCAGCATCCCAAGAAATCAGGTCATTTATGTAGGTACCTAAATATAAAACAAACTTTAGGTACTGTGATTTGAAAACTTTAGCTGAAATTTTAGGGCCAAATCTGGTACCACCATCTTGAGCACCACCTTGCTGGAGGGGGGTAGTTTAAATGGATGCCAGATGCAACTGTGTGTAGGGATTGGGAAGCATCACAATGGACAGTTGTAGTCTAACTACTTTTACCTAACTACCTTCGCTTTCCTCCTCTACCTGCATATTCTTTTTATGGAAATCCTCAAGATATATAAGGAATCATAGGTTAAAAAGAATTACTAGTACTGGATTCTTTTTGTAAGTTGTTGGACTCAACCTCATCCAGAAAGCAGCAGTCAGTGTTTCTTTAATAGTTCAATAGCTGCATCTCAAAACTCTGAAGGGTAGAGAGCTAATAAATATAATTTCATGGTGAAATATTCATGGTGGTTTCCCCTTCGATCATATGAATGATTGTTATGATTGGTTTAGTCACTTAGAATACTGCAATGGAAACTACACATCCCCTGCAGCATCTCTTTCAAAAATTGCTTTGTAAAAGCTTTGAGATTTTTGAAGTATCCAAAGGGAAACATGCAGTTAAATCTCCCTAGAGTGGCAATAAAAATGTGGAACAAAACATAATCCAGATGGAAACCTGCTCAGTGCATGCATAGTTTTCACATACGCTACATTCATCATTTTAATATTTGGGTTTTCTGTTATCAAGAATGTACATGAAAGAGATTTCATCATATGTACTGTTGACATAAAATAGATGAAAACTCTCACTAATTAGCTTTTTATTAAGTCAATATTAAGATATGTAGAAGATGGTAACAAAGAGCATAGCTCTCTCTTCTGAAATATCCATAAACCAGCTGTTATCATTGATTCATTATGTTACTTCCTGTTGAAAGCCTCTCAACAGTGTCCTTTGCAGGGCTGAAGAGCAGGTATCATTTTGGTTAGTTTGTTTTCTTTGTTTTGGACAGTTTCATATGCTTCTTGTACATCATACTTTTTGACTATATGCCAGCTATTCATAACAATCTACATTAAATCACAGGGGTTTCACCTGCTCTGACATGTACCGCCAATGTTTCCTGTTTGCTTTTTGAATTAACATTTCAGCTTTTTTGGGTCATCTTAAATCTGCACTGAAGGCAAGAGAGAGAGTTGACTCTCATACTCCATGATGGCTTGGTGAGCAATGGTTTCTGTAAGACATTAACCCAAATGTTTCAGTACCATGACAAAAAACTGAATAATCCATCATGTAGGAGAGAGTCCTTTATCTAAGACTGGCAATGCTGCATATACTCCCATCTTTTTCTCTACATTGTTTTCAAACAACTGTTGTTCATCCCTGTCTCATCTTTTTTGGAACCTATACAATCAAAACATGTACTGTAATATGCTTCTTTCTGCAACGTGGCAGTAGCTGCTAGCCCATCTCTACTTAAAAGTATATCAGACATTTCTAATTTAAATGCTGTTACTGGGATTCAATACAATAAGAGCTGAATCCTGCTGTTTGATCCATGCAGGATTTCTTTCGACTCCACTAATCATGTGCATACATCCTAAGAATGTGCCTCTACATTTATAATATAAGTCAATGTATAATGCATGTTAATAAGCAAAAACCCTCTTTAAATTACTCTGCATTTTCTGTGTCAAATGCCTGGTACTTAATGATATTTTTTTAAAATTGGCATTCTAATTGGATTCAGTGGAATATGAGCACACAACTGAGTGTCATTGCAATCTTTCATATGGAAGTTACTCCCCATGTCATCCAGCTTCTTTTCCTGCTTTTCGTCTTAAAGGAATTTTGACTTAATACAGGAAAAGGAGATGGTACTTTTAATTGATATGACACTGTTTGTTTTGTTATAGCACTATTCTAGTCTAACCCCAATCATTTATTTTAATGATCAATATAAAAGCGTATGATAACACACACAACAATACATATAAGCAATAATTTATATAATATTACAAAAACCAATTTTCGACACAAATATGTTCTGTACTGGAATTTTGGCTTTAGGTCAATCGTTAATTTGATTAAGGATGCAAATAAATATGAGGCTAGAGGAGTCGATCTCTTGACGATAATGTTAACTGTATTATGGGTTCCTGTTGTAGCTTGCTAGGCAAGTTTCAGTTGAGTTTTGCACTTAAAGGGTTTGATCTCTTTGTGTATGAAAAATCCAGTGCATCATTTTGAATTGGGGTGTCATTTTTGTTTTGTTTCAGCACACTATCCCATTGTGGTGGTAAAAACCTGTATCCCTTAGATTTTGTTCCCTTTGCAAGTTTTCTTTGTGGCTTGAGCATCAGGGTGGTTCTGAATGTTGTTTCTGTTGAGAAGGCAACATGCAGGAGCAAAATTAATGTAAATCCTTAATGAAAAACTATTGTGTGCAGTATGTTTGGTTCTGTTATAATGCTGCCAATTTGCACATTGTTTTATTTAGGGAGCATAAACTCACTTTGCTCAGGTAGAAATGACTACGCCAGGTTCATGGCAGTAGAAAAGCAAACTGAATATTCTACCTGGCAGTTCAATGAAGAACCATCTGCACTGGCAAGAAACAGCTTTGCAACCTATCCCTAATGAATACATACCTGTAATTATGCTTGCTGGCTGCTACAGTCACTTTTTTTATCCTGGACAAGATCCTCCTGTATAAGCTACACAGTCTATTCTGTACTAAATCCAATTCCTTTTTTGTAGTAGATAGGTTCAGGGCACACTAATTACTTGCAGGTTTCAAGCATGTGAAGTATATTTTATTTGTGGAAAAACAATTTCAATTTTTTTAAAGAAATGACTCATCATGGAATTTATATTTGACTCAAATGCAGATTTGTATATATTCTGGTAATTTAAAACATTTTTTTGAATTCAATTATATTTTTAGGTACAGACTTTTTAATTTTAATGGAACATTTTAGTGCTATAATGTGTGAACCTGTAATGTAATGCACTGTTCGGTTGGTCTTATGTGCACACTGTTTGTGTGGGGGGAAACCATTTGAATTGCAAATTAGTATTTTTGCATTATTAATCAGTGTGACCAGCCATAATGAATGAATAAAAGGAGCCTGCATGGGTGAGTAGTTCATTTGGTCCACAGGCAATCTCATCCTTTTCCAAATCAATACATGCTATTGTACTCCACAAACCAGCCTCTGTTAGTTGCATATAACAAAGAACCATGTAAACACTGGCAAAGAGGACAATAACATTTTGCAGAATAGCCACTGAAATATCCAGGAGGAGCATTATGTTGCTTATGAATGATCTGATATAGCATTTAGAATCTAAATGATCCACCATCTCCTGTGTGCTCTAGGCAGGGGCATGTCTGTAGCTGGCATAATAAGCTGGGCACTTGCTAGGTGGGCTCAAGAGTTCTTCACACCGAGCAAACAGGAAATGGAATTTCAAAACGTGTGGGGCTTTGGAGGGGAAGGGTGTGTACTTGGCCGCCAGCAGAGGCGACTGTTGAGGAAGGATGCAGTGGGGGCACTGGCCACGTGACTGCCCCCCACATGATTCCTCCCCACACATCTAGCCCAGGGGTGGGTGTGAGAATCCCTCCTCCTCTCCCTGTCCCTGCTCCACCTCTTCCCTGCCCTTACCCAAACCCTTCCCTGCCCTTACTCCACCTCTGATTCTTCCCCCGAACCCTTTTCCAGTGACACCACTTGAGTCTTACATTGCCATTGAGTGCTGGGGGGGCTGACCCTGCTGCTGGCGCCAGGCCCTTCTGCTATTCCCCAGGGCTGCCCAGAGGCTCTGGCCCCTTGCTCTTCCTGCCCATGGCGTTTGGGGAGGTCACAAGTCCCCTCACACCCTCCCTCCCCACACGTTGCCTGCCACCAAACTTCAAAATGGTGACCATGGGGCTCATTATGGGACACCTCCAGAAGACCACCACTGTCAGCATAAGTAACACAGTGTCTGCACTGGCACTAAGCGCTACGCCTCCTTCAGTGGAGTTATTAAATCGGCATAGCAGGTAAGTTAAAAGGTTGGCAGCTGTCTAAAACATTTTAGCGTAGGCCTAGTCTACACTAGGACTTTACATTGAATTTAGTTATATATGGTTGATTTTCTAAATGATGCATCCATGCTACCGGGCTGCCATGTCGACTTCAATGGCCGCTGAAGTTGATTTCAGTACGCCTGCTTTTCACGAGGAGTAACACTATTCCCAACCTTGCATGCTCGAATTTACGGTAGTGTAAATGCAGAGTTGCCAAAAGTTGAGATTATTGGCCTCTGGGAGGCCTCCTGCAGTTCCCCTCTTTGGCCAGAACTTGTGTCTCTGCTGCTCTCCAAGTAAGCAGAAAAAGCTGTGGAAAAAATTGAATTCCATTTCCCTGGTGGCTACGGTTGAAAGCACATTGAGAGCGAGCAGCACACTGTGCCACAAGCTCTGCTCCCCTCATCCTCCTTAAAAGGTGCCTCGGGTGTGGGAGGCTCAGAGCTGGGACAGTTCCAAGGGGCGCCCCCAGCCAGCTCCTTTCACCTGCTTGGTCATTCTGTCTCTTTTCTATATGGTTATGAGCAGGGCTCGCCAAGCGGCGGCGAGCCCTGCTCACCAGCCGCGCGGTTTCGCGCCGTTCTGCGTTCTGTGCATGCGCAGATCGCTCTGCGCCAGCTCTTCCAGGTTGTAATCTATTCGCCACAGGCGAGTAGATTACATTATTTGTCGAGCCCTGGTTATGAGAAGCAATCCCATTCCAGGCACATCCCATTTTCCTGGCACAACCAACCCCTTGCTTGGCTTTAAGTTATGATAAGAAGCTGTATACCAAATTTGGTGGTCCTAGCACTTACCATTTAGGAAGAGTTCTTGAACAGATAGGCAGACAGATAGACTCTCAAATATATAGTAGATAAAGTTGTCTTGTGCCCGGGTATCTTACTCTCCTTTCTTTACAGAAACAGTTACACTGGTGTCAATCGCTTTTTTACCAGTATAACTGTATACACGCTAGGTATTTGTATCACTTTAACTGTATCACTATTATATTTTTATAAATTGTAAAAAAAATAGCTGAAAATAACTTTGTGACACAATGCTGCTTTTGCTTATTAGCCTTGATGTATTTCACTGAAAGATAAAGGTAAAATGAAGGAAATAGGATGGCACAACTAGACTCTTTGAGCAGCAATAAAAGGAATTTTTGAGCTAAGACATTTCAGCAATCTTAAAAAAGCTGAAATAGTTTGAGATAAGCTTTCAGCCCTAAGGCTGCTTATATTTCTAATAGTGTGTACCCCCATTTTGAAAATGCAAAACCATCTACGATAGCTAGATGCGCAGCTGTATTGGCTACATGCAGAAATGGTTATTAATTGTTCACACAATGTAAGCTTGCAAAATTGGAGGCTAGAGTGCGCACACACATGATTCATTTTTGTAGCTATTAAGCTTCTACCTCAGGATGAGTAGTTCTTTAAGGGATGGTCCAGCCTCCTCTGTAACTAATCTGTAACTTTACATACGGAGGAACTAGTCAAAGTACCGTGATGGGCAAGTCATGTGGCTGAAATGAGGCTTTCTGGAGCAGAGATAAAAACAAAAGCATCTGGAGAACCAATGAGGAGAGAGAGAGAGCGGACTGCAGAGAGAGGAGCCTAGCAAGAGGAAACCTTCCCGCAGGCCAGTCCGAGAAGGACAGCTGTAGCCTCCCTTAACCAAAGAAACTGAGTGTCCTACAAGGATGAATTGGAAACCTGGACATAGCCTTAGGCCTGAAGAGCCAAAGGAGATGGTATTGTATACAAAAAATGGAGATGTTACTTTAAGCACTCCAGATTGTGAATAAGCACTTGGAAGAACCAGGAGGGGACTGAGTGGATTGGCACTTACAGAAGCATATTGTGGCAGAAAGGGGCATGCTCTGAGATGACACCCTCTCATATAATTAAAATCTGTCTAAGCTGGTAACCATCGACTTTTCTTTTCTTAATTCACAATTGCACATAAAACACTTTACCTTCTTTCTTGTAGTCTAAATGGAAGTATTTTAGAAGTAACAAGCTCCTTCCTAATAAAATTATAATAATACAGGTGCACAAAATCCGCAGGTTTAGTGGCAAAGTGTTTTCAGTATTGATTATCTCTCCACCTCTATATGCCAACCAAGTTCCTTATGGAATTTATTGCTTGATCACTAATTATGGAACTACAGAAATATTCAATACCTACACTTATATAAAGTGACTTACTGATTTTAAGTGTCAAACAGTGCAAACAGATATAGATTAATGTGTCAACCTAATACTTCCATAGGTCTTTAAATCAGCATTTTCTTTTCTCAGAGTTGTGTCTTTGGTTGCAAAATATTTTAGTCCAAGTCATGACTTAGACTGGAAATATTATTACCTGCTAACTCTTAAAGTGTTTGAAATTTTATTTAAAATCCAAATTAATAAAATGTGATAAATAGCACCATTCCATTACAGTTCAGTACTTAAATGTATTGGCATGACTGGCCATCACCAGTTTCATGTCAGTTTATGGAAGGTATTTCTCCAGCCACAGTATGTGACTCATTATTAAATGCCACTAGCTGTTCAGTTGATGACTGAAGATGTTTCAGTTGCTTTCATGCTGTTAGCCTATTGATGGACTGCCCACATTCTTTTGTATAGTTCAAGAACATTTCCTGTTGAATCACCTTTGATTCTAATGAATTGTAAGACCATTTGTAAATCACTGGCTCCCTGCAAATGATGATTCCCTATAATCCAACCCTGCTTGAGTTGAGCTGACCCTGAAATCCCTTATTTTTGAAATTGGAAGTAGAAAGTGTTCCAATAAACAAACAGAAAAACAACCACCCCTCATGTCTTATCTTATTAAACAGAAGAAAGGTGGTGCAGTACACTCCAACCTAATTAAAGAAAGCTCACATGTAAGAACTTGTACATTCTGAATGTTTGGGGTCCTGAGGAAGGAAGCAGACTCCTTTTGAAGATTTTAGTGCTACAAAATTGGTGGCATTTAAGACTCTTCCAGAAGTAATTCTGTTCATTCTAATCAGTTCCCCCTTTCTTAGTATGTGAACATCCACCTTGGGATCTTTATACCGGTTTCAAATGGCAAGCATTAAAACTAATGAAGAAGAAACTGTCACAAATCATCTCTGTCACAGTTCAGGGTCACTGCAACTTTATTCCCCTTTTATAGTCCACTAAGGGCTCCCACTCTCCCACTCCCCAGCAATCATTTGTCTTGGTCAGAGACATGTCTCACTTCCTACTCACATGGGTATTTCCAGACTCCATAGTCCTATGCCCACATTGTAAATTCCCCAGCAAGTCAGACTGTCTAAGCAGGCCTGTGTTACTTTTCTTCCCAAAGGGCAATAAACTGTGTACTTGCCCATAGTTATAAGGTACCACACAGATTTTCCTAAGCAAACACATTCATTCTTAAGGTGAAAGACATTGCAGAGAAAACACTAAAACAAACCCTACAGCCATGCTAATAAGCTTGCCAGAGATCACCCCAACTCTAGCAAGTGCTCTGGAGTCAGTCCTTCAAACACTACATGAGATTTTTTTTTTTTTTTGGTGACTGGTGTATAACCAAATAGTTTGGGACACAAAAAGCTACTTTCTTGCATAACCAACAGGCGTACATTTGCATACACCCTCCCTAGAGATTTCCTGGGAAGCCCTCCTAACTTTAAAAGTTAATTCTTGCCTGCCATGTTGTTTCAAATAGACCTCAGAGGTTCCTAGCACTTCCCAGGTTTGCATTAGTTGTGTCTCCACCCAAGGATGTTACATACAGTCCTGCAGTAATACATATAATTTGCATTTTTAACACGCAGGACTCCTAGAATACATACCCTAATTCAGTAAGATTTAACTTAGTTACAGTAAGGTCTGTCCATGATATTGCCATATCTGCCACAATCCATTTCAGAAACATTATCGTCAGTGTGGCATTTTCAGTAGTATTAGATACTCTTCAATGACCACTATGCCTCTGCCCTACATGGCAAGTGAATGGGCAAGGGTACAAATCTTCTGGCCTGGCCCAGCCTCTCTGCCGCTACCATGAGTATTGATGTAGAGCTGCACTCCATTTGTGCACAGGGAACGCTGAGTCTGCCTACGCAGCTTCTTTGTGCCAGTCCTCCTTTCCCTCCCGCCCTCTTCCCCAACACACACAGGGGAATTATGTTGTTTCTGATGTTTTTAGCATCAGAAATTAGCTGTAAGGCTGGTAATGTCCCATTTTACATTCAAAAATGAGAATCACCAGGGCCCACACTTTTCACACTGAATTTCATCAGTGGCCAAATTTGCTCAAGGGCTAGTGTATTATGGATATGCTTGTATGTAAGACACCTGGCCAACCAAAGCTAAAGATCAGCAGAAAAGGGCACTGAAGAGCCCCATTCCCAAATACAGCAACACTCTGGGATAACAGGGATAAAATAAAGGTAGTATCTGTGATTGTAGTTTTGCAACAGAGCCCTTTCTTTGTGCCTCCCCAGTAGCCCCTGGTAATACAAATACCTTTATTATCTAACCCGGGCTTTCCTCTTTGTTGGGGTTTATGTGTGTCATTCAAGAAATTTGATCCCATGCGTAAGGTGTTCTTTCAACATGAGCTGAAAGGCTAAACAATGTAAAACTGGTCAGACAGGAGGTACTGCAGCTACAAACAAATGTGAAATATAGCGAGATTCTGAGCAGCGTGGAGCTTGGTTTTTAAATCATTCATCAGAGAAATTTTGGTTTGGACTGTGAATCTGGTGCATGGACAACGAATAGAAAATGAGGATAAATAGGATTCTAAAACAGAGATGTTTCTTGTGTTTGAAAAATGGTTTCCTTTTTAGGCCTCATGGAAAGGGAATATACAAATGAAACCAGGAAATTGCAGTCAAGATTTTGTCAGGCATATATACACATTTGTCTCTGGTATAAACGAGGAAATATGGGAATCGGTAGAGGATGTTCCAAATGCACCCTTACATTTTGATTGCCAAGTCATTTGCATTCATATATAAAGTGACATCCACCTTGAAATGGGAGTTGACACGTAATCACAAAGAATAAAAACTCCTTGAAATAACTAAGTGCTGGTGATGAAAGTAGAAAGAAATGTGGAAAATATGAAAAATGTACTGATTAAATTATGAGGCGTGGACGAGAAGTATCTTGGAAGATGTTAAATATAAAAGATTTTCCTAATCGGCGTCATTCCTGGATATGGTAGGTATTTATTTGTCTTTGTTCAAAACAATGCACTGCACCGGCTGCTGGGGAAAAGAGTTGGAAGGATATTTAGTTTATGTAGAGCAGAAGTTAAACAAAGAATATTGATAAAGAAATATGTTCCTAAAGTTGCAGTATTTTAACTGATCTGTTTTTAATATTTACTTTTTCTCCGCGGGTTCTTGCTCTTTATGATTCTAGCACTGCTGGCACCCCTAAACCTTTTATGAGTTTTGATAGGAATTTGGGTGTGTGTGCAAGTAATGCAAAATTTTACCTCCTGTGCTTTGTTCATTTTTATACTATGTTGTCATATGCTGAATAAATCACCGACTATGCGTTAAAGTCTAAACGTATAAGAGTATGCGATCTTTTTCTTACATTGTTAAGGCTTACTCACAATCAAGAAAATGTTTTTGCTAAAAAAATTAATTTGTATGAAATTAATTCTTGAATTTAAAATTGTACTAAGTTATTAAAGTCAATATTTCTTACTTCAGTATAATTCTTTGGTTTTATCTCTGTGACTTCCCAAGCCACCTCTGTGCTGTCAACTAATGTTATATTTTTTAACAGATATGCAGCTCTTACTGTTGCTCTTCTAAAACAGATCATGTTATGTTCTATAGCATATAATACATCTTTATATTGGTTTCTGTTGTATTATAACATGCTGTTTAGTTTTAGACAAAAACACAATTTTGCTCTTAATGTATGAAGTACCAGTGTACTTTAAATATGTAAGTAGTTCTACTTTTTATTGATAACACTTAACTGTGGGTTTCATTGCTCTAAGTTATTTCTGAGCAGACTAAGGAATTGATTTTTCTTTTGCTCGGAATAAAAATCAGGATTATAGTTCCAGAAGTGTACACAACATTTTACAGACTTAAAGTTTTATTTCCTGTTCCAGAGCTAAGATAGTCAAAGTACATGGTGTGCAATATTTCAGGGAAGAGAGAATGAGGAGAGTTATTGGTGAGGAGGGCAAAGAAAAAATGCATCACTGAAAAGAGGTAGTCTTGTGAGAGAGAGAATGCTTGGTGTAAAGAATTAGGACACAATTGTAGGGCTGTAGGTAGCATTATAGTGAAGAATAACTTAGACATATATAGAAAGGAATAGAGGAAAGGAGGGTCTGATCCTGCAAAGTACTGAGAGCTTTCTTTGAAGTGCTGAGTGACCTCAACCCACTAACATTGCAGGAGATCAGGCCCAAAAGTCCTAAACAGGATGTTCTTATTTTGGTATCATTTAGATATAATTTCTTATTAGATATGATCATAAGATGTTCTTATTTAGATATCATCAGCATCATCATCTAGTTATTAACTAGAATAAACGTAAGGACTACCAATTGTCCAGCCTCATGCAAGAGTTGATAAATTGATCATTAACTGAAATTAAAAAGAATATTCTTCCATGGTGTATCCTTATACAGTCAGAAACACTGTGAAGCTTCTGTGTCTTGCACTAAAGCATTTAGAATGGGCCCTTTCAGAGACTAGGTATATGAACGATCCATTCTGATATGACACTAATGGTTTGACTAAGTCCCTTGTTCTGGCAAAATATTACATGCCCATCATGCATGAGAATAGCTACAGGACATGACTCCTTATATTGCTAACCAATAGGACCACTGAAAGTTCCAAATTAGAGAGAGAGATATGAAGTTGGAACTTTATTTGACTATAGGTCTTTACTAAATTGAATGGTGCCACATTTTTTCCCTTTAATGGTCATGTAAGCAGGTTTTAATGCTGAGAAAACTTTAGTCCAGATTTGGATCGCTGAAACTGTATACATTTACAGCATTATTTGGATGTTTTAACCTGAAAATACCACTTTTAGCCTCTGCATTTTGTGTTGTCTGTCTAAAGACAGACTCAACAGTTTAAATGTTCTTTTGCTCACTAACAGGTTGGCCAGATGCTTTCAGTGACACAGGAACCATGTAATTTTGGCTTTAGATGTACCACTGGCATAAC